>CAWUFW010007638.1:0-600000 GCA_963921515.1 Calotriton arnoldi
TCACTGATACAATATCGACAGACATAATATCGACCTACCATAATATCGGGACAAAAATATCGATTACACTAAAATCTTCATACTATACTTATTTAAAAAAGTACACAAATATCGACAAGAAAATATCGTCATACATTTACATCGATATCACTATTATCGAACCAAAAAATATCGTTAAATATAATATCGAACATGTTAAAAAAACATACAAAATTTCAATAATATCGATAACAAAAATATAGACACCAATAATATCGTAAAAGAAAAAATATATCGACATGTTACAAATGTTTATAACAATACAAAACTTACCAAAAAAGATATAAAATTATTATTTAGCACACACAACATACAAAATAAATTGATCAACACATTTTTAAAGACATTTAAAAATATTATCATAAAAATTATTAAATAGACACAATTATTTACTATCTATAGTATTATACCTAAATAAAAAAAAATTATTTAACATCTAAAACGATATAAATCACATATACTACTACTAAACAACTTAAAATAAAAAACTATAACTGAAGCTTAATTAGCGTTTTCCATATATGGAAAACAACTACCAAATCAATTAAAACAATAAATAACAACCAATGAAATACACATACAATTAGATATAAACCAATGAAATTAAAACAACAATTAATTAAACACTATATAAACACACGAAAATTAAACATTATTTTACACTTCAAACAAAAAAGAAAATACAAGGAGAAACTCTGCCAGATTGCTGCCTGAACATTGCACTACATTTGAGAAAACTCTGTTTCCAGCTCCACAAAGTAAGTAAAATACCATTTATAAACTAATGCTACTGCAAATCTTCTTAAAACACTATTTATAGGAACAAAATAATTAATGTATATTTATTTAATTTATATCTCCTCTACAGATAATTCTGAAGACACTCCAACACCTACAGAACACTGCGAAAAATCTACTTGCAAATAAAGTAAGTATTAAACTGAAATAAATTAAAACAATTTCCAAAAATGCCACACAGAAGTCCAACTTAATCCCAACTCCCCCCCCACTTAAAACACAGTTAAACAAAATTATTAAAATTACTTTTTTTATCAACAGGAATCTGAGCAACAAAACTAAAGGCAAACAGTAAACAAAACCCATCAGCATTGAAAACAACTTCAAATTCAACGTTGTAAGTATAAAATTGACAATGTATATATTTCAGACAATAAAACAGTACAGAAATATTTTTATTAATTTTTATATACATTTTTCTTAGCATTTGAAAAATCACAATGACTGAAGGGGCCCAATTCATAACTTCACAAAAAGGAAAAATGTTATTATGTTATATGGGGTATGTGTACACCCAAGAAAAGCAAACAGGAGACAAAGTGAACTGGAAATGTAGTAAATATTATTCTAACAAATGTTATGGGAGGGCTGCAACAAAGGAAACAACTGTACTATATGTTAGGGAGCATAACCACCCCCTAACGTTGCTGAAATTGAAGTTAGAAATGCTTCAGATGATATAAAAGAAGCTAGCACTAGATCAGAAAAGTCTACAGCAGAAATACTTAAAGACATGCTCCCCAGAATCCCACAACATGCAACTGGCCAAATGCCCTCAATATCGTCACTAAAAAGAACAATAGCTAGAACTAAAAAAGCTACTGCTACCACCACACCTGTCCCCAAAACTTTTGCTGAAGTAGAAATACCACCAGAACTCACAGTTACCCATAATGAAGAACAATTTCTTCTTTATGATAACAAATCAACTGACAAAAGAATAATAATATTTGGAACTGCCACTAATTTACTAAAACTACAAAACTGTGAGACCTGGATGATGGACGGGACTTTTAAAATATGTCCCAAACCATTTTATCAGTTATATACAATTCACGCACTTTATCAAAATACAAATATCCCCTTTCTATATGCTTTATTACCAAACAAGCAAAACTCCACCTATATTGAACTTTTAACTAAAATCAAACAAGAAACCAATAATTACTTTCCCCAAAAATAATCATTGACTTTGAACAGTCAATGATACAAGCCATACTAAAAACCTACCCTCACACAGCAATTCAAGGTTGCTATTATCATTTCAATCAATGTATTTGGAGACACCTCCAAAAATCTACACTAAGGGCCCGATTCCGATCTCGCTCAGGAAGGCCTCCAAGCCGGATTTAGCTTTAGCGCGGATCCGATTCGTAGCCCATCTGTTCACGCCCGAATCGTCACACCAGTCCGAACGACCAAGTACGATGCGAAGATCGCTATACGCGCCATAGCGAATCGTTTCCAGGCCCGAATCTGCTCCGTACGACTCGTTCGTAGATGATTCGTGCCGCGCAATGGAGCCGATTTCCGACCGAGCGAGTACGATGCACGAATCGGACAGCTGCATCGACTCGGTCTCAGCGAGACGAAACGGCTGTCGGGAGCTGGACTTCGGGGGCCGTAGCAGGCCACTCCTTCAACCGGGGCCCTCCGAATCCATCACGGGGGGTGCCCCTGGGTCCCCCCGATCCAAGCATGCACAGTGTGGCGGGCATCATGGGGTGCCCGCCACAGGGTGTACGCTTTTCCCCACCCACCCCTTTTCTGCTATGGGAGCCTGTGTACGCGTCTGTATACTGGCTCCCATAGAGTTCAATGGGAGTCCGAGCGAACCGAGTCCATAAGCATACGGCTGCATCGTACTCGCTCGTTCGGACTCCCGGAGCACGTCTTGCTCGGAAAGCCCTCCGGATCCGAGTCGTACGGAGGGCTTTCCGAGCGAGATCGGAATCGGGCCCTAAGTATTGAATATGCAACAAATAGCTCCTTTGCATATCAAATTAAAAAACTAATAGCACTGGCATACGTCCCTATTACTGACGTAGCCGAACACTACAATTTATTAATTGAAAGTGCATACTACCAACAAAATGAACAAAAACTAAGGGGCCTATTACGATGGCGGTCGGATGACCACCGCCCGCCGGCGGTGGTGCCCGCCGGCGGTGGTGCCCGCCGGACTGGTGGTGGTCATCCGACCGCGATCGCAACCAAGGAAACCGCTGGTCTGATTAGGATGGCGGTGGTGACCGGGGCGGTGGGAAATTCCGACCGCCGCTTCTCCGCCGGCTGCCATCCGCACTCCTGCCTGGCGGACGGAAAAGGACCAGGATAATGGTGGCGGTGCAGAGCAGGCTCCGCCGGCAGGATTATGATGCCGGTGGTAGCCAGCCTTTCCTCAGCGGTCAGACCGTCAAGGAAAGGCATGCGGAGATTGTCTTCCGGGGGCCTGTTGTGGGCCCACGATGTTTTGGGGGGGTTGGTGCACTGGGGGGGTACCCATGGCCCCCCCTACATTTCCCTGTACCAGGTGCCACGCAGTGCAGGGAAATGCAGGACATGCACCTTTGGACATCGCAGCGGTGCTGCGGGCAGCAGCGTCCGCCGCAATGCTAAGGCTCGCGAACCGACCGCCGCGGTCGGATTCCGATGGCGGATCATCGTAATTGGACCGGCGGTGATGTCGCGGTCCATGCGGGCGGTCTTCTCCCGCTACCATGGCGGTCGGGGAGGTTTTCCGACTGCCATCGTAATAGGCCCCTAAGCCCCCTACTTGACTATTTTGAGGATACCTGGGTGGGAAGGCTACACAGACCTGGACACAGAAGGCAACCTAAATTCCACATTCCATGGTGGAATGTATATAACAGTACCCTAAACAAAGAAGCTAAAACTAATAATGCTGTAGAAGGATGGCATAACGCCTTCCAAGCTACAACAGGCAGAACTCCACCAACTCTACATAAACTATTACTATCTATCCAAAAAGAAGAAAGCTACCAACAACTAAGAATGGAGCAGTCTGTAACACAAATAGGCCCAAAACTTACCAAACAAACTAAACAAATGTTTGAGTACTTACAATACAAAGTTAGACTATACCCAACAGCTAAAGGGCTAGAATACCTTGAAACAATAGCCAAATCCCTACTTTAACTAAAAATACCTCAAAATACCTAAAAACTCATAACCAAAAACTAAACATACAAATAAACAAAATCCTTATAATTCCAAAAATATAATTATTTTGTCAATTTTATTAATTAATATACAAAAAATATATTGACATAATAATTATATTTGATAAAATATAAATCACAATAACAATGTCATTTTTAACATTTCCCTCCCACAATAAATAATTCAAAATAACTTACTGTTTCCGTAGCTGAAGAAACGAAATCCCAACTGCCATAAATAAATCCACGTTTTCGATAATCCCAATAACAAATAAAAATCCCCCCCAAAAAATTGAAAATTCAACTGTTTAAAAAGTAATCCACCGGCAATAACTCCACAAACGATAAACCATAAAAATTCCGAAAGACGTATTTAAAAAAAGAAACGCTCCAGGAAAACTCAAAAAATTAAGGAAGTGTAAAATAATAATTCGTTTTCTAAAACTAATACACACTTCCTTAAACAAAAAAAACGCAATCTTCTCTCAACTGCCACGTTCCAATCGACCAAAACCTGTAATGAAAAAAAACAATCCCACCCACACAAATATACACATACATTATAACATAACACAAATAAATATAATACTAACACCATAATTTAAACATATTTTCACATATCTATTTAACTCTAACACCGACCGATTAACAAACTGAAACATTTCGCTAACACATAACTAAAACATACAACTCACCAAAACTTTAAAAACCTAACACTACACACACTACCTAGTACTTAACTACCCTCAAATTAATCCAAAATTAAAGTTTAAATAAAGGAAATTAAACTTACCTTACCCGATGCGACGCAGCTTCCAACTGCGAGCTTCTCCCCTCACAAATGAACTAAAACAAAACCGAGCAGTTACAAAATACGAGTTAGGAATAAATATGGCTGCTTTAAATACTAAAGATTTATCTATTTCTTTATTAAACTGATAGTACATTATAAATACATTGGGGCCGATTACGATGGCGCTCGTAGGTACATCCGCGGTGCTGGCGGAAAATGTCCTTTTCTGCACTCCATCGGCGGTCCTTGCGTCCGACCGTATTACGATGGGCAAAGGTAGCCCATTTCCCGTCCGACTGCAGAGTTTCGGGATCCTCCAGAAATCTCCTTCCGACAGCGGTCGGAGCGAATCGTGCAGCCAATAGAGAGGGACCGCCGTGCGAATGCTGTGTACGACCGCCGGACCGAATCACGATGCCTCAAACAGCCCATCACACCGCACCGGAGAATCCGGCCATTCGGGGACGCACGGAAGCCACTTACTGCGGATAGCGAAAATCCACTCCCGGACACCTCCACGCGTTCCAGACCGCTGTTCGAGCGGGCGGTTTGGGGTGTTCTCCATAGGCACATTCCAACCGCCGCTTGGATGGGAGTTTGTGCACGCGTCTGTACACGGACGTTCCCAGCGGTGTATCCTGGAAGTCCGAGCGCGCCGCGGTACGGGATTATTCGGCTGCAGGGCATCCTAATCTGACCCCGGGCCGTTTTGCCGCGGTACCTGCGGATCCGAGAAATTTCCAGCTTACCACGGATCGGTCGGAAGTGTCTATTTCCGACACGCCGATAGTACATCATGACTCCATTGTTATAAAGTTTTGTAAAAATACTACAAAATATTACTTATGTTGAAAAAATAATGTTACATTTTTTTCAAATTTAAAATTATAATAATAAATATTATTAAACATATAATAATTATTATTATAATTCTAAAAATATACATTTCATATCCAATGTATATTAAAAATATGTACTTTCTTGAATAAATGTTAAAAAACTGTATAAATGTTATAAAAAATGTTTGTATTAAAAATTACATGTACTAATTATTATTATTTATATTTCAAATATAAATAATATTACTTAAAATATAACATTATGGGCCCGATTCCGATCTCGCTCGGAAGCGCTCCTGACGGCATCCGTCAGTAGCGAGTCCGAGTCGTACGCGTGATTTCCGTGCGACTCGTACAGCTGTACAATCGAGCAAGTACGATGTGATAATCGCCTCGTGCTCCGAGCGGCTCGTACGCCTCAGCGATCCCCTCCAGACGACTCCGCCATGGCCGACACGCACAGCGCAATGGTGCGGATTCCCGGACGACCAAGTATGATGCGCGCACCGAGCAGCTGGATCGAGTCGGAGCCAAAGCTCCAGTAAGCGGACTTCGGGGGTCCGTAGCGGGCCCTCCTTAACCCGTGCCCCTACGACTCGATCACTGGGGGGGGCCCAAGGGTCCCCCCTACACATGCATGCACAGTGCAGGCGGGAACGAGGCATCCCCGCGACACGGGGCACCCTCGTCCGAGACGTGCGTTTATTGTCTTTGGGAGCCTATGTACGCAATGTACACCAGGCTCCCATAGACTTCAATGGGGCTCCGAGCGACACGAGTCCGTCAGCGCTGCAGTGCATCGTACTCTGTCGCTCGGAGCCCAGGAGCACAAGTCGCTCGGAAAGCTCTACGAGCGCGAGTTGGCCGTAGGGCTTTCCAAGCGAGATCGGAATCGGGCCCTATATGTTAAAAAAATGTGAAAATATTGTAAAAATGGTGTGTAATAGAAATGTGTTAAAACATATATGTTAATAATAATTTACACTATATGTAATAATGTAATCAATGTTTAGAATTTAATTAATAATGTATCACTGTTATTGAAAAATATTTTTTGTGAAAAAAAGTTTAAAAAGCAATGTAAAACCATCATTTTCTATTTTTTTTTACATAACTGTAATAAATAGTTTAATAATATAGCGCATATCACAGAAGCACACAACGGACGGGGAAGAAAGAAGAAAACACTCCCCATGTCGGCCACATGCAAGTTAATTGGAAGGAGTCACACAGCACTGACCTTGAACTGTCTGAGAAGCATGTGGGAAGAGGGCCCGTGTCCTCCAAACAAGCCAACAGAACACAAGTCCTGTCTCCCCACGACTACACAGAGCTCACAGCAACCCCGGAGCGTGCACATTGCAGACTGCACACACAGCCGGAGCATGACACCTCAACGAACCGCTGCGAAATGGCAACCGCAACACACCTACCCAACTACGCCGAACAGCTCAAGCTGTACAAAACCAACCTGTGCCATACATTGGGATGCGATCTCCTGTCCCTGCTGAACGTAAGTTACCGACTGACTTACCGCATCACATTGTTCAGCTGCGTCATGCCCGTCTTCTACTGTCGGAGGTGTCCCTACCAGCATCCCGTCGAGATATGCCTCTCCAACCCGGCATGTCTGAAGGCGGACCTGCTACCACTACTCCTCCCTCTGGACGCACACGACAGGGCCTGCCCTGCCTATGGGGGCATGGCGTATGTGGCCAACATCGCACCCGCACTGAAATGGGACCACTGTGCCTCCACACGACGGATCATCGAGAACAGCTACATCGAATGTCACCCAGGCATGGTCCTCCAAGGGACAACTTACGAACAACACCTTGACAGCCACCATCCGCTACATTGGCTGGCAAACATGTACACCACCAATGACATGGAAGCCCTGCTGGACGGCATCGCATACCTGACAACCTGTAAATACGTCGGACCACAACGCAGGTTCCCCGAGTGACCTATGATGTCCAACCCCGCACCCATGCTTAGCTTCCGCACGGACTGGCCAGTCACCACCACAACAGCCATACCAAACGACCGGCAACTGTAACCACACCATCAACGACATCGCCATGACATCGGATATGACCGGGACATGCACACTGTTCCCCATCACATCCAGGAACACTGCATGCATCGTGGGAGGCAGTGGCATGGGCTCTGTGTATCGCACCCACATGGACGGAACTGCACGAACAACCAGGACACGACATGGATCCAGCGCACATGGACACACACACCGCTCAGTGGACATGAATAGGTCGCCTGGAGTCTGTGGGTGCTGCACCCCTCCCACCCCCGCCCCGGGAATCCCATACCAGGACCTTTGCATGGACGACAAGTGCATACAACAACAACACGACCCCAGTGACTGTGACATGTCCAGTAACCACCACAGTGCAACAACAAGTGGCACGCCGCTGCATGCACGCAAGCACATGCCCTGATGTCAACTCACATGCACGCGTGCATGAGGAACAACCGCAGCAAACCTGTCACATGGAACTGAGATGGACTGTGCCCATGATGCCAAGCGGTCTGGTAGGCTACATGTATACCGTCTGTGTCAAAGTCCGCAGCTCCGCAGCTATACGTAAATGTACATTAGCACAGCCTTGGCCAAGCAGATGTCACTCTGAAGCCCACATCCCACATGCAACAGCCAATCACATGTAACCCCACACCCTATCCCATTTGCAATCATGCTCAGTATATCCTCAACATGTATTCCGCTGCCAGTAGTGTCCACTATACTGCATCACAGAGGACAGAAGACTCAATATAATGTTTGAAACCAAAACTGTCTCCGCTGACTCATTTCACAAGTACGAATGAGAGAGGATGAGAGTATGTGAAGTACACGGCAGTCGTGACATGACCATGTAGTCCACTGGTATTGGATGTCAACGCAAATGAGTAGCACCACTGTGGAAGACACACATGTGTCGTGTGAAGTCGTATGGACGCAGTGCTCAGGTGGGTGGGTGCGACGGGTAGATGCGCACATGCCAAGTTGGAGCACGCCGTGTTGGGAGGGGTCATGAACAGTACACCACCGCTTCCCTGGGCATTGTGAGAGGACACCTGTCGGGGGGAGTGAACACGTGTGTGCACAGCAGCCGGGCACACGTACAAAGCGGTACCAGGCGCACCTCAGCCCACCCTCTGTGGACAAGCTGGATCCTGTTGTGCGCCCGCCATGCCCCTTGACAAGGCACACACAGCCCCAGTCGACCAGGTGTAACCCCAACATAGTTAATCCGCACAGGCGATACAGGGCACGGGATGGCAGTGGAGCATGGTGTGTGAGAGGTCTCCTCGCGCTCCTCCTGGTCATATCACGCAGGCAATAGAACCTCAACGTCTAGCATGGCACAAGTCACATGGAAGTGTAGGGGGACGCACCACAGCATGAGCAGCACTGACGTCACGGGAGGTGGCTCGCACCATCCCATCCATTGCCCATCATACCAACCACGCCACATGCCATTGCGACTAAGTGCAAGCGCGTGCGCCACCACCCCCGAGCCCTCCCCAGAGAGGCCAAAGAGTGAATGTGTGGGCCATCAGCCACAGACGGACGCGGCCTGGCCTCAAGGGCAGCCACAGCCACTGGGTGTCGCAGGTGGCGGATCCGGAAGGCGAAGACTGTGATGCATAGTCCATGCAGGCCGGGTCTCCATTTGGGGCACCACGCAGGTGGACGGCGTCCCGCAACACATTATACCCTGAGACAGCCCACTCGTGCAACTGGACCCACACATACACTCCTTGCCCTCTCTGGTGCGATCTTGGGGCTGCCTGTGCAAGCGCTAGCCTCGCAGGTGAGCATGCATATTGGGGGAGCGAGGGGAGGACATGAGGGCTGGGGCGAAGATGACTGTATCACTGTCAGTTAGTACAAGGGATGACCCAGATGTGGAAAGGAAGAGACGTGTCCCGTGTGTACTGCAACTAGTCGCCAATCCAACTACCCCCCATGTCCGGAATGTAAGCCCGCACCTAGGCCCGCCCATCCGCCACATCGAACATACCACCAGCACAACAACCTTCCCATTCGAAACACTGACTGGGGGTGGCGACCAGTGTACAATCATGTGTAGCCTACCCACGCGTACATGTGGGCCCTCCATGATCCATGTCACCTGCGGCAAAGTCATGACATGCGCAATGAGGGAAGTGAGGAGAGCTGCCCGCCCCACGTGCAGAAGGTGCATCAGCTCCACAGACCCAGCAGCGAGTCCAGCAGGGGTCACATGTGCAGGGGCAGCTGTGCCTGGTGTGAAGGCACATGCATATAGACAGCACATCGACCAATGTGTAGTCTGCCCACATCTACAGTCCATCATCATGCGGACATAGGAATTGAACACAGGGCAACACATCTCAGTGGGTGCACCCACCGTGACCAACAATGCGCAATCATCGACGTACCCGCCCTGTGCATGGCCCCCCACCCAACGGAGGCACATCCAGTGCCACCATCCCACACACACAAGCCTTCCACGGAACATGCTGTGTCCAATGGTCAGTACAGAGTCAGCGCCCATCTGGTGGATCCTGAACAGGAGACACATGCACACACATGCCAGCTCTCACTATGTACGACTGCCACCTGGCACGTGCAATGTAACCTCTCACCTGTGACGTGTGACTGCAAGCACACAGCCGTCTTGGCATGGGGCTGTCAATGTGGACACCTGTCAATGTTTCGGGAGGTGTGATCCATACAGTGCTGTACATAGGGTGCAGTGCTGGCACCTACTACTGTCTCATATCCCCTCGTGCCACAGGTCCCACTTGTTTTGGCCGCTCAGCCTGTGCCCACATCGTCGTCGTCGTGTGCCATACTCATCCAGCCGCGGAAGCAGTTCCATGCTCAGCAGACATTCATGTTGCCGTGGCGTTGCCGCTTGACGGATATGCAGTCAGTCCCCATCAGCACGCCCCGCAAGTCATTGGGGCCTAGATCCCCATGTGCATGCACATGGCAGTGGTTTGTATCACTAGCCATTGCCATTGTTGGGAGACCTGTGTAAGTGTATTGTGGCCGTGCCGTCCCAGCTTGACAGCTGGGCTGTGGCTCATGTGCTTGCTCAGTCATGTCAGTGATGTGTATGCGAAATTGCTATGTGTCGTGTTGCTTTGACATGTGTCCTCTGCCATTGTCCCTAGGTGGAGACCGAACATTGACCGCCCATACCAATTGCTGGCAGACATGGAGGATACGGAGGTCATTAGGAAGTTTCGGCTGGACAGGCCAACCCTGCATCGACTGTGTGCCATGTTAGAACCCCATCTCCGTCCCCGCAGGGTGTATCCGACTGCTGTCACCCCCACGGCTAAGGTGATGGCCGCCATGCATTTCTTCGCCACTGGGTCATTCCAGCACACAGTGGGCAGTGGAGGAGGGATGTCCCAGCCCATGTTCAGCAAGGTGCTGAGGGATGTACTGGCAGCCATGATGCTGTACCGGAACAGGTACATCCGCTTCCCCAGGGCTCGTGAATTGGCGGCAGTGAAGGGTGCATTCTATGCCCTTGGCAGAATCCCACACGTCGTTGGAGCCATTGACTGCACACATGTCGGCCTTGTTCCACCACAGGCCACTGAGCACCTGTACCGCAACAGGAAGCACACGCACTGCCTGAATGTGCAAGTGGTGTGCCTTGCGGACATGGTGATCACCCACGTGTGTGCAAAGTTCCCAGGCTCGGCCCATGACGCACACATAATGCGCAACAGCATCTTGCCACGACTGATGTCCAATATGCAACAGGATCGTGCCTGTATTGTCGGTGAGTATGTGGAGTGGTGTAGCGTGCTGGCTGTGCGATGCTGTCCCCTGTCCAGTTGGATTAGCAACGGTTCTCTGTGTCCCTCACACCCAGGTGACTCTGCGTATCCGAATGGGGCATGGCTGCTCAGTCCATTGAGGAATCCTCGCACCCCAGCAGACGATCGCTACAATGAGGCACATGGGAGGACCAGACGTGTGGTCGAGCGTACCTTTGGCCTCCTCAAGTCCAGGTTCAGGTGCCTGGACCGCACCGGGGGTGCGCTGGCGTACTCCCCACAGAAGGTGTGCCGGATTGTGGTGGCGTGCTGCATGCTGCACAATCTGGCCATTCGGAAGCAGATCCCCCTCATCGTGGATGACGGAGATCAACCAGGGCCCAGCCCGCAGACCAGGACAGCTCGAGTGAGGAGGACAGCGGAGAGGAGGAAGCTGGTAATGTGCGGCAGCAGCTCATCGCCCGCTACTTCACTTGACGGTGAGTGTCCATGTACGACGGCTGATGTGGCTGTATCTGTGCAGGTGTGTGTGTGCTGTGTCAGGGTGGACGTTTGTTCACTGCGTGCTGTGTGTCAACGCTCCATGGCCAGGGTAGTATGCCACTGTTGGTGGCTGTGGCATTGTGCCCTATAGCTCTGTGCGATGTGTGTACATTGCTTGTAGTTGTTGACATGTACTGTGTGATGGGTGTGTGACACACTCATTGAATGTGCTCCTGTTCTGTCTCCCACCCCTAGGTCCCTACAGGCCCTCCGGATTCAAATGCCATGCCACGCATCAGGTGCCTTTCCGCCCAAGGTGGCCGTTGTATTCCGTACAAATAAGACACAGGGCACAAACAGCAGTTAGTGAAAAAGGTGCATTTATTACAAACTGTGACATGTGATTGTGTGTAAGGTGATGACAAAAGTGGTGCGTGCAGTGACAATGAGCTGTCGGTCATGGCTGCGTGATGATCAGGGTGTACCCACTGGTTCTATGTCCATAGTCCAACACACACATGCCATCCAGATGGCTGTGTGGAGTGGGATCGTAGTCCAAGTCAATGCAGTGGCTGGTCAAGGAAGGCTGGCGGAAGGCTGGCTGGCTGCCTCACTTGCGTCTGGAGCGTGCGAAGTCCTCCCGGGAGATCTGTTTCCTCTTTTGACGGCCCCTTCCACGTTTGCGAGGGGGGTTGCCTGCTTGCGGCATGCTGGTGGTTGAGGTGTGATCACTGGCTGTGGACGCAGGGGAACTGGACACTGCTGCTCCACCCTGCGCCCCGGCAGGTGGTGGCGGAGGGGAGCTGCTGTCCCTGGCTGTGACCTCACCGCCACCACCAGCTGTCCCATGAGGTCCACGATTTGGCCCATACGGGCGTCCATGGACCTCAGCACCCCCAGCACCTCACGCGTGTCTGAAGCAGACCGGACCCATTGTCCTTGGGCCTCTTCATAGGCCCCAAGGACTCTGGCCATGTGAGGCAGGGCATGGCTCCCAGGGGAGGCTGGCGTTTCCCTGACCCTGCTCCTCCTACCAGTCCTGCTGCCACCGGCCTGCCCACTAGCCACATTGCTCACCACGGTCCTCGCTGTGGCTCCCAGGGTGGATCCAGTCGTCCGGGCCACCACCTGCGCTGGGGCTGGTGCCAGCGAAGACTTGGCGGTGGTGGCGGCGGTGGTGGTCGGTGCGGCGATGGTGGCGGTTGCGGCAGTGGTAGTGGCCACAATGACCGTGGGTGTGGCCGCAACGACAGTGGCAGCAGGGGGCTGTGAATGTTCAGCAGCCCTGGATGATGGGTTGGTGGGTAGGAGGGGTCCTGGGGAGCGGCTGGGCCCTGCCACACCAGATGGGCCTGCTTGGTTGTCCGTGTCCGAAGAGGAGGACAGATCCTCCAGATCCGTGTGTCCTCGTTGGGGGCTTGTAGGCTGGCTGTGCTGGCTGCTGGCTCCATCCCCAGCATCCAGCAGTTCATCACCTGTGGAGAGAATGAGATTTGTTATTGTGTTGCACCTGGCGAAGTATGTATTTGTCGTCTGACATTGACAGTTCGTGCAATCTCGTACATGGGTTTCCCGGAGGCGTGTGTGTGGCTGTAGCATCTGTAGTTGTGTGTGCTTGGCAATGGGACTGTGTGCTGTGCACATGTGGCATGGGACGGATTGGCCATGCCGATGGGTGTGTTGCTGTGCCCCTACTTATTGTGACTCTGGTGTATGCGGGATCCTGGCCCATCCTGGGTCTGGTTTGTACTTTGCTTTTGGGGTTCAAATGGAACGCTTAGGAACGCATATGGCAACATGGGGGCCATGCCCCAGATTCGTATTTGGGAGGGGATATGCTTTTGGGGTTCAAATGGAACGCTTAGGAACGCATATGGCAACATGGGGGCCATGCCCCAGATTCGTATTTGGGATGGAATATGCTTTTGGGGTTCAAATGGAACGCTTAGGAACGCATATGGCAACATGGGGGCCATGCCCCAGATTCGCATTTGGGATGGAATATGCTTTTGGGGTTCAAATGGAACGCTTAGGAACGCATATGGCAACATGGGGGCCATGCCCCAGATTCGCATTTGGGATGGAATATGCTTTTGGGGTTCAAATGGAACGCTTAGGAACGCATATGGCAACATGGGGGCCATGCCCCAGATTCGCATTTGGGATGGAATATGCTTTTGGGGTTCAAATGGAACGCTTAGGAACGCATATGGCAACATGGGGGCCATGCCCCAGATTCGCATTTGGGAGGGGATATGCTTTTGGGGTACATGCTGTGAGCCATGGGTGCCGAACGTGACATGTGTTGTGGCAGCATGACAGTGCATGGTTTGAGGTGTGTGCATGCTTGACATGGCCTGCATATTTGCTGTCTGTTGTGATTACTGGACATGGCATTGGACGCATCGTTATGAGTGAGTGATAGTTGTGTGCCAGCCAACGTATTGCAGTTGTCCCATCTCCTTGGTGTGCGTGCTGCCCTGTGCCATGTGCATCACTGCAGTGCTCGGGGGGGTGTGGCCCATGTTGTGTGTTGTTGCTCACAGTGTGGCGTGCGCTTCATTGACTTCTGGCACATGGTTGGTCATGGGCATGTGTCTTAGCGTGACTGCTGTATGTGTGGCAGCTGTGCGGATGACATGCCTTTCATGAGACTGGGGCTGACGGATGGGATGGATGGTATGTTGTATGTGCATGGTGTGTCTGTGAGTTTGATGGGTTCAGTGGTGTTCGTGTGCATTTATGTTGTTCCGCTCTGTTGCGTCTAGTGTTGTTTGTCTTACATAGGCGTAGTTGTGGGGTGTGTTGTTGACAGGCAGTAGGGGCTACATGGACAGGACTTCAATGGTGTTTCGGTTGTGTGTGATGAGTTGCACAGTGGCTGCCGTGTGGGACTATATTCAGTGTGGCTTGTGCATGCAGACGTGGCTCCTTGGGTGTTGCTATGTCTGTGATGGGTCATGTGGGGTGTGAGTCTGTTGTTCATGTCCGTGTGCACATTGTTCACTTGTTCGTGACGGTGGGCGGTGCTGCGTGTTCGTCTGCTACGTGACATGTCCCATGTGTTGGTCGTGTTATGGTCCTCATGCCTCCAGTAATCCAGCCCTGTCCAGTTTCCCACCTGCAAGTTGTTCGTGCGTGCACTGTACTGGATGCCACATGGCTCTAAGCGGGGGGTGCTCCATGTTGCAGGTCTGTGGGGGTGGGGGGTGTTGTGGGTCGTGGGGGTGGCTGGACACCCACTGACACCGATTGCTGTGGACCGTGATGTCTGCCTTTCGGCTGTCGTTGTGCACTGCGGTGGCTGACACGTGGCTGTGGGGTGTGGGGGATGCTCCTCCTTGCTGTGCTGTGGGACTGGGGCCTGGTGTGTGTTGTACTTGGGCTGTCCACCGTCCCACCCACTGCACTTTGTGTTCCTGCCACTTACCTGTTACTTGTCGGTTAGTGCAGCTGTGGCGGACACATGGGTGTGGTGGGTGCTCGTTGTGGCGCTTCTGGCATATTTGGGGACCTGTTGGTGGTTACGTGGCTGGCTTAGTGTACACATGTCCCCACGCATCTTACAGTTGTTCGGTTTGGGCTGTGTGTGGTAGTGTCTGTTGCATGTGTGTGTGATGTGTTGTGTATTGTGTGCTGGACATGGGGGTGTTTGTCCCTGGGAGCTGTGGCATGGTGGTAGTGCATGTGAGTACATAGCGGTGTGCTGGTATACATTAGTTTGTACTTACCAGCCTCCACTCCCCCTG
Organism: Calotriton arnoldi; assembly: GCA_963921515.1. Classification (NCBI taxonomy): domain Eukaryota; kingdom Metazoa; phylum Chordata; class Amphibia; order Caudata; family Salamandridae; genus Calotriton; species Calotriton arnoldi. The sequence goes on from CAWUFW010007638.1 coordinate 15,689, forward strand.
TTAATCCGGCGAGGATCTCCGGATGGATTACGACTCGCACCTTCTCCTCCCACGCTTTGAAGGTCTTAAAGAGCGCAGGATTCCCTCCGCCAGTGACGGCAGCCAGCTCTCTGTTTTTGCCCTCCTTCTTCTTGACCAGGCTCTTTACGTCATTCCAACGTTTGTTAATCTCGACTCTGTTCCTGGGCAGGGTCCCGAGTGCATTGACCTGGTCTACGATCCGGTTCCACATTCTGTTTCTGGTGGCTAGTGGTGTGTGCTGGACCATGTTCCCATAGATTTGTGGGTACACCTTGATGATCTCGTCGACCATGACCGTCAGCTCCATGGGCGTGAACTTGGGCATTCTTTGTGGTGCCATGGTGTTTGTGGTGCTGGTGCGGTGTGTGTTGTGTAATGTGCAGGGGGTTTGTGGTGCCGGTGTTTGGTGGTGGTGGTGGTGGTGGTGTTTGGTGGTGGTGGTGGTGGTGGTGTTGGTTGTGATGTGTGCGTTTCTGTGGTGTGCTGCTGTCCTTGCTGTGTCACTGTGTCCTTTCCTCTCCTCTCTGGTTTGCAATGTAGCAAGGGGTTGTGGTCTGTGGGAGTGCTGCTTTTGTACTCACCTATGTGGGTGTGTCCTCATGGTCTGTTGTTTTCAGGTGTGTTGTGTCTGTGGTTCTGGCCTTTGTATTTTTTGTTTGTCCGGGGGGGTGTTTTCGGGATGTGTACTGTGCTTGTGTATTTGTGCGTGCCTTGCTGTGTGGACTTGTTGGCCATGTTGTGTGCTATTGGTTTTGTGTGCGGATGGTTTCTGTGCAGGTACGTTGGCGCCATGGCTTCTGCCGTGTCGATTCTCATCGGCGTTGTTTGCGCTGGCGGGCGGTATATTTGTTGTTTTCCGCGCTCATGTCGGTGCGATCGTAATTTCACGTGCGGTGTGTCGGCCGTGAGGGCGGGCGGTTTGTGTTGTCGTGCGTGTTTCCGTCCGTGGCGGGCGGTTTGACTCCGACTCGGACGTTGGCGGGCGGTATTTTGTGTGCTTTTTCCGCCGATGGCGGTTTTCGGTTTGTGTAATCGTAATGGCGTGGTCGGTGTTCAGGCGGTGTGTGCGGGCGGATTTTTGCCGCTTCCATGCCTGGCGGATTCTTTTACGCCGGGTATCGTAATGGGCCCCTAAATTACTTACCAGCCTACTCCCCTATCAACAAACAACCCGCTCTTAAAAAACCACAAAAATAACATAATTAATAAGTAATTAATAATTATTAATAACCAATTAATAAATAATTAACACTATATTATTTACCACAATTTACAATATAAATTTGTAAAAACATAAATATTAAATAATAAAAAATATAAATAAGATAATTATTATTAAATCACTTCCCACCCTACTCCCCTATAAACCCGCAACACGCGGCTAGAAAAATAACACAATTTACATATTTACCAATTAATTATTAATAATTACCAAACAATTAATAACTAATTAATAATAAATTATTTACCACAATTAACAATATAAAATAATAAAAACGTAATTATTAATTAATAGAAATTATTAATTAATTAATTATAATTAAATTACTTCCCACCCTATTCCCTATAAACCCACAACCCGCTCCTAAAAAATAACACAATTAAGATATTTACTAAATAATTATGAATAATTAACAACTAATTAATAACTAATTGATAACAAATTAATTACCACAATTAACAATATAAAATATTAAATATATAAATATGAATTAATGAAAACATATTAATTAATTAAATATAATTAAATTACTTCCCACCCTATTCCCCTATAAACTCACAACCTGCTATGGAATAAAAACGCAACATTCAATTAAAAATTATTAATAATTTCTAAAAATTATTATTAAATTTACTATAATTAAATTACTTCCCACCCTATTCCCCTATAAACCCACAACCCGCTACGGAATAAAAACGCAAAATTCAATTAAAAATAATTAATAATTTCAAAAAATTATTATTAAATTTACTATAATTAAATCACTTCCCACCCTATTCCCCTACAAACCCACAACCCCCTACGGAATAAAAACGCAAAATTCAATTGAAAATAATTAATAATTTCAAAAAATTATTATTAAATTTACTATAATTAAATTACTTCCCACCCTATTCCCCTATAAACCCACAACCCGCTACAGAACTAAAACGCAAAAATGTACTTTAAAAAAAATTAATAACTTCTAAAAATGTAATATATATATTAAAAAAATACAATACTTAACCAAAAATATAGAACACATACATTTAAAATACATACTAAAATACATAACACTAATATAAACATCGATATTATTAACAACAATATTTTTACAAACGATATTACTGACTTCGATATTTATGAAAACGATATTTCTTACCTTCATGTCGATATTCTGGTCACCGATATTCTTCATGTCGATATTCTGTCCCTTCGATATTTCCAACTCGATATTTTTGTACTTCGAGATTAAAACTCGATATTATGTCTGTGTACCGTACTCTACATCACTGCACACTACGTCAATACACTCTACACCACTTTGCACAAAAACAATGCACTGTATGCCGCTGTATTCTATGCCAGTCTACTCTGCACCACACAGCTATACACCACTATACTCTACTCTGCAACACTCTACGCCACTGAACTCTACATCACTTCACTCTAGGCCACTTCATTCCACTCCATGATACTCAGCTCTGACACTCTACTCCATTAAACTCTACTCCACTCTACTCCACTCCACTCTACTACCTCCACTCTATGGCCCTCCGCTCTACGCCCACCCACTCTATACTGTTCCACTCTATACCACTCCACTCTACACCACTTTACTCTAGCACACTCTACTCTGCACCACTCCTCTCTACTCCATGCTACTTCACTCTGACACTTTACTCCACTTTATGCCACTCAATTCCACTTTACACCACTCTACACTGCTCCACTCTACAACCCCCATTCTATGCCACTCCATTCTACAACACTCCACTATTCCACTCTATAACACTTTATGGCACTCTACTCACTCAACGCAACTCCCGCCATGTCATTCCATGCCACTCTACTCCACTACTCTACTCTAGGCCTCTCCAGTCTATGCCGCTCTATGCCATTCCACTCTACAATACTCAATAACACTCGGCTCTATGACTCTCTACTCCACTCCATGCTTCTCCAGTTTACAACATGCTACAACACTCTACTCCAATATATACCATTCCACTCTACTACACTACACCACTCTATGCCATTCTACTCTACAGCAATCTATTCCATTCTCCACCTATGCAACTCCCTCTATGCCACTCCGTGTTCCTTTACTCCAGTATATTCCACTCTACTCTGCTCTACGCCACTCCACTCTATGACACTCTATGCCACACACTCTACTCCACTTCACGACATCCATGACACTCCATAACACTCTAAATCCCTCCACTCTACACCACTCTGTGACACTCCACTTCACTCCACACCAATCCACTCTACTGTACGCCACTCTTTGCCAATCTACAAAACTTTATGCCACTCCATGACACACCACTCTGCCCCACGCCAGTCTTCTTTGTGCCACTAACTTTGAGCCATGCTGAACAGTATCCACGCTGGTGTATAACAACACTAAAACACACAAAGCCAAAAGCATCTTGAATAAATACACAGTACTTACTAGAGATAAAAGAAGTGCTGCTCTGTCCTCAACTGCCTGTGTATATCTGAATCCTCTACGCCTTCAAGCTGATCCTTGTCCAGAGATGAAAATACCAAGAAGTATTCACCCATATCCTTAATTATGTTATCTTTGAATAAGAAAGCTGTGGATAGACGCTGAAAATAAGCTCTAGAAGGCTTTGGCCTTTCTGCAATTATTAATTTTTATTTTGAACAACAAAGGATCAAATTGCAGGGCTTGTTGATAACTTAAAACTGCGCTGTTCCCAGGTCCGGGTCTTAATATGGTATTTCTTTCCCCTCTCTTGGCAGGCAGATGGATGTCTGTGTCAGCCGGTGGTTCCCTCGGAAAACAAAGAAGAGAAAATGCATTGATGTTTATGGTTCCTTAAGCAGTGCTTAATTTGTAAAAAGAATAGTTGCCAGGGCCCTTGTCAGGAGCCGCTGCAGCTCGCACCACCCATAGCACCTGCCAACGCTGCCAATGACGGTACCTACACAACTACTAACCATCACACTGATACAATTGAGGCAATTTAGACTGTTAGAGGCCCCAAAAGCTCAAAGAATGGTATGGGTGACATGCATTAATTCTTTTCAATTAGTAAATAACTGATGCCCTACTCATCTCCAAATTACACAAACAGCTAGCAGCTGTCACAAGTGCCGGTGTTGACAATTAAGTGGCAGTGACGAGCACAGAAAACCACCGGCTCAAATTAAACTTCCCGTAAGAGAACTAAGCAAGATATAACGTAACCATCAATGGACAGAACGTCAACTACAGTGTCCCACCTTAACACTGATTCCTTGCAACTTAACCTGAGTTCTCTCCTTCACCACTGTGAGAACTCCTTATCACCACTAATAGTACATTTGTCTATAGGAGTTTATTGTGCCCAGGCCCCCAAGTTCCTCAGCACCAGGTGATGTATTCGCAAAAAATCTCAACCTAATTCGCAGAAGCGCATCACCTAACACTCGTGTCCAAGGTCACCATAATAATCAACAACAGTAGTGACCCTCAGAGTGTGGGGATTTTTCACCTCCTGGCCCCTTAGTACTGAGAAGTCATTTAGAAAGTCAACTCTTCCTCGCTCCAGCACAATCCTGTGTACTCACCTGGTCTGGCACAGTCCTACAGGCCCCTGGTCGCTAAACAGCTTCCACCAGCAATGAGCACCACTCCTCAGACCATACATCATCGTCCGGGCCTTCAGGATCTCCTCAGTTTTGCTGCAAATACTTTTTGATACTCTAGAGCTTGTCACTTGGGTCAAGGATCTGGGCTTGTTTCCCACTTCACTTGTTCCTGGTCCTGAGTATGCATATTCCACTGACTATGGGCCTATTTTAGAAATCCTTTTCTGTGGTTAAGTGATATCACTGAACATGTGTTTCCCAATTAGAACACATCTCTGGATATATACCTGAGTCTGTGCCACCCCACCATCTAGGCTCCTCCACTAGATCTTTTGTGAAAAGATGCACAGCGTGAAGCAAGATATCTTGACATGATGTTCAACCCTTGTAAATTGCCTTTTTGTGATCTTGCTCAAATTTTGAAATGAACTCTACCATCTTAGGGTCAGCTGCAAGAGTCGTTGCCACCTTGTCACACAAGGAATGTCTCGAAATTCTGCCTTGAGCTCCTTTTTTACTATTATATCTAGCAGCAGTCAATTCTGTTTGTGAACACTGCTAGTTAAGCAATCTACAAGGGAGCAGTAAGCTAATCTAAAGTGTTGTAGAAGGTGCTGATCGTATACTGGTTCACTTGGAACATTCAAAACAGTCCCATGGATGTAGGTATGTATATGGTATTTCTGTAGCGCAAACTTAGCCAAAAGGCAGCGGAATGCCGTACATGGACAATGGTAAGCTTAAAGTCAGTGAGAAATAGAAGAGAAAGCTAAGTTGTGGATGACGTTTAATGCATTTTGATGTAGTGTTCTTTACAGAGGTGAGCCTTAATTTCTTTCCTAATTTGGAGCAGCGCTGGTCCAGTCCTGATGGAGGTGGGTTTTTGTTCCAAATTCTGATTGCATACATGGAAAAGGCCTGTTTCCTTCTTTTTTTCTTTTTTACACTTCTCAGTCTGCAGTCTGATGGTGTCCTGGCTGGGGGTGTGACAAAAACACCAGATATGCCTGTAAAATAAGCAGGGGTTTTGGTTGTGATGACTTTGTAAATGATGCATCTGGTTTTGAAGATGCTGTGGGCTGACAAGGGTAGCAAATGAAGTTCCATCATGGTGGGGTGTTGTGATTACATTTTGGTCTGGCCCTGGATTAAACGGGCTGCAGCACGTAGGATGCAACTAATTGGTACCAGTGTGGACTCTGGGAGGCCATTGTGTAGACTATTACTGCCATCCAGAGGCGAAAGTATGAGAGCTTTAGCAGTCATTCTGAAGTTGCTTTCTGGAATTAATATAGCTGGTACTAGGTCATCTTTGTTTTTCTGGCAATGTGTTCGTTGAGGGAGAGTTGGTGTCCAGGGTGAATACAAGTGATTTGTCATTTGGTGAGAGTTGGATTTGAAGGAGTCTAGATTCAAGTTATTGAGCCAGGTTTGTATTGTATCTTGTTTGTTGTTCTTGGCAAATATTATGAATTAAGTCTTGGTTGGTTTGAACTTCTGGTAGGCACTGGACATTCAGGTTAAGATGAAGTGTAAGCAGTGTTTGAGGCATTGGATGTCTGAAGCAGAGGTTCAAGTAGAGTTGTGAATCATCAGAATATTGCTGAATCTTGATGCTGTTATCTGTCAGTAGAGCATCAAGCACCTCCATGTGAAGGCTGAAGATGACAGGAGACAGTAAGGAACACACATTTAAGAAGGATACAGTATGGAACCATGGAGGACTCCATATGTGATAGGGATCTTTTATGACTTGGAGGTGCTCATGTGAACAAGTTGGTGTCATTTGGAAAGGTAGGTGGAGAACCAGTGATAGACATTGCTGGTGAATCCCATTCACCAATCAAGGCTGTGTATAAGGGTGGGAATTATCGACTGTGTTGAAGGCAACTGAGAGGTCCAGCAGTATCAGGAGACAGGGGTCATCTTTATCTGTGATTAAGAGGGCATCATCTACAATGCTCAAGGTAGCGGCCTCCATGCTGCAGCATGATCTGAAACCAGATGGTTACCATTGATGTGATCTTGAAGTTGGGCTACTTGTTCAATGATCTTGAAGATGAATGGTAGGTAGGTGATTGGCCAGTAGTTGTCAAGGTTATCAGGATTTAGTGAAGGTTTCTTTAGGAGCCGGAGGATCTGTCCAGTCTTAAGAGCTTCTGGGAAGATGCATTTAGTGAGGGAGGCTTTGCCTGAGAGAAGTTTCAAGGACAACGGTAAGACATCATCTTCATAAGAAGTGGGTTTTAGGGTATGCCAGCCAGATCTGGAAGAGGTATGGCTTTGAAGGCTGATCATTGCAGGATTCTACAGGAAGGGGTTGGTGTGTTCTGTATGGCCCTGATATTATGAGGGCATTGGCACATGAAGTCACTGAGTCCTTTTTCAGCTGAGCTAATCTAGGTGTGTTCCTAAACATGATCACATAATGGAAATAGACCTCCTATGTTGTAAACCCATTTTCCCTTCACTGGTTCATGTATACAAGAAATATGGTTTTTGTAATGTTAATTTGTGAGTTAACTGAAGAAAGTCCATTCAAGTTAAAATAATAACATAAGCTGATTAAAATTGCTAACATACAAACCTTATTCAGATTAGTTTGTTTCTAACTTTGATATATAGATAAATATGTGATCACTGGCTTCCTTCATTACTTGCCTACGTGCTGCTTTAGACAAATGTGGTAAAATAATCAAATAATAGCATTTTTCTTACTGTTTTATCTATTGGCATTGGTCACTTTGCCATCTACAAACAATCTGTCAAACTTCAGTAAGCCATTATCGCATGTATTCCAGAGATGGTAGAATGTATAGGCCTGATTCACAAAAATTCTGCTATGAGTAGATGTTGATTGGTCTTAAAGTACTCCTGCCTTACTCTTAGAATGCAGGTGCAAGCCATGAGTGTATAGGAGTAAGTCACAGGACAAAATGTGTGAAGTGGGCCATACTGATGAGAGTTAGAGTCAGCAAACAAACAAGGCAGCTGCTTCGAAGTTGCAGGCTACAGGTGGGAGGAGATTGCTGGCAGGAAGAAGGTGTGGTTTAATCGGGAAACAGCCTTTACAACGAAGGTTGAACAATGAAATGCCTTTACAACGAAGGTATTATAACAACAATATCTTTACAATGCAAGTTATTACAATGATTTATTTTACAAAGAGTATGCCTTTTCAATGGATGCCTTTACAACGAATTACGTTGTAAAAGCATGATTGGTAAAGGCATACTCGTACTAAACAAAATTACATGTAAATGTAAGTATTTTGGTAAGTATTAATGGTTAGTATTACGTGTAATATTTATTATCTACTGGCGGTCGCCAGTAGATAGTTATAGTTAGGACCTTTATCCATAGGAAATCTGCAACATTCTATTTGAAATAACTCTTGCGCCGGTTGACGAATCTTCGTGAAAGCTTCCAACTTGTTGGGGCGCTCCGCTCCTACCCTGAAAGTCTCGGGTTGATTCGTCAAGCGGGAGCAGAGAAAAAAGGGGGGTCCCAAAACGCGTTTTCTCCGTTTTTTCCATGTTAATTCCCATAGGAAATTTTAGCCACGGCTACAGCCCGAACTGCTGAACGGAATTACACCAAATTTTGCAAAAAGGTAGCGCTTGGTTCAGAAAGCGACCTTTTTTTTAAATGGTGTAAATCCGTTCAGTAGTTGCGGAGAAATTCAAAAAATAAGAGTGAAAAAATCGATTTCCCATAGGAAACTTTATGCAAGGCTACAGCAAAAACTGCTGAACGGAATTACACCAAATTTGGTAAAAAGGTAGTGCTTGGTTCAGCAAGCACCCTTCTTAAAAATGGTGTAAATCCGTTCAGTAGTTGCTGAGAAAATCCAAAATAAAAGTTTCGATATTTAGAGGCACGGAGGATCCGCGCACCCTCCCGACCACGAGCTGCATGCTAATTGGCTGTCAACACTCCAAACCAGGAAGTGTTGGCAGCCATCTTGTTCCTTGGTAGAACCGAGGAACAAGAAAGCAGTAAAAAAAAGTGCGCAATACGCAAAAAGGGGGCAGGGTAGAAACACCCTGACCCCCTAGGCCTGCTCAGGGGGTCCTACAAAGACCCCCAGGGCCCCAAATTTTTTTTTAAATCGGCAGGATGCGCTTAGGGTGCGCGGATCCCGCCGAGAAAAAAAAGAAACAAGTGCGCAAAACGCACAAAGGGGCAGGGTAGAAACACCCTGACCCCTAGGTCTGCTCAGGGGTCCCACAAGGACCCCTGGGCAGAAAAAGCATTTTAAAAAAAATCGGCGGGATGCGCTTAGGGTGCGCGAATCCCGCCAAAAACGAGCGCGGTCTCCCGCGCTTCGATGCTACTTGCCCCGGGTGGGCCAAGTCCCGGGGGCATGGTGGGGGTTTAAATTTAATGTGGGGGCCTCTAAGGCCCCTAAGCCCCGGGACTGCCACCCCCGGGCTTTGAAAACATAATGGTGCGGGAGGGCTCTTGGCCCTCCCGCAGCCCCGAGGACCGCCACCCCCGGGGCTTCTTTTTCAAAAAAAATTTTGACCTGTGTGGGGGGGGCTCCAGCCCTCCCACACGCCCCAGGGACCGCCACCTCCCCGGGGCACTAAAGATTTGAATATGGGGGTCCGTTACGGACCCAAAGCCCCGGGGACCACCACCTCCCGGGGCTGTGCACTGGATGGGAGGGGGGCCGCGCGGCCCCCTCCTGGAGCCCTTGATGGCCCTGGGGACCGCCACCCCCAGGGCCGGCTCCTGCAGTGCCCCGGGTGCCTACCCCGGGACACTGTAGTTTGCTATGACAGGACAGGAGCCTCGCGGCTCCCGTCCTGTCATAGCAAACTTGGTTTGCATTTTGAAAGAGAGAGCAGGAAACCTGCTCTCTCTTTCAAAATGCAAACTAATTGCTTTCCACATGGGGAGCAGCATGTTAGCTGTTCCCCATGTGGAAAGCAATGCCGGCTCCCGTAGGACACGGGGAGCCGGCGGGACTGTGGGGGATTGGGGACCCCCACAGTCCCCAACCAGAGGCCAGGCCCCGGGGATGGGGTCCCCGGGGCCATAAGTGGCCAGGGAAGGGGGCCACGCAGCTCCCCTCCCCAAATAAAAAAAAAAAGGGCAAGGCCGGCCCCGGGGATGGGGTCCCCGGGGCCTTAAATGGCCTGAGGAGGGGGCCACGCAGCCCCCTCCAAATAAAAAAAAAAATCGAGGGCATGCCCCGGGGATGGGGTCCCCGGGGCCAATACAGGCCCAGGGAAGGGGGCCACGCGGCCCCCTTCCCGTTTTTTTTTCATTAAAAAAAAGATAAATTGCTCAGGCCCCGGGGATGGGGTCCCCGGGGCCAAAGTGGCCAAGGGAAGGGGGCCACGCAGCCCCCTCCCATAAAAAAAAAAAAAACGACCGGCATCGTGCCGGAGGCCCCGCCCCCTCCCTGCAGTACTCTGCAAACGGGCCCCCTGGCGCGTTTTAAGAAGGGAAGTAATTCCCCTTGAATACTGGGGGTCCCTGAGGCCAACTAGCCCACCAGGAACCTCCAGTATGCGCCAGGGGCTGCGTTGCAGAGAGGTGTACAGAGGCCACGCCCCTTTTACACCATCTCTGCAACGCAGCTCTGTGGCGCTTTTAGAAGTACATGGTGGGCTAGTTGGACTCCAGGGACCCTCAGGATTCAAGGGGACTTAATCCCCCAACTTAAAACGCGCCATGGGCGCGTTTGCACAGTGGTGAAGGGAGGGGCGGGGCTTCAGGTGACATGTGTGCAAACAGGCCCCGTGGCGCGTTTTAAGATGGGGAATTAAATCCCTTCAATCCTGAGGGTCCCTAGGGGCCAACTAGCCCAACAGGTACGTCCCGAAAGCGCCACAGAGCTGCATTGCAGAGAGGTGCAAAAAGGGGCGTGGCCTCTGAACACCTCTCTGCAACGCAGCTCCCTGGCCAATACTGGAGGTACAGGGTGGGCTAGTTGGACCCCAGGGACCCTCATGGTTCAAGGGGACTTAATCCCCCAACTTAAAACGTGCCACGGGGCGCGTTTGCACAGATGTCACCTCAGGCCCCGCCCCCTCCCTTCACCATTGTGCAAATATTCCTCTAAAATCAGCTGAACTACGAATTCCTATTTACTCACCTGTTATCAGGAGAGACCTCAGTGCTGCATCTTTCAGCCCAGTACTGATCCTGAAAAGTAATTTTAACCATACTTACCAGTAACTTGAATATCCTTCCATAGGCTAACATTGACTGGTTTCACTTGGAAATTCTTCTAAGTGTGGAGTTTTGGAACTTTATAATATTCCTCTAAAATCAACCAAAATACGAATTCCGATTTACTCACCTGTTATCAGGAGAGACCTCAGTGCTGCATCTTTCAGCCCAGTACTGATCCTGAAAAGTAATTTTAACCGTACTTACCAGTAACTTGAATTTCCTTCCATAGGATATCATTGCCTGCTTTTTGCTGAAAAAGTTTCTAAGTGTCGATTTTTGAAACATACAAATATTCCTCTAAAATCAGCTGAAATACGAATTCTGATTTACTCACCTGTTATCAGGAGAGACCTCAGTGCTGCATCTTTCAGCCCAGTACTGGTCCTGAAAAGTAATTTTAACCGTACTTACCAGCAACTTGAATTTCCTTCCATAGGATATCATTGACTGGTTTCACTTGGAAATTCTTCTAAGTGTGGAGTTTTGGAACTTTATAATATTCCTCTAAAATCAGCCGAAATACGAATTCCGATTTACTCACCTGTTATCAGGAGAGACCTCAGTGCTGCATCTTTCAGCCCAGTACTGATCCTGAAAAGTAATTTTAACCGTACTTACCAGTAACTTGAATTTCCTTCCATAGGATATCATTGCCTGCTTTTTGCTGAAAAAGTTTCTAAGTGTCGATTTTTGAAACTTACAAATATTCCTCTAAAATCAGCTGAACTACGAATTCCGATTTACTCACCTGTTATCAGGAGAGAACCCAGTGCTGCATCTTTTAGCCCAGCACTGACCCTGAAAAGTAATTCTAACCGTACTTACCAGTAACTTGTATTTCCTTCCATAGGCTAACATTGACTGGTTTCACTTGGAAATTCTTCTAAGTGTGGAGTTTTGGAACTTTATAATATTTCTCTAAAATCAGCCGAACTATGAATTCCGATTTACTCACCTGTTATCAGGAGAGAACCCAGTGCTGCATCTTTTAGCCCAGCACTGACCCTGAAAAGTAATTCTAACCGTATTTACCAGTAACTTGTATTTCCTTCTTTAGGAATCCATTGTCTGGTTTTCAGCAGAAAAGTTTCAAAGTGTCGATTTTCACAAACTACAAATATTCCTTAAAAATCGCCTGTATGACTTAAACGCATTCTTTCGACTGTTTACAGGAGATGCACCAGTGCTGGTTCCAGGATCCACCTCTGAGTAAGAAAAAGTAATGATAACACTACTTACCTGCTAAGTGAATTTCCTCCCATAGGATAACATTGGTGATTCTATGTGAAAACGTTTCTAAGTGTCAACTTTTAAAATACAATAATATTCCTTAAAAATCACTACTGTAACCAAAACGCTTTTACTCAACTGTTTACAGGAGATGTCCCAGGACTGAATCTAGGATCCAGTCCTGTGGTTAGAAAAGTAATCCATAAAGTAACTAATTCCATTTAACTAGAAATTCACATTGAGCTCAATGTTGCATTGTGTTTGAAATTGTGTTGCCCATTGCAACAACTGTAACTACTGTACTTAAAAGTCTATTGCCTATTTGCAAAGTATTTAAACTAAAGTAATTCATTCTGAGAAAGTATATTTTGTAATGTAATGTATAATGTAATTACAATGTAATTTAAAAAATAAATAGTTTAAAAAAATGTAGAAAATCAGTATCAAAAAAATAAAGATAACAATTAATACATTTAAAAATTGTCATTTACAAAACCTTGGAAATTCACTGAAAAAAACCATAGGTTTCAGACATGTTATAGTTAGGAATTAGCATTTAAAAAACCTTTGAAATTCACTGAAAAAACCATAGGTTTCAGGCACGTTATAGTTAGAAATTAGCATTTAAAAAACCTTTGAAATTCACTGAAAAAACCATAGGTTTCAGACACGTTATAGTTAGAAATTAGCATTTAAAAAACCTTTGAAATTCACTGAAAAAACCATAGGTTTCAGGCACGTTATAGTTAGAAATTAGCATTTAAAAAACCTTTGAAATTCACTGAAAAAACAATAGGTTTTAGGGACAGTTATAGTTAGTTGGACATTGCACTTGTACAAAACCCGTGAAATTCCCCGTTATAGTTAGTTCAGCTAACTATAACTCGCGCCCGCAATGCACTGCTGATGACGTCACATATTACATCACTCATGACATGGTCAGTGACATCACTGATGACATCACTGATGACATCTCAAATGACATCACTGATGACATCATCCATGTGATAATTTCATGCATCTTCTCACACCCTAATATAACTTTTGATACACCCACTCTAAATTACAGACTGCCATTCTCAAAACCATAGACACTCCAACACCAATAACTACATACTGATTCTTAGGTCTATACACACATCCACTCACTCACCTGTACAGTCACTCATACTTACAGTCACTCAGTACAGGACTATCATATGCACTCATACACCTATATAAACACTCACACACCGCCACTCATCCATAGAGGTACTCACACACCTAGTCAGTCATGCAAAAAATTAATCACACACCCATTTACTCACCTATACAGTTATACACACACCAGCTCACTTACTCATACAAATACTAGCACATTCTTACGCTCTTATACAATAACTGATACAAGCACACACGCATCCATACAGCCACTCTCACTATCACACACTCTCACTTATAGTCATTGAAATACTCTAACACACATATATACTGCCTTTTACATATGTAGTTACTCGCACATGTACCACTGAGATATACATTCACTCACTAACACACCCATACACACACTCACCCACCCAAGCAGTCCATCACAGATGCACTCTTGAAATCATGCACCCAGTGAATCACCCACTCACACATCTATGTACAGAGTCACACACACCCCACCCACACAAACACTCAGGCAGCCATACAGATACTCAGATAACCAATCAATAACTCATATAGACACTCATGTAGCTATTTACAAACCCATGCAGCCACTTACACACCAACAGACAGACGAATAAAGACATTCACACAGTTTAGTCACTAACCCATGCATTTAGTAAGATACGTTTAATCACTCACTTATAGAGTCAGTCACGCACCTACTAAATCATCCATCCAGACACTTATACACCCACTCATTATTCAATACACCTTGGCATATATAGTAAACATATTTAAACTTTATAGAAACACACAGTCACTGCATGATGTCATCAGTGATGTCATCAGTGATGTCACTGACCATGTCATGAGTGATGTAATATGTGACGTCATCAGCAGTGCATTGCGGGCGCGAGTTATAGTTAGCTGAACTAACTATAACGGGGGAATTTCACGGGTTTTGTACGAGTGCAATGTCCAACTGACTATAACTGTCCCTAAAACCTATGGTTTTTTCAGTGAATATATATATATATATATATCTCTGTGTGTGTGTATATATGTGTATATATATGTGTGTCTATATATGTGTGTTTATATATATGTGTGTCTGTATATATATATGTTAAAAGAATGGGCAACGAATAACCTGGAGGCTTCCATGAATATGGTATCGATACTTATTAAATATGCTGAAATAGACAGAATGGACATTTTAAAGGAAATTGAGACAATTAATCAGCAATTGGAGGTTTCTGATCAACAGGAATTGATCAAAAAGAGCAGAGAAGAAATTAAAGCGCGCCTTATCAAACATGAGGAAGTGATAAAAACACGAAAAATATTTAAATTTGCTCGGGACAAAAGGGACTATGAGACCGGTAGGGTCTTTACGTTCTCTAAAAAATTTGATACAGTAAAGAGGCAAGCATTAGTCCCAAAGCATTCAGACAGCTCTGCACCCAAGCCTATTCATACAGCAGTATCAGATACAGATTTAAGTTCGTTGGCCAGCAGTACTGACTCAGAGGCGGATGTTGCTTCTATTCAGCAGGTACAACTGCCCACTAATTTTACTCCCTCTGAAGAGTTGGGGTTTATAATAGAGGACCAACGCCACACATTACGACCGAGACCACCCCAAAAGAAAACCGGCGCAGGCGCAACAAATGTCGTAAACAGAGGCGCAAATGCAGGAGGGAGCAACAGAGGCAAGAGAGGGAGAGGGAAACAGTGGCTCCCTCAATAACTGATTCATCATGCACGGCTAACACTGTAATTAACCTCACTGAGATCGAACTGAATAAAGCTGAAATACAATTGTTATCATTAGGTTTGTCCTTTTGTCCAAAGAATGGGTTCAATTATGTGCAAGCACGTATCGACGTATTCAAATTCATACGAAAATTGAAATTAAAAAAGCATTTCAAGTTGAATATGGCCCAGGATACGGCAGCAACATTTATTGCCTCTAATCAACCTAGTAGATCTCTTCAAGTTTCCGATATTGCTACTCTAAGATCTATGCATGCATTGGCTGAAAATATTGATGAAATTAATTTGAATACGCAAGATGAATTGGGAATTGTTAGCATTGGTGCAGGTAGTAGTCCTTTTCGCCCCCCTTCTTCTTTTATTCCTCTTATGGCTAAGGATGCAATAGATACTTTCAGTGACGTCGTAATTGAGGATTTAAAAAGACTTAATCAGAATGTGAAGCGCCAACAAAATCGGAGAAACTACTCTGAAATACAATATTCCAAACTTATGAAAAAAATTAAAGACAATGGAAATATTATTGTGAATAAAGCAGATAAAGGAGGGAACATTGTTCTTTGGCCTCGGGATGCTTATGTGGAAGAAGCAGAACGACACTTGAATGATCAGTTGTGCTACAGAAAAGCCTCATTTCAGGAATTAAAATCTATCAGAGATTTAGTATTGAAGGAGTTAGCACGTTGGAAAAGAGATGGGATGTTAAGCAAACATGAATATGAGTTTCTTAGAAATGACTATCCCATATCCCCGACCCTTTATTTTATTCCAAAAATCCACAAAAAAGTGACTCCAATACCTGGAAGACCAATCATTTCCGCCCAGAGAAGTCTCTTTGAAGCCATGTCCAAGTATGTGGACTTTTATCTACACGAGTATGTGGAAAATCTCCCCTCGTTTATCAAAGATACTGGCCATTTCCTCACAAAACTGCAAGAAGTTACATGGAATGATGATTATTATTTTATAGTGATGGACATCTGTTCTCTTTACACCAGCATACACCACACTGACGGTTTAAATGCTATAAAATATTTTCTTGCCAAAAGAAACATTCAATTTTTGAGACACAATGATATGTTGTTGAAAATGATCGAAATGTGTTTAATGAACAATTTCTTTTTGTTTAACAAGGAATTATATCAGCAACTACGTGGGGTGGCCATGGGGGCATGCTTCTCTCCAAGCTACGCGTGTTTACACGTGGGCTGGTGGGAGGAGCATGTTCTCAGACATACCCATAAGGATATATTTGCCACTCATGTAGTACAGTGGTGGCGATTTATTGATGATGTTTGTGTAGTTTGGCGAGGCACAAAAGAATCTGCATTAGACTTTGTTGACACCATCAATATTAACAATTTAAATCTTGAGTTTACAGCCACTATCAGTAATGAGAGTGTTGAGTTCCTTGATGTGGAGTTATATATTAATGACAAGAATATTCAGACAAAACTCCACAGGAAAAGCACAGCAGGGAACTCAACTTTGCATGCAAACAGCTGCCACCCTAGACACTTAGGGGCCGATTCCGATTTGTGTCGGTAATTTCTCCGACCGAGCCGGCCTCGGAGAGATTTCCGACCGAATCGGACCCGTGCAGTCCGACCGAACGAGTCCGATGCATTCGTATGCCACCGGACACGAGTCGGTCGGACTCCCATTGAACTCAATGGGAGCCGGTCGTACAACGCGTACGCGGGCTCCCATTGCCTCAATGGGTGCGAGGCGGACAAGGGCGCCCCCTACAGCGAGTACGCCGCGGAGCGCTTCGCGGCGTACACGCACAGGTAGGGGACCCATGGGTCCCCCTGTGTGTGCCTCGCACGGTTACGCGTACAGGGGGTCCGACACGGACCCCCAAAGTACGGCTCCGACAGCGAGTTCGAGTCGGACGGCGCGAGTCGGTCGGAGCGGTCGAGGTGCGCATCGTACTTACCCGGCCGGAAAACGTCTCCATTGCGCGGTGCGAATCGGGTCCGAGCGAGTCGGTCGAAGCGGTACGATCCGGGAACCAGTCGGTCGGAGTGGTCGGGTCGCCCGGACGAGTCGGTCGGCGAATACGCATCGTACTCGCTCGCCCGGACGCGCGTACGACTCGGTCGGAAAATAGGGCTCCGGATCGGATCCGGTAAAACCGAATCCGATTCGGAGCACTACCGGCCGAGATCGGAATCGGCCCCTTAATAAAAAGTATTCCGTATGGAGAATTTTTAAGAATTAAAAGAATTTGTAATTCAGATACAGATTTGAAGCAGTGTCAAGCAGAATCATTACAGAGATTCCAATCACGAGGATACAAAACTAAAGATTTACAAATGGCACTATTGAGAGCCAACAGTATTAGTAGTGAGATGGTAGTTACCAACAGAAATCCAGAAACCCTGTCTCCTATAACTGTAAGAAAGGATAATAAACACAAAAAGATGAGGTGGTTAGATTAATAACTACATATAGCCGCCATGAAAAGCAAGTTAGAAGTATTATCAACAAAAATTGGCTAATACTTAAAACTGATATTACCCTTTCACTAATTTTATCTGAGACTCCAGTCATTACTTTCAGGAGGGCACCCTCTATGAGGGATGCATTAATTAAAACTAGCCCGGAGGTATTAACTCCTAGAAACTGGCTCTCGAATAGGACGGGGTTTTTAAGTGCAGTTCCTGTAGAGCGTGTAAGTTTGGGGTAAACAAACTAGAATACACTGACGCTTTTGGAAACATTCCATTGAAAATAAATGGTATGTTCACCTGTAAAACTGATTTTGCAGTATATGTACTGGAATGTTCATGTCACCTACAGTACATAGGCAGCACTAAGCTGCAGGTGTTTATGCGTATTTTGCAACACCTCCGAGCGATAGTAAATTCTGACCCCAGTTACCCAGTTGCTAGGCATTTTAAGCTTGTACATAATAACAACTTACATGATTTTAGCTATTTTGTAATTGATGCGGTACCTAGGTCGATAAGAGGAGGTAACAGAGAAAAGAAATTAAGACAATTGGAGACTCGTTACATTCTACAACTAGATACTAAGATGCCAAATGGTTTAAATACGGGGGAAGATTTACACAATTTTTTATAAATGTGTTTAGGAAATCGCACTGGCTCTCCTCCGTAGGTATCCTTAGATAAGTGTATCTGTTTTTGTGTTTTTTAACCAATACAGATTTGTTTAACTTCATTTGGTTGAATTTTGTCTGGTGGATTTTAGTCCAGTTTTAGCCCTACTTTTACCTTGTTTTACTGGATTTTATCGGTTTTACTTGGTGATAGGGGGCTCCTGCTCAGGGACTCTAGTTGTATTATGAATAAGGAAAGAACTTTATTCAAAAAGATTAATACTGTATTATTTGGAGTCTATAAATATTATACTACCAGACATTCATTCTATATATAGACTTCATGACAGCGTATTTGTACAGTTTTTATTTGTATTTCTAATTGTATTTGTACTGTTCTGATATCAACCTGTGGAATTGCTTATTTGCACTATT
Organism: Calotriton arnoldi; assembly: GCA_963921515.1. NCBI lineage: Eukaryota > Metazoa > Chordata > Amphibia > Caudata > Salamandridae > Calotriton > Calotriton arnoldi. The sequence continues at coordinate 34,342 of CAWUFW010007638.1, forward strand.
GCTTATTTGCACTACTGCCTATTTGCACTATTGCTTATTTGCACTGTGGATTCTGCTATGTTTTGCACATTGAAATTAATTTATTTGGACTCCCCGTCTTACTTATGTACATATATGAATTTATGTGATTATATCTACATTGTTTGGTTTTTGTGCATTTATGTACATGATAGAATGCACTTTGTAGTGCATATTAATGAAGATCAAGGTTACAGGCATATCACGACCAACCATAAATATTTAAGGATTTTTTTATATGTAAAAGTATCAACTATGATGTAATAGTTGTTTTATTTTTATCATTAGCACCTTATTGGCACTTGCACTTTGTTTAGGATATTTGCACAGTCTTTGGTATGCGCTCAATATGCTCGACAACAATAGAACCGTTAATCGACGACATCTAGTTTTTCCTGTGTGTATTGCTTTAATAGCAACACACATTAGCACAATGGTTTTGGGCACTTGCCCATTATACAAAATGTATTATGTATAAATGTATTTTGTATCATTGTGTGTATATCAAATTATGTATGACCAATTTTAAATGCTGAATTTAGTGGTTGATACAGTGTTTAGTAAGAAGGATAATTTATTGGCAGCTATTGGTTTTAAGATGAGGCTATACATATAGTCTGTTGTCGAGTTCTATTGAGCGGGAGGGAGGGATTGTTCTCCCATGGTGTATCTATTTATTCTCGTTAAGGGTCCCGGCACGTCATGTGATCAAGACCGGGGTGACCTGGTCGAAACGCGTCATGCTGTGGAGGTTGCAATAAAGCACTAAAGATTTCAACAAACTACGTTGTGGTCCGTACCTGATTTTCCTATGATACCGGATTTTCTTCAGGACTGTGGTTCATTCATATATATATATATATATATATTACCTACTGGCGGTCGCCAGTAGGTAGTTATAGTTGGGACCACGTTTCCATAGGAAAAGCATTTTTTGATGTGCTTATAACTTTAGCGTCGTTTGACGAATCTTTACGAAATTTTCCAAAATGTTCCTCTTTTCAGGTCAGCTCCTATCCTGAAAGTTTGGGGGGGATTCATCAAGGGAGGGCTAAGAAAAAAGGGGGGTCCCAAAACGTGTTTTCTCCATGCAATTTCCATAGGAAACTTTAGACAAGGCTACAGGTCAAACTGCTGAATGGAATTACGCCAAATTTGGCAGGGAGAAAGGTCTTGGTCCAGAAAGCATGCTTTTGTTTAAATGGGGTAAATCCGTTCAGTAGTTTTTGAGAAATATCAAATTTTCCTGATATCGATATTTGAGAATTCTGACATCTGATTGGCTGAGGCATTACCAGCACGAGCTTGCGGCTCATTGGCTGCGAACTGTTGAAACTAGGAAGTGTTGGCAGCCATTTTGTGATTCAGTCCCTCAGCTCGCATCTCTCCCTCTACAAGGCATTGGGTCCATAGTTCTACCTCTGCGAGGCAACACTAAAAATATACTGCAGCTCTGTCTGTGCGAGATACCCCTTTCACGGTCCATCTCCCCACATCACCAGCTCGCGGCTATGCCTTTAGAAGCCAGTCCGTCAGCTCGCAGCTCTGCGACTGCGAGCTGTCAGCCATTTTGTGACTCAGTCCGTCAGCTCGCATCTCTCCCTCTAAAAGCCATCGGGTCTGTAGTTCTACCTCTGCGAGGCAATACTGAAAATATCTCGCAGGTCTGTCTGTGTGAGATACCTCTTTTACGCTCCCTCTCCCCACATATCCAGCTCACGGCTATGCCTTTAGAAGCCAGTCCGTCGGCTCGCAGCTCTGTGTCTACGAGCCATCGGGCCCGCAGCTCTACCTCTGCGAGCCACCTCGTTAGCTCGTAGCTGTGTCTGTGCTAGCAGGCCCATCGGCCCGTTACTCACCCTCTGCGAGTCAGCCCGTCGGGTCGCAGCTTGGGCCCGCAGCTGTATCTCTGCGAGCCAGCCTGTTAGCTCGTAGCTGTGTCTCTGGTAGCAGGCCTGTTGGCCCGTTGGTCTCCCTCTGCGAGTCAGACCACAGCTCTCCCTCTGCGAGCCAGTACGCTGCTGTGCTTTTTCGAGCCAACGGCCCGTAGCTCTCCCTCTGCGAGCCGAGCCCACGGGCCGCGGCTCTTCCTCTGCGAGCCTGCCCGACGGCCCGCAGGTCTCCCTCTGCTAGCCGGACCGCAGCTGACACTCTGCGAGCCGAAATTGGGAATATAAGGCGGCTCTAAAAAGAGCCCTTGTGTTTATTAGTTGGAGCTACATGTAAGTGCGGATGCACAGCTTCAGGTTATTCAGGAAAACTCGGTTTCCCTCATCCATCGGGTCCGTAGCCCATTAGCTCGTAGCTGTGTCTCTGGTAGCAGGCCTGTTGGCCCGTTGGTCTCCCTCTGCGAGTCAGACCACAGCTCTCCCTCTGCGAGCCAGTACGCTGCTGTGCTTTTGTGAGCCAACGGCCCGTAGCTCTCCCTCTGCGAGCCGAGCCCACGGGCCACAGCTCTTCCTCTGCGAGCCTGCCCGACGGCCCGCAGGTCTCCCTCTGCTAGCCGGACCGCAGCTGACACTCTGCGAGCCGAAATTGGGAATATAAGGCGGCTCTAAAAAGAGCCCTTGTGTTTATTAGTTGGAGCTACATGTAAGTGCGGATGCACAGCTTCAGGTTATTCAGAAAAACTTGGTTTCCCTCATCCATCGGGTCCGTAGCCCGTTAGCTCATAGCTGTGTCTCTGGTAGCAGGCCTGTTGGCCCGTTGGTCTCCCTCTGCGAGTCAGACCACAGCTCTCCCTCTGCGAGCCAGTACGCTGCTGTGCTTTTGTGAGCCAACGGCCCGTAGCTCTCCCTCTGCAACCCGAGCCCACGGGCCGCAGCTCTTCCTCTGCGAGCCTGCCCGATGGCCCGCAGGTCTCCCTCTGCTAGCCGGACCGCAGCTGACACTCTGCGAGCCGAAATTGGGAATATAAGGCGGCTCTAAAAAGAGCCCTTTTGTTTTTTAGTTGGAGCTACATGTAAGTGCGGATGCACAGCTTCAGGTTATTCAGAAAACTCGGTTTCCCTCATCCATCGGGTCCGTAGTTCTACCTCTGCGAGGCAATACTGAAAATATCCCGCAGGTCTATCTGTGCGAGATACCCCTTTTACGCTTCCTCTCCTCACATCACCAGCTCGCGGCTATGCCTTTAGAAGCCAGTCTGTCGGCTCGCAGCTCTGTGTCTGCGAGCCGTCAGGCCCACAGCTCTACCTCTGTGAGCCACGTTATAGTTAGAAATTAGCATTTAAAAAACCTTTGAAATTCACTGAAAAAACCATAGGTTTTACAGACGTTATAGTTAGAAATTAGCATTTAAAAAACCTTTGTAATTCACTGAAAAAACCATAGGTTTCAGGGACGTTATAGTTAGCTGGACATTTCACTCATACAAAACCATAGAAATTCCACTGTTATAGTTAGTTCAGCTAACTATAACTCGCGCCCCCGCAATGCACTGCTCATGACGTCACATATTACATCATTCATGGCATGGTCAGTGACATCACTGATGACATCACTGATGACATCACTGAGGACATCATCCACGTGATAATCTGATGCACCTCCTCACACCCTAATATAACCTTTGATACACCCACTGTAAAATACAGACTACCATTTTCGAAACCATCGACACACCAATACCAGTTACTACATACTCACTCACTGATTCCTAGGTCTGCACACACATCCACTCATTCACCCATACAATCACTTATACATGCAGTCACTCATCAATACAACATTATCATATACACTCATACACCTATTCAGACACTCACACACTGCCACTCATCCATGGAGTTACTCACACACCTAGTCAGTCATGCAAAGAATCAATCACACTCCCATTTACTCACCTATACAGTTATACACACACCACGTCACTAATTCATACAGACAGTAATGCATACTTACTCTCTTATGTAATCACTGAAACAAGTACAGACTCATCCATACATGCCACTCTCACAATCACCCACTCACACATATAGTTATTTATATATACCATCACTCACATATACTGCCTTTTACATATGTAGTTACTCACACATGTACCACTGAGACATCCATTCACTCACCAACACACCCATACACACACTCACCCACCCATACAGCTGTTTCCACATGTACTCTTGAACCCATACACCCAGTGAATCAACCACTCACACATCTATGCACAGAGTCACACACCTCCAACCCACCCACACACACACTCAGTCCCCCATACAAATACTCAAGCAAACAATCAATAACCCATATAGACACTCATGTAGCTACTGACCAACGCATGTAGCAGCTTACACAACAACAGACAGACTGATACAGACATTCACACAGTTTAGTCACTAACCCATGCATTCAGTAAGACACGTTTAATCAGTCACTTATACAATCAGTCACACACCTCCTAAATCCTCCACCCAGACACTTATACACCCACTCATTCTTCAATACACCTTGCCATATATATAAAACATATTTAAACTTTACAGAAACACACAGTCACTGGATGATGTCATCAGTGATGACATTTGAGATGTCATCAGTGATGTCATCAGTGATGTCACTGACCATGCCATGAATGATGTAATATGTGACATCATGAGCAGTGCATTGCGGGGGCACGAGTTATAGTTAGCTGAACTAACTATAACGGTGGAATTTCTATGGTTTTGTACGAGTGAAATGTCCAGCTAACTATAACGTCCCTGAAACCTATGGTTTTTTCAGTGAATTTCAAAGGTTTTTTAAATGCTAATTTCTAACTATAACGTCTGCAAAACCTATGGTTTTTTCAGTGAATATATATATATGTGTGCATATATATATGTATTACAGAGGTTACAGGGACGTTCTAGTTAGGCTGACATTTGACTCTTACAAAACCAGAGCAATTAAGCAGTTAAAGTCAACTGAGCTGACTATAACTTACTTTTTTTTAAATGTATAAATTAAAAGGAGGGGGGCTGAGCACTCCCCCTACTCAGGCCTATTTTTGCCCCGGGGACCACATCACCCAGAGCTCGGCCTTTTAAAAAACAAAATCATACATTTAAAGGAAGGGGGAGTCAAGCGGCCCTCCTCTGGGGCCGATTTCAGCCAAGGGGACCCCATCCCCCGGGGCCCAACCTCACTTGTGGGTGCCATGGTCCTACCCAGGGCTCCCACTCTGTTGGGGACTGCGGGGGGAGCCTCAAGGCCCCCGCCGTCCTGCTGCAGGAGCCAGTATTGCTTTGAAAGAGAAGGAGCTGCTGAACTTGAAGCTCCCTCTCTGTCAAAGCAATTGTGCTCTGCTTTGAGCTAGCGAGAGCAAAATGCTCTTGCATGCTCAAAGCTGAGCACAGTTTGCTATGGCTTGGCGGGAGCGATAAATCTCCTGCTAAGCCATACTAAACAACTGTGTCCTGGAGTGGGCATCACGGGACATACAGGAGTCAGCCCTGAGGGGTGGTGGTCCCCAGCGCCATGAGGACTCCAGGCTCCAGGAGGGGGGCACACGGACCCCTCCTTTCTTCTTTTAATTAGGGCCTGACCCAGGGAGATGGCGGTCTCTGGGGCTGAGAATGGTCCAGAAGGGGGCCCCCCTACCATTTAAAAGAATTAATTGGCCCTTGGGCTGGGGGGGAAATGAGGGCCCCACATGTAAAAATTAAATAGCCCCATGGAGCTGGTGGTGCCAGGGGCAGGGGGAATCTGTGAGGCCCCCAATTTCTTTGCAATTAGCCCCACGGAGTTGGTGGTCCCAGAGGCAGAAGGGGAGGCCATACAGGCCTCCCCGCACTAATTTTAGATATAGTCCCGGGGAGGTGGTGGTCCCCAGGGGCTGCGGGGTGGGCGGTGTGGGCCTCCAATCCTCATTTTAATATTGTTTGCCCTGGGGAGGTGGCAGTCCCCGGGGTGCAGGGGTGCCAGCTGGGTACCCCCCACATAATTAAAATACACTGCCCCGGGAATTGGCCCAGCTGGGGGCTTCCTTTAAAAGATGTGTGGGAGCCCGTGCATCTTTTTTTTTCAATTTTGCCACTGATCCGCCTCCACCTGCAAATTTGTGGCAAAATTGAATAAAAATTAAAGAATGCTTTAAAACCCCCGGCGGGGTCCCTGTGGGACCCCCATCACCATATCTGGGGGTCACAGTACTCCTAACCCACACCCTTTTCTTAAGTTTTTTTGATTTTTGGTGGGGCTCAGCTTCAAGCCAAGTCCCAAGATGACTGCCAACACTTCCTAGTTGAAGTGTTGGCAGCCAATCAAAATTCAGCACGGGAACTGTGGATCCACGAGTCAATTGCATGGATCAGCATCTGCTGATATCTACATATTTTAAACTTAAATATCTCCAAAACTACACCAAATCACAAAAAGCGCACTTTCTGGATGTAAATCTAGCTTTCTGCCAAATTTGGTGTAATTCCGTTCAGCTGTCGAGGCTGTAGTCGTGTTCAAAATTTCCAGTGGGAAAATGCATGGCAAAAACGCGTTTTGGGACCCCCTTTTTTATACCCCACGCTTGACGGCTCATCCCAAAAATTTTAACACAGCAGCTGAACCAGCTGTAGCAAATGTTTTTTAAATTTCGTAAAGGTTAATCAAGCTGCGCTAAAGTTATTGGCAAAACAAAAAACGCTTTTCATATGGAAACATGGTCAAAACTATAACTACCTACTGGCGACAGTAGGTAGTTATAGTTAAGACGGAGTTTCTATCAAAAAGGTGATTTTCAGTGGCCTATATCTTTGGCACCGATTGATCAGTCTTCATGAAATTCTCCCCCAAAATTTGACCTGTACTTCAGGCACTGTCTGGAAAGTTTCAGTGTGGTTTGTCAAGTGGGGGCTGAGAAAAAAGGGGTCCTAAAACGCGTTTTCTCCATGTTAATTTGAATAGGACCTTTGAACAAGCCTACAGCCCGAACCACTGGATGGAACTACACCAAATTTGGCAGGAAGCTAGATGTTAGTTGGAAGATTGTGCTTTTTGTGATTTGGTGTATATCTGTTCAATAGTTTAAGAGATATCAACTGGAAAACAAATTTGTATATCTAGGAAAGCGGATCCTCCGTGGATCCAACAGTCCCCGTGCTGTGATCTGATTGGCTGTCAACACTTCAACCAGGAAGTGTTGTCAGCCATCTTGGGATTCTGAGCCCCACAAAAAATATAAAAAATAATCAAAGGGTGGCATAGGAAGGACTACCCTGACCCCCTAGAACTGGAGGTAGGGTCCCACAGAGAGTGGGTATTTTTAAACATTTATGAGTGTTAAAAATATATATACCAAGATACCACAAATGTTAAATAAGTATAGTTTGTGTACTAAAAGGTGATACTATTTCTAACATATATTATGTGAGAGGCTGTGTGACTGTATCCGTGTGTGAGTGGGTGTGTGAGTGGCTGTATAGGTATGTAAGTGGGTGTGTGAGTGCATGTATTGGTGAATAAGTGAGTGTGTGAGTAGCTGTTTGGTTGAATAAGTGGCTGTGTGACTAGCTGAATATATGAGTGAATGGCTGTGAGAGTGGCTGCATTGGTGAGTGAGTGGGTGTGTGAGGGGCTGTATAGGTAGGTGAGTGGCTGTGTGGGTGGCTCTATGGGTGAGTGAGTGCATGTCTGAGTGACTGAATGTGTGACTGGCTGTATGGGTGGGTGACTGGGAGTGTCTATATGGATGAGTGAGTGGGTGTATGACTGGCTGTATTGGTGAGTGTTTGGCTGTTTGAGTGGGTGTTTGGTTAAGTGTGTTGCTGTGTAGGTGGCCATACTGGAGAATGATGTTTGTGTGAGTGTCTGCATGGGTGAGTGTATGACTGTGTTCAGAGGCTGTCTGCATGACTGAATAGCTGTATAAGTGGCTGTATGGTTGAATAAGTGGGTATGTGAGTAGCTGTAAGGGTGACAGTGTGGATGTTTGAGATGTTGTACGGGTAAGTGAGTGGCTGTTTGAGTAGCTGCTGGGTGGGTGAGTGGCTGTGTGAGTGCCTGCATAGGTGACTAAGTGGGTGTGTGAGTGACTCTATGGTTGAGTGAGTGGGTATGTGAGAGGTTGCATGGACCTGTGAATGGGTATGTGAGTGGTTCTATGGGTATGTGAGTGTGTGTATGAGAGGTTGTGTGTGGGTGTGAGTGGTTCTATGGATGATGTCATCAGTGATGTCACTTAAGTTGTCATCAGTGATATAATCAGTTATGTCACTGACCATGTCATGAGTGATGTAATACGTGAAGTCACGAGCAGTGCATTACAGGGGAGTAAGTTAAAGTTTGCTCAGTTAACTATAACTGCTGAATTTCACTGGCTGTGTATGAGTGAAATCTGAGCCTAACTGTAATGTCCCTTTAACCTTTGTTTTTTTTAGTGAATTTCTAATGTTTTTTAATTTTAGTTCCTAACTATAACGTTCCTGTAAACTTTGTTTTTTTCCGTGAATTTCTAAGTTATTTTTAATTCTATTTCCTAACTACAACGTCCCTTTAAAGTTTTTTTTTTCCAGTGTATTCTTAGGGTTTTTTACATTCTATTTCCTAAGTATAACGTTCCAGTAACCTTTAGTTTCTTCAGTGAATTTCTAAAGTTTTTTAAATGTTATTTCCTAACTATAATGAACTCTGCAACCTTTGGATTTTTTACTGTATTTCTAAGGTTTTTTAAATTGTATTTCCTAACTGAAATCTTTGCAAGGCGGTGTGTGAGTGGCTTTATAGGTTGCTGAGTAGGTGTGCCAATCGCTGTATGAGCCTGTGAGTGGTTGTGTGAGTGGCTGTATGAGTTGGTGAGTGATTGTATGAGTGACTGGGTCTATGAGTAGATGTGAGAGTGGCAGCATTGGTGTGTGATTGGGTATCTGAGTGTGTGTATGGATGTATCAGTAGCTGTGTAAGTGACTGCACCAGAACAGAACCTCACCTGCCCCTTTATCCAACAAGTGTTCACAGTTTTGCATAAAAATGTATACCCAACTGGAGTACTACTGGTAATTAGTGAATGCTACCTAGTTGAGTAAATATCTACTGTATAATCTACACTACAGCTGTGTAATGGACCACTAGGAATTGTCTCCAGTGACCATGTGTGAATTTTGGCAAATGTGATTGTTTCTCATGCATCTTTCCTAGCTGCCAAAGTTTCAGATTGCTTATGTGTGACATTTTCATATTTTCAGTGTACTTATGAGTGACATTCAATTACTATGTGTGACACTTAGAGTGACCTTTTCTCATGAGCAAAATCAAGCATTGAAGTCTAGGATAACATATAAATATCAGAAATTACACCCATTTGAGCAACAAGAAACTCTAAGAAGAACTTGAAACTGCTGCAGAACACAAGAAACGGAAGGGCCCTAGCCTAGTGCCCATCTAACCTCAGCAAGAGAGATTGCTTAAAGAGATTTGTAGCAGGTGTACTGACCGCTGGAACTATCTCACCATCTTCCAAACCAGTAAGGTCGATAGTACTACGAATAACATACAACATAGATCGCCAAAATCCACTGGCTATCTAGCGGCAGCTTACTAAACTCTCCTCAAAAACAAACATGAAAAGAACTCATGCATATGCACAGGGCCACAACCAATGAACATGGCATGCGGTTCAAAAGGTGCCCATTGATCTAGTTCTCAGATACTCACAATCTCCAAACACAGGGACCCTGAGACAGTGTGTGGAAGCAGGGAGGCTGCACCACATGCCGCAGGTGAATGAAGGAAGGCGGTACACGAGTGTAGAGGGGGCCAAAGCTGCGGGCACAGCCATCCCATCTCAAAGCCGTTTCCATGAGAACCAGGTGTGGTGGCCATGGCTGGACGACGTTCATTAAAACGTTAAGTGTGGAGGAGGGTGATGAAGCTGCCACGGCCCGTGATTGGTAACACCTCTCCTGGGCTCTGTCTCTATCTTGCACTCTCTTATTTTTGTAGTGTTTGGACCCTCAGGTATCTAGGGGCACGTGGGGGCTCCACCAGTGTTTCCAGTGTTTAAGCAGCGCACCACACCCATGCCAGTTTAAACGCGTTCCCCTCAAAATGTAAACACAAATTTACGAGATCACAGGCTGTCACAGAAACTGAATTACATGGCCCTCAAAACTGTGAGGGACAACCGAGCGTGAAGTCTGGTCCAGCTTTTCAACATTTTTATATAAGATGATTATGTTTTGCCTATCATATTATTTGCATCATTTTAAAGTTGATATGTTTAGCACTTAATAGTCATGATGAGGCGTAGTGGTGCTTTTGGTTGTGAGGCCGCCGCAAGATGGTACTCTTTTAATTTTGGACCGCAAATGAAAGGTCATTAGTGAATATGGTCTATCATTTTCTGTTCCGGTTGGATAACAAAAATACCACTGCAGGAAGCTCCGTCCTCGATGATGTACTCCATTCAGTCATAATAACTTTATTCAGATGCACAAGGTATCCATAAAAGCACAGTGCATACCATAAAACCATATAAAATATATAATAAAAAAACCACATAAAAGACAGATAAAAATTCAATGCAAATCATAGCAGTATTTGACAAGACAGTACATTCTGATCAATAGTGCAAACTTATTCAGTAAGCATGGAGCTACAAGCCCGAATAGCCATTCTCAGAAAAACACCAACATGAAAACTTATTTCATCATCAGGGAGTTGTAACAGGAGGCCAAAGGATGTCCTGAAGTCCCTAATGTTATTGCTTTTAATAATCAGGAGTAAAGAATACTTCACGTACCTGGCATAAAAGTTACAAAAATGTGTAAAATGCTGCATGACTCTCACAAGCTCCTGTCACAAGGGCAGGGACTTGAATCAAGATTCTTTTGGAAGCCCAATGGGAAGCACAGTAAATATTTAGATGTGCCAGCCCTAAAACAAAACAATAAGCTATGTTCCCAATGTTCCATAGCTCTAGTAAGGTATCTGGAGGGTGGAGCTTCTGCTACCATATTCATATAGGCTGCCACTCTTGTCTTCCCCTACTCTAGAGTCATTCTTGCACTATAATCAAAATTATATAAGGCTTGCTCTACTTGTTTTTTGTTTATACAAATATTAAGCTCTGGAACCGATCCTATGATAGCTTGTTTCTCCGTCAGCTAGCCATAGGATTGTTAGGCCCCTTTCACATCTGAGGCAGTCCATAAAGATCGCCATGGTCATACTGGCCTCCTTATTTTTTCATATTGCTAGCCATAATTAGGCAGAGCGTGCTCTGATGTAATCCTCCATGTATGGGACACACAGTTCTTCATGGCAGATTAAATGGGTGGATGAAATTGGGACCATCATTACCTTTCTACAAAACCTGTTTTCTTCAGACTGAATAACATCACTTTTGGCGGTGCCCCACACCCCAACCCCATATGTCGCAAGCAGAGTACACTGTGTTTTATAGATTTGCAGCAGTGGGATAAGAGCTCCCTTTCCTGATGGTTGGGGTAAGTTGAGTAGTAACCCAATAGCCCTAGACAATTTCATCCTACACTGAGTAATATGTGGTACCCACGATCCTGTTGCGGCAAAAGTAACCCCCAGCTATCAAAAAGTGCTGGTGCATTTTAAACTGTTTGACCCAACAGGGAGAGTTGAAAACTCATATCTGTTGGGGCTTTATTAAAATTAGTTTGTAAATCCAGTGTGCCTATAAAATCATGCATCACATATAGGAGTTTCAAATCGGCATTCTGGATTGTTTATGTGCTGGAAGGGACACCTTCCTGCACATAAGCAATCATTCCCCAACACAGACACCCTTGCACTATGGTGTAAGGGTGCCTGCGTTGGAGCCAGGCAGCTAGATTTAGCAACAGGGCTAGGGGAAATGCAAGGGTGCACTGCATTCTTGTGAATACAGTGCATCCCTGCATTTTCAGAATGGCGAAGCGTGGCGTTATCAATTTTTGCTTAACGCCATGCTTCTCTATCTGTTGTAAATATGTCCCTTAAATCGTTCGTGAATGGCTCAAGATTACTGGATCCACAATCCACTCCATATTGCGGTTTTGGGGACATTGAGAATACCACCCTGATAGGATTATGTTCCCCAAAATTTGAAGGAATTACTTTCCCACACAGCAGAGGCTCTAACAAAGTGGCTGATATAAAAAAATAATCAATTATAGAGGAACAACCTCTTCCCCTATAGGTGCCTATCAATGGGTCACTACTAGGCCTGGACAGCAAACTCCGCTCCGCTCGCAGAGTGGGCGGAATTCGGGCACTCCATGCTCCACGGAGGAACGCAGAGTTCCTGAATTCCGCCTTTCGGGCACAAAGCATTTTTTTTCCGTTTGTGCCCTTGAGTTTTGCTTTGGCATTCGACCACAGGCGCAAAGAGTCTCAAGCCGCTTGCATGCGCACGAGACTTCTCGCACCAGTAGCGAGCTCCCACGAAACTTTGCGCTCACTCGCACAGCTTCCGGCCGCGATGGCACCAATATAGTGGCTATCGTGATCGCAAACAGAGCGGTCGAGCAGCCTTTCTGCTGGAGATGCAGCTGAGAGTGGATTTTCTTCTCAAACTGGCATTTAAATTTGTTTTTTTGTGCGAGAAACCTTTTTTCACTTTTTTTTTCAAACAGGAAAGAGGTGCCCCTTGAGACTCCAGCTTCCTGTTCCAGTCAAGCAGGCTCCTCCCAGTGCTTTGTCTCTCTCCTGGTCATTTTTTATTGGGATTTGGAGCTGGAAGGATCCCTCTCCTTGTCTGCTGCATATATACCATTGGATTTAAGGACTTTGTATATGAGATTTCACAAGTAAGTTGAAAAACTGGTGTATAAGGGTGTTGTTTGTTTGATTGGGGGCATGCACCTGGATTTATTTTTTCTTTTAATCGATTTTTTAAATTTATTGAGGTTGGTGGCCTTCAGTAGGGGCCTAGTTATTTTTGCATGTAATTTTTCTTCTTTTATAAAGGAAACATTTTGCACACTTCACTACATTTTCTCCATGTTTTTTTTAATACATTTGCAATATTGATTTAATTCACTATGTGGTCTAGTCTGCCAAAGGGCCTTCCAGCCAGTAGGCCCAGTACTAGTCATGGGTGTATAAAACAACGGTTTCTGTGGTGTCTGTTGATTTGAAACATCACTTAGGCCATGGATGGCATTGAATTAAAATACAAAATGTGATTTTTTTGTAGTATTTCACGTTTTTCCCCCCTGCAAACAGTGTATAGGTGGGGTAATGCCTTTGGAGAATGTGTGTTGTTGTACACATTTTTAGTCCCACTCACTTTCGTTTTAGACATTGCGGAATTAATGCTGTGTTCTCTGTGTTACCAAGCCTCTTATGTCTGGCCAGTTTGTGAGTGTGTTTGCCATAGGCCATCATTTGTTTTTGTTTCCCATGACATGTCACCAGGGGCCATTTTGTATAGTCAGTGTCCATAGGCTTGCATGTGTTCTTTGTTTTTCAGGCCTCCTGCTTGTTGTTGTGACTATGTGGCTGTAAGGCATTTTGTGTAGGCAGCCAGTGCGCTTTTGCCATAGGCCTAGGTGTCTTCTCTTTGTTCAACATGCCTTCTTGCTTGTTCTTGTGACCATGTGGCTGGTGGTCATTTTCTGTAGGCAGCAAGTGTGCTTTTGCCATAGGCCTGCACGTCTTCTTTGTTGTGGCCATGCTCCTTGCTCAGTGTTGTTGTTGTTGATGACCATGTGGTACTGGCTGGCAGCCATTTTGTGCATCCAGCCATAGTGGCCCTTTGCCATAGGCTTGCATGGATGGTTGAGAATGATAGCAGTTTAACAAATGAATATGCTTGATAATAATTTCACTTATTTCTAAAAAAAAAAATTAAAAAAAATATTTTAGGTTTTTGAATTTTAATTTTTTGAATTTTTTTATTTATTTTTTCTAATTGGTAATTTGTAAAAAAATTATTTTCATTCTTTTTATTTTTTTTGCTTGTAATTTTTTTTTTCCCCATTTTCCTAACATCTGCCATCAACCCTATGTCTGCTATAGGTGTACTGCTCAGCAGCATTCATTGTCTAAGGATTATTCCATTGTCACCTGCACCTCCCTGAGTGCCATATCCCAATGTGATGCACATAAAGCAAACAATGACATCTGTATGTTGCTGTTGATACTAGTTAGATTGTATTGCAAGTTATTTAAAATAAATTAAGTAACCACACTAAATGATATTGTTTGTTTGTACTAGTAATTGAACTGCAACAATGCCACATTTCACTGATGTTCTTGCTTGTTTGCTTTTAGGTACACAAGACATCACCCACAGTACTGCCAGACAAAGGCCTGTGCACGAGGTGACGTGTGACTGATTACGCAACATGGGCATCTCTTCAGCTTGTGAAGCTAAGTGTAGCTGCCAACTGACAGCTTCAACATGGCCCCAAAGAAAGATGCTGTCAAGAAAGTACCCAGTGGGGAGGAGAAGAAGCAGATTACCACCCCTGGTGTGCCGACCACAACCTTTTTCAGCAAAGTTGTGCCTGCCACACAGTCCCCCGGCAAGCAAACGGAGAGCAGCACTCCTGCACCAACAGCACCACCCCCACAACCTAAGCCCAGGACCATGTCTGTCAGTGAGGCAGCCAGTGCAATCATGTTGGCGCCAACGAGTATTGATGTTGAATTGGATTTATACCATTTGCAAAGTAGTACACAATTGTTTCAGGAAACAGAGCAAAGTGGACAACATCCGCAACTGTAGCCAGCAATAGTACATTTGCTTGATGTAGGAGCAGAACAGGAGGTTGAGTTTCCTACCAAGCAAGAAGTTGAACCTCCTCTTTTAGAATCATTGGCTCCCAAATCTCCAGCAAGGAAAAGGAAGGGTACTACTGCACCATCTTCTCCAAGCACCACTTCTAAGATGATGATCAGGACATGGAGTGGACCCAGGCAGAATCCAGAAGACAACAGGAGAGGCAAGGGAAAAGCAAAGTTCCTGAAAGACTTATAGAAGGGGATGATGAGGAGGATGATGAGGTACTCATGGGGGAAGGTGACACAGAGGAATGTGGGGGAGGCCCGTACTGCCTCCCCAGCTGCCCTGGGGACCACCACCTCCAGGGCTTATATTTTTATAAATGGGGGGGCGTCTTGGACCCCCCCCAGCTTCGGGGACCACCATCTCCCCAGGGCTTTACTTACAAATAAAGCGGGGGAGCCGCATGGACCTCTTGCAGTCCTAGGGGCTGCTACCTCCCTGGGGCTTTCATTTTAAGAAAACAGGGGTCATGCGGACGCCCTGCAGCCCGAGAGACTGCCACTCTCACCAGGGCTTTAACAAAAAAGAATGCAGGGAGCAGCGCCACCCCCCACAGCCCCGGGGACCACCCCCGGGGAAAATATACAGAAAGGAGGGGCCAGCGTGGCCACACTCATGGAGCCCTAGATGGCCCTGGGGACTGCCACCCCCCAGGGCCAGCTCCAGCAATGTCCCAGGGCACCCACCCTCGGACATTGCAGTTTGCTATGGCTTGGTGGGAGCACAGCTCCTGCCAAGCCATAGCAAACACTGCTCAGCTTTGTGCAAGCAGGGGCATGTAAAATGGTCTTGCTTGCACAAAGCGGAGCAGAATTTCTTTTGGACAGAGGGAGCTACACGTTAGCCGCTACCTCTGTCCAAAAGCAATGCCGGCTCTCGCAGGACTTGGGGAGCTGACACGGACAGCAGGGGCCCTGAGGCTACCCCCATGGTTCCCAGCAGAAAGGCTAAGCACCTGGGGATGGGGTCCCCGGTGCTAAAATAGGCCCAGGAGGGGGTCTGTGTAGCCCCCTCCCTTTTAAAAAAAAAAAATGGTGGAGGCCCTGGGGGATGGGGTCCTGGGACTGGAATCGGCCCGGGAGGGGGCCACATAACCCCTCTCCCATTATTTTTAAAAACTAAATAAATAAATATAAAGTCTCGCCCCCTTCTAAATAAAACAAAAATTAAGAAAAGGCCGGGCCCCAGTTGATGGGGTCCCTGGGGCCAAAATTGGGCCCCCTCACCCATTGAAAAGTGGCATGGCCCTGGGGAATGGAGTCCCCAGGGTAGAAAAGGCCCAGGGAAAGGGGCCACGCAGCCCCCTTCCCTTAAAAAATTAAAAATTAAGAAATAAAACTCCTGTCAAGGCACCGGAGGCCATGCCCCCTTCACCACCACTCTGCAAGCATGCCTCCTGGTGCACTGCGGGTTGGGGTATTAAGTAGGGGTGGGCGGAATTTGCGTAATCGCGTTACGCAAAGCTCCGCGAAACGGTAAAAAATCTCCGCGAGCACGCAAAAGTTCCGCGAACACGCGGAATTGCTCGTTCCGCCCGTTCGCGATGCTTTTTTCCTGTTCGCGAACGCTGTTTGCGTGCTCGGGGAGAAATATCTCGCGAACACGCATTTTGAAAGCGCGAACAAGCAAAAAACTCCGCGAAGTCGCGGGTCGCGGAATTTTTGGCAATTTCGCGTTCTCCGCGGAACGCGAAATTACCCAAATTCCGCAAATTCCGCGAGCGGAACGGAATTTACCGCCCAGGCCTAGTATTAAGTCCCCTTAGATGCTGAGGGTTCTTGAGGTCCAGAAACCCCCTTGTTCCTCCAGTAAGTCCCGGACAGCGGGATTGCTGAGAGGACTTGGAGGCCTTGCCCCCATTCTTCACCACTCTGCAAACGCGCCTCCTGGTGCACTGCTGGTTGATGAATGAATTCCACTTTACTCCTGAGGACCTCAGAACTAAAGTGGACTTCTTCCTACAACCAGCAGTGCACCAGGAGACGCATTTGCAGAGTGGTGGAGAAAGGGGGCGTGGCTTCTGACAAACTCTTAGCAATCCAGCTGTGTGGGACTTACTGGAGGTAACAGGAGGAGGAGTTGGCCCCCTAGGACCCTCAAGAGCCAAGAGGACTTCATCCCCCATCTAGTAGTGCCCCAGAAGGCATGTTTGCAGAATGGTGGAGAAAGGGGGCATGGCCACCAAAAACGTCTCAGCAATCCCACTGTGTGGGACTTACTGGAGGTAACAGGAGGGGTAGTTGGCCCCAAGGACACTCTAGAGCCAAGGGGACTTCATCCCCCAACCAGTAATGTGCCAGGAGGCAAGTTTGCAGAGTGGTGGAGAAAGGGGGCATGGCCTCCAAAGTCCTCTCAGCAATCAAGCTCTGTGGGACTTATTGCAGGTAACAGGAGGGCGTTTTGGCCCCAAGGACCCTCTTAAGCGAAAGGGACTTCATCCTCAACCTGCAGTGCGCCAGGAGGCACATTTGCAGAGTGGTGGAGAAAGGGGGCGGGTCCTCCGAAGTCCTCTCAACAATCCTGCTGTTTGGGACTTACGAGAGGTAACAGGAGGGCTTGTTGGCCCCCAAGGACCCTCTGCATACAAGTGGACTTCGTCCTCCAACCAGTTGGGCGCCAGGAGGTGCGTTTGCAGTGTGGTGGTCAAAGGCGGCGAGTCCTTTGGTGACTTGCCAGTTGGTTTTTAACACTTTTTTTCTTATCTATTAAGGGAGCGGGCCCCCCTTCCTTGGCTGTTTTCGGCCCCTGGGACCCCATCTCCTGGAACCAGGCTTTTCAATGGGAGTGGGGGGCCTGCGCAGCCACCCTCGCCAAGCCAATTTCAGCACTGTGGACCCTATCCCCTGGGGTCTGGCCTTTATTTAATTTTTTTTTTTATTTAAATGGAGGGGGGCAGAGCGGATTCGCTTCAGGCCGATTTCAGCCCTGGTGACCCCATCCCCTGGGCCCCGGCCTTTTTAATAAAAAAAAATCTTAAATTGAGGGAGGGGGGCCACTCTGCCCCCCTCTCGGTCCGATTTCGGCCCTGGGTACCCAGCCTCTCTTCTGGGTGCATTTGTCCCACCCAGGGCACCCAGTTACTTTTGTTGGGAATTGCGTGGGGAGTCTCAAGGCCCCCACGGTCCCTGCTGACTTCCTACCTCCTGCAGGATGCAGCTTTGCTTTTACAGAAAGGAAGCTGCCAACATGCAGCTCCCTCTCTGTAAAAGCAATTGTGATCCGCTTTCAGCAAGCAAGAGTATTCTTAATGCTCTCGCTTGCTGAAAGTGGAGCACAGTTTGCTATGGCTTGGCAGGAGTGGTAAAGCTCCTGCTAAGCCATAGCAAACAGCTATGTCCCAGGGGTGGGCACCCCAGGACATAACAGGAGCTGACACTGGGGGGTGGTGGTCCCCAGGACCATCTATGACTCCAGGAGGGGAGCCACGTGGCCCCCCTCCATTGCATGACATAGCCCTGGGTAGGTGGTGGTCCCCGGGACTGAGGGGGTGCCCCATGGGCCCCGCAATCATTTAATTTTAGCTCCGGTGAGGTGGTGTCCTCAGGACACCCAGGGGGGCGCATGGCCCCCCTGCATTAGTGTCATATTTATCCCCGGCGAGGTGATGTCACTGGGGCTGCAGGTGGCCACATGGGCCCCCCGCATTAATTCAACATTTGCTATGGGGAGGTGGAGGTCCCTAGGGCACAGGGGTTGCCGAGCAGGCAACCCCACATAAATGATAAACAATGCCTTGGGGAGGTGGCTGTCCCAGGGGCTTTATGAGGTCTAGGAGGGGGGCCAGTTTTTTAATGCTTTTTTGGCCCTGCGGGGTCCCAGTAGGACACCCCCAAGAGGCCTAGGGGGCAGGTTGTTTCTACCCTGCCCCCTTTTCTTTAAACAAAAAAAATTCTGTGACTTGGTTCAAGCCGAGTTACAAGATGGCTGCCAACACTTCCTGGTTTTAAGAGTTGGCAGCTAATCAGATCCCAGCACGAGATCCGGAGGGGTTGTGGTTCCACAGCGTTCCTAGATATATGAATTTTGATTTCGGTTAATATCTCTAAAACTGCTGAACGGAATTACACCAATTAACAAAAAGGTCACTTTCTGGACCAACAGCTACCTTTCTACCAAATTCAGTGTAATTCCGTTCAGCAGTTTGGGCTGTAGCTGTGTTTAAAGTTCCTATGGAAAATCACATGGGGAAAACGCTTTTCAGGACCCCTCCTTTTTCTCGGCCCCAGCTTGACGGATCACCCCGAAAATTTCAAGACAGCAGCTGAAGTGAGTGGCAAACTAGTTTTGACACTTTCGTGAGGATTTATCAAATGACGCCAAAGGTATTGGCAAATGAAAACACGCTTTTCCTATGGAAACTACATCCCAGCTATTACTACCTACTCAGGCAACCCCTTCATCTCCAAGTATGACCTGACCTCTACCTTCTTCCAGATGGTGTGCTCCAGGTCGTTGCCCAGCAGACAATCCAGAGGCATGGATAGGCTCACAACTACCTTCAGCAGACCTGAGACCCTCCCCCACTCAAAGGGAACAGTTGTCATCAGCAACAACTTAGTGGAACGTGTTAGGGACTACTTGCTCTGAAGACACCAGATGATACCTGGAGGTTGTCATACTGGCTTCTGTGTTTCCCAGAGCCTCCACCCTCTGCCCATCGATGGACACCCACTGACTTTACATCCTAGTATTGTCAAGCATGTGGGTGGAGGCTGAACCATCTCTCCATCACCCAAGGACACTAGGGTCAATTTTACACTCCTCTCAAAACTTTCTGGGGCAATCTCTTACCCAAATGCTACACTAGCCAACCCCAATGACTGCCCAATGGTGGGGGACTTTGCCTGCTTGGGACACTTGCCATTCCCTCTGTAGTGTCCTTCATGCTGGCACTCATAGCACTTCACGGGAGCCTTCCCTGCATACCTACTCTCAGGGAACCATTTCTTCTTTTTATCAACAGGGGGCAGGGAACCCTGACCCACAAAACTAGTTTGGGATCCCTTAAAGAATTCCTTGCTCTTTTTTTCCACCCCCCATCTCCTGATGAGGACCCTGGCCACCCTTGAGGTGATTCCCCCAGATACCTTACTGTGGACCCTGGTGCTGACACAGCGGTCTGCCTCCTTAGCAAGCTCTCTGAGGTCAGTGAGCTTACTATCAACAAGGTGTTGGCACAGATCTGGAATGCAAAGACTGAACATATGCTTGGTTGCAAACACATTATGCAGCCCCTGGTAATCTTTTACCACATTGTCCTTCACCCAACCAACCAGTGCCTTGCAAAATGGATCCACACAATCCACCCCGGCCTGTTGGGAAATCTTCTGACTGTCCCTGAATTTCCATCTATATTTTTCAGTGGTTAGACCAAACTTTCTGATTAGGGCCTCCTTCATGGGGGGTGTTAGACCTGGCACCATTGGCGTGGGTCTCCCTTCCATTTTTTGCTGTTGCCTCTTATGTTTTTGCTGGTTTTTGATGCTTTTGGGCACTGTGCCACTGCTGTTCAGTGTCACAGTGCAAGTGCTCCCTATGGTAAATTGATGTATGGATTAGTGACTTCATGATTGGCTTGTTTGGCTTACTGTCAGACCCTAGTACAGTGCACTGCGTGTGCCCAGGGCTTGTAAATCAAATGCTGCTGGTGGGCTTGCAGCACTGGTTGTGCCACCCACCGGAGCAGCTTGTAAAGTGTGTCTCAGGCCTGCCATTGCAGAGCCTGTGGGCAGTCTGGTACTGCCATGTTGACTGGGCAAGTGTACCCACTTGCCAGTCCCTAAACCTTCCCTTTTATACATATTAGTCACCCCTAAGGTAGGCCCAAGGGCAGGGTGCATTGTAGGTAAAAGGTAGGACATGCTCTGGTGTGTGTGGCATGTCCTAATAGTGAATTACAGCCATTTTCGTTTTTCACTATTGCAAGGCTACCTGCTCCCCATAGGCCAGAATGGGCAGTTAGATTATTACATCTTATAATCCTAACTGACTCAGGGAACCAGGTAGAAATTCGAGTTTAGTACGCCTGAACTCAGAATGATAAAATACATCTTTTAGTGAAGTTGGTTTTAACATTCTGTGTTTGAAAATACCACTTTTAGAAAGTAGGTATTTTCTTGCCTAACTATCCAAGCCTGCCTCTGCTAGGTTGTGTATTCCTTGTCTGGAGTTTGAGTGACAGGGGCTGGGGGCTTCCAGGAGACAGGGTGAGTCAGCACAGGGCTGAATAGAGAGTTCTGCATGCAGATAGGAGGGAGGAGTTGCACCTGGGATCTGAATAGGGCTGTGCCTTTCCTCCACAATGCTGGCTCCACCTCCTGTGGTGTGTCTGATGTCCCTGGCCTACACTGTGAAAGGAAAGAAGGAGTCTTGTCAACAAAGTGCTCCAGGACTGACCAGAACTGGTTTTGGACTAGGCAAAGGCCTCTCTGCCTTCAGAGAACAAAGAGAAAAGTAGTATAAATATTGGGACCCAGACCCAAGAATTTTAGATCACTTCTGGGAATCAAGACGAACCTTTGCTGAGGAGAAGAACCAGGAAGCTGAAGGAGGAGACTACCCCTGTGCTGTGTGTTTGGGGGTTGGCCTGCAGTGGTTGCTTCATTGCCAAAGAAAGGAGAAAAGGACTGAGTGTGCTTTCTATCAACTTGAAGAAGAATCTCCAAGGGCTTGAACTAGAGCTTGCCTCCTGCCTGAAGTCTCAGGGATACAAGACTTCACCAACCAGCTCCCCCTGAATTCCCTTGCTGGGAATTGAAGTGCCTGCTGCTGTGCTGGGCCTTCTGAGAGACTGCGTGTCGCTGGGAGCTGGAAGCGCGACGCAACAACGAGAAGCGTGTCGCCGCTGCAGCCGCTGTCATCGCATCGCCGAGGAAGCGAGACGCCGCTGCCGCTGTCATCATCGCATCGCCGAAGCGCGGCGCATTGCCGGAGAAGCGGGACACTGCCACAGAGGACATCGTCGCATCACCAGAGAAGCGCGTCGCAGGGCCTGTCGCGGCTCCCAAGATCATCGAGTCGCCGCACGGCCATCGGGCGTGCACGCATCACACCAACGTTGTCGCATCGCAGCCAAGACGCCATTTTTATCGCATCGCACCGGAGAAGAGTATTGCATCGAGGTGCCGTCTGTCGCATCGCACCGGAGAGCAGTAAGAAACCGACGCATCAACTCCCCACACAGTAAGGAAGCGAGCATCAACTCCCCTGCGCAGCAGTAAGGAACCGACGCATCCACTCCCCTGAGTGTAAGGAACCGACGCATCACCTTCCCTGCGACCCTTTTGTTTTCTTTGCGTTACGCATTCAAGGTACATTGAGAGTAAAGTGTCGCATCTACAACTTGAGAGAACTGAACTATTGTATAACATTCTAAAGTCTATTTTTGAGTACCGTATTGTGGATTTTTGTCGTTTGATCTTGTGTTAAGTCTATATAAAAATACTATTTTTATAATACAACCTGTGTGGTGTCCATCTGTAGTGTTGTCACTGTATTACTGTATGTGTTCACAAATGCTTTACACACTGCCTCTGAGATAAGCCTGCCTGCTCGTGCCAAGCTACCAAGGGGGTGAGCAGGGGTTATTTTAGGAGTGTAGCCCCTCACCCTGACTAGACGCAAGGGTCCCTATTTGTCACAGGTACCTACCTATGCCAACTAGAGACCCCCAAATCTAACAGGGGGATACCTCATCCTGTCACTCCCTTCTAGGGCCAGTAGAGTGTTCATCCCCTAACAAGGGATATGTCTCCAAAGACTAGCCCCCAGTCCGCCTAAGGGACCTTGTGCATTTGGAGTGCAATTTCATAGGCCTCAAACCATCTGTCTATGTCGTCTCCCACCACACAATTAGACACCAAACCTTTGGGTATGTGGACTCTCCTGTCAGAGGGCATGGAAGAAATTCTGCCACCATCACTGCTGGACTCCACCTGCCTGGCTTTAAGATGTCCAGTTCTCTCAGGCTCAACCCCGGAGCCAACTTCATTTTTTCTCCTCAATAGCCATTCTCTTTTGGCTCTCCTCCAGCTCCAAGGCTAGCCTTTTCTCCTCTAAGGCCTTCTCCAAATTGAGTTAGCCAGCTCCAATTTAAACTTTCTCTCCTCCCGCCTGTCCTACAGCTCCTCTGGGGCCAGGCCTCTGGAATACATACTGCTTCTTGCTCCGGAAGGGACCCCCATTCCTGGAAGTAAGTCGCCCTCCTCCTCCAAAGTCAGCAGCCCAAAGCCTCCTATTAGACCCTGGTTCAAATCATTCTCATCCAGCTCTTCCTCACCCTCCTCTGGAGTCTCATTCACTCTGTCCAAGCAGGAGCCACAATCCTAGTCAGGGTAAGTCAGATACACAACCTAAATTAACCTGTGCTCACCCTCTGGTAGGTTGGCACATAGCCATCAGGCTTAACTTAAGATGCAATGTACAAAGTATTTGTGCACACTTTAATTACAGTAACACAGTGAAAACACCACAAAAAGACTCCACGCCAGTTTGAAAAATAGAGAATATTTAGCTGAGTAAAACAAGACCAAAACAGCAAATATCCAGCCAGAAGATGTCGAGAGATTAGTATTTAAAGATTAAAATAAAAAACAGTGCTTAGAAATCAATAGCACTCAAACGTTACTTGAGGTTGTGCTAGACTGAGGTAAATCCAAAGTTCAGGCCCCATGATTGAGAGTAGGCCAGCTACAGGACCCACGCAGGGCCCACTGAAATAGTACCTTGTACGGAGCAAGTGTCAGTGCCGAGGACTCCCTGCGTCGAATCCGATTCATGCAGTCGGGTCGATGCATCAGAGTCGAGCCTTGCAGTCGGTGTTGAAGAATCAGCGCTGAGTCGAAATCGATCCTTGCAGTCGGTGTAGAAGGATCGCTGATGTGCAGAAGTGGAGACTTACAGCGCCGTCTTCAGATCAGCGCTGCATTGTCATCGAACCTCGCAGTAGAGACCTGCGTTGCTGTCAAATCTGCATTGCGCAAAGGGGTCACTCACTGCATTGATTTTTGCAGAGCACAGCTGCAGAACCCACTTCTGAGGCCCAGGACTGGAGGGGACACCTCAGGCAAGGGTAGGACTCACAGATGGTAGAGTCCATCATCACCAGCAGAGTTTCAAGAAGTCTTTTGTGACCCTGAGACTTCAGAGAACAGGAGGTAAGCCAACAAACATGTGGAGAAACTTTGGTTCAAGGATGTAAAGAATAGGTCCAGTCATTCTCACTACCAGACAAGAAGCAGCAGGAAGCAGGCAAATGCAGCAGAGCAGGTAGCAAATTGGCAGTCCCACCTACAGCGCAGCAATCAGCAGGCCAACACAGCAAACAAGGTAGGAAAGTGGCAGTACCTCCTACAGCACAGCAGCTCTTCTTCAAGTCAGAAGGTCCTTGGTTCCAGCAAGGTTCTGATTTGGGGGTGCAGGGGTCTAGTACTTATACCCAAATGTGCCTTTGAAGTGAGGGAGACATCAAAGAAGCCTGTGAAGATCACAAGGTCGGCAGAAGTAATTTGGTGAAGGCGTGATGGGGCAAGGGTCAGATGAAGCCCCTGAGTAGATGGTCTTCATGGTAGCAGCAATTTCAACTGTGGTGACTGCAGGCCATGAGGTTAGTGTTAATTCATTGGCAGTGATAGGAAGTTGAGTTGTGATGGTGACGGGGTCTGGTTGAGGATCTAAGTTGCTGTATACAGAGGTGATTTTGTTACAGAAGAATTTAGAGAGGTTGCTACAAAAAGTCTTGTGAGGGGTTGATGTTGCTGTAGGCTGTGGGAGCCACGGTGATGTGATGTAAAGTAAAAATAGTACAAACTTTGGCAAAACCAATAGGTCTGGATTGTACCCTAAACTGGCTCTTGAAAGCTAAATTCTGAAAAACGTTTCCAGCACTATAACTATTTCTTGCAAAACAGAAGAATCTGTTTTGAATGGTCAGCACACACACCTATTTGTCCTCTATTTTTAAAAAGTTAAAATACCTGCATGGGATATAAATACACTAATTATGGTGAAGAACATTGTGAAGTTTGTGCATGCTAGGCGCTTCATGGAAAGAATCCACTGATTTACAGCCAAATGTTCTAAATTCATGCAGACATGCCAGGCTTCTTGTTTACTCTTCACGCATTCTGTATGTGGGCTCTGTGATCACCACTGGGGCATGAAGAGTTGGGACTGTTTGGATACCTAACATTAAGTAAGTAGGACAGGGTACGTTCCCCTCATTAAGTATTCAATATAACACCTGCTCCTGCTCTTCTCTCCTGATCCTATGGATTTGGGTCTGACAAAAAAAACATGTTGCTGTTGGCAGCATGAAGACTTTGCCTTGAACTGTTGCCACTCTATGAAGAGTACAAGGGCAGAGAAACACTGATTTTCATCACCCTTGCAGATCCTCCACTGCCTCTGAGCAGTCCACAAGTACCATTCTGTAGGACCAGCAAAAACTATTTTCTGCAACCTATCACCAAACTAAGCTAGAAAGAACTGATTCTAAAAGGGGATGGACAGCCTGGCAAGCTAAAGCGAGAATTTGTCTCTGCCAAACAAGCCTAGGGCTAAAAAGGACAGATTGAAAGCCACCTTATTTATATTATGGGTTGTGTACTCTGGGGCATATTATCAAGGAGCTATCGCCGAGTTATTGGCACTTTAACGCATCCAAAGTCGCGCTAAATTTATCGCCCCGTTCACAAGCTGGTGCTACCAGCCCATAACACCAGTTTACCTGCGAAAGCAGTCGCAAAAAACATCGCCACAAATGACCCCGGCAACTAACGCAAATGAGATGCAGAGTAGGCATTCCCGAGGACAAAGCCATGACAACACCACAACGCAACATTCTCAACAACCAGCCACATCGGCGATAGGAACACAAAACAGGCTATACGGCGCGTTACCAGCAGGAAATTAACACCTGCTCTGACCTGGTGCAAAGTCCGACGTCAACCTGCACAAGAAAAGGGAGCCCAGCCCACAGCCACACCTGAAGAACAACAGATGCCATGGAGCCACTCACCATGCACCCCGGAGCCCCCAGAGGGCAACAACACCCACCGCCACCACCCCCAGGACCGCCACCCCCCCAACGGACCCCCCCGCTCTCCCCTCGGACCACCACAGAGGTAGCGCAGACAAAGACAGCAGACCTTCAGGAAATGCACCAGCCCCACAGACCTAACACCAGACAATGCCAATGCCCACTATAGGCCCAAAAGGACAACCATCCTCCGCATCCTGAACATCATTGCCCACAGGCTGACGGTACCAACACAGCGGACAACCAACATTCCTCCGCAGACAAAGCTGCTGGCTGTGCTGCACCTGTTGGCCCCTGGTATCCTCCCAAACAACAACCGCCCCAGTCGGAGGAGTTTCACAGCCAGCCCCATCCAAGTTCCTCACACCTGTCCTGGGTGCCCTCACCAGCTAGGGACCCCAGCACCCATACGTCCCCCACAATTCGCAGGAACAGCTGGAGAGCAAGCAAGGACTATACGCCATAGCTGGATCCCCGCACGTGTCGGGGGCAATCGACTGGACACTTGTCCCACTTGTGCCCCCTGCCAACACCGCACACAACAACCGCAACAGAAAGCACACGCGTCCCATCAACGTGCAGGCAATAGTGGATCACAGGGGACTCCTCACCAATGTCATAGCCAATTACCCAGGCAGTGTGCATGATCCCTTCATCTTCCGACAGTCCAACATCAATCAGCGCTTCCAGGATGGCACCCATGGGAATGCACTGCTCGTTGGCAAGTACCAAATGAACACACCACACACCTCTACCCCACAATCATGCAACTTACAACTCTGGCACTGCACACGTCACAAAATTACATACAACATGCCAAACAACATGCCCCCCCACCAGGCACGACAGCACAACTTACTGTGGCAACCTTGGTTAGCCATGTACATGAGCCATCAACGGCATGGCACCTCAGCCACACAATACCGGAATGTGGGGAGAGGTGGGAACCAGGCATGTGCGAGGGAGGCAAGTGATCCATGAATGAGAATGTACACAATGCCAAGTGTGGTGGAGATGTGCTGGACAGACTGCAGTATGCAGACCACAGACATAGCCATGTCTACATGCACTGCTGGTGTTTGGAGTGTAGTGGACAGTGGACGCAACCATGGAACCCCAGCCAGTGGGGAAGATCGCGGAAATGTAGCTTGTGACATCCCCCCCTGTAAGTGTGTGCAGAGTGGGCTGGCCCAGAGGACGCCAGGCCAGCGTAGGGGTGTGAATAAAAAGCACGTAGCTCTGGGCGTGGATCTCTTCCGGAATGCCCAGCGTGTCTGCCAGGGCGGTGCCTCCCACCCCACCCCGCCACGAGGCCGACGCCGTGAGCGGTGTGGCCTGCGATCCTGTGCGCGTGCTGCACCCCGGGTCGCTGGTCCCCGAAACCGTCATGCCCGCCCCTGCGCAGCCAGGCCTCATTGCTCACCTGCCGACACCGGCGTGTGTCGAAGAGGGCCCACCACGTGCCGGCGCAAGCTCCAAGCCCGAAGCTCGCGACCATGGCAGCCTCCTCAGACCATCACGGCCTCCGCGACACAGGCCCGCTTTACTCCTTTTTCGTTTACGTACATCACCGCTGCCTCCGGCCTACACTACGGTCAAGTAGGTCACACATTTGGAACTGAGTCTTGATTATGCAATGGCAGAGTAAACACCTTATGGCTGAGTTTATATCATTGTACTCCCTTCGATGTGGTGCCACCAATTCTGTGCATAGCATGTGAACTACACCTGTCTGTGGTCCCTTGCTGACTACTGCCTTCGCCCTACACTGCGGTCGAGTGGGTCACACATGTGGAACTGAGTCTTGATTTGTTAATTTCCGAGTTTATATCATTGTACAGGCCTCATCGCTGACTGCATCCCCTTCCGGCTCTGGTGCCACTGACTCTGTGCCACGGGAGTCATGGACACTCTCTGGTTGAACGTTGGTGGCATCTGAGTCTATGGCCTGGGGGTTCTCTTTATCATCATGTAGCTGGTACTGACATTGTGGGAAAGTGGAGACTGTAGCATTCAACTCCTCCATATTGCCTGTCTCTGCTTGCTCCTGCCCTCTGCGTCATGCCCTGGATGGACACCTTCCACTGTCCCCCGTAACACTCCGCGACATTCTCCTTGGACATCAACGAGGACCCTCTCAGATCCCGTGGCCTTACCTCAGTGCATCGCCAGGCACCGTCCCGTGGCGGTGTGCCTGTGCCGGCCACTGAGCATCCGGGGCCACCGACTCTGTGCAGCTCAAGTCATGGACCCTTGCTGTTTGTACTTTGAACTCCTGATTGTCTGATCACCGTTGTAGTTGTTGCCAGCACCATCCAACCCCTGAGGGGTGGCTTACACTACCCAACACCCATCCAGCACAGGCATCACTGGACGTGTGACCCTGGCAAGAAAAGGGGCCGGGCGCACGTGCCCGTAGCCAGTTCCACTGATTATCTCAGTGTGTCTGTCTGGTCATTCTGTATGCATGTGGGCCCCGGGCCATACCACATTACATTGTGCTGTGTACAGCGTGCACGACTTTGTCAACTCAGGCAGTGGGGTGGACCTGGGACATGTATCTGTGTCAGACCCCCCTGTGGGCGTGAGGGAGTGGACCAGCGTACGGCAGTATGGCGTAGGGGTTTGGTCATTCAACACGTGGCTCTGGGCGTGGCTAAGTGTAGGCCTTGCCAAGGCGGTTACTAATGGGTGTGTCTCAGGTGTAGTGTCGGCGCCACCCGTCACGCAATACACAATGTTGCTATGTAGCATGCCCCCGGAGTACGGGCTCGGCCGAGGGGTAAATGAGGGTGCGCAAGCCCACTCGGGCTCAGGGATCAGACATGCCAACTGTTGTGTGTGTCGCTATTTCCGCAGCATAAGCCAAAGGTCTACCCTCAACCCCATGGCGAGTTCAGCCAGGCATGATCTCTACATCTGTGTCCGCCCTGTCCTTACCATAGGCCTACACACACGTGTCCATCCACCTTCAGCGCACGACATCACTGTGTCATTGTCAGGCTTGTGGACATGTGCAGGCAGGCATGACAATAGTGTGCCGTAGGGGTGCAAGTGATGCAACCGCGCTGCGTACACTAGTAAATAGGCTCGGGGGGAGGGAGGAGCAGCAGTGAGGCTACGTAATACACATTGATGCTGCTCACTTGCAACATGCAGCACATGTCATGCAGGAATCACGAGGTCACACATATCACACACCAATGAGCCACTGAGCCAGCCATCACATCTTGCATGGCCAACTATTGGCTCATGTCTCTCTGCACAGTCACAGGGGACCAAGGATATGCACTCTGCACTTGGATGATGACACCCCTCCGAGCCCCGGACACACAGGCCCAGAGACTGTTCAATGTGGCCCACAAACGCACCAGGGGCATCGTGGAATGCACATTTGGCGTGTTGAAGTCACGGTTCAGGTGCCTGGACATCACAGGTGGGAGGCTCCTGCACATCCCAGGCATCGTGTGCAAGATGATCGTTGCATGTTGTGTGTTGCACAACATATGTGTACACAGCAAGGCCCCATGGATACAAGTGCCAGATGCACCGGACCATGATAATGAGGATGAGGCAGGTGGCTCACACCCCACTGTGGCCGCAGCAGGAGTTGCCCGTGGGAACACCATCATTGACAATTTCTTCACATGGGCACGTCACATTGTGACAGTCCTTGGCAATCATGGGACAGTACAATATGGCCCCAGGCACAGCATGTGCTACTAAATGCTTTCAAGATACACATTCCCTGAGTGCATGTCACTCATCTGTACAGGCACATCATTCAGACAAGTGTGAGTGCGACATGTATTGCTGTCAATTTTATGATTTGTTCAGGGATGGTGGGTGTGTCACCTCTGTGCAAACGGGCTGTTTAGGGTGTCACGTATTCGGACTGCCAGTTCTGTGTGTCGCAGTTAGTAGGGAATCCCACTCTTCGGCGTTTCACTTGTGTCCAAATTCATTCCATTTTGGCTGCCATTTGTGTCCTACAGGTGACAACAGGGCTCCTTTTGGGGTCAGATATGTACCACCATGATGCAGGGATGCCCCCTGTGGCTCGAGTCCCACAACATGGGCAACATGTACGTAAGCGGGAGTCACTGCCCCTACATTCGTCCACGCTTTCATGGTGGATTGCTCATGGTCATGACACATCTGTGTGCAGGAGGGGTTGCTTGTCCCTCTGCAATGTGAAGGGGAGATGCGGTTTCAATGTGTGTTCCATGCATGTTTCTGCATTGGCGCAGATTACATGCTGAATGCATGTCAATGTACATTGTGACTGGAGGTGATGCCTATTTGATGCAGGACAATGGTCATCTGTTCTATGTCAGGGATGTGTGGTTGTGCTCGTACATTGCCATCTCGCCGTATTTTTAATCTGCTTTTATGCTGCATTTTCCCGCATGACGCGTGGGCATTGCAGGCCTATGGCTGGTTATCGCTGAGTTTTGTATCGCGATTGGCATCATTGCTACTATTTTCACGTTTTTTCTGCGTCGCATTGGTTTTAACACGTTCTTTTGACACGTTATCGTGGGACTATCGCATGGGGCCGCCGTGTTGTGAATACCACGTTGACACGGAGTTGTTTTCCCGCGAAGGACTGCGATGTGAAGAGTTGCGTTAGACTAATTTTGCGGTAGTTATCACACGTTCTTGAGAATATGCCCCAGTGTGTATTGTATGCTTATTAGTGTGTGTGTCAGAGTGTGTGTGGGCCTGTTTAACTCATCAGACCAGTCCTCACAGCATTGGTAAACCCTGACAAATCCAGACAAACACCATTGCTGTGTGTACCATTGCACTAACTGGACTGGTTCCCCCATGGTCTGTTTAGTTCCTTTTAGTGGATGCATCAAAAAACTAAAAGCAAAGTTATATTTGCTTTGGTCTGCTCTGCAATCTCTCCCAGTTTCAAGGCATGTGTGGAGTTAGAATAGTGAATACACACTCCACTACAGTCAATGGCCAGTCCTATTACATATGTGTAGCATTTTGTGTGTTTGTGGTACTGACATGAGGACCTGATAAACGTTTAACACTGCCTGTAGACAAATTTAAAAAAAGAAAGAAACCCTGAACATTTAATGAACACAGCTAAACGTAATGTACCACAGTATAACAAACATAAATGAACTAGGCCAAAACCACGGATGTCATTTAGGGGTCACAGTTGTGACCCCCTGTCTTGCTCCTTGTGACCCCTGGCATTGCCTTAGCGATAACTGGCCTCAGATGTGTTAAATCAGCGCAATGAATACAAGGGCAGCTTGAACTTATGGACATTGATCAAGACTCTACCTTTCTTGTTTTCTGCCAATTTGTTAATATACTAATAGTCAATAAAAATTTATTATTCACTAACAGTGAATAATAAGAAATTATTCACTATTAGTGTAATAAAAAAGGTAGTACAGTTTGCTGGAATGAGACCTTCCCTAGCAGCTGAGGTAAGTAAAAATGCTTTTAAATGTATGCTGTGTGGGGTGGGGGCGTGGCTTGATGCCAAGAGAAGATAGCCGCTCTCCGGTGAGGCTCTGTGGCACCTGGGGGGAATTTTCGACCTCCGCTCGGACGAACCTAAGTTCCAGCCGCAAGAGTGGGGTCCTTCGAGGTATGAAGAGACCCTGAATTGAATTATGTGATTTTCGCAGGCCTGGTGAGTGTTTTTTGACCCCTTTTTGCAATAAATACGAACGGCGCGTTTCCCTCACGGGGCTCACGACCGCCCTCTTGAATTCCCGTTGCGTCAAAATTTTCTGCTCTCCTCACAACGCTTCAATTTTGATGGCTTTCTTACTACCTCGTATCACTTTTGATACACAAATCTCATCTCCTATGAGCAACTCTTATTAAGGAGAAGTGGAGATGGTAGTTAAACATATTTACTCGTCAGCATGATTCTTTGACAGGAATCCGTATGACATACTCTTCTACTGGATTTTCGACAATGCAGGGATCTACACGGTACCTCCTTTTGGGGGAAGTGTTGTCTCAAATATCATGTATGAACTGAATCTCTGTTATAATACGCTAACGTATTTACTATTTTCTCTCACAAGTTCAATAATCTCCCCCAACACTATTTAAAGAATTTTAACTGTATGTGGTTTCCTATTACTTTAACTAACCTTACTGCAGTGTCATTTTTTCTGTCTGTTTATGGGTAGAACAAAGTCAGTGAGACGCACTTCCACCCTATCTACTTCGCCATCTCAGCTTGAGGATTACAATCCTTTCAACATTCTTCGTTCCAACATGGAAGAGGGACCTTGTAATACCATATCCCTTCCAGTGGGTAGTTCGACATCTCCGTCTAACATTCCACTTCCAACTTCGAAACTTATGGCCAAACCATCAGCATCTTCTACTCTCTCATCTGGTAAACGCATTAAAAAGGACCCTCCATCTCCTGCCACTTCTCCTCCACCCACATCTATGGACTTACTTCTGGAGGAAATTCGAGCGCTTCATCCTTATATGGAGGAGACTAATAACCGTCTGCAGGCTTCGGACGATAAGTGGTCATGTATGGAAAACAAGGTTGTGCAAGTGGAACAACGTGTAGACTCTATACAAGTTGTGGTAAATCAAATTCCCACAATGCAATCAGAAATTACATCTCTTAAAAACAAATTGAAAACCTTGAAAACCGCAACAGGCGTAATAACCTACCTATATATGGTCTGATAGAAGGTCAGGAAGGTTCAGATCCTATCTCGTTTTTCAAGTCTTTTCTTCCGAAAATTCTGGGTATTCCCGAATCTACATCACTCAATATCCAGAGAGCACATCGCTTGGGACACAATCCACGTTCTTCAGCTTCATCTACCAAGCCGAGAGGAATCATTATGAATTTCTTAGAATACACTGTCTTACTGAGAGTGCTACAAGCAGCCAAACTTAAGGGTCGGATAACCTGGCACGGCTCTAATCTCTTCTTTTGACAGGATTATGCGAAGGAAACTGCAGACAGGAGAAAGAAATTTTTAGATATGAGACCAGCACTGCGGAATCTTAATGTTAGATTTGACTTGTTTCACCCATGTCTGTTCAAAGTAACATATAAAAACAAGACTACGAATTATGAAGACCCGGTTTTGATACAATGCTTTATAGACAATTGTAGAGAAGAAGACATGGAAGTTACCAGACTTTCTAATATTTGAAGTTGTGATGTGCTTTAACCATTTCCTTTTTCAAAGGTTTATTGTAATACTTTTTTCTGGCTGGCGATAGTTTTGATTTGTTTCATGTTTCCCTTTTTTCTCTATATTAGGTGCGGCATCCCGTTTTTGACCCTTGTGATCCCTGGTTCGTTTTTATGGAGTGTCCTCCCCCCGACCTGCCCTTAGTTGTCTGGTCAATTGTGTCATCTTCCTTATGTGGCTTCACCACCCTCATTTTTGGTATGTCTTTTCTTGATGTATTTGTCTGTCTTTCGTATATATGGTGTTTGTTTCTTTTCTTTTCTCTCCCTCTCCCTCTTCTTCTTCCTTTCTCTCTTTCTTTCCCTTACATATTTCTTTTCCGACAATCTCTTCACTTTATTATATCATCGTCTTTGCTTCCTCCTTTTCCTTTCATACTCCATTTCATAATACTCTTCCTTTATAATCACATTCTATTCCCCAATATATTATTTGATCTTTGCATATATACTCATTTATCAGGTATTTTTGGAATCTGTACTATGCATATATTCTATTATATCTTATTATTGCTTGACTTTTTTAACTTAATTTGTTTACTGGGCCCGATTCACAGAACTAACTTACGACAAAATCCTAAACTTACTACCATTTTGGTATTCACAGAATGAACTTACTCATTTTGGTATTCACAGAATAAACTTACTCATTTTGGTATTCACAGAAGACACTTACACATTTTGTGTAACTTACACATTTTGTGTAACCTACTCATTTTGTGTAACTTACACATTTTGTGTAACTTACACATTTTGTGTAACTTACACATTTTGGTATTCACAGAAGGCACTTACTCATTGATGAGTAAGTGCCTTCTGTGAATACCAAAATGAGTAAGTTAATTCTGTGAATACCAAAATTGTTGTAAGTTCATTCTGTGAATACCCAAATGTGTAAGTTCATTCTGTGAATACCCAAATGTGTAAGTTCATTCTGTGAATACCCAAATGTGTAAGTTCATTCTGTGAATACCCAAATGTGTAAGTTCATTCTGTGAATACCAAAATTGTTGTAAGTTTAGGATTTTGACGTAAGTTAGTTCTGTGAATCAGGCCCACTGTGTTTATTTTAATATAGATGGCTTTACAAATTTTTTCTTGGAATGTTAAAGGTTTAGGTTCTCCTATAAAACATCAGAGAGTATTAACTTATCTTTCCAATTCAAAATGTGATATTGCCTTATTGCAGGAAATTCATTTGTGGACAAAGAAATAGCTAAACTTAAACGACAATGGGTAAGCCATGTTTTTGCTTCCCCAGGTAATGGGAAACGTAATGGTGTCATAAACGCTTAGATATTCAGCTACTATCGCAAGACTCAGATGATTTAGGCAGATTGGTGTCTGTTTCGCTATTAGTTAATAAAATACCTATTACCCTTTTCAGTCTTTACGCCCCTACCTCCCCCAACAATGCCTTTTGGCCCGAAATACTGTCCAAATTGATGACTTTTAAAGATGATTATCTATTGGTAGGTGGCGATTGTAACATGGTCATTGATCCCATACTTGCCTTCAACTTTAAATCCAAATTTAATCCTTCTTATGCATTCTCAATTTACATCGACCATTGCACAACGATTTTTAGTGGATGCGTGGAGGCTGTGCAACCCTACCCTTTTAGAATATACCTTTTTCTCCCCTGTGCATTGTGCCCAATCCAAATTAGATTATTTGTTTCTCTCTCATCCCCTTGCACAACACATCACTCACTCAGATATAGGTCCTATACTTATTTCAGATCAAGCCCCAGTATCTTTAAACAAGAGCTACTCCCTCCAACTCATGGTACTAGACGGTGGAGATTTAACAACTCTCTCCTTTTAGATCACAATTTTACCCACAATTTTGAATCCTTTGCTAATACCTTTTTTCTTGAAAATGAACAACCACTTGTCTCTTCACAAATTATATGGGATGCTTTTAAAGCTGAGTCTAGAGACTTCATTATTTCTTTTGTATCCCACAAAAAGAAATCCTCTTTAAGTACTTTGAAATCCCTCACAGCACGTATCAAACAATTAGAAAATTCCTATTACCATACAAATTCTAAATTCTGCCTGGAAGATCTTGTTAAACTAAAATTCACTTTTAATAAATTGTCCAAAGATAACGCAAATTCATTTTTACTTAAAGCATCAACGAAGCACTATGGAGGTCAGAATAAATCGGGGAAACTCTTGGCCAATTATCTTAAAATAAAAAAGGAACGCTCCAAAATCAACTCGATTCTTACCTCATCAAATCATATGCTCTATAAGAATGAAGACATTTTGGCAGAATTTACCCATTATTATCAGGAGCTCTATACACCTGACTCTCCCACATCTCGAGATAATATCCAGCAATATTTATCTTCTATTGACCCTCCTTCCCATCTTAATTTAGATTTCTCTTCACTAGATAAAGAAATTCAAACTCAGGATATCCTTAATGCAATCCATTCCATTAAACGTGATAAAGCACGAATCACTGACATAATACCGAAAGTCACATTATCGAACTGCAAATATTTCGACGCACAAATATCGATATCAAAAATATTGATGTTGCATACTTAATTATAAAAATACACAAATATCGATACCACAATATTGTGATACAACTATATCGACAACACAAATATCGCACACATAAATATCGCAATACAAAATATCGACGTTTATAAATAAATATAGGACATGTCTAAAATATCGAC
This sequence comes from Calotriton arnoldi, assembly GCA_963921515.1. Lineage (NCBI taxonomy): Eukaryota > Metazoa > Chordata > Amphibia > Caudata > Salamandridae > Calotriton > Calotriton arnoldi. The sequence continues at coordinate 70,028 of CAWUFW010007638.1, forward strand.
TACAAAAATATAGACATCAATATTATAATTTTTTTCAATATATCGACAACTCAATAATACATTAAAACAATTACTTTAAACACCATAAATACAGTAAATTGCATAAACATACATATCACATTAAATTGAACCAAAAACATAACTATCAAAATTATAACAACATAAATAAATAATAAATAATAAACACACTAATAATAATATTTTAAAATATATACTTGCAACATATTCAATCATGTTAATACATCTTATATATATTTTATTAAAATATAATTAGTTCAACGTCTCCTTCCTCACCCAAAAAAAATAAATTACTCTTAATAAGCGTTTTCCATATAAGGAAAACAATTCCCAAACCAAGAAACAAAGTAAAAATTAACCAATAAAAATACAGAAGATCGAAATAAACCAATGAAATTCAACTAACAATTAAAAAGACACTATAGAAACCAAGAAAAATCAGTCTTATTTTACACCTTAAACCAAAATAATTAAGGAAGGCGAAACTCTGCTGGTTTTTGACCACAATCAAAGACTGCACCAAATTAAAGCCTACTACACTTAGGAAAAAGTAAGTAAATTACAATTTCTAAATAAGCTGTTAAATTAAAATGTAACACAGATTTCAATTGCTAACTAAAATTACTAACTTATATATTTTATCTCTTTATATTTCCACTACAGATATTACTCCAAAGAACGAGAAAAAATAATATACCTCGCAAAAACAGCTCACTAACAAAGTATACTTTAAAAAGCCTTTGTAAAATCTCACTAAAATGCAACTAAACACCTAATATATCCTAGACCCCAAAACCACCCCATTTAGATTTTTAAACCTTTTAAAAGCCTTTGTAAAATCTAACAAAAACGTTAATGAAGCTATAGTCTATCCTAAACACCAATACTACCCCATGTAAAATTGTAAAACATCAAATAAAATATGCTTTATTTTCCTTTCACAGAAAACTTCGACCAAACAGCATTTATTGAACAAAGAACATCTCCATTTAAAGACAACTAAATAACACTTGGTAAGTATATGTAAAAAATGTTTTCTTTTTAACCATATAAACATGTATAATATGCTTTTTCATATACGTTCATATACATTTTTTATAGAATTTTCCACATCACAATGACTGAAGGTGCCCAATTTATAACATCTCAGAAAGGGAAATTCTTATTGTGTTACATGGGGTACGTCTACACCCAAGAGAAGCAAACAGGCCTTAAAGTGAACTGGAAATGTTCAAAATATTATTCAAATAAATGTTATGGTCGCGCTACCACCAGGGAAACAACTGTATTATACACTAGAGAACATAACCATCCGCCGAATGTTTCTGAAATTGAAGTGAGAGCAACCCTTGATAATATAAAAGAATTAAGTACTAGCTCACAAACTCCTACTAGTGTTATACTTAAAGGAATTTTACCTAAAGTACCCAAAGAAGCAACCGGTCAATTACCATCCATTGCTTCAATTAAAAGAACCATAGCTAGGACCAAAAAAGCAACAACAACCACAATACCTACGCCTAAAAATTTTGAAGATGTCATAATTCCCCCAGAACTAAGTATAACACACAGGGATGAACCTTTTATTTTCTTTGACAATAAAAATAAAGATAAAAGAATTATTTTGTTTGCTACAGCAAACAACGTAACTAAACTTCAACAATGCCAAACATGGATGATGGATGGCACCTTCACAATATGCCCCAAACCATTCTACCAACTTTACAGTATCCATGGGCAATATCATAACAGTTGCATCCCCTTTATATATGCATTGTTACCAAATAAACAGAATGCAACATATACTGAAATGTTAGGTAAAATAAATCAAGAAACAAACGACTTTTTTCCGCCCGCCACCGCAACGGCAAAAGGGACCGCCCGCCATAGGTGTGGCGGTCCCGCCATTCAAATTAGGATGCGCCCGCCACACTGGCGGGTGCATCCTGCATTGTTTACATTGCGGCGGGCGGTGCTGTAAGCAGCACCCGCCGCAATGTAAGAAATGCATGTTGTGCATTTGCATGCACAACGTGACAGGCACCGCGCGGTGCCTGCCACCTTGTGCATGCAAATGCAGGGGGGTACCATAGGTACCCCCCATGTGCACCCCCCACCCCCCCAACATCCTGGGTGCCCGCAACGGGCCCCCCAAAGCAGACACCGTATGGAAAGGCTGATCACTGCCTACATCATGATATGGTTGGCGGTGTCTTGCAGACACCGCCACCATATTATGGCCCTTTTCCGCCCAGTCGACGAGTCGACCGGTGGAAAAGCGGCGGGCGGTCTTTCCGTCTGCTGCGGTCCCCCCAGCCATCCTAATATGGCGGGGGGTCACTGAAGCATGGATGGCGGGCGATCCGCCCGCCATCGTAACAGGCCCATAAGTGTGGAATATGCAACAAATATTACCTTTGCATACCAAATTAAAAATCTAATTGCCCTGGCCTATGTGCCAGTGACAGATGTGGCTGAGCATTATAACATTTTAATTGAAATTCCATTTTACCAACAAAATGAACAAAAATTATCTCCCCATCTAGATTATTTTGAGGATACCTGGGTGGGGAGATTACACAGATCAGGCCATAGGTGTCAACCTAAATTTCAAATTCCTTGGTGGAATGTGTATCTAACTACACTTAACCAAGAAGCTAAAACAAACAATGCAGTTGAGGGTTGGCATAATGCCTTCCTATCTTCTACAGGATGAAGCACTCCTACCCTACATAAACTATTACTTGCCATACAAAAAGAACAAAGCTTCCAAGAACTCAGAATGCAACAATCTGTCATCCAATTAAAACCAAAACTATCTAGACAAACTAATCAAATGTATCAGTATCTCCAACAGCAAGTTCAGCTATACCCTTCCACAAGAGGCCTTGAGTACTTAAATATGATAGCTAAAACTCTACTCTAAAACATACAAACAATGTAAATATACTATTCTGAAGAAAAAAATGATTAGAATAAAAACAGTGCATTCTTTTAAATCAAAAAATGCATTAATTTGTCTATGTGTTATAAATTTATATATACATATATATAGACAAATTAATTAAACAACAAAGCAACTAAACAAAAACTGCAATTAAATTAAAATCATTTCCCTCCCACAATTAAAATATTTAAAAACACTTACCTTTCCCGTTGTTCTAATACGAAAATGCCACATCTTCGAAAGAAATCCAGATAGTTCACAATCCATAGATATTAAAAAGGAACCCCAATAAAATGTAAAAATACAACTGTATCAAAAACGTAATCCTCCAGGTAAAAATCGACAATCCAGTAACTATAAAAAACCCGAAAAATAGTATAAAATTAAGAACCGCTCCATGAAAACTGAAAAATGAAGGAAGTATAAAATAATTATTAGTTAATATAACTAATACACACTTCCTTAAAAAGAAATATTCGCAATGTTCCGTAATTCCAAACTTCTTCGTCGTAAAAACTACAAAACAAAAACAAAACATTCCCACCCACACAAATGTACACATAATACACTTAAAAACATGACTACAAACATTATTCACACAGTATTAACGTAAAAAGGACATAAATAGAAAAAATCTAACTAGGTCGCAAATACGGAACACAACGTTAACAATTAATAACTAAATAAAACACTAAACACACCATAACTTCTAAAACATGACTCCACGCACACTAATTACAACAGTACTACCTTCAAAATACACTTAAAGTAGTTTAATATTAAAGAAAATTACTCTTACCTTCTCATACGCGAAGCAGCTCCCAACCGCGAGCTTCTTTCTTCCCAAATGACCCAAAACAACAGCGAGCGGTTACTAAATTAAAGCCCCAAACTTAGGGGCCCATTACGATGACTGGCGGATGCACCTCCGCGATGCTGGTGGTGGGAGAAAACGCTCTTCTCCGCCCGCGAGTAGCAGTGCACACGTCCGCCATATTACAATGGTCAAACACAGCCCATTTTCCGACCTCCGCGGTGCGACGTGAACCGCCATCAAAACGCGCCCGCCACCGCTGCGGAGTTAACCAATCCAGAGCCACCGCCGTGCGGAATGACGTCCCTCCCGCCGTAGAAATTAGCATGCGCCAAACAGCCAGGCACACCGCAGCGGAGAAACTGGCCAATCTGAGCAGGCGGAAGCACCACAGCCGAGCGCAAAAGTGAATACCGGAGACGACCGCCATGGACCTGGCACTACACGCCTTCCCGGCGCTGTACATGATACACCTCCAGCAAGCCATGGACCGTGGCGGATGCCGCCGCAGGTACGCCATCACACAACTCTGCACACAAACACAACCCACAACTCCATGGCTGATGTAAGGTTCCTGTCCCCACCAGACACCCTGGTGGGGAAAGGAACACAACCACAGGTGTAGCCACACATGTCCTACCTGCCACTAGTTCACCCCTCCTCATCCAGGTCACCATGTCCGCGATCTCGAAATAATGTACAGTGCACGTGACCGCAGCGGTGAATCCGCGTAAATAAATGCACACAATGTAGTAGGTAGGGCCAGCGCAAGGCATGGGCAGTGCACAAAGTACACAGGGCAACACCTCCACACTCCACACCCTAGGCCCACCCACAACATGAAGGGACATGCCATGTGACCCTCCTGTGCTCCCACATGCCCAATAACCAGCCAGGTGAACACACACACTGCACCACACAACAAACAACTAGGGAGACAGCCCCATCAGGTGTGGCTGCAGAGTAACACACAGCGTAGAAGCACAGGGCCAGGGGAACCCACACACCACAACAACACCACACTCATGGCAAGTAAACTGAGTCCAAGCACAAAACAAACACACACAGATAATGAACAAACACTCTAATGGACACACAGCCTGCCAAGTCACACAGACATACCCCACACTGACACACAGCAACAAACACAGACCACATGATAGCAGCAATGGAGGACAACAAATAGGAAAGCTAAAGTGAGGGGCACCCAAATGGAATGGCAAGGAGCTGAACACCAAGCATGTGTACAGCACATGCAAGGGAAGGAACATATAACAACAACACCAGCGCAACAAATCACACGTGGCAGTCACAGTGAGTGAAGTAAAACCACAGTCACCTCACTGCAACAACTCAGGGAGACAGCAAGGCAACCCATGTAAAGGCACAGGGATGAAAGGAAGGGTATGAAGTCTAACACTGATCAGCCACACATCTGTATCCAAATACATCACAGGAGTATGTCAGCATCACAACACACAGGGCCCATTGCAACACTCCATGACTGTCAAACACAAGTATGAACCTTCACACAACCCCCACACCCATCACACCTGCAGCACACAACACCAGTGACAAACACACAGAAGCTTGCCAATAATGTCCAGTCAATACACTGACAAGCAAACACACCCCCTGGGGGGTATACACAAACATCACACACACACAGGGATGGCAGAACCACTGTACGCACAAAAACAACAGTCAAACACAGAACACAATCAAAACACACACACAGAACTACTACAATAACAGACAAGACCTGTGCAATTAAACAGTGGAAATCCAATGGGAGCACAGACACAACAGGAGTACACAACCTCATTAGTCAGGAAAAATGCACAGACAACATACCACAACACATATAAGAAGTGCATCCACACAAAACAATAATGGAGACAAACAGGGAGAAATGGGCCTACAATGACACACAGACAGACATACCACACCACCCATCAACTCAAAATGGTGTCATAGTGTACCACATGCCTGCACATGCACAAGAATGACAAGAGACACATCAAATATGAGAGGAGAAAACACCAAGGATGCACCCAAAACAAGCACGGGAACTACAATAGACCTCAGTTCATGTGACAGACACAAAAGTAAGGCACACAACAATGGCAACACACATCTGAATCAAACACAACAACAAAACACACACACTGACAGGCAAATAGAACACCACACACAGAGCAACAGTCAACTGCATGAGACAACACAACACAAACACTGCACACAGCCACATCAGTCACAACACATGCACATGCAAAGATATCAATATGCTACAACAGCCAAACATCAGGGGGTGCACACCAGGCAAGGACAAGGCAACATACACTCACAGCACTGCATGTACACCAATCAGTGTGTACACAACAGACATACCAGTTACAAACAGAGATGAGTGACACACCATGGACACACACAACAACAATCTAAACATCAGACAGACAACAACACACCCAGGAAGTTAAACAGTCCACAGCAAACACACCTACATCTAAGCCAACACACACAGATGCAAAAGTCTGCGACACCAAAGTTTAAACAACATGATCAGAGGAAACAAGACATCGGCAATGTTGAAGTGGCATATAGAGCATGTGTCACAGTAAACCATACCCACACAGTAACCCTTCATTAAGCAAGGACACTGACAAGGCAGACAACAGGAGTAATTCTTTTTATTTACATTTTACACAGTTATGCAGCAAAATTCAGACAAGAGCAAGGCCAGTGACCAGTCCAAAGTGCAGATGAGGTACATGAGAAGCTGCACAGGCAAGGGGCAAACAGCAGTGAACAGCAAGGCCAGTGACCAGTCCAAAGTGCAGATGAGGTACATGAGAAGCTGCACAGGCAAGGGGCAAACAGCAGTGAACAGCAAGGCCAGTGACCAGTCCAAAGTGCAGATGAGTTACATGAGAAGCTGCACAGGCAAGGGGCAAACAGCAGTGAACAGCAAGGCCAGTGACCAGTCCAAAGTGCAGATGAGGTACATGAGATCCTGCACAGGCAAGGGGCAAACAGCAGTGAACAGCAAGGCCAGTGACCAGTCCAAAGTGCAGATGAGGTACATGAGAAGCTGCACAGGCAAGTCTAGAACATCAGTCAACAACAAGGCCAGTGGCCAGGACACAGTGCAGGTGAGGTACATGAGAAGCTGCACAGGCAAGGGGCAAACAGCAGTGAACAGCAAGGCCAGTGACCACTCCAAAGTGCAGATGAGGTACATGAGAAGCTGCACAGGCAAGGGGCAAACAGCAGTGAACATCAAGGCCAGTGACCAGTCCAAAGTGCAGATGAGGTACAATAGATCCTGCACAGGCAAGGGGCAAACAGCAGTGAACAGCAAGGCCAGTGACCAGTCCAAAGTGCAGATGAGGTACATGAGATCCTGCACAGGCAAGGGGCAAACAGCAGTGAACAGCAAGGCCAGTGACCAGTCCAAAGTGCAGATGAGGTACAATAGATCCTGCACAGACAAGGGGCAAACAGCAGTGAACAGCAAGGCCAGTGACCAGTCCAAAGTGCAGATGAGGTACATGAGATCCTGAACAGGCAAGGGGCAAACAGCAGTGAACAGCAAGGCCAGTGACCAGTCCAAAGTGCAGATGAGGTACATGAGAAGCTGCACAGGCAAGTCTAGAACATCAGTCAACAACAAGGCCAGTGGCCAGGACACAGTGCAGGTGAGGTACATGAGAAGCTGCACAGGCAAGTCCAGAACATCAGTCAACAACAAGGCCAAGGGCCAGTAAAAACTGCAGAGTGAGTACATGATATCCAGCACTGGGAATGGGTGGTACTGTACCCTGCCATGGTCAGCAACACACTCAGGGTGTCCAAAATGGTCAGTCCATGGCACCACTGTGGGAGAGACATGTGTGTGAGGGGGACTAACACTCAGACTTGGCTGGCAGTATGACTGGGAGGTGGCTGTCTGTCGGGGCCAGTTGGGGTACTGGCTCGGGGAGAGAGAGGCCCAGCTGGGGTAGAGCCATCAGTGGTCTGGAAAACCTGAGGGCTGCTAGGTCAAGGTGTGGTAGAGCCATCAGTGGTGTGTGAAGCCTGAGGGCTGCTAGGACCAGGTGGGGTGGTGGCACGTGGAGGTGGACTCATGCTTGCATGAGACCCAGTGTGTGTGGGAGAATCTGGAGGGGTGCCCTTCCGCTTCTTGGGGATTTGATATGGCTTGCCTGTCCTGGGATTAATGCCAAGTGGGGTGTATACAACAGGCACACTCATCACAAAAGCAGGATCATGTGCAGATGCTGGTCCTCCCTCTGGGGACGTGCTGGATTCTGTGGGACGCTTGGCCCCGGATTGCCTCTGCCCCTGCATCACCTGTTTACCAGGTGTCCCCCCTACAGTGGCCTCCTTTCCCTGCTTCACAGGGCTCTGGATGGGAGTTGATGTTGTGGGTGAACTTTCCTTGGAGCTCTTCTTACGTGTCCCCTTAGCAGGCACCTGTTTGTCACTGGGCACGGAAACTGTGTGCTTGTCTATGCGAGACACTTTTGGGACAGGTGAGTCCTTGGCTGGGGATGCCTCTGAGGCATGTGAGCCTGAGGCCTGCTTCTTGCCTTCCTTGCCCTGGGTATGGCCTGAAGTGCTTTTGCCTCTGCGCTCTGGTGTGGGTTTACCTTTCTGTGGGGATGGTGTATGCGTCCTGGACTGCTTGGGCTGCTGCTGCCGTGTGCTGTGTGTGCTGTATCTTTCCCTTGATGTCTGGGGTGTGTGGTCACTATCATCAGATGTGGCCACTGGCAGGGTGGTGGGCCTAGGGACTGGAGCAGGACTATGGATTGGGCAAGTTGAATGGCTGCTGTCACTGCAGAGGACAGAGACTGTACAGTCCGGTGTAGCCCACCCACGTCGGAATGAACGCCCTCCATGTAAGCCACCACCTGTGCCACTTTTTTGTCATGGTCCAGGAAGGGATTGAGGAGAGCTGTCTGACCCACACACAGCTGGCGCAAAAGGTCCACAGACTCAGCACTGATGGCAGCAGGGGGGACAGGGGCAGCGGTGCCTGGGATGAAGGACACTCTTCCCTTTTTAGTGGTGCGAACATGTGCAGCAACAGTGGGAGTAGCAGGGAGGGTGGGCACTGAACGCTGTGTGGTGGATGAGGAGGCAGAGTCCCCGTTTCCTGTGGCCGAAAACATAGATGCATCACCGCCGTCGTCAGATGACGTAGAGGTTGCGTCTCTGGCTGTGAGTCCTCTAGATGACTACGGTCCCCCTCTATTGCACTGGTGACATCCGTGTCACTATGCTGGTATGCAGCAGTTGTGCTTGATGCCTCACCACTGGTGTCCGTCCCCTGTCCTTCCGTGCCCATGTGAGATGCTGCATGAGAGAGAGAGAGGTAGGATCAGTACATTGGCATCAAGATTACAAATATCTGCAAGGAAAGCATCACTAATGATGAACAATCATCCATGTTGGACAACACCAAGGGCAGTAACATTGTGCAACCTCAATCCAAACATCGAAATTACCGTGGCATAAAGCTAACTTGGCATAATTCACCCATGTGATGAACACACAGCCAATTAGCCTGTTGGTGGCTCCGTCTAACCAGACACACATATCCCTCTGTGCACACCTAGGGCCCTGAGGGGGTAAAAGATTCTACTCACAACATGTTGCCACTGTCACATCTTGAGCCAGCAGAAGTGTCCAACACAGAGACAGACTCCAACATATACGCACACAATGGCCATGAGCACATGCCATCCACCATGTCGTATCTTGGGGCACAACTACAGTTGCACATTGGTGTTAGATGTGTAGTCAGCACAAATCTGACGTCAGGCAATGCACACATTGATGATGGCACACTCAGATTATGCACTCTGGCGGACCCTGACATGGGATGTCTGTGACTACCCCAATGAAGATGATACCAGAAGGCCACAACTACAAATGTGAAGTCAAGGGCCATTACACCAATGACATGGGAAGGTACATGTAGGGGGAATGCATGACAACTGCACCCAACACCGCGGCCACTTACACGGCATTGCATCACACTAGCAACATCACAGCCCTGCAGTGGACCAGGACCAGGACCAGGACCCTGGACCAGGCTTGGAGCACATGCAGCCAAACAACACCCAAAGTCACACTCACAGAATACTCACCACCAGCTTGCTGCTGATGCCCCTTCAGACGTGCATCCAGTTCAGGCTGTGTCACAGCTAAAATGCGTGCCATTAGTGGTGTCATGCTGTGCCGCGCCAACCTGCCGGACCTAGGGATCAGCCCCAGTGTCATCTCGGCCACGTTCCTGCTCAGCCGGCAGATGTCATCCCACCTCTTGTGACAGTGGGAGCGCCGTCGGTTGGAGACAACCAGAGCATGCACCTTGCATGCAATGGCCCTCCACACGGCCTTGCGCTGGTTGACTTTGAGCTGCAGACAGGGGAGACAAGAGGGTGCAATAATCAGTGTAACCTACCACCATTTCCCAGGGCAGGAGCATGACACTGACTCTACCCAACTTCAGCCATAATTTCAGCAGAGACAATAAATCTGCGACATTCAAACATCATCATGTGGGAAACACACATTAATGCATGCAGGTATGAGGGTGGACACAGTACATGCCCATCTCATAGCCATGCAGGATGCCAGCAGAGAGCAAAATGTGTATGCTGACCACATCTACTGCAAATTTTGGGGTATACCAAGACATGCAGGACATTACTACATATGTTACTGTGAATACTCACTGTGCACAACACTGCGCAGCCCTCAAACCACTTGCCCTTAAACTGCCACACTGTGTCATGGAGGTCACATTGAGGGACATGACCTCACAAACGCAAACCCTCATCACAAGGTCTGTCGTGTGCAATTTACATCTCTGTAATGGCTTATTGATGGAGAGTCAAGAGGAAAAGCACAGATTTGACACTCTGTACATTCAGTGTTGTGTCACTGTCAGATTGGGCGGTGAATGTGCAGGCCAGTTGGGGTCACACAGAGGTCCAACGTGGGGCATCTGATATTTTAAATGGAGGGACAATTTGGAAACACAAACAGTGCCAACACATGCGAGTATGTGCACATGCTGGTGGTAATGGAAGGGTCTGGGCACAAGAATGTTGAAATGTACAGTGTCATAGGTGAATGACCAACAAGAGTGTCACCCTGGGGGATTGCGGTCCTGAGCATAGTGCAGAACTAGAGATGAGGCACATATTGAGTCAGAAACAATTCCCTCACTACCCTCTGGACAACAACCCTAGCTAAGGCCACAGATGGGCCTGTGAAGGACATCAGGGACACACACAGACATATAGACTGGCAATCACTGTCCTGACTCCTAAATTGAGAAGTTGCAAACTCACTGTATGTCTGACAAGACATTACATTTCCCTCACATCTGGATGTCAGGCAGGGAAACGTGTTGAATAGGCTAAACACACCTTCCCTCTGGAAACAGCATGCTAGGCAGTGCATGACCCAACCCCACACTCTCACGCACATACTGCAGCAGATCAACTTCATGTGTGCCCCCCCTGCACTCTCACTCACACTCTGAGATACTTACCATGACATTTGGTGCACCATATAGCCTTGGATACTGGGTGAGCACCTCGTCCACCAGGACCTCCAGCTCCTCTGTGGTGAAGGGAGTGGCACGGATCTTCTCAGTCCTCGACATCACTGTGGGCAGGAGACAGCAGCAGCGGCAGTTGGTGGTGAGGGGTCTCAGGCAGCAGTCCCTGGAGGCAGCAGCAGGTGAGGGGTCTCAGGCAGCAGTCCCTGGAGGCAGCAGCAGGTGAGGGGTCTCAGGCAGCAGTCCCTGGAGGCAGCAGCAGGTGAGGGGTCTCAGGCAGCAGTCCCTGGAGGCAGCAGCAGGTGAGGGGTCTCAGGCAGCAGTCCCTGGAGGCAGCAGCAGGTGAGGGGTCTCAGGCGCAGTGAGCTGTGGAAATGTGTGGCTCTCTCACACACATATATAGCCCCCAGGGCTCGTTTCTGTGGTTCTAAGCTGCTGCAATTGGTGTCCCAGGACTGCCTCATTCAAATACATCCAATGACCGCCTCCGCGGTGGCGGAGCACACCTACCGTGATTTTCAAACTTGCATCAGGCTACCGCGATTGCGCTTCCCATTGGCTGGAAGGGCATGGTCCATGGCAGTGACACACCGCAGGGGACAGGCGTGCGGTACCGCGGTGGTGCATCTTTCAAGTGCATCCAATGACCGGCCCCGCGGTGGCAGAGCACGCCTACCGCGATTTTCAAACTTGCATCAGGCTACCGCGATTGCGCTTCCCATTGGCTGGAAGGGCATGGTCCATGGCGGTGACACACCGCAGAGGGCAGGCGTGCGGTACCGCGGTGGTGCATTTTTCAAGTGCATCCAATGACCGGCCCCGCAGTGGCGGAGCACGCCTACCGCGATTTTCAAACTTGCATCAGGCTACCGCGATTGCGCTTCCCATTGGCTGGAAGGGCATGGTCCATGGCGGTGACACACCGCAGGGGACAGGCGTGCGGTACCGCGGTGGTGCATTTTTCAAGTGCATCCAATGACCGGCCCCGTGGTGGCGGAGCACGTCTACCGTGATTTTTAAACTTGCATCAGGCTACCGCGATTGCGCTTCCCATTGGCTGGAAGGGCATGGTCCATGGCAGTGACACACCGCAGGGGACAGGCGTGCGGTACCGCGGTGGTGCATTTTTCAAGTGCATCCAATGACCGGCCCCGCAGTGGCGGAGCACCCCTACCGCGATTTTCAAACTTGCATCAGGCTACCGCAATTGCGCTTCCCATTGGCTGGAAGGGCATGGTCCATGGCAGTGACACACCGCAGGGGACAGGCATGCGGTACCGCGGTGGTGCATCTTTCAAGTGCATCCAATGACCGGCCCCGCGGTGGCAGAGCACGCCTACCGCGATTTTCAAACTTGCATCAGGCTACCGCGATTGCGCTTCCCATTGGCTGGAAGGGCATGGTCCATGGCGGTGACACACCGCAGGGGACAGGCGTGCGGTACCGCGGTGGTGCATTTTTCAAGTGCATCCAATGACCGGCCCCGTGGTGGCGGAGCACGCCTACCGCGATTTTCAAACTTGCATCAGGCTACCGCGATTGCGCTTCCCATTGGCTGGAAGGGCATGGTCCATGGCGGTGACACACTGCAGGGGACAGGCATGCGGTACCGCGGTGGTGCATCTTTCAAGTGCATCCAATGAACGGCCCGCCGTGGCGGAGCACGTCTACCGTGATTTTTAAACTTGCATCAGGCTACCGCGATTGCGCTTCCCATTGGCTGTCAATGCATGGGCCATGGCAGTGACACACCGCTGGTGCCAGGCGGTAGCTACCGCGATTCCGGGCACATGCATTGCTATGAGTGACCGTGATTTGTGTGGCGGGACATGCCAACCGCCATTTGATTGTGTGTATATGCCTATCAACCCGGCTATGGTGTCTTGGGCCATGGCGGTGACACACCGCTGCTGCCAGGTGGTAGCTACCGCGAGGGTGCAGCATGACATTGGTGACTATGGGCGTGATAGTGTTGTTTGAGCACGTTTAAGGCACCAATGGACACATCGTGCTGTGTCAATGTCATGGGTCATATCTGTACGTCAAACAGTGGTCACTTACAAAATATCATGGCACTGGATGTAATTTGAATGGGCTATAGTTAGTAATGACAACCTTAACTTCAAATCTAACACCAAATGCCACACTGAAAGAACTAATGGGGCACATTACTTCTACATAATTTCATATCTGAGACCACATTTACACACATTTTCATATCTGTCAACAAAATTGATCCCCAATTTCATATATGTCACCACATTTTAGCACCAATTTCATATCTGACCCCCAAATTGATCCCCAATTTCATATATGTCTCCACATTTTAGCCGCAATTTCATATCTGACCCCCAAATTGATCCCCAATTTCATATATGTCACCACATTTTAGCCCCAATTTTATATCTGACCCCCAAATTGATCCCCAATTTCATATGTCACCACATTTTAGCCCCAATTTCATATCTGACACCAAAATCTTACCCCCAATTTCATATCTGATCCCAATATATAGAAACATATTCATATCTCACACAATATGTCAACAATACATTACATGAGTTTACAAACATTTCAGCATTATTTTCATTACTCACCACATATGTCACACTGTTGTCTGTTTGGTAACACCTATTACTGCCTTCATGTAATGTTATTGTTCACAGTAGCTAATCCAACAGTATATGTCCACATGGACATGTGTGTGCTCTACAAACTCAAGGATGTTAATTACATCACTGGCACACTTGGCATTCTGTACATCCTTATTATTTTTCACTTGTATCTATGCCTTTGGGTATGTTTTGTCTCCATATCTGCAAAATGTTATCACCATTATTTGTGTCATTGTGTCTGGTATGTGCTCATGTTGTTCGGCCTGTCATATGTGATTTTGTTACATGTATATTTCCACAGTTGTGAGTATGTTGATAGTGGATTTGATGTGTGTGGTGTGTTACGTTGGTACTCACCAAGGACAGGTGCATTGACCTTGTTCACATGAAGATTGTTGCCTTGGATGATGGACTGTAGCCAAAAGTGGTGATGGTGCTCACTGACTGGTAACTTTGAAATGGCATCTGTGAACAGTAGACGGTGTGCCACAATTGGCTGCACATTGATATAATGCATGTGCTTTCATGTGCAGTAATTGTGTGCAGTGTTGGCAGGGTACACAAGTAGGACATGTGTGCAGTGAATTTAAACCAACACGAGTGGATAAGCCTGCTATGGCGTAGTAGCCTTTCTGGGGCACAAGCTGTTCCTGCACAGTGTGGGTGAACTGAAGGTGCTGTTGAATCAAGCTAATGATGGCATCCAAGACAGGTGAGATATACCTTGATGGGGCTGGCTGTGACACTCATCTAACTCTAACTTTTGTTGTTTTGAAGGTACCAGAGGCCAACATGTGATGCACAGCCAGCATCTTTGTCTGCGGAGGGATGTTGATAGTCCGCTGTGTTGGTCCTGACAGCCTGTGTGGAATGTGGCTCAGGATGCTTTTGATGTTTGTCGTTTAGTACCTGTGTTGTGCAATGACATCCGCTGGTGTTATGTGTATGAGGCTGTTGTGTTTTTGTTATGTACTCAGTATATTCATGCGCTGACTTGTAGGTATACTGGTGTGGGTTTGTCCTGGTGGTGTTGTAGGTTGTTTTTGTGGCACTGTTGTGTCTCCAAGCAGCTGGATGATTAGCTCCATGGCAACTGTTGTACTTCAGTTGTGTGTTTGGGCAGTGCTACCTTCATACTGCATGTCATAGTGCAACTTAAGTGCAGATTAACGTTTGTCTACAGTCCTTTTGGATCACGTACCTTGTCCACTTTTTGTGTGCCACATTGACAATCTGTTTGCTTGTTGATGATATTGTGCAGTGGTGTCATTGTGTCTTGATCCACGGCGACACAGAATCTGCAAATGCTTTTCATTATTAGTCATTGACTGACTTTGAATTGTGATTACCAGCATGTATGGCATGTCTACTGATGACAGTGGATATTAGCACAGGCCTGTGGATATGTATGTGAATGTCTCTAAACTTGTGTGGATTTGAAGTGGCTCAAATTCCATAATGAGTCCTTCAGAACTAGACAAATTGTGTTGTTAATGTGTCCCCTGTCATGATTGCACAAGAATGTGTGGCAGGTACAGCAGCCACGTGGAAGCCAGCAGTGTTTCTGTGTCACACATGTCCTGTATCATATACTGTCAGGGCTGTTTACACAAAAGTTTGAAATGTGACTATTAGCATTCACAGAGACAGTTTCCATGTTGGTTGTTCTCACTGTGCGAATACTGAACAAGTGTACAACAATGTTTTCTCAAGGTGTCACAACATTTGACTTGCACTGTCTTCTGCATTGTGATGCCAGTAAATGTTTGCGCTGTGTCAATCAAAAGCTACGGATTTGTGCACATCTCATGTTCTGTTGCAATGACGTGTCCCCTTTCATCTCACCTAGGAGGCGACCTAATGTGTATCGTCCAGTCACCCTGCTGGCTAACATTGAGGATGATGATGTAATACGCAGGTTCCGTCTGGACCGCACAAACATCCAAGACCTGTGTGCCATGTTGGAGCCACACCTGCGGGCTGGCAGGACATACCCAACAGCATTAACAACTGAATCGAAGGTGATGGCGGCACTGCATTTCCTGGCTAGTGGTTCATTCCAGGAGACGGTGGGCATTGCAGGGGGGATGTCTCAGCCCACCTTCAGCATGGTGCTACGGGATTTCCTGTTGGCCATGATGCAATACAAAGACAGATACATAAGTTTTCCAAGGAGGGCGGATTTGGCGGCTATGAAGGAGGATTTTTATGCCCTTGCTCACATCCCTAATGTTGTAGGTGCTATTGACTGCACACATGTTGGCCTGGTTCCACTACAGGCACGGGAACACATATATAGGAATCGTAAACATTCACATTCCATCAATGTGCAGGTGGTGTGCCAGGCCAATATGATCATATCGCATGTCTGTGCCAAGTTTCCCGGCTCTGCACATGATTCCTACATCATGCGCAACAGCATTGTGACCCAGCTGATGGCCAATCTACTTCCGGAGCGGGCATGGATTGTGGGTGAGTGGGCAGAGTCAAGTTCTGTGCTGTGTGTGCCATGCTGTCCTCTGCCACAGTTGTATCACTTAATCTGTATGTGTTTTTCACACCTAGGTGACTCTGCATATCCCAACAGACCTTGGCTGCTGAGCCCACTACGCAATCCTAGGACACCGTCTGATGTCCGCTACAACAATGCCCATGGGAGAACACGTCGGTCGTGGAGCGAACCTTTGGTCTCCTAAAATCGAGATTTCGCTGCCTGGACAGGACCGGAGGGGCACTCATGTACTCACCCAAAAAGGTGTGTCAGATAGTGGTAGAATGCTGCATGCTGCACAACCTGGCCTTACGGAAACAAATCCCCCTGATCCAGGACGATGATGACCAGCCGAGGCCCCCACCTGCGATCCCACATATGTCCAGTGACGAGGATAGTGGAGAGGAGGAAGGTGTCGACCAGCATCAGCAGCTCATCAACCGCTACTTCACTTGAAGGTGAGTGACAATGTACAACTGGTCCATTGTCTGTTGATATAGTTGTTTGCGTAAAGGTCTATGTGATCTTTGTGACTGCATCCTGTTGTTGACTCAGTGCTGGCTGCCTATGTGTTGGGTACAGGGTAGTTTGGCACAGCTACAGGATGTCTATGTTGGTACTGTTGCACATTGTAATGTGTGCATATTGGAGTACGTTGATGACATGTGTTGTGTGATGGCTGTGATGCCACAAACTGACTAGTGACTTTTGTTCTGTTGTGTTTTGCTAGGTCCCTTCTGCCTCTCCTTGCCTACAGAGAATCCATGCTCCTGTGACATTGTAACCATGGTAAACATTGCACATACTGTGATAAACATGGAGCAGACACAACTAAATTGGTGCGTTATTGTTGCTTATTTTCAATGGGTATATGTGAGAGGGAAGTGGATATTTACATAAGTGTGAATGGTGAATCAATGAGTTGGCAGTGATGGTAGATGAGACAATCGAGTAGGCCCCACATTGATGTGGTGACACAGTCCAACAGACGGATGCCATTACCATGGCAGTGTGGGTACGGACAGTGTACAAAGTCAATGGCAGGGTGTAGAGTGTTGCCATCATGGCTGGCTCTTTGACTGGCGTTTGCCAGGTGCTTTGCCACGGGTGAGTCCCAAGTTTTTCTTTGGACGCCCCTTCTTCTTTTGGCAGGGGGGGCATCATCTGCTGGGCCAGTGGGGTCTGAAGAGTCACCCCTCTCGGTGCCCGCAGCGGTGGATGATGAACTGTCATCCTGCGTGGCAACGGGGGGAGGTGGAGGTGTGGTATGTGGCACTGGCCTGTCCCTCTGTACCGCCAGAAACTGGCCCATGAGGTCCACGATTTGTCCCATACGGTTGTCCATGGACCTCAGCAGATGTTGGATCTCCAGGGCATCTTCGTGGACCTGGCCCATTTGTGCCTGTGTGTGTTCATAGACACCAACAACTCTGGTGATATTAGCCAGGGCTTCGGTCACAGTGTCCTGTGGTGTTGGAGTCCCACTTGTCCTCCCACCTGCCCTGCTATCACTGACCTGTTGCCTCACCACTCTAGGCACACGCCTACTCTCCCTGCCCTCCGCAGTTGTTGGTGTGGGCTGGGCATCCTCTGGGGCAGGGCGAGTGTTGCAGGCAGCAGTGGTAGTGGTGGTGGTGGTGGCGGCACAGGTCGTTCCAGCAGGGGTCAGCGTTGATGTTGTTGCTGAGGGTGGGGGGGCAGTGGGGTCATGTGACCGGTTGTGCCCTGGCACGCCAGATGGGCCGGCTTGGAGCTCCTCATCCAAAGAATCCAGGAACTCCGCATCAGAGTGTCCATGTTCCAGGGGAGGAGACTGGCTCTGCAGGTTGAGGTTGTCGTCCTCTGCAGTCAGTTGTTGGTCACCTGTGGGACAGAGGGCACATAGTCAATGACTTACACCCATCAGGCTTGCAGTGTTTGATGGCTCTTATTTACATGTTATGCAACACACAGTTAAGTATTTCATTAATTGTATGTCTGCACAGTGATGTGCGTCATGACATGATGTGGAGGTACATACATATTTTTCCATGGTGTGACAAGTCATTGGATACCATGCCCCATGTGAAGCTCTTAGTATTAAACTGAAAGGTTGTCATCTGACAACTGGCTGCTATCCAACTTGATGTGATGCATCTTTGCTGATTACTCTTCCTGGCAGATGTTACATATGCACATGTACTAGCCATTGTACCATTGTTATCTCATGCACACCTTTGTAATGTTCTGTGCTTGGATTTCATTATTCAACAGACCATGCCTGTTTATTGTTACCATGGTCCTTCATGCTCAGCACCCATGGAATTTACAGATAGCATTCGGTGCAGTGCATATATGGTCCCTGATTTGCTTACACATGGGTTTAGTTGAGTCACAGTTCTGTTTATGTCACAGTTACATACGCTTAGCTGTCTGCATACTATCAATTGCTATTTTATTGGGGTGTATTTTGTTGTGATGTGAGGCCTTGTGTTGTCATTAGCTCAATGCTTTTGTGGAGGAATGGTGGGGTGCATGCACTGTCTGATTACCTGTCCAGTTGTCCTTTTTAGGTGGACTTGCTGACACATGCTTCTGGGTGGGGGGAGTGCTCCTCCTTCTGAGAGGAGGGACAGGGGAGGCTGGTGGGAGTTGTAGTGCAGGCCTCCCTATTCCAAACACACCTCCTGGAAAGATGGCTACCTACCTGTTAGGTGAGGGTGTAGCACACAATGGCTGCCACATGGTTCTGGGTGGGGGGAGTGGTCCATCCTGCTCAGCTGTGGGACAAGGGGGCCTGGTGGGAGTTGTAGTGCAGGCCTCCCTATTCCAAACACACCTCCCTGGAAAGATGGCTACCTACATGTTAGGTGAGGGTGTAGCACACAATGGCTGAGAAATGCTTCTGGGGGGGCAGTGCTCCTCTGTCTGAAAGGTGGGACAGGGGTGGCTGGTGGGAGTTGTGGTGCAGGCCTCCCACCCCCAAACAGCCCTCCCTGGGAAGATGGATACCTACCTGTCAGTTTGTTTGTGGTGATACAATGTCTACCACATGCTTCTGGGTGGGAGGGAGTGCTCCATCCTGCTGAGGGATGGGGCAGGGTGTGCCTGGTGGGAGTTGTAGTGCAGGCATCCCTATTCCAAACACACCTCCCTGGAAAGATGTCTACCTACCTGTTAGGTGAGGGTGCAGCACACAATGGCTGCCACATGGTTCTGGGTGGGGGAGTGGTCCATCCAGCTCAGCTGTGGGACAGGGGTGGCTGGTGGGAGTTGTGGTGCAGGCCTCCCACCCCCAAACAGCCCTCCCTGGGAAGATGGATACCTACCTGTCAGTTTGTTTGTGGTGATACAATGTCTATCACATGTCTCTGGGTGGGAGGGAGTGCTCCATCCTGCTGAGGGATGGGGCAGGGTGTGTCTGGTGGGAGTTGTAGTGCAGGCCTCCCTATTCCAAACACACCTCCCTGGAAAGATGGCTACCTACCTGTTAGGTGAGGGTGTAGCACACAATGGCTGCCACATGGTTCTGGGTGGGGGGAGTGGTCCATCCTGCTCAGCTGTGGGACAATGGGGCCTGGTGGGAGTTGTAATGCAGGCCTCCCTATTCCAAACACACCTCCCTGGAAAGATGGCTACCTACCTGTTAGGTGAGGGTGTAGCACACAATGGCTGCCACATGGTTCTGGGTGGGGGGAGTAGTCCATCCTGCTCAGCTGTGGGAAAAGGGGGCCTGGTGGGAGTTGTAGTGCAGGCCTCCCTATTCCAAACACACCTCGCTGGAAAGATGGCTACCTACCTGTTAGGTGAGGGTGCAGCACACAATGGCTTCCACATGGTTCTGGGTGGGGGAGTGGTCCATCCAGCTCAGCTGTGGGACAGGGGTGGCTGGTGGGAGTTGTGGTACAGGCCTCCCACCCCCAAACAGCCCTCCCTGGGAAGATGGATACCTACCTGTCAGTTTGTTTGTGGTGATACAATGTCTATCACATGTCTCTGGGTGGGAGGGAGTGCTCCATCCTGCTGAGGGATGGGGCAGGGTGTGTCTGGTGGGAGTTGTAGTGCAGGCCTCCCTATTCCAAACACACCTCCCTGGAAAGATGGCTACCTACCTGTTAGGTGAGGGTGTAGCACACAATGGCTGCCACATGGTTCTGGGTGGGGGGAGTGGTCCATCCTGCTCAGCTGTGGGACAAGGGGGCCTGGTGGGAGTTGTAGTGCAGGCCTCCCTATTCCAAACACACCTCCCTGGAAAGATGGCTACCTACCTGTTAGGTGAGGGTGTAGCACACAATGGCTGCCACATGGTTCTGGGTGGGGGGAGTGGTCCATCCAGCTCAGCTGTGGGACAGGGGTGGCTGGTGGGAGTTGTGGTGCAGGCCTCCCACCCCCAAACAGCCCTCCCTGGGAAGATGGATACCTACCTGTCAGTTTGTTTGTGGTGATACAATGTCTACCACATGCTTCTGGGTGTGAGGGAGTGCTCCATCCTGCTGAGGGATGGGGCAGAGTGTGCCTGGTGGGAGTTGTAGTGCAGGCATCCCTATTCCAAACACACCTCCCTGGAAAGATGGCTACCTACCTGTTAGGTGAGGGTGTAGCACACAATCACTGCCACATGGTTCTGGGTGGGGGGAGTGGTCCATCCAGCTCAGCTGTGGGACAGGGGTGGCTGGTGGGAGTTGTGGTGCAGGCCTCCCTATTCCAAACACACCTCCCTGGAAAGATGGCTACCTACCTGTTAGGTGAGGGTGTGGCACACAATGGCTGCCACATGGTTCTGGGTGGGGGGAGTAGTCCATCCTGCTCAGCTGTGGAACAAGGGGGCCTGGTGGGAGTTGTAGTACAGGCCTCCCTATTCCAAACACACCTCCCTGGAAAGATGGCTACCTACATGTTAGGTGAGGGTGTAGCACACAATGGCTGCCACATGGTTCTGGGTGGGGGAGTGGTCCATCCAGCTCAGCTGTGGGACAGGGGTGGCTGGTGGGAGTTGTGGTGCAGGCCTCCCACCCCCAAACAGCCCTCACTGGGAAGATGGATACCTACCTGTCAGTTTGTCTGTGGTGATACAATGTCTACCACATGCTTCTGGGTGGGAGGGAGTGTTCCATCCTGCTGAGGGATGGGGCAGGGTGTGCCTGGTGGGAGTTGTAGTGCAGGCCTCCCTATTCCAAACACACCTCCCTGGAAAGATGACTACCTACCTGTTAGGTGAGGGTGTAGCACACAATGGCTGACACATGGTTCTGGGTGGGGGAAGTAGTCCATCCTGCTCAGCTATGGGACAAGGGGGCCTGGTGGGAGTTGTAGTGCAGGCCTCCCTATTCCAAACACACCTCCCTGGAAAGATGGCTACCTACCTGTTAGGTGAGGGTGAAGCACACAATGGCTGCCACATGGTTCTGGGTGGGGGGAGTGCTCCTCCTTCTGAGAGGTGGGACAGGGGTGGCTGGTGGGAGTTGTAGTGCTGCTTGCCTGGACACATACAACACAGTTGATGTTATGTATCTTTGTGATGATTCAGATGGGGTGAATGTTAAATCAGTGAGACCTGTGTTTGGTATTGGGGTGCAGATGAATGTACTTGTGCCTCAGAGATGTAGCTTTGTAGTTGTGCAAGACAGTACATGGCAGTTTCATGGTATACATTAGTTGGTACTTACCAGCCTCCACTCCCCCGGGTATTCCTTCAAGACTCTCTGGATGCAGTATGGCAAGCACCTTCTCCTCCCACGTAGAGAATGGTTTTGGTGGAATGGGAGGGCCTCCACCAGTCACATCAGCAAGCTGATGGTTCTTGGCCCTCTTCTTCTTGACAACACTCTTCAGTTCATGCCACCGCCTCTGGATTTCATGCTTGTTGCGGGGCACGTTCCCTACTGCATTGACCTTGTCCACTATCCTTACCCACATGTTTGTTCTTGTGGCTAATGGTGTCTGTTGGACCATGCTACCAAAGAGATGTGGTTCTACTCTAATTATCTCATCTCCCATTACTGTCAACTCAGTGTTTGTGAATTTTGGCATTTTCTGTGGTGCCATGGTGTGTGCTGTGCTGATGTTTTGGGGTGCAGTTATGAGGGTGGTGTGGGTGGTGTAGGTGGTGTGTGTGTGTGTGTTGTGGTGGTGGTGTGATGTTTGCAGGTTTGGCTCTCCTTAGTGCTCTGGTGTTGTTTCCTTCTGTTGAGTCGTTTTGCAAAGGATTGTGGTCAGGGAAGGGGCTGGTTTTATGCTCAGCTATGTGGGTGTGTCAAGATGGTGTAATGCTATCAGGTGTGCTGTGTGGGTTGTCCTGTGATTTGTGTGTTTGAATTTGCCATGGGGGTGTGTAATTGGGATGTTTCAGGTTATTTTGGGGGCAGGGCTAGTTGCCTGTGTGCATTTGGTGGCCTTATTGTGTGCTTCTTTCCTTGGCCGCCATTTTGTTGACAGAGCATCCGCAGCGATAGCTATGCTGCAGGCCTTCCGCCGTATCTCACATTCATATCATAATATCATTGGCGGTCGCTCTGCGTGCCTGGCGGCGGTTTTGTGTGTTTACGCTGTTAAACCGACCGTCGCGGTTGGATTTTCCCCTTCTCCGCCGTCTACGGGTGGTGTTTCGATGCCTCCTACCGCCGTGGTTGGAATATTTTGGCGGTTGATCCTAATAGGGTCGGAGGTGTTTCCGCGGTACCTGCGGACAGTGATTTTCCGCTACCATGGTGGTTGGATTTTTTTCCGCCGGTCATCGTAATGACCCTCAAAGATAGCAACTATAAACATATGAAATAAATAGCTAAACTATTTATTTAATGTTATACAATGGCTTAAAAATTACTGTTACATTCTAATAAAATACTTAAAAATGTACCTGATTTATTTATATTTATTATCTCTTTTTATATTATGTAAAATTATAATAATAAATATTATGAATTAATAATATTTAATATTATAATTAGAAAAATGTATATATGTCAAACAACAATTACTAAAACATTTTATTAATGTTGTTTTTTGTTAAAAGAATATCTGAGTTGTAAATAAAATGAACAGCTGTCATTAAATGTAATAATTATTAATATTAATATTTTATTATTCATATTAATAATTAAAATATATTATGTTTGTATTACAAAATTAAACTATGTTATTTTTATCTGAAATGTATTGTACAAATATTTTCAGTATATAATGTTAATAAATACTTACCAAAATTTGTAACAGTTGTAAAAATGTTACAAATGACAAACAATATTTAGCACTTATTAAAAATATATACTAATGTATAAAATGTGCATAGAAAAATTAATATGCATCATGCTATATTTCTAACATATAAACAATTGTGAAGTACAATTTCTTTTATTGTTAAAATTATTTTATATTATTTACTTGTTAAAATATACATATTGGTAAACTGTATTTTTTATCTAATAAATACACTCTCCTGTATATATATATATATATATATATATATATGTTGTGATTAATTTTCTACTGTTTAATAAAAAATTACATTTTGGATTTACCTGTCATTTTTATGTTTTATATAATAAAAATTATTAATAAAAATGAGATTTCTATTTTTATGACTACCTTTTCATTGCTATCACATTTAATGTAGATAATACATTTTTTGTAATAAATTATATATTATAAAATGCATAATTTTAATTGTATAATATATATATGATATAGCTGTTCTTGATGTAAATATAACTAATATGTTTTAAATAATTTTAACTCTAATAATATTATTATCATATATTTTAAAAGCACTCACCTAAATTATGCTTACAATTCCACTCAACATAAATGCCAAATAATAATTTTCATTAAAATAACTTATTTTACTATTCCTACTCCACTCTGTATTTAATTGGGGTAGGTACTGGACACTAAACTTAATTAATTAAATATTCCCACTCCAGCCAGTATTTATTTGGGGCAAGTGCTGGACACTGAACTTAATTAATTTACTATTCCCACTCCAGTCAATATTTAATTGGGGTAGGTGCTGGACACTAAACTTAATTAATTTACTATTCCCACTCCAACCAGTATTTAATTGGGGTAGGTGCTGGACACTAAACCTAATTTAATTACTATTCCCACTCCAGTCAGTATTTAATTGGGGTAGGTGCTGGACACTAAACTTAATTAATTTACTATTCCCACTCCAATCAGTATTTAATTGGGGTAGGTGCTGAACACTGAACTTAATTAATTTACTATTCCCACTCCAGTCAGCATTTAATTGGGGTAGGTGCTGGACACTAAACCTAATTTAATTACTATTCCCACTCCAGTCAATATTTAATTGGGCTAGGTGCTGGACACTAAACTTAATTAATTTACTATGCCCACTCCAATCAGTATTTAATTGGGGTAGGTGATGGACACTAAACCTAATATAATTACTATTCCCACTCCAGTTAATATTTAATTGGAGTAGGTGCTGGACACTAAACTTAATTAATTTACTATTCCCACTCCAATCAGTATTTAATTGGGGTAGCTGCTGGACACTAAACTTAATTAATTTACTATTCCCACTCCAAACAGTATTTAATTGGGGTAGGTGCTGGACACTGAACTTAATTAATTTACTATTTCCACTCCAGTCAGTATTTAATTGGGGTAGCTGCTGGACACTAAACCTAATTTAATTACTATTCCCACTCCAGTCAATATTTAATTGGGGTAGGTGCTGGACACTAAACTTAATTAATTTACTATTCCCACTCCAATCAGTATTTAATTGGGGTAGCTGCTGGACACTAAACTTAATTAATTTACTATTCCCACTCCAAACAGTATTTAATTGGGGTAGGTGCTGGACACTGAACTTAATTAATTTACTATTTCCACTCCAGTCAGTATTTAATTGGGGTAGCTGCTGGACACTAAACCTAATTTAATTACTATTCCCACTCCAGTCAATATTTAATTGGGGTAGGTGCTGGACACTAAACTTAATTAATTTACTATTCCCACTCCAATCAGTATTTAATTGGGGTAGATGCTGGACACTAAACCTAATTTAATCACTATTTCTACTCCAGTCAGTATTTAATTGGGGTAGGTGCTGGACACTAAACTTAATTAATTTACCATTCCCACTCCAGTCAATATTTAATTGGGGTAGGTGCTGGACACTAAACCTAATTTAATTACTATTCCTACTCCAGTCATTATTTAATTGGGGTAGGTGCCGGACACTGAACTTAATTAATTTACTATTCCCACTCCAGGCAATATTTAATTGGGGTAGCTGCTGGACACTAAACCTAATTTAATTACTATTCCCACTCCAGTCAATATTTAATTGGGGTAGGTGCTGGCCACTAAACTTAATTAATTTACTATTCCCACTCCAATCAGTATTTAATTGGGGTAGATGCTGGACACTAAACCTAATTTAATTACTATTCCCACTCCAGTCAGTATTTAATTGGGGTAGGTGCTGGATACTAAACTTAATTAATTTACTATTCCCACTCCAATCAGTATTTAATTGGGGTAGATGCTGGACACTTAGGGGCCGATTGCGATCTGGGACGGAAATCTCTCCGACCGAGCCGGACCCGGAGAGGTTTCCGACCGAACCGGACTCCTGCAGTCTGACCGAACGAGTACGATGCGGCCGTATGCTGTCGGACTCGATTCGGTCGGATTCCCATAGAAGTCAATGGGAGCCGGTCGTACGACGCGTAGACGGGCTCCCATTGACTGAATGGGTACGTCGCGAACAAGGGCGCCCCCTACAGCGGGTACGCGTCGGTGCAACCCGCACCGTACATGCATGTGTAGGGGGGACCCATGGGTCCCTCCTGTGTGCGACTCGCAAGGCTACGGGTGAAGGGGGGTCCGACACGGACCCCCGAAGTCCGGCTCCGACAGCTCTTTGGAGCCGGACGGTACGAGTCAGTCGGGCTGTTCGAAGCGCGCATCGTACTTGCTCGGTCAGGAAACGTCTCCATTGCGTGGTGCGAGTCGTGTCCGTACGAGTCGGTCGGAGCGGTTCAGACCCGGAAACGAGTCGGTCGGAAACGACGCGTACATTCGCATCGTACTAGCTCGTTCGGATAGCTGTACGAATCGGTCGGTGAAAACGCGCACGGCTCGTATTTTTCCCGGGTGAATCCCGTTCGGTGAGCTTCCGGCCGAGACCGGAATCGGCCCCTAAACCTAATTTAATTACTATTCCTACTCCAGTCAGTATTTAATTGGGGTAGGTGCTGGACACTGAACTTAATTAATTTACTATTCCCACTCCAGTCAATATTTAATTGGGGTAGGTGCTGGACACTAAACCTAATTTAATTACTATTCCTACTCCAGTCAGTATTTAATTGGGGTAGGTGCCGGACACTGAACTTAATTAATTTACTATTCCCACTCCAGGCAATATTTAATTGGGCTAGGTGCTGGACACTAAACTTAATTAATTTACTATTCCCACTCCAATCAGTATTTAATTGGGGTAGGTGCTGGACACTAAACCTAATTTAATTACTATTCCCACTCCAGTCAATATTTAATTGGGCTAGGTGCTGGACACTAAACTTAATTAATTTACTATTCCCACTCCAAGAAGTATTTAATTGAGGTAGGTGCTGGACACTAAACCTAATTTAATTACTATTTCCACTCCAGTCAGTATTTAATTGGGCTAGGTGCTGGACACTAAACTTAATTACTTTACTATTCCCACTCCAATCAGTATTTAATTGGGGTAGCTGCTGGACACTAAACTTAATTAATTTACTATTCCCACTCCAATCAGTACTTAATTGTAGTAGGTGCTGGACACTGAACTTAATTAATTTATTATTCCCACTCCAGTCAGTATTTAAATGGGGAGCTGCTGGACACTAAACCTAATTTAATTACTATTCCCACTCCAGTCAATATTTAATTGGGGTAGGTGCTGGACACTAAACTTAATTAATTTACTATTCCCACTCCAATCAGTATTTAATTGGGGTAGGTGCTGGACACTAAACCTAATTTAATTACTATTCACACTCCAGTCAGTATTTAATTGGGGTAGGTGCTGGACACTAAACCAAATTTAATTACTATTCCCACTCCAGTCAATATTTAATTGTGGTAGGTGCTGGACACTAAATGTAATTAATTTACTATTCCCACTCCAGTCAGTATTTAATTGGGATAGGTGCTGGACACTAAACTTAATTAATTTACTATTCCCACTCCAATCAGTATTTAATTGGTCTAGGTGCTGGACACTAAACTTAATTAATTTACTATTCCCACTCCAATCAGTATTTAATTGGGGTAGGTGCTTAACGCTAAACCTAATTTAATTACTATTCCCACTCCAGTCAGTATTTAATTGGGGTAGGTGCTGGACACTGAACTTAATTAATTTACTATTCCCACTCCAGCCTATCTTTAATTGGGGTAGGTGCTGGACACTGAACTTAATTAATTTACTATTCCCACTCCAGTCAATATTTAATTGGGGTAGGTGCTGGACACTAACCTTAATTAATGTACTATTCCCACTCCAATCAGTATTTAATTGGGCTTGGTGCTGGACACTAAACTTAATTAATTTACTATTCCCACTACAACAAGTATTTAATTGGGGTAGGTGCTGGACACTAAACCTAATTTAATTACTATTCCCACTCCAGTAAGTATTTAATTGGGGTAGGTGCTGGACACTAAACTTAATTAATTTACTATTCCCACTCCAGCCTATATTTAATTGGGGTAGGTGCTGGACACTGAACTTAATTAATTTACTATTCCCACTCCAGTCAATATTTAATTGGGGTAGGTGCTGGACACTAAACTTAATTAATTTACTATTCCCACTCCAATCAGTATTTAATTGGGCTTGGTGCTGGACACTAAACTTAATTAATTTACTATTCCCACTCCAGTCAGTATTTAATTGGGGTAGGTGCTGGACACTGAACTTAATTAATTTACTATTCCCACTCCAGCCTATATTTAATTGGGGTAGGTGCTGGACACTGAACTTAATTAATTTACTATTCCCACTCCAGTCAATATTTAATTGGGGTAGGTGCTGGACACTAAACTTAATTAATTTACTATTCCCACTCCAACCAGTATTTAATTGGGGTAGGTGCTGGACACTAAACCTAATTTAATTACTATTCCCACTCCAGTCAGTATTTAATTGGGGTAGGTGCTGGACACTAAACTTAATTAATTTACTATTCCCACTCCAATCAGTATTTAATTGGGGTAGGTGCTGGACAGTGAACTTAATTAATTTACTATTCCCACTCCAGTCATCATTTAATTGGGGTAGGTGCTGGACACTAAACCTAATTTAATTACTATTCCCACTCCAGTCAGTATTTAATTGGGCTAGGTGCTGGACATAGGGGGATGGATGCCTACCACTACCACCACCCCTACTCAGGGGGGCCTGGATGCCTACCACTACCACCACCCCTACTCAGGGGGGTCTGGATGCCTGTCACTACTACCATCCCCACCCATAGGGGGATGGATGCCTACCACTAACACCACCCCTACTCATGGGGGCCTGGATGCCTGTCACTACTACCATCCCCACCCATAGGGGGATGGATGCCTGTCACTACTACCATCCCCACCCATAGGGGGCTGGATGCCTACCACTACCACCACCCATACTCATGGGGACCTGGATGCCTGTCACTACTACTATCCCCACCCATGGGGGCTGGATGCCTACCACTACCACCACCCCTACTCATGCGGGCCTGGATGCCTGTCACTACTACCATCCCCACCCATAGGGGGCTGGATGCCTACCACTACCACCACCCCTACTCAGGGGGGGCTGGATGCCTGCCACTACCACCACCCCTACTCATAGGACGGGTAATGCATGACACAACCAGCATACTCCCACATAAGGAATGACAGAAAATTACATCCCCCAACACCATGACAAGCGTGTGTAGTCTGTGTCAAATGCCTACAACACTGAACATGTCATTGAACATACAATGTGACCCACTATCACATGTGTCACACATAAATGTGTGTGGCCTCCACAATGCAAGCAGACTCATGACCACTGTGGCCATGGGGTCGAACACCCCATCATCACAGTGACAAAAAGGTAAGTGTGGGGTCCATAGCTGATGCACCTCTTGAACAGTGTGGCCATGGGGCCTAAAGCCCCATCACCACAGTGACCAAAAGGTAAGTGTGGGGTCCATAGCTGATGCACCTCTTGAACAGTGTGGCCATGGGGCCTAAAGCCCCATCACCACAGTGACCAAAAGGTAAGTGTGGGGTCCATAGCTGATGCACCTTTCGAACAGTGTGGCCATGGGGCCTAAAGCCCCATCACCACAGTGACCAAAAGGTAAGTGTGGGGTCCATAGCTGATGCACCTCTTGAACAGTGTGGCAATGGGGCCTAAAGCCCCATCACCACAGTGACCAAAAGGTAAGTGTGTGGTCCATAGCTGATGTACCTCTTGAACAGTGTGGCCATGGGGCCCAATGCCCCATCACCACAGTGACCAAAAGGTAAGTGTGGGGTCCATAGCTGATGTACCTCTTGAACAGTGTGGCCATGGGGCCCAAAGCCCCATCACCACAGTGACCAAAAGGTAAGTGTGGGGTCCATAGCTGATGCACCTCTTGAACAGTGTGGCCATGGGGCCTAAAGCCCCATCACCACAGTGACCAAAAGGTAAGTGTGGGGTCCATAGCTGATGCACCTTTTGAACAGTGTGGCAATGGGGCCAAAGCACCATCACCACGGTGATCATAAGGTAAGTGTAGTCATGGTAAAAGCTGCGAAAGCCAAACTGTATGGATGAATCCTGGTCACACAACAACAAACACATCAGTGGCATAGTAGTGCTTGTGTCCCATAGCAACATAGATTGGGCGGGGCAAACAGTGCAGTGTCACAGAAACATCGTTTTGGCCATGTGCATACAAACATCACCCATGGGGGACCACATTGTCAATATTCACAAATAACACAGTGACAGAATTGACCATCATAATGCTGAGCCACATATGTGCACCAATGGACACACAAATGTAGATATCCTGTGGAGACTGTCGATGTCAGGTGAACAAATACCATACCATGGCATCAATGGGACATACAAACCATGATCACTGTGCTGACTGATGACCTAGGAGTCCCAGGGACAGCTGGGGAAACCAACCAAACAACATACAGACAATGGCACACTACAGAAATGCCAATGCAGTGGTGCAAATGCACAAACACAAACAGGCAGACTCACACTGCATTTCAAACACAACAGGTGATGGGGGTGTGCCAGTGTCCCCAGGGAACCACACAACACATGAGGAGGCCTGAACTCCAATCACACAGATGTGTATACAGTGCCATACAAAAGTTACTCATGGATCGGATACCCCTATGTGGGCAATCAGGCATCGTCAGCTGAGAGGGAGGCCAAATTACACATGTCACACAAGCTTGTAGGAACAGCAACTAACACAGCAAGAGACAGACCCACCACAGCACTACCCCCAGGGACCCCACATTGTGCTGAGACTAGCCTGCATGACAATCCCACTGTGATGACAAAGGTAGATGTTGTTCACACTGTGAACCACAGCCATGTGTCCTGAGCAACAAACTACCATCACACCTACACAAGCTCCAATCAATCAGCACGGCCTGCCAGCCAAGGCCAATATGGAGGTAGGGGTCTAGCCGTGCAACAACTCACATTTGCACACTCAACACCACACACCCTGATCTCCACCAATGTGCAGCAGTGAAGCTCACATGGACTGGTGACAGTGCACATGCACCCATGACAATTCCAGGGGTGGTGGGGGAACTAAGGTGCAGATACCCATCACACATGGCCAGTCAATAAGACTCGTCAATGTCTGACACACAGCACAGTACGCCGTACATGGGCATGATGTGAAATCCACCACAATCAATGGGATCCTGGCCATAGTCACACACCTACGAAGAAGCCAAGGTGACACACAAAGAACACACGTACACAACTTCCAACATTGCAGCTCTGACCCTGAGGAGTGGCAGCAGTCACACACACACCGTGTCACAATCACTGAAAGCTACCACAAACTGAAATTCACATGACTTGTGTAAACAACAAGTGCCAAGGGGAATCCTGAATGTGTCCCATCACCGTTTGCCCACATCCCCAGCCCTGACAACAAAGACAACCTGGGATGACAACCTCATGAACATTAGTTTGCCATGCAACCACATCACAGAGAAACCAGGTCCAAGATGCTGGATGAACACAGACCAACTCTGCAAGCAACACAAACAGGAACATCCCTAGGGACACAGCCTGTGTAGGAAAAGGGAAGGGAACACGCACAGACATGCTTACACAACACACAACACGGGCACACGCAATGTCACGGGATTACACACTGCCATGAGGGCACTCCACTCCTGTGGAAGGTCCGCTGTGCCAAACCTTGTCTGTGCACGACTCAAACATGTCAGCAGGACACTCCGTCAGTGAGTCAACAACTACAACACACAGAAGGCTCTGCTCACATCAGCCTGGGTACGGGAGTGTCACGTCAGTCATCTGCATACACCCAAAACACGTGTCAAGCCAGTTGCACTGTATACACAGATGAGTCCTTCAACATTGATGTGCAAAACTGCATGTCCAGTGGAGATGGGCACACAGTCAGGGAAATCGGAACATTGAACAGTGGTAAGCCCACCAGATGTGCATCAGTGTAAGACAAAGATGTTCCTTTACAAATGCAAAATGTACATCCCTGTGTCAAATGCTGAACATTACACCCTCAGACTGCAGCAAAGGATGCCATAGATCCAGAGTAGAACAGGACACATATCCAATGGACCACATGGAGTCCATCACAGCAACACTTCATTTTCCTGAACTGAACACTATAACAACTGCAAATGCAGGATGCTACTCATCTACATCATGTACATCAAAAGAAACACCTCAATTAAACAAAAAGAGGCTTTATTCAGCTAATGTAAAATTAAAAGTTGACGTCCAAAAGAAACTAAGGCCAATGGCCAGTCCAAAATCCATGTCCCAACAGGGTGACAAGTGACAACTGGTCACCCATTGCTTGCCTGCACTGGTACGGACAGGGGACATCCCCCTTGGAGGGGCATACAAGGGGCAATCCAGGCACCGCAGGGACAGGATCAGGGGATGGCAGAGTGAGGCAGTGAAGGGGTGGTGGGTGCAGGAGTGTCACCGGCAACTGCAGTGGAGGTGTCTGACTCAGGGGGGGCCAGCACCACCGTGCTACACAAGTCAGTTGGTGTGGGTGCTGCATCCACTGCAGTGGGCTGGTCTGATGTAGTGGACTGGGTCTCCACTGCACTGCCCAAGTCAGACGGGGTGGTTGTGGACTCCACTGCAGTGCATAACCCCAAGGGAGTGGAAGGGTGAGCAGATGAGGTGGGCAGGACAGAGGGGGGGGACCCGGTCCCAACACCAGTGGCACTAACAGGCAGAGCGTCTGGGTTGGGTGTGGAAGAGCAAGTGGCAGGGGGAGGGCCTAAGCAGTCTGGGGATGTGGTATCGGTGTGTGGGGGAACCTGGGGCAGGGTGTGGCGGGGGAACCTGTGGAGTGGTGGCCTGGGGGATGGAGGAGAGAGACTGGGTGGTGGAGCTGCGTGGTGGTGGTGGTGGGGTCTTGCTCTTCCTGGTCCGGGGGACTTCCTAATGGGGTCCTGTGTCTGCCTGCACCTGGGGGAGGGTGTCCGGGGGCGAGGGGCACCCCTCGGTGTGGGTGGACTTCCTCTTCCCCCGGTATGCTGGATCAGCAGGATTGGAGGGGAAGAGGCCGAGGTCACACAGGAAGAGCTGCTGTGTATGTGGGGTAGCAGGTGAGGCAAGGGAAGGGGTCTTGGAGGGAGAGGATTTAGAGGACTGCGGAGTGACTGTGGATGCCTGTGTGTGTGTGTGTTCCCCATCCCCTGTGTCTGTGGTATCAGTCCCCTGAGGATGCTTGTGTGCACGTCTTGCCTTTCTCTTGGGTGTGTCTGTGCTGCTCGTGTCTGTGTGTTTGGGTGATTGTGCAGGTGTGCATGTGCTTTGGACAGGTAGGGTGGCAGGAAGTGTGGATGGGGCAGATGTGGGAGGGGTGAGGGACTGTTGGAGGAGGGACACTGCTGCCGTCAGGGAGGAGTCCATGGACCTATTGCTCCTCTGAAGGGCAGACATACCCGTCGAGATGCCCTCCATGAACGACACCAGCTGTGTCAACAGAGTGGTGTGTGCATGGAGGACAGTCAGCATTGCTGTCTGCCCTACATGGAGCTGCCGAAGGAGGTACACAGACTCCTCACTCAGGGCAGCAGGGGACACAGGGGCAGGGGGTGCGGTGCCTGGCATGAAGGAGACACGCTCCCGAGCACAGGAGCCTCCACGGACCTCAGGAATGGGAGCCAATGGGAGGGCGGTGATAGTGGTGGTGGCGGCGGGGCCAGACAGACTAGCTTGACTTTGGTGGCTGCTGACACCCGCCTCCACAAGGGAGTCATCCTCCGAGCTGCTGTGGTCCTCAGCCGAGGTGATGGTGCTGAGGACTCCTCGGTGTGGCTCCCCTCGCCCTCTGTGCCACTGGGTCCCTCTGACCACTCGTCGGACTCTGACCCAGTCTGGCTCCGCTGCTCCTCCTGGTCCGTGGAGCTGTCCCCTCCTGTGGCAGTGGATGTATCTGCAAACAATTAGGGAAACAGACAAACATCAGTCACCTGCACTGAACGCACACACCACAGTAAGTACAGCACATCACAGAGCCAGCCCAGGCATCCTTAGTTGAACATTGCCTAAAGTCCTCACACAGATTTGTGGAAGCCAATTGTCAGTCTGATGGTCAACCATGGGACTCACACCCCTCCTGCCCTTGCACCCATCTGTCTGATGCCTGTCTGATGGTAAGACCCCAGTGTGGACACATGCACCACCTACACAGTTGTTGGACATTGCAGGGAACACGGTGAAGTATGTGAACATGCACACAACACATCTCTTGCCACTAAGTCAGTGCAGGTGTCCGGATGAAGGGATGGCCAGAGTCTAAATAGAAATGCATGTGATGTATACCAGCACCACACACCATGATGCACCCATGTCCGGATATTCAATGCCACAATGGGGTGCATGTTGCACATGTCACTCCCCTGCAGGATCACTCTTAGGAAGTTTAATGCCATGACACAGGCATGCGTGCAAAGTCATACATCACTGTCTCCAGTCACATGGGCATGGCAGCCAGCCAACAACAGTCTGCATTGTTTCACAATCCTAGGACATGGGGAATGCAAGTTATGTAACTGACAAGTGCACATGTCCATCCCCCAAAAACCACATCATCAGTACAACTACTTGTCCACGTCATACCAATTGGACATATGGGGGACATGAAACACAACTCTCTGAACATGAGCACCTCACAGTGTGCTGTGAATGAGAAACAGCTGCCTGAAAGTCACAGTCGCATACACCTGTGTGCACAGTCAAGTGATCAGACACCTAAAAATCACAGAAGTTTTGTCTATCATGGTCACATCTCCGCTGGCATGCTGAGCCCTAACCGATAAACATACCAGTAGTCCTGACAACAAGGACACAGCACAATGACACAGAGGCAGACACCTGAGGGAACATTTCACTGATCACAACATGCCAGATGGTACACAGGAGTGGGAATACAGAGTGTATTGTATGCCCTGGAGTAGGCATGACTGTCCAGCTCCACCTGTAAGAGGAATGAGTCCTGGACAGTAGGCATGTGGCTAAGCACGTGTGACACACTTGATACACATGCTCCTGAGGCCCAAACATTGTTCCCACCAGCACCATGGGTGTGTGCCAAATTCCCCAGGGACATGTGGTGATTAAGATCAGCAAGTGGACCACATATCAAAGTTACACCCAGATTACATGTCAGAACTTAGGCATTGTGTAAGCAATTGACCCACACATGAATCCCACAACATAGTCACGGGAACAAATGCTGTCCCCCACCTTGAGCGAAGCTAAATGCAATGACACAGTCCCCAAGTGACACAATTTCCTGACTGTAAGGGCCACACATATGCGTATCAGAGGAGAAGTGGGCATGTCACAAATGAGGGACATGGGTCCTGGACCACATGACTGATGTACTGTGGAAGTTTAACCAGGCCAGAGGAGGGCACATAGCATGTCAGACAAAGTGCACAGTGCAGTCATGGACTCACCCCCTCCTTGCTGCTGTCTGGCCTTCAGCTGCCCATCCAGGTCAGGGAAGACCACCGCCAGGATCCGGAGCATGTGGGGGTCAGGGTCCGGTGTCCGCCCCTCCTGCGAGGAGGCGACAGCTTCAGCTGGACCCTTGCGATCCTCCGGGTCCAGCCACGAAGGTCCTGCCACCTCTTCTGGCAGTTGCGGATCCTGCGCCTGTAGACCCCCACGGATCTTACTTTCCGGGCGATGGTCAGCCAGATTTCCTGCTTCTGGTGGGCATCGACCTGTGAGGATGACAAAGTGAAAAAGGCCATTACTACACATGCAACATATCCGTGCATCACACAGTTGGATATACATGTCTCAATCACAGGTGCATATGATGTACATAGGCAGTGCAACAATGGCTATGAACAGTTTGCCAGTAGTCACTACATGGTGTCATTGCATGGGGAGTAAACCTTTTTGGAATGCACTGTTACTGCACTGTACCTGTTCAGTGCATGTAACTACACACTTTGGGGTGTGACAACTACTCAGTGAGCATGCTAGCCAGTGGTGTACACACTGTAAGTCCTGCTAGTCAGACAACATGCACAATTGGTAAGGCAGTGGACAGCACACTCACCTGCTCCCCTGGTTTCCCATACAGCTTGCTGTACTGTGGAAGGAGGCTGTCCAGCAGGGCCTGGTTCTCCTCAAGGCTGAAGGCTGGGGCTCTATCCACAGTACGTGCCATTGCAGTAGCCAGAGGATGTAGAGACAGCAGCAGTGTTGTTGGCAGATGTCGTCCTGGAGCATGTAGTGCAGGCAAGTGTTCAGGGGAACAGCCAGCATTATATGTGTGCTGCAGAGGCAGATACTGTCCCATGTGTCCAAAGTGATTGGTCCAAGTCGTTTGCATCTTCTGAATCTGACCAATCCATGGAATAGCAGCACTAATACACGCCCACAGCATCCTTCAAATCTTCAAATTCATGACATCCATGATTTTGCAACATTGTTGTGGCTGGCCAACTGAATTCACTGCATCAGACTCGTTGGAGCCACGAAAACACGTCCGTTGCCATGCCAGGCCCCAGCCAATGCGTGCGCACCGATCGGTCCATTGCTGTACAACGCGTATTCCTGGATACAACGCGTACCCGCACACATCATATGCAATGGGCCGGCCGGGCACACCGATCGGTCCATTGCTGTACAACACGTACCCGCACACAACACATGCAATGGGCCGGCTGGGCACACCGATCGGTCCATTGCTGTACAACGCGTATTCCTGGATACAACGCGTACCCGCACACATCACATGCAATGGGCCGGCCGGGCACACCGATCGGTCCATTGCTGTACAACACGTACCCGCACACAACACATGCAATGGGCCGGCCGGGCACACCGATCGGTCCATTGCTGTACAACGCGTATTCCTGGATACAACGCGTACCCGCACACATCACATGCAATGGGCCGGCCGGGCACACCGATCGGTCCATTGCTGTACAACGTGTACCCGCACACAACACATGCAATGGCCCTGCCAGGCACACCGATCGGTCCATTGTTGTACAATGCGTACCTGTACAGGTCAGTCGCATATGTCACCATGCTTGTCACTGGTGAACATATGCCAGCCACATATACCTGCCAGAGACACAGGGGCACACCTACAACACCACACCCACTCCACACTGTTTCCTAAGGCATGTAAGGCTGCATTACCTTTTCTGTGTATGGGGGTTGACATGTGGTTTCTGTGGTGGCACTGTTGGGCATCCAAACCCAGGCTGTGCATGTGTTCATGGGGACAGGGTCCTTTGTGTGTTGTGCACATGACCACTGTGATGTGCAACAGTTCATTTCAGAGCATGTGGCATGGTCACATTTCCAGGTTGTGTATGTGTGTGACATGTCACATACCCCCAGGGTCCCATGGGGGAAGGCATGTACGTAACAGGATGACCCATTGCCACAATAGTGATGTTCCTCCACAGTCTGTGTGCATGTTGTGTTTCCGATGTCTCTGATTCCATGTGCACAATGGGAGACAGTCTCCACAGCAACGTTGTTTGTGCATGGACTTTGATGTTGTGCGTGTGTGTGTCACTGACGTCCATGTCTGTCCTGCGGAGGCAACAGGGGCCACTACCTGTGGGAGTCATGTTTGTTTTTCTGACGTGTACATGATACGCCATGTCATGCCAGTGTCCATGTGGCAAGACAGGGTCCCTGGGAATCGACCTGTCAATGTGCTGTGATGCCTGTGGCGCATCTGTCCAGACATGTCACTGTGGTGTGTGTGTGGAACGTGACAACAGTAAATGGGGACTGTGATACAGCCTAATGGTTTCCCATAGCACAACCTGGTACCTGTTGTGCACACATGTTGTACTGAGAACTTAGATGATGGCCATGTAGGTGCGAGTTATGTCCGAACAGAACGGCACACACATCAAGTACTTCTGTCTCGTAATGATGTATCATGTGAAATTGAGTATGGTGAAAGGCACATCTGTGGGGTGACTGACAATCTTTCTTTCTTCATCCTATGCACTGCAGGGCTCCAGCTGTCCATAGACCATTCCCTGACCTGGCAACGATGGTGAACGTGACAGCATCCGACGGTACCGCTTCACCAGGCAGCTGATTGAGGATTTGGCAGTGCGCTTGGCACCACATCTGCAACCGGGCCGGCCGTACCCTACGGCGCTGACACCCAAGGTGAAGGTAATGGCAGCCATACACTTCTTTGCCACCGGTACCTTCCAACACACTGTGGCGACTGATGGTGGGATGTCACAGACTATGTTCAGCCGTGTGCTACGCGATGTTTTGGTGGCTATGTTGAGGAACCTGAACCAGTTCATCTATTTCCCCAAACGTCGACAACTCACTGACGTTAAGAGTGACTTTTATGCCCTGGGGAGGATGCCACATGTAATTGGCTCCATTGATGGGACACATGTGGCTTTGGTACCACCACAGGCACATGAGCAGGCATACAGGAACAGGAAACATTATCATTCGATCAATGCTCTGGTGGTATGTCTTGCAGATATGAGCATCACACATGTGTGTGCCCGTTTCCCCGGTTCGGCACACGATGCCTACGTGATGAGGAGTAGTCGCATCCCGAGGATGATGTCACAGATGCCGAACCAGCGTGCCTGGCTTGTCGGTGTGTACTGACTTTGTACCATTGTGTGTGTTCTGCTATGTTGTATTCCGCCCACTTTTTGAACTCAGCTAATGTGCAATTGTCTGTCTGTAGGTGACTCGGGATACCCCAACATGCCGTGGTTGCTGACACCCCTCAGGAACCCTGTGACACCGGCCCAGATGCGCTACAATGAGGCACATGGTCGCACCAGGAGAGTGATCGAGCGGACCTTTGGTCTCCTGAAGAGCCGCTTCCGCTGCCTGGACAAGACAGGAGGGGCCCTCCCATATGCCCCAGCAAAGGTGTGCAAGATTGTCATCATTTGCTGCATGCTCCACAACCTGGCAGTGCGGAAGGAGTTGCCTCTCATCCTGGATGACGATGACCAACGTCCTCCACCTGTGGAGGATCCTGGCCTGGACCACGATGCCAGTGATGATGATGATGATGGTGGTGATGTCCGCACACAGCTCATCACCAACTTCTTCAGCTGAATGTGAGTATCCAGGGAGATGCAATGTGAATGATGTGAGTTTGCATGATATGTGTGGGTGGTGCCCTGGTGCTGTTTTAGTGTGGCCATGTGCCACTTGACTGGATGCGTGCAGCGATGTGTCCTTACAGGTAGTCTGTACTCCCCAACAGTGTTGACATGCAAACGTGCTTTTGTGTAGGTATCTTGTGACATGTTTAGGGCATGAGTATTGCAGTTCTGTCCGGTTCTTCAGTGGTTTTGACTGTGTGTCATGTCTGTCCTTCACAGGGTGCTTACAGAGTTGTTTGGTCAACTTGGATCCCCAACACCATGATTCAGCTTTCAGGGTGGCAGCAGTCGTTTCCCTACAGGTGATGTGCTACACACCCCTGGACTTCATATCTTCTGCACTTGTTGACTGTGTGGCCACTGCCACGTGGGATTAACTTGCATTTGTAGTGGTAACAACATGTTACAAATGTGTAATAAACCAGTGCTTCACTTTGGAATGTGCGTTGTCTATGGTCACACATCTGACTGACATTTGGTTACTGCACCTGTGGGCTAGTTGACACAGACTCTGAATAGGTGTGGTGTCTGTGCATTCCACTGTATTTCCTGGCAACATCACTGTGGGCGATGAGTCCGATGGCCCTGGTGTCTGTGTTGTGTAGCCCTAGTGGTGTGTCTCCCTCATATGTGTCATGTCACCATGACTCACACGACGGTGTTGTACTTGCTGTAGCAGTTAGCATACACAGTGTAATTTAGCAGAACATCATCACCATAACAGTATCCACATTTGAATAACAACAGTGGCAAGTATGGTGTACTAGTGATTTTATTTACAGAAATGTGTGTGTGTATAGTGCACAGGATGGTGGGTGCTGTACATTGTGATTGTGATCCAAAGTTCCCAGATGAGTTGAAAGTCTTGGTAGCAGAAATGTCCTGAGTGAAGTCCACAGTCATGTGATACATTAGTCCAACTTGAACTCCCCATGTCATGTGGGAAAGTAGTGTTGCATTCGAAAGGGTGAAACGTTTGCACACAAAGGAGAATTTCCGGAACAGGTGTTGGCTTCCTGGGGGATGTACGTGGCCATCAACCTCTCAGTTTTCCTTCCTCGGACGACCCCTCTTCTTTGTGGGGGGACCCTCACGTGCAGGCTGCTGCGGTGCAGGGGACTCTCCGCCACAATCCTCCTCCCTCCCTGTGGCGGTGTCAGTTGTTGCAGCACGAGATGTTGTGGGCACACAGGGAGGTGTGGCCATGTTGGTGCTAATCTGGCAGAGGCAAGTCAATATGTCCCTATGCACCGCTGTGAGTTCTTGCAATGTATCCCACTTGGACTCCATGCCCGACATGTGTGTCTCCACACGGGCCATGTGTGTCTCCACACGGGCCATGTGGGAGTCCAAGCGGGCATGATGGGCAGCCTGCTGCTGTTGTATGTCCTTGAGGATCCCCACTACCTGTCCGACCCCTCCGGTGCTATCCTGGTACGCATCAGCGATGCGTGCCAGTTGTGGGTCATCATGCAGTCCAGACCCCTCTGCAAGTAGCGACCTATGTCTACCACCCCTCCCACCACCCCTGGCGACACATGCAGGACCTGCGGTGGCACGCACAGGTGACCCGAGGCCCACTTGGGGGTTGTTAGTGGTGTTGTCATCCGTTGCTCCACGGTGGGCCTGGGACCCTGTGCTGTTGTCAGCGGTGGTCCTTGGTCTGTCCGTGTCGGCATGGGTGGTCTGTATGTTGGCAGTTGTTGGAGGGGTGGATGCAGGGGGTACAGATGTTGGTCCAGCTGGTGCTGCATGATGACTCAGACCGGAGGTGCCAGGTAGGTCTTCGCCATCCGAGGTGGGCAGAGGCTGTTCCACACCAGTGAGCTCTGTGTCCCCCGGAGCCTGGGACAGGGACTCCTCCTCGCCTGCTGCTGTGTCCTCATCATCGTCACCTGTATTTGGAAGAGACACACATTGTATGTAATGTTTCTACAGGCATCAATGGTTCACACACCTGACAGTTGTGACTGTACCTCTGGATGCGGGCATGTACATTGCATTGTCCTAAGTTGTCACAGTAAGAGGTTGATATTGGTGTAGCACATTGTCATGCATACCTGGGGCATTTCACTATGAATGTTGAGGTGTGTGCATGGCCAGCATTGGTTGTATTTGGTGGACATCCGGCCATCCTTCTCCACCTGGCCCAGTTATCCCACCATGAAGCATGCCACCCTTGCAGTGGGTTCAGGTTGACTCTCAGGATGTCATTCAGTGGTGTTGTGCTGTTTGTTGGTGCACAGTTCCCAGGTGAGCTGCTTGTAACTATGGTCAGTGCTGTGAGTCCTCCTTCCCACCCAGCCAGATATCCCACCATGCTACGTGCTTGCATTGCAGAGAGTGCAAGTTGCCTTTCAGGATGTCAGGCAGTGGTGTTGTGCTGTTTGTTGGTGCACAGTTCCCAGCAGGGCCTTGTGCTCCACACAGCAGTAGCCAGTGTCAGCCATCTTGTAAGTTCTTTTCCACTCCCTGTGATGTGAGCATGGTTCAGAGTGGTGTTGATGGGCCAATTGTGAGGCTGAGCAATATCTGTGACTCCAACTCCCATCATGCTATTGCCTACACCCCCCTTCCCAGCATGCCCGTACTTCCTTGCTTTTGAGTGGACTTCACTGTGTGTGAGTGTGACAGCAATGGCAAGATGGCTGACAGTGGTGTCCTGCTGTTTGTTGGTGCACAGTTCCCAGCAGGGCCTTGTGCACCCTTCAGCAGTAGCCAGTGTCAGCCATCTTGTCAGTCCTTATCCACTCCCTGTGATGTGAGCATGTTTCGGAGTGGTGTTGATGGGCCA
Source organism: Calotriton arnoldi (assembly GCA_963921515.1). Lineage (NCBI taxonomy): Eukaryota > Metazoa > Chordata > Amphibia > Caudata > Salamandridae > Calotriton > Calotriton arnoldi. The sequence continues at coordinate 112,185 of CAWUFW010007638.1, forward strand.
ATTGTGAGGGTGAGCAATATCTGTGACTACAACTCCCATCATGCTATTGGCTACACTGACTTCACCAGCATACACAGATTTCCTTCCTTTAAGTGAGCTTCCCTGTGAGGTGGTGTTGTAGTGGTGGCAAAATATCAGGCAGTGTTTGTTGGTTATATTTGTACCACTGCCTTGCTCTATTTGTTGTTGTGTTTGTACATGTCATGACACAGTTACATATCACTATGAGATGGCATGTATTGTGTTAATCTAACTGACATACAGATCTTGGGATGATTATCTTTTGGTTGCTGTTGATTTGCTAGGGGTGGATGGTTTGACTGTCCCCTTGAGAGTGATGTGTGTGTATTGTCACACAATATGGTGTATATTAGTTGTGTACTCACCAGGCTCTGGGATGTCTGTTAGTCCATATACGCTCACTGGTGGTAGGATGGCCCGCACCTTCTCCTCCCAGGGCCTGAGGTATAGTGGTTTTGCAGGAGGGCCACTGCCGGTGTGCTGGCTCAGGAGGTAATCCTTCTTGAGTAGGTCTCTGACCCTCCTGCGCACATCATACCACCTGTTCTGGATGTCTTCCTTTGTGCGCAAACATGGTGATTGTGCGTTCACCCTGTCGACGATCCTCGCCCACATCTTGGTTTTCTGCGATATGGGGGACTGTTGGACCAATGTGCCAAACAACTGTGGCTCTACCCTCAGGATCTCGTCTACCATGACTTCCAATTCACTATCTAGGAACTTTGGATTCTTCTTTAGGGGCATGGTGATGGGTGGTGGTGGTGATTGATGTGTGAGTGTAGGTTTTGCTGTGTGTGTGTGAGGGTGCTATTTGTTGAGGTGCTAATGGTGTGTGGCTTTTGTGTTGGATGAGCTGTGTGTGTGTCTGTGTTTGCTGTGTGATGGTGTTGTGTGCTGGCAGGTCAGTGGAATTTGCAAAGGATCATGGTAGGGATTTGTGGGCTTTATGTAGGTGGAGTTGGGGGTGTGTCCTTGTTCCATTTTTTTCTCCCCCTGTATTTATTGGCTTTGTCATTGCTTGTTTGGCCCTTTTTTTTTGTATTTTTTCATTAGTGATTATTGTGCATGTAGGAGTCGTTCTTCTGACCGAGTAGGACGTTGCAGTTGTCTCGTGCGTGCCTGTCCGAGTCGTTCCCGCTGTGTTTCAGCTCCGTTTCATATGCGGCGTACGCGTCGTTCGCGGGGTATTGTGTTTGTTCGGCTGGCTTTTGTATGCGTGTCGGGCAAACGGCTTGGGCTCCGTGCGAGTCGGTCTGATTTTGCACCCATTGCATCGTACTGCGCGGGTCGGAGTTCACGGGTACGTTTCATTCGGGTTGTTTCCTGGTGCGTGTCGGTCGGTGCGATTCGCGTGGTTTCCCGGCCGGATAGCTTGTTTCCGGCCGGGTCGGTCGTTCGCCTTGAGTTCCGTACGAGTCGGTCGTGATTTCCATGCATTTCATCGTACTTCCCAGGTCGGGCAACGCCGGTACGTGTCGGTCGGACTATAATCCCGTACCGAGTCGGTCGGTATTTTTTCCGGCCCGAATCGGAATCGGCCCCTAAACCTAATTTAATTACTATTTCCACTCCAGTCAGTATTTAATTGGGGTAGGTGCTGGACACTAAACCTAATTTAATTACTATTCCCACTCCAGTCAATATTTAATTGGGGTAGGTGCTGGACACTAAACTTAATTAATTTATTATTCCCACTCCAATCAGTATTTAATTGGGGTAGGTGCTGGACACTAAACTTAATTAATTTACTATTCCCACTACAGTCAGTATTTAATTGGGGTAGGTGCTGGACACCAAACTTAATTAATTTACTATTCCCACTCCAATCAGTATTTAATTGGGCTAGGTGCTGGACACTAAACTTAATTAATTTACTATTCCCACTCCAATCAGTATTTAATTGGGGTAGGTGCTGAACACTAAACCTAATTTAATTACTATTCCCACTCCAGTCAGTATTTAATTGGGGTAGGTGCTGGACACTAAACCTAATTTAATTACTATTCCCACTCCAGTCAATATTTAAATGGGGTAGGTGCTGGACACTAAACTTAATTAATTTACTATTCCCACTCCAGTCAGTATTTAATTGGGGTAGGTGCTGGACACTAAACTTAATTAATTTACTATTCCCACTCCACTCTGTATTTAATTGGGGTAGGTGCTGGACACTAAACTTAATTAATTTACTATTCCCACTCCAGTCAGTATTTAATTGGGGTAGGTGCTGGACACTAAACTTAATTAATTTACTATTCCCACTCCAGTCAGTATTTAATAGGGGTAGGTGCTGGACACTAAACTTAATTAATTTACTATTCCCACTCCAGTCAGTATTTAATTGGGGTAGCTGCTGGACACTGAAATTAATTTAATTACTATTCCTACTCCACTCTGTATTTAATTGGGGTAAGTGCTGGACACTAAACTTAAATAATTTACTATTCCCACTATAGTCCATATTTAATTAACACATGTTCACACTACGACATATATTGTATAACATTATAATAAAAAAAAATTAATTATATTTTTAATTTTTTTAATTTTTTAATATCACAATAATTTTTTTAATTTCCCTACATTTTTTTACATTTTAAATGTTGTTTATACTATACATATAAAAAAAATTTGATCTTAACATTTAAATTTGTTTTCTTTTCTCAAATAACCACCCTTATCTCCTATAAATCCAACATCCCGCTCATAATTTTTACTTTGAAATTCGAAAATAATCTTAAAATAAATATTTTATTTATTACAATTTATCCACATTAAAATAATATTTTTAAAAACACTCCCCACCCTTATCCCCAATAAACCCAACATCCAACTCCTAAAATTTAATTTGAAATTCGAAATTAAATGATAAATTCATAATGAAAATTTTAAGATTTTAACAAATTAATTTTTTTTTTAAAACACTCCCTACCCTTATCCCCTATAAACCCAACATCCCGCTCCTAAAATGTAATTTTAAATTCGAAATTAACTTAAAAATGTATACTTTCAATTTTCAATTTTATACAAATTAAATTAATTTTTTGTTAAAACACTTCCCACCCTTATCCCCTATAAACCCAACATCCTGCTCCTAAATTTTAATTTGAAATTAGAAATTAAATTATAAATTCATACTTAAAATTTTAAAATTTAAACAAATGAAATAGTTTTTTTTTAAAACACTCCCCACTCTTATCCCCTATAAACCTAACATCCCGCTCCTAAAATTTAATTTGAACTTCGAAATATAATTATAAATTCATACTTAAAATTTTCAAATTTATACAAATTAAATTACTTTTTTTAAAAACACTCCCCACCCTTATCCCCTATAACCCAACATCCCGCTCCTAAAACAATATAAAAAAATACTTTTATTTTATAAAATTTAAAAAAATTTACTATTTAACATTAACTCTAAAATATTTGAAAAAACATACAAAACGATATTTTGACATGTTGATATTTTTACTATCGATATTACTAACATCGATTTTTACCAAAACACCTCAAAACGATATTAACTACATCGATATACAGAACATCGATATTTCATACTCTCGATATTATGAACTCGATATTTCTGTACATCGATGTAAAAAATTCGATATTTTGACTGTGCACCGTAAAGCACCTGGTCCTGACGGTTTTGCCATTGAGTTTTATTCTCATTTTTCTCACTTTCTTCTTCCTAAACTGCATCAGCTTTTCCTATTCTTTATATCCTCTCAATCCTCCTGTGGCTCTTTTCAGGATGCTTTAATTTGTCTCCTCCCCAAAGAAAATAAAGATCCCGCATTGTGTAAAAACTACAGGCCCATTTCTTTGATCAATTTAGATTATAACATTTTTGCAAAAATACTAGCCCTCCGTTTGGATTCCTTAATGCCTCAATTAATTGGAGCGGAACAATGTGGTTTTATTAAGGGCTGTCATATTGCAGATAACATTAGATCATTTTTTAATGTTCTTAGTAAATCCAAGTCTTATAAACATTCTTTGGCAGCTATTTCCCTGAATGCTGAGAAAGCATTTGACCGTGTAAGCTGGCCTTTTATTTTCTCTACCCTTTCCTGGTTTGGTTTTGGTAAAACTTTTATTGATTATCTCTCCCTATTATATTCGTCCCCTACGCCCTCTATTTTAGCTAATGGCCTTCTCTCTTCTTCATTTCCTCTACATTGTGGTGTTAGACAAGGATGCCCTCTTTCTCCTCTCCTTTTCATTCTCACTCTTGAACCATTTCTGATCAAAATTCGTACAAACTCCCAAATGACCTCTGTTTATGCCAATGGCATCTTACTTTTTCTTTCACAGCCACAGACCTCTCTTCCAGCTTTTCTATCAGAGGTACAGCTTTTTGCTTCGGTTTCAGGATACAAATTAAATACTGACAAGTGTGAGATTCTTCCCCTAAATAAACTATGTTTTCATGCAGATTATACCGCTTTGAATTTCCGTTGGAAGCCAGATAAAATTAAATACCCTTGCTAATGGTTTATGCCTAGTATTAAAGAAACTGTATCCCTGAATTTAAAAGAATTGCAAATAACTTTGAAAAATCTCACTTCCAGATGGAATCCCCTGTTCTTATCCTGGTGGGGTCGTTTGGATGTAATAAAAATGATGCTGGTCCCTATAATTCTCTTTTATATTTCCAACGTCCCTATAAATATACCTCAATCCCAATACAAGTTAATATATTCCATCTTATCTAAATTCTTATGGAACAATAAAAAACCACTTATGTCTCTTCAGAAACTTAAAAGACCCAAGTTTATGGGAGGTGTTAACTTCCCAGACTTTTATTCTTATCACACTGCATTTTTCCTCCAGCAATCTGCCTTCCTATTACAGGAGGACGATATCTCAAATTTACCTCTATGGACCAATATTGAAAATACTTTTTTCCAGACTTTTTCCTTTAAAGAATTCTTATCCTTTTCACGTAGACCTTTGTCTCTATCCCTTCCTATTTTTAATAACATTTCAAAAACCTTCCAACCTATCTTCCTTTCTTACAAATCTCCTAAGGACCAGTTCTTGCAATCCTCCATTTGGTACAACAAACATATTCGAATTAACAACAAAACTGTTTTTTGGAAAGACTGGCACGCTAAAGGACTTCATTGGACTTTTCAACTCTTTCATTGTGATAAATGTATTTCTTTTGCCAATGCTCAAACAAGTTTTTCGTTACCCTTTTCCTGTGAATCTAAATACAGCTCTCTAATCACAGTGATTCAATCTGCCAACAATAATTTCGTATCTGTCCCTGTATCTTCCTCTTCTCCACCCAATATACTTTCGATTTTGGAACAATTATATAAACATCTCCTTCCTCATCCAACTAATCGAGATAAAACAGAAGTAGAATTACTCTGGGAAACAGATCTCCAGCTTACATTTCCCATCCATATTTGGAACAAAATTTGGTTGAAAATAAGAAGATCTTCCAGAGCAGCAAACACCACACAAACATTATTTTATATATACAATAGACTTATGCTCACTTCTGTTTCATTACACAAGATAAATTCAACTCTTTCCCCTTCTTGTTGGTCTTGTTCATCCAACGAAGCGGATTTAAAACACATGTTATTCGACTGTCAACATATTTACACATTTTGGGCACAGGTTTGGCAACAATAAATGTCATATTTCATACGCAAGTCCACCTTACCTTTGTTAATATTTTCTTAGGGAGTGTCTCTGAAGATTGGAATTCCCATGTGACAAATTTTTACATAATAGCCTTACTTCTTGCCGATGCCTTTCAACAAATCTCCAGGGAATTCTACAAAAGTATCTTATCGGGACTGGTGGTATGCGGTTTGCTACAATCATAGACTAGATAGAGCACATTTCTCCCCAATTTCCCTTGCTATTAAACAAAACATCCTTTGGTTACCCATAACTACCTTTCTACATAATTCTGCTAAGAATGCATGTTCCCATAATCCCTGATTTGAAGTTCTTAAACCTCCATTAATGTTATTCATGCATTACAAATATAGTAAAGTATTAATTGGTCTATTTTTTCTTACTCTCGACTTTGGTGTTAATTATTGTACTGTGATTCTACTCATTTTTATAATTTGATGATTGTCTCTTTCTCCCCTTCTTTCCCCTCTATCTCGCATATTTTATTGAACTGATAACCTTATATGTATGATTTTATCTTGTGCTTATTATACTGTATTTGATTAATTACAAATAAAATCTCTTTTAAACTTAAAAATGTATCTTGTGTGCATTCTTGCGGTTGAGAGTGTGTTTATGTGACAGGGAGCATTTGTGTGTGACTGTGTGTGTCTGTATGTGTAAGCATATGTGTTTGAGTGAAAGTAAGTGAGGGTCAGTAGCGTATACTGAGTGATAATGAGTGAGATTGAGTGATGGCGCATATGAGTGAGTTGGCATGAGTGAGACTAAGTGGGAGTAATAGGAACTCTAGTTGAGTGAGAATAAATGAGTGTGAGGGAGTGTTGGAGAGTGTGTGAATCAACTTGACTGAGAATGAACGAGAGTTATAGTTAGTGAGTTAAACCCTGAATGACAGTGAATGAGTCAGAGTGAGAAAAAAGAGAGTGAGATAAAGAGTCAGTAGAAGTGAGTGAGAAATTATGAGTAAGAGTGAATCTGAGCGAGTGAGTGTGAATGAATGAGTGAGACTGGATGAGCATGTAAGTGGGCATGTAGGAGTGAAAGTAAAAGTGAGTGCAGCTGAGTGTGACAGGTGCCAGAATTCTGGCTCTGGTACACTGTACGTAATTTTTGGCCCACGAGGGCACCAATGACATTTAGGGGACATGCATGACAAACTTCTGGCCCTTGCACAATGGAGGCACTTTTTGACATATGGGGGCACGCATAGCACATTTTTTTAAAATGAGGTCAACTCCTGGCGATGATGTTATGATAACGGCGGGAGATACAAAAGCTGGGAGGACGTGTACCGAGCGTCCATGCGACAGATTATGGGAGCATACAATACATCTGCATGGAGTAAATAGTTGTATTGGAAATAGGATTGGCTGACATGAAAATGAGGAAGGATATTGGAACTAACAAATTCGGAATATAGAGAATAATACGTGAATGGGATACACATGCAGCATTGCCAGGACGGAAGTATAACCGCCGTTAAGGTGTACAACGTGACAATTAAGAGGAAGACAGCCCTGAAGAAGTCGTGTGGAACACCCTACACGACAAAACACGTGCTGGCTGGGCATTAAAGAAAGAAAATATAGACGAAAGAAAAAGAATTCCACATATGTCGATCAGAAATTTTGTGTATGATTGAATTAAGTGTGTGCTCAGGATTCGAACTGGCCGTGTTTCATTGATATATTATTCCTGCAGTTATTATGGACCTTCAGTGACATCACTTTCTCTGATCTCATAAAGGTTAAGGTCATATGATATTACTTCCTGGGAAAATTCATGGTCAAAGGTCATATGATGTCATTAAGGTAAAAGGGCATGTGATGTCACTGGCATTTTAGTGCTCCTGGCCTTTTGGTGAATCGACGTTCATGTCCAAACCCAAAATAAAAGCACATAACATTACATAAATAACGTATAAATAAGAAGCATAAATATGAATAAACTTTTAGTCCCTTCAGAAGAGCTGCCATGGCAGTGGTTCCCTTGAAGGTACAGAGATCTCCCCCATGGCGGCAGTGATCTTTAAGTATGGCAGCTAGTAGTCCGGCTGGGTGGTGAGGGACATGACCCCTACCACCTAGGCGGACAGTGGCTGCAAACTCTAAATGAGGCCCAAGTAATTTGCACAAATAACAGTAAAACAATTATGGTGTGATCAAATCAATGCTTTTGACTTTGCAGTGCCCTTGAGAAAACAATTCTGTGACATTATTGGACTGTAGTAAGCTAGCTGGACATTATTGGCTATAGAACATTAGCCATTTTATATACATGATATTTTATGTTCAAAACATTAGAGGATTCCCATTGGTTGAAATACGCAATTCGGGGAATGTGAGATTGAAGGATACGTGTAATATTACTGTAACTAGGGTAACAAGATTGCGATATTAGTTTGTATTAATTTTTTATAGTACTGATGAGTTTGTTCTGAAATTAATTAATTTATTTGACTTTTAATTAGGAAAATGTTAAAGCAAGCAGTAAGTTGAATGCTGTAGTACACCATCTGGGTGCCTGATGATTGTAGTATAAATTGGATTTTAGTGAAGAATCATTCGTTTCAGTAAGAGTTTAAAAAAAAATTATCAGCAGAAGTGAAGGTTTCGACAGTTAAATGTAGGATGTTAATATTTTAATAAATATTTGGGCCCCGATTTACTGAGATTTTGCATCTGTATTGCATCACTTATTTGCGCAGACCCAATGCAAAATCTATTTTAAGATTTACGAAGCCCAATTGAGTGACTATGTATGGTTTTGTACAAAGAAAAGTAACAGAAGGCAATATACAGTGCTGCTTTGAGTTACCTTGTGACGGGGAAGCTTTACATGGGTGGAGCATGGGCGCTCCAGTGCATCCGCCTATGTGTTTTAAAAAAAAATTCATTATCTACTAAAGTCAGTAAACATGGGTTTCTGTCAAAATGGTTCACCTACCCGAGGCTGCTGTAACGAGGAGAAGTATCTCTATTTCTCCTTCTTACTTCCTCTTTGCATGTATTCTCATTCTACAGCACACATACAAAGAGGAATGAGCCTCCAAAAATAGTATTTGTGCTGGAAGGTATCCCTTCCTGACAGGGGAGTAGCCAGAAAATTAAAATACCCACCACCTGGTCTGTATCTCTAATGCCCAGGAGTGAGGGAAGAGAGTAAGCCTTACTCACACAATATTTGGCCCCTTCGTCCCACCTTTCATCCATCTATCATGCTTCCTTCCTTCCTTTATCATTCGGTCTGTCCATCCTTTCATCATCACTTTCCACCCATCCTTCAATCTTTCCACTCACACTTCCATCCCTTCTTATTCATCCATCCATACATCCCTTCTTTTTCATCCATCCATAATTTCACTCTCCGTTTATCAATTCACCCATCCATCCATACTTCTATTCATCCATCTACCCATTCATCCAGCCTTTCATCATTCCAGCCATTCTTTCATTCACGCTTTCACCCACCGATGCAATGTTGTTTTACATTGCATCCATCAATTTTTCACCCTTGCATCCATCTTTTCATGCTTTTTGCCCTTCCTAATTGTCACAGTTTCTTTCTTCTTTTCATACGTTCTTCATTCTTGCCATCTCTCTCACACTCTCTGTACCATAGCCAGTGTATTATGGGCTGGACTGTAAGGAAGTAAATGGGCCCCACGGCTACTATTTGATTGCTAAAATACAGCAATAAACAGGGTTCAGAGTGCCACTTAAGCCTCTGAGTCCTGGTGCCACTGCACCTGCTGCAACAATTGAAGCTACGCCCCCTGCACACTCTTTTTTTTCTTTCTCTCCTCATTTCTCCTTTTAGGCCTCCTTTACTGTTATTGGCTTCCAGTCGCGGTCGGTGTAGGTGTGCCGGCCGGGCGGTGACGTGGGGCGGGGGAGGGGCAGGGTGGGGGGTAGCAAAGTATGGATTACGGACCTATACAGGTAAGTAAACATTTAAATCAATAAAACGAATTTCGTTGCGTTTTATTGATTTAAATGTTTACTTACCTGTATAGGTCCGTAATCCATACTTTGCTACCCCCACCCTGCCCCTCCCCCGCCCCACGTCACCGCCCGGCCGGCACACCTACACCGACTGCGACTGTTGACTTCCCTCCCCTGACCTCTGTTATGGTTTTCTTCTTTTTTTTAATGACCGTTTTTCTGCACACAGAACAAACTCATAAATAATTATAGGTGTCAACACCACCTCTGCTTAAGTTGGGAAAGTGGGGGGGGGGGGGTCGTCACAACGCCACTGCTTTCTGAACAAAAAACTATTCTGACCACAATGGAGGCACAGGTGCATCATGGCGCATGGATGGCTGTCTTGGTGCTAGGCAGCCACAAGTCCACCAGTGCTACAAGAGAGCAGAACTGTGCCATAGCTTTGTAAATATGGTGCAGTTCTGCTCTCTCCCTTTCATGCAACGCAGAGCAGCAACTTCCATTGCGTGAAATCTTAGTAAATATGCCCTTTGGCTTTTGTTGACAGTTTATTTGCACTGGCGGATTCCGCTAAAGTGACTACTTTGCATAGTACTGTTTGCATAGGAAAATGCATTGCTATGTTGTGAGATCAACGATCATCATATGACTAGTAAAAAGGAAATCGGATCGGTTAATTCATTTTCTAGGTTTCCGATTGGTTTTAATCCGCAATTCACGTGAAATATGTCCTTGCTATGAATAATGGAAAAGAATGGAAAATTCACACGGTTTACATCGTTTCCTAAATTAAGTAAAATGTACGAAACAACTAAACAAAAAAAGAGAGAAGAGAAAGCAAGATGATAAGAAAGAGGGTGAGAGAAAAAGAATGAGACTGCATAAAAGGAAACGGCCAAACATTGCAATAGAAAAAAGTAATGTGAAATAATAAGAATTCAGGAACATCCTAGAACTAATTTCCATTTTCAGTTTGAGCTTTCAAAAATCATCAAAGCACTACTCAATGAGAAAAGAACACTTTTCATTTCTAATAAGAACTGTTACAAGATGTTCTATTGGTAATTTGCTAAATTACTCAAGTTCTTCAAAATGACAGGCTGACCCTAATTTCATCAATTAGTTAAGTTTAGGAAGAATACACCTCCCTAAATTGTGAGTGAGCCAGGGGCTGTAACAAGGCTTGTTAAAGCACTATGTGAAATATCTGTGCATTTCACCGAGTTAGAGGTTCATAAACCAGGAAGGGTAAACCGGCCTTTTGTCCTTAAATGGGTTTTTAAGAGAAGTGGAGCGCTAGAGAAAAGCGGAGTGCTAGGGACTGGCTGAAACAAATGTAAGCCTTCTCAGTTAATGGTAATAGTCTTTGGGGGGTGTAAAACCAATGCTAGTTCCACTTTGAGTCCTGCATTATTTGCTGTTAATATTTGATTTTTCAATAACGTCTTAGATGCATTCGCAATTAATTATGCTTCAAATACATGTTTATTAAAGTATGTTTTAATTTAGCTTAGTTACCTCATGCTGATACATCAATGTCATTTTTAACTTGTTTATGAAATAAACGCTGCCAGTTTGGTGTCATATTCAACAAATAGTGTACTTTGTAATATGACTGAAAGCAATAAAGGAATATTATGTCAAGACACTGAGCCTAGCATTATGCACCAGCACTTTTACTGCCACTCCCCCATTGTTGCTTCAAAAACTAGTTGATGCTTTTTCAGCCCTTCTCTGTTTTGCTGTTGTTTGATGTAGAATAAAGGTCTGGAGAACAAGTGCAAGCCGAAATATAACCATAAAATTAGAATAGCCACAAAAAAAACACATTTTCATCAAGCTACAATGTGATCCTCAAACATAACCATGATTTCTTTTTTTAAATGTTCGATTTTTTTTATCTTGCCTAATGCCCTAAATATGCAAAAAGAACAGATGATGGACGGAATGCTGAACAAATCAAACATTCACCCCCAGTCACAGATCTGGGTTAAATTCATTGGTTTTTTTGTTCATCATGCCATTCCAGTTTGGACCCAGCCATATGAAAATCAGTCTTGACCCTGCTCCCTGTGGAAACAGTCCAGCCTAAATGGCCAGGCCAGGTGCTCCCTGGACCGAAAACAAGCATTCTGGGACCAGTTTCGAGATATCACCCTTCATCAGCCAGGCTAGCTTGAATCCTGCGGCATAGCAAGCACGAGACCCACATCTGGTCATACCCTTCCCACTTACGGCGACAAATGCAAAAATAACATGATGGACGGAATGCTGAACAAATCAAAAAATTCATCCCCAGTCACAGATCTGGGTTAAATCCATCGTTTTCTTGCTTGCCACGCCATTCCAGTTTGGATTGAGCCATATGCAAATCAGTCTTGACCATGCTCCCCATGGAAACAGCCTAGCCCGAAATGCCAGGCCAGGTCCTCCCTGGACCGTAAACAAGCATCCTGGGACCGATTTCGGGGTATCACCCTAAATTTGTAATGGTTACTTCTCAATCTTTAGTCAACAATTTCACAATTTTTTTCATGCTCTTCTGAATTAAAATTTCTGATTCTTTCAATGCCCAGACTTTGTTCTCTTTCAAACAATGTACCCCTCTATGACAGAGAATATGCATACGTTACTGGCTAAAGCTTTGAAATGGGTGAGTACCCTCGTAACATCGAACTTTATGTAAAGGAGGAGGCAACACATTTGGTAAGTGTAACATTTGCTTTTTCTTCTCAATTTTTGCCAGTGACATGGAGAGTTCCATTCTTTTAAATTTGTACCATCTCCTCCTGGCTGATTTATTGCAAAATTTAACGTATGACAAGCATGCTCATAACACCCAGATCTTCCTAAGAGTTCAAAGAAAGGGTCTGGGTTCAGCAAAAACCGTAGATTCGCTTCCATCACCTTTGAAAGCAGTTCAAAAATGGATGTCCCTGATTTTTTTAAACTAAATCCTGCAAAGACCGAAATTATGTTAAACCCTAATCAACCTAAAAATAGGACTCCAAACTGTTGCCTTCATCTCTTGGAGCCTCTCTTCTAGTGTACAGAGTCAGGAATTTGGGCATGACCACTGAGCCAGATCTTTCTTTTGCAGGTAACAGTAAAACATTTTTTACCATCTTCCAGTACTAAGAGAGTTTTTCCCATACTTACTCTCCCACAGAGAGTCATGGCCCCTGAATCTTTCATTTAGTCACAACTTATACATATTTGAACAGTAAAAGAGGTCAGTGCTAGAATTGTTGGGTTTTACATGCATGAGATAGTGTTTTTGTTAAAAAGACATTGGGCCCCATGCATCAAGCGAAAAACCGGTTGCAAACGGGCAGATTCGCAGAATCTGCCCCTTTGCGACCGGTATTTTTGCATTTGGGATGCATCATCCCAAATGCAAAAATCGCAATTTGAGAAATCGCAAAAATAGCGATTACTTAATTGCGGTTGCATTTAGGGAATCGCAAATTGCGATTCCCTGAATGCAATGCATGATGAAATCGCAAATAGCGATTTCGCAAATAGGGGTAGCAAATTACCATCAATTTGAACTTGATGGTAATTTGCAAAAACTTTGAGAAATGCACTGAAGTGCATTTTTCAAAGTTCCTGGTTACACACACACATGCTCTTGGGGCATGTGTGTGCGCAACATGTGTTCACATTGCTATTTCAGGAGTGCAACAGGGTGTCCTTTTGGCACCCTTGCACCCTTGAAATTGCATGGGCAATTTGCGAGTACCTATTGGGTACTCGCAAATTGGGCATGCAATACCCATTCATCCCTATGGGCCTGTAGGCCCGTAGGAATGAATGGGAAGCCATTCCTTATTTGCGACTCGCAATTTGCGCATCGCAATTAGGGAATCGCTATTTTTTTTGCGATTCCTACATGCATAGGCTTTTGCGATTCCTTAATTGCGATTCCTTAATAATTGCAATTAAGGAATCGCAGAAGCCTACCTTGATGCATGTGCCCCTTAATCTCCACATTTTCTGTGTCCTTGTGACATAACTGAGTCACTGATGCTTGTTGCCTCACTGACAGGATGTGGACGCCCCTGGCTTCCCTGCAGGATTATTTTCTTTGTGTCCTGTGTCTGTTTCTCTATTGGGTTGTGTCTGCCTATTTCCACCTATAACAGTTAAGGAGACCAAATGAAAACCTATATTTTTGTCTGTCCAGTGACAGATGGTGTGGAAGTCACTTAGGGAGAAGACAGGGACAAGCAGGGCCCGGCACCTGGATGCACTTGTGGAATCTTCACTGCATATTGAAAACAGAACTCAGAGGTTATAGATCAAGATCTTACAACCCCCGCAAATGAGGTGAAAACAGTAGGGTGATGGCAGGGTTGTACTCGGACAGAAAATAGGCCCATGCACCAAAATAGAAGGGGCTCCCATTAGAGAATTAGATAGCTAAAAATGTGGCCCATGTTTGGACATTTGGGCAGTTATGACCTTGTAAAGACACGCTGTATAAAATGTTTTGCAAGGTATGAAAGACCACGGATTTGAGCTTGCTGCAGGCAATGTTTGTTTTACTATCATGGAACACACGTTACTACCTACATTTCTTATTCAATTACAGACTAATTTAATTCTGTATCTCCTAAAGTTCTAGAAGAAAACAAAATTGTTCACTCTTTATCCTGTTTCTCCTGTATAAAAGACTACCCCTAGACCTTTGAAACAGCATTCGTGATGAATACACAGTCACCATCTGGCTCTAAAGGTTTGTAAATGTACCACCCACCAAGATCCCCTATGAGCTTGACCTCTTGAAACTCTTCCAAATGTTCATCATCTCATTTAAACTCCATATTTTTCTTTAATAAAGATTGCAAATTATTAGTTTGGGACAACAGATTTTCAATAATACTTCTATAGTATTCCACCCATCGTAAAAAAGGAAAGAACCTCTTCCTTACTTCAAGACACTTCCATCTTTTGTATTTTCTCCAGAAGATCAATTTTCGGAAGTGCTCCCGATGCACTAATCTGATGCCTTAAGTAGGTTAACTACTCTTTTTTCTGAAGCAATACTTTGCCGTTTAAAATCATTCCAAACTCCTCAAATTTCTTCAGCACCTCCTTCACATACAAGAAATTTTGCTCCTAGGTTGTCCTATGAATCAGAATATCATACCCAAAAAATTTCACCCACGGCATACCTCCCAATAAGGAAGATAGGGCTCTATGAAACCCAGAGGCTGCAGAAATAAAACCAAAAGGTCACACTCACAGGCATGGTAAAAGCTGCCCTAACCAGCGAGTCCTCTGGCAATATTATCTTGTGATATGAAGAGCCAAGATCTATGGTACCAAAAATCCTTGTTCCTGCCAACATGGAAGTGATGGTGGGCAAAGGGCCGTTGTCCACCACAGCTCTTTTTTCAGGGCCGTGAAGTCAAATAACAGGCAAATCTCTCCACTGGCCTTCCTGGTCCTAGGATGCTTGTTTCCAGTCCAGGGAGGACCTGGCCTGGCAGTTCGGGCTGGACTGTTCCCATTGGGCGCAGGGTCAAGACTGATTTGCATATGGCTGGGTCCAAACTGGAATGGCATGGTGAGCAAAAAAACGATGGATTTAGGCCCAGATCTCTGTACTGGGGTGAATGTACGACATTGTTCTGCATTCTGTCCATCCATTGCTCTTTTTGCATTTGTCACCCCGAGTGGGACGGGTATGCCCAGACGTGGGTCCCGTGCTCTCCATGCCCCTGGACTCAAGCTATCCCGGCTGATGAGGGCTGAAAGCCCGAAACCGGTCCTAGGATGCTTGTTTCCAGTCCAGGGAGGACCTGGCCTGGAAGTTCGGGCTGGACTGTTCCCATTGGGCACAGGGTCAAGACTGATTTGCATATGGCTGGGTCCAAACTGGAATGGCATGGTGAGCAAAAAAACGATGGATTTAGGCCCAGATCTCTGTACTGGGGTGAATGTACGACATTGTTCTGCATTCTGTCCATCAATTGTTCTTTTTGCATTTGTCACCCCGAGTGGGACGGGTATGCCCAGACGTGGGTCCCTTGCTCTCCATGCCACTGGAGTCAAGCTATCCTGGCTGATGAGGGCTGAAAGCCCGACACCGGTCCTAGGATGCTTGTTTCCAGTCCAGGGAGGACCTGGCCTGGCAGTTCGGGCTGGACTGTTCCCATTGGGCGCAGGGTCAAGACTGATTTGCATATGGCTGGGTCCAAACTGGAATGGCATGGTGAGCAAAAAAACTATGGATTTAGGCCCAGATCTCTGTACTGGGGTGAATGTACGACATTGTTCTGCATTCTGTCCATCAATTGTTCTTTTTGCATTTGTCACCCCGAGTGGGACGGGTATGCCCAGACATGGGTCCCGTGCTCTCCATGCCACTGGAGTCAAGCTATCCTGGCTGATGAGGGCTCAAAGCCCGAAACCGGTCCTAGGATGCTTGTTTCCAGTCCAGGGAGGACCTGGCCTGGCAGTTCGGGCTGGACTGTTCCCATTGGGCGCAGGGTCAAGACTGATTTGCATATGGCTGAGTCCAAACTGGAATGGCATGGTGAGCAAAAAAACGATGGATTTAGGTCCAGATCTATGTACTGGGGTGAATGTATGACATTGTTCTACATTCTGTCCATCAATTGTTCTTTTTGCATTTGTCACCCAGAGTGGGACGGGTATGCCCAGACGTGGGTCCCGTGCTCTCCATGCCACTGGAGTCAAGCTATCCTGGCTGATGAGGGCTGAAAGCCGGAAACCGGTCCTAGGATGCTTGTTTCCAGTCCAGGGAGAACCTGGCCTGGCAGTTCGGGCTGGACTGCTCCCTTTGGGCGCAGGGTCAAGACTGATTTGCATATGGCTGGGTCCAAACTGGAATGGCATGGTGAGCAAAAAAACGATGGATTTAGGCCCAGATCTATGTACTGGGGTGAATGTATGACATTGTTCTACATTCTGTCCATCAATTGTTCTTTTTGCATTTGTCACCCCGAGTGGGACGGGTATGCCCAGACGTGGGTCCCGTGCTCTCCATGCCACTGGAATCAAGCTATCCTGGCTGATGAGGGCTGAAAGCCCGAAACCGGTCCTAGGATGCTTGTTTCCAGTCCAGGGAGGACCTGGCCTGGCAGTTCGGGCTGGACTGTTCCCATTGGGCGCAGGGTCAAGACTGATTTGCATATGGCTGGGTCCAAACTGGAATGGCATGGTGAGCAAAAAAACTATGGATTTAGGCCCAGATCTCTGTACTGGGGTGAATGTACGACATTGTTCTGCATTCTGTCCATCAATTGTTCTTTTTGCATTTGTCACCCCAAGTGGGACGGGTATGCCCAGACATGGGTCCCGTGCTCTCCATGCCACTGGAGTCAAGCTATCCTGCCTGATGAGGGCTGAAAGCCCGAAACCGGTCCTAGGATGCTTGTTTCCAGTCCAGGGAGGACCTGGCCTGGCAGTTCGGGCTGGACTGTTCCCATTGGGCGCAGGGTCAAGACTGATTTACATATGGCTGGGTCCAAACTGGAATGGCATGGTGAGCAAAAAAACTATGGATTTAGGCCCAGATCTCTGTACTGGGGTGAATGTACGACATTGTTCTGCATTCTGTCCATCCATTGCTCTTTTTGCATTTGTCACCCCGAGTGGGACGGGTATGCCCAGACGTGGGTCCCGTGCTCTCCATGCCACTGGAGTCAAGCTATCCTGGCTGATGAGGGCTGAAAGCCCAAAACCGGTCCTAGGATGCTTGTTTCCAGTCCAGGGAGGACCTGGCCTGGCAGTTCGGGCTGGACTGTTCCCATTGGGCGCAGGGTCAAGACTGATTTGCATATGGCTGGGTCCAAACTGGAATGGCATGGTGAGCAAAAACTATGGATTTAGGCCCAGATCTCTGTACTGGGGTGAATGTACGACATTGTTCTGCATTCTGTCCATCAATTGTTCTTTTTGCATTTGTCACCCCAAGTGGGACGGGTATGCCCAGACATGGGTCCCGTGCTCTCCATGCCACTGGAGTCAAGCTATCCTGCCTGATGAGGGCTGAAAGCCCGAAACCGGTCCTAGGATGCTTGTTTCCAGTCCAGGGAGGACCTGGCCTGGCAGTTCGGGCTGGACTGCTCCCATTGGGCGCAGGGTCAAGACTGATTTGCATATGGCTGGGTCCAAACTGGAATGGCATGGTGAGCAAAAAACAATGGATTTAGACCCAGATCTATGTACTGGGGTGAATGTATGACATTGTTCTGCATTCTGTCCATCAATTGTTCTTTTTGCATTTGTCACCCCGAGTGGGACTGTTATGCCCAGACGTGGGTCCCGTGCTCTCCATGCCACTGGAGTCAATCTATCCTGGCTGATGAGGGCTGAAAGCCCAAAACCGGTCCTAGGATGCTTGTTTCCAGTCCAGGGAGGACCTGCCCTGGGAGTTCGGGCTGGACTGTTCCCATTGGGCGCAGGGTCAAGACTGATTTACATATGGCTGGGTCCAAACTGGAATGGCATGGTGAGTAAAAAAACTATGGATTTAGGCCCAGATCTCTGTACTGGGGTGAATGTACGACATTGTTCTGCATTCTGTCCATCAATTGTTCTTTTTGCATTTGTCATCCCGAGTGGGACGGGTATGCCCAGACGTGGGTCCCGTGCTCTCCATGCCACTGGAATCAAGCTATCCTGGCTGATGAGGGCTGAAAGCCCGAAACCGGTCCTAGGATGCTTGTTTCCAGTCCAGGGAGAACCTGGCCTGGCAGTTCGGGCTGGACTGTTCCCATTGGGCGCAGGGTCAAGACTGATTTGCATATGACTGGGTCCAAACTGGAATGGCATGGTGAGCAAAAAAACTATGGGTTTAGGCCCAGATCTCTGTACTGGGGTGAATGTACGACATTGTTCTGCATTCTGTCCATCAATTGTTCTTTTTGCATTTGTCACCCCGAGTGGGACGGGTATGCCCAGACGTGGGTCCCGTGCTCTCCATGCCACTGGAGTCAAACTATCCTGGCTGATGAGGGCTGAAAGCCCGAAACCGGTCCTAGGATGCTTGTTTTCAGTCCAGGGAGGACCTGGCCTGGCAGTTCGGGCTGGACTGTTCCCATTGGGTGCAGGGTCAAGACTGATTTGCATATGGCTGGGTCCAAACTGGAATGGCATGGTGAGCAAAAAAACAATGGATTTAGGCCCAGATCTCTGTACTGGGGTGAATGTACGACATTGTTCTGCATTCTGTCCATCAATTGTTCTTTTTGCATTTGTCACCCCGAGTGGGACGGGTATGCCCAGACGTGGGTCCCGGGCTCTCCATGCCACTGGTGTCAAGCTATCCTGGCTGATGAGGGCTGAAAGCCCGAAACCGGTCCTAGGATGCTTGTTTCCAGTCCAGGGAGGACCTGGCCTGGCAGTTCGGGCTGGACTGTTCCCATTGGGTGCAGGGTCAAGACTGATTTGCATATGGCTGGGTCCAAACTGGAACGGCGAGCAAAAAAACTATGGATTTAGGCCCAGATCTCTGTACTGGGGTGAATGTACGACATTGTTCTGCATTCTGTCCATCAATTGTTCTTTTTGCATTTCTCAACCACAGAAGCCACACACTCTGTGGCCTCTATGAGAGTGATCAGACCCAAATCACAGAGTGAGAGGAAATGGCTATTTTGCAGTCTCCCTTCCTCTTTTTGCCCCACTTTTTGATTATAAGCAACTGGTGTAATGACTGTAATTTACTGAGCCCTGCTGACCAGGCCTCGGTGCATGTGCTCTGACTCTTGAACGAGTATGTTTAATTGGCTTTTACCCAATTGGCGTAGGTTAACTTACTTCTAAGTTGGGGTGGGTGGCGAACTCTGCCCCACCGGCGTAGTTTGCAGAGTTTTGCAACTCCGTGCTCCATTTGGAGCGTGGAATTCAGCAAAAAAAAACTCTGCCATCCACCGGCGGAGTGGAGTTTACTGGCACGCTCATCACAGACAATGTTTGGGGATTCGGGAGCTATGCTGAGTTGGAGAGACTTTGGTGAACCTTTGCCTGCGGAAGTGGAATTTTGATTATGCATGAAGATCTGCTCAGGTGGAAGGGGAAGGAGCAGGGTGGAATTGGACTAGATCACTGTACCCGACTCCTGGGAAGACTCTGACTCTTTTCTCTACATACAGTATGCACACTACAGTTTGCCAGCCATCGAGACTATAAGAAGCTAGATCGTCTGTTTCATGAGTACAATAGAGAAAGACTTAAATACTAGTGAGGACGGCTCAAACAAACAGCCAGCGGAGGCCATCTTATGTGAGGATAAATTCCTCAGTTGCCTATGAGAATAGGTGCAGAATGGATGTGTTCTAGGTTTATTTTACTTAAACCATTCAGTCAGCATGCGCAGTCTAGTCTATGACAAGTTGCTAACCCTTTTAATTGCTTCTCGCAACGTCACTGCCAAGCTCTCTAGTGAATGGTGCTGGACGCTTGGCAGTGCTGCAGTGATGTGTCGGCCCGCTGCGGGATTTCCAAGACCCCCCCATGGGCCCCACGGGCATCCACCTGCCGCCCCTGGGCATGGGTTTAGCACTGCTAGCTTTGGGAGTGGTCTACCACCTATATGCCTGTTTCCTGGGTGGCTCCCTATCCCTTCTCCTGCTGACCGTGGGAGAATGGGGAGAAGAGGATAGTCGCAGGTGCCTGTGGCTGGAGCTGGGACCCTACACTCAACACGCTGACGTGCGTAAGCTGCTAGCTGTGTAGACTGTGTCTCTGTTAGCGGCTAGCGACGATGCACGGAAGAGACAGACAAGGTGCGGGAAGTGCGTGAGGCAGGTGCCCTGGGTGAGAATAGTAAGGGCAAGCCCCGCGAGGAGCCGACGACCAGATGGCAACGTGCTGTCTAACCAGCTATCCAGAACACCTTACCGGACCTCTAGGTATCACTCTTTGGCCGGGTGCTTGCAGTAGCCCGTGCTCGTGTGTGTGTGTTTGTGTGAGAGAAAAGGAGTGTGCTCTTGCATATTCTCGAGTCAAGTCCTAACACGCTACTTTTTGCAGGTGGCCACATCCCAATTTCCTACCACATGATTCCACCTTAATTTATACAATAACTAAGTCGATTTAAATAATGCCTGCACTAAAGACAAACCATCTTTACTTCATTGATGAATCAGCAGTTTTACTGGCATATCCTTAGGTGGCCGAGCAAATGCTCTGCCTGCTCGTGGAACACAGAATTTGGTGGAATTTTTTGTTAAATGCGTAGCGGGCATTTTTTGCTTGCTTGCGGTCCTCAACGTCAAGTTGGCGACCACGAGCGAGCAAAATCAACATCCCGGTGAGACTTTTTCCTCGTTCGCGATCAGCAACATCAAGTTGCAGATCGCGAGCGTGGAAAATAAACCTCCCGGCGAGATTCTCAACGCGGGGAGGTCAGGTTTCTCATTGCGAGTGGTCGCGTATGCTCGCGTCCGCTCGCGATGAGAAACTACCAGTCCGCGTTGAGAAAGCTGCCGCTCGAGTACAAATCTACTCGAGCGGCAGAAAACGACCGCTTGCACTGTGCAAGATGCCGTTTGCAATGTTTGCACAGTGTGGACATGCATCCGGCACTGTGCAATCAGTGCGAACAGCATTTCCCTACCGCACTACGCAGTTCACGTAGCTACGCGTAGCGTGCGCAGCGCGAAGTGCACTTCGCATAGCTACGCGTAGCGCCACTACGCGAATTACGCCCAGGGTTAGTGTTGGGTTGCCAGGTGGAGTTGGCTCATCAGCTGCGGGGGGTTTCGAGCTCGTGGCAGCCAAACTCAATGCCATACGTGGGTGTCTGAGTCCCATCAGGGACCACGTACAGTCCCTATCGGACACCCCCTGTACGCACCATGCTCCGCCACAGACCTTGGCTGACCTCGCTGGTGCCATGAATCTAATACAAGAACTGTCTGGTCAGACAGGCACCAGCCATGACAGCACAGAGTTGGCACAGGTGCGGAGGTCAATGGAGACCATGGAGCAGATGCAGGCTGGAAGTATGTCTGCCACGGCTGGACACCAGCGAGGAGTGGCTGGGAACTTCAATGCCCTGCAGTACTTCATCTTGCCATTGCTGTCACTGAGCCGTTCCCAGATGACTGCAGCGGGAACATCGACACACACAGCTCCGACCCCTGATGTGTCCGTGGCACACTGTCATGCTGCCCCATCACCTACGCAGTCTGAGGTGTGAGGGGCACACAGTGATGCAGCCATCACCCCGCCACACACACCGGACACACCGGACACAGAACCCGTATCAGGGGAGTGAGAAGGGGATGGGAACTACTGTTTGAGGAAGGAGGCAGTAGCATCCATCACCACCATATGGCCTGTCCCTGCCTGGTTATGACCTATGCATCATGCCCTGGGAAATACCTCCCACTGACCTCCGGAACACTCTGCGACATTCACCCGGACCCCGACACGGACTGTCATTTCTTCACCGCTGGCCAATTACACAGCAATCCTGCTGCGGACTGCACTCTCCCTCTTCCTAATCACTGTGCAATCCCCAAAGGACTCTGGTTGGCCCACCACTGGGCTTCCATGTGATGTGGGCTTGGATGGTCATGTACAGCTCCAGCTTCGTCAATCACCTGAATGTGAATAAAACATTCTAATTCACACAGATGTGTCATCACTATGTTCACTCACGTATGGAAGTATGGCTGGATGTAGGGACAATGATTGCACTTGAAGGTACACCCTGGTAACTGACATCTATGCGCATGTCTATCCCTGAGACACATGGCCAATTGGATGACTGTGAAGGTGAGTACTAGCTGTGTCCCCATTGCACATCAGCAACTAGCTCACAACCCCCCAACGTAGGCACACGTCCATGTGTTGAATAGGGCTGTGTGTAGGAGTGACCAAAACGTTGGCAGGCCAGGAGTGGTGTCCTACACCACGTGTGACAACAGAACTTCACGTCGCATGCCTACTTACACACATCTGTGTGGACACATTCTGTTGTGATGTATGACATTGCTCCACATGGTCAGAGGTTGGACACCATACACACATAGCTGAAGTCATGTAAGTGCACATGTCGGCCAGCACCTATCCAAAAACAATGTCTGGCTCACAGAGGTGGAGCTTGCCAAAAGGACACACCCCCATGCACATGCGTCAGTCAGTTCCTCCCTGTGTTGGGACGATGCTCATTGTGGCACACGTGTGGACAATCTGAACAACACACCTCACAGTTAGACACCAGTGGAGTGGCATAGACTTTATTGGCATGTGCATGTCAGTACGGACGAGGAAACAGCCACAACAGGCAGGGACATGCTTAAGACACTTACACGCAGCATGGGTACATGTCAAGGTTCAGAAAATGTTGGGGCTGAAATGGACAACATTCAGCACGGATGGCAATGCTCACAGCCCACCTTGCCTTGCTGGATGAGTCATGTGTTGTTTGGCGCCTGCCCATTGCCCCGTGTGAGGGGGCACGACTCACTGCACGTGGGATCTGCATGGTGCTCTGCCTCCGGAGTGCGCCGATTGTCTGCTCTGCTGACAGTGATCAGGTGTGAGGGTCCGACAGGTTCACATGTCGTGCTCCATTGCCATGTGTGTGCTCTCCCCCAGCAGTGTGTCCGAATTGGCAATGTTGCCAAACGACGCTGTGTTGCTCCGACCATGGACCTGCGTCACCTTGCACAGGTGTGTGTACACACGCGTTATTCCACGCGCATGCATCCAGAGCCCGACCTAAGGCAGACGTGTCCTCGGTTGTGGTGGGATATGTGAGCAATCCCCACGATGCAACAAGTTGTTGGGCCATGTGCTGTGGGTGGCAATCGGATGTGGCTGCAGGAACGTAGTTACTCGTCCATGAATGCCCGTGCAGCTTCATGTGCAATGTGTTCCAATAGTACGTCGTTGTCGTGTTCAAGGAACACCAGGGTGAGCCAATCCATTAGGTGGTCCGGGCAGGTGTGCTCAGCCCACGCCGTCTCACCGATCCGCAACACAGCCCAATAGGGGAGCGCCTCGATGTGGTCACTGCACACGAGAAATTGTGTAATCTCCCATGCACAACTACCAATACATACGCAGTATGTCAATGCATCCCATGCACGGTTGTCTCGGTTACACTCCTGTTCGTGATCCAACAGGGGCGCAGACACAAGTCATAGTCCAATTCATCAACAGTTGTGTTGGATAGGCAGACATCCATGGGACACTCGAATGTGCATGTTCGGCAGTGGAACCAGGGCTGGACGCAGGTGACGTGGGCAATGCGGAAGCTGAGCCTGTAACTGATCAGCAGCACTGCCAGTGGCAGTGCGCCCAGTAAATGCAGCATATGTGCACGGTACTGTTCCACGTGACGGGGGTTGTGCATGTGCCCGGTATGGCCTGCCATTGCGTTGGTGCGTCTCGTGAACTGGCACTCTTCTGAACTGCGGCAGTTGTGTGGAGGATATGCCACAGCTCTGAGCAATGATTCGTATGTGTGTGCAACGCTGTGGGTAATGGGTTGCTGTTTCCGTGAGTGTCAAGGGCATCCCATGCGGGGGTACCACAGGCAGGGGCTTCTGTGTGTGCGCTGTGGATGAGTTGGATGGTTCATTGGCGGAATGCGTGGTGTGGGAGTCGTCCCTGTCTGCCATTGCATCTCTATCAGGGTGTTCCAGGCGCGTTCTGGACCAAGGTCAGAGGTGCAGGTGTCCTCCCGCCTTCTGCATTGGGACAATGGTGCTTTCATCCCTGATGTTTGTCTGACTACTACTTGCATTTTCGGAATGTGATGTGGCTTTGGCGCTGAGATTGGGACACGGCCTTGGGGTCATGGTGTACGAATGGCGATGCACACACACATGTTGGCATGTGGAGTCAGGTCCCCGGGCGGCCTCGCGCTGCTTGTGCTATCTCACTCCGTCTCCCTCCCTCGCTCTCTCCCTCTCTTTCCTTTGTTGGGCGCGTGGCACACCTTCTTCTCTTGGATTTGGTCTTCCAGGCTGTGTGCTACGGATTGTTCAGTGAGGAGCCGCTAGGACTCACCCTGAGGGTTGTTTCTGCTTTTGTTTGTATGGTGTTTTGTGTTGGTGATTGCATTGCTGTATGACTGAATCTCCATTTTCTGGCCACGCATGTATGTGTATTTTCCTGGTTGTGCGACATCAGGCAAAATGTTTGTTTTGGGATTCGTGGTGTTGGTGTGCAATTTCTTAGTGCAGGGTTGGGGGGGGGGGTGTTGTGGGCCTGGGTGTAGTGGCGGTGGGTGTTGTGGCCCTCTTGGGTGTCCGGGCCGCATGATGAGTGGCTCCATGGCATCTGTTGCCCTTCGGATGTGGCCCTGGGCTGTGCTCCCTTTTGTGGTGCTGGCTGCCGTCCGACTTTACACCAGGTCAGAGCAGGTGTAAATTTCCTGGTGCTAACGCGCCTTATCACCTGTTTTGTGTTCTTATCGCCGATGTGGCTGGTTGTTGTGATTGTTGAGGTGTGATGTTGCGCCTTTTGGCACGGGAACGCCCACTCTGCATTTCATTAGTGATAGTTGTGCGGGTCCTCTGTGGCGATGTTTTTTGCTGCTGCTATCGCGGGTAAACTGGTGCTGTGGGCTGTTAACACTGGCTTGTGAATGGAGGGGTAAATTTATCACGACTTTGGCTGCGATAAAGTGCCGTTAATTTGGCGATCGCTCCTTGTGAATATGCCCCCTTGTTTTATAAATTGGTGTTGGGTTTTTATTGAGTCTTGTTTTATTATTATTCAACTGTCTTAGTATTTCTTAATGCTTTACACTTGTTCCTTTGATGAGGCCTGACTGCCTGAGCCACAGCCACCCAGGGTTGACCTAAGATTTTTCAAACAAATCTGACTGGACCCAGTACAGGTAGTGAATTTACTACACAGTGAGGTCTCACAACCAAACCATATGACAAACTGCTTTCTTCACACACAGTTTCTTTAATTTGGCCGCAACGTACTCCAGGACAGCTACAAGCTGACTCCTAACCTTGTTCACCCTAGGTACGGCACTCTTATTCACTTTTATCCTATGTTAGTAGTTTATAAATATCCTTACTTCTCACTGAAAACCCATTGAAACAATCTCTAAACCACACCTACCTTCAATCTACCTCACCTGCACTTGGGGATTTTCATTGGGATCCAAAAGAATGCCTAATTTTCTTCGACGAGGCAAGCCTAAAATTCTTTCTTCTATAATAGAAAGATAACCGTTTCCTGTGGCAATTCCACCTTTGAACTCCAAGGTTGTTTCAAAATAACCCCTCTTCTTAATTGGCTGACCATCATATCCACCTGGCCTCACACCCATGCAACTCAAACAATGGTTCTCTGCAAAATGTCTTTATACACATTTTCCAAAATGGTAGTCATCTTTGAACATGATTTAAACATCATCTTGACTCGTACCCCCATTCCAACCCACTCTGAGGGATTACTCTCACTTCTCCTACTAGTCTGTAGGATTATCTCTTCACATTCCTCTTCCACCTGCTGCTGTTATCTCATCACTGTACTGGCACTGCAATGGCATTTTAGAAAGAAGCACTTTATACCACATCTGTTGCAGGTAACATTTGGTGTTAGACACTCTCCGTAACTTGCCATATGCCCCTCCATGCCACTCATATACAATGCCTTTTAATTTCACAAGTTTCACAGCCGCATCATGATTCTTCACCACCACCATCACTGTACCCCTTGATCTCTCTTCTCACTATCATTCTTTATCTCACTTACACAGTTCATCAAAATCTCAATAAGCTTAGCAACAATAAATACTTCATTTAGAGCTGGTTCATCCTTCAGCCAACATTCTTCGCTCACGTTCTTACACTTGCCATTTAACAGAAATTGGTCATGTATTCTCTAACCAGTAAGCTCACCAACTTTATACATTGAATATAGCTTACTCAAAGCAGTGACATATTTTCCAATGATTCTCTTCCTGATTGGGTCTGTCAACCGAATGATATCTCTCCAAAATGGTCATAACTCACGTCAAGTAATGTACGTCTTATTTTTTAAACAGATCTCATACCCATTGATGCCTCATACAACATCCCTTTCCAACTCTGTGAAAATCTCCTGGCCTTTTGCCTTGAACTAGGAAAATGTACGGCAAAATTTGCACTCCACACCCATGTTAGGCCAAGACACTCTTGCATAATTTTCGAATACGTTTTATATTTGTTTCACCTTATGGGCAGCTCTTCTGGGTCACTCAAAAACTGCATTGTCTGTCAGCCTCCTTTTTTGCCCTACATTCTTGTAAACACACTCCAAAAATGTGCAATATGCCCAGGTTATTCTTTTGTTAATGTTACACAATGTAGGGTGTGTAAACACCACTGAGATAAAGTTTCAACCTGCTACTGCATCGGGTTCTCTATTTTCCAGTAACGACTATTGAAATACAAACATACTGACTTCTTTCTTCCTTAACAACAATTAAAGCTTTTCACACCCTGACCAGTTTCTTTATCTAGATTTTCCTTTGATTTTTTTAATAAAGGTGTGCCTGCCACTAATAGGCCTGGAACTCCTAATAACGTTTTCTTGACTCCAACAGCCACCTTGCTATAAT
Source organism: Calotriton arnoldi (assembly GCA_963921515.1). Taxonomy (NCBI): domain Eukaryota; kingdom Metazoa; phylum Chordata; class Amphibia; order Caudata; family Salamandridae; genus Calotriton; species Calotriton arnoldi. Next base: position 139,386 of record CAWUFW010007638.1, read on the forward strand.
CTGAAATACGGTGTGCTTATTACTGTCATGCTTACCAAGAATCTTCCAGTTGCTTTTGCAAGTGACTGAACTATCCTCTTTCCTCACTGTCTTAGTCTCAGGTTTCTCTAATAAGATGTGTCTATCACCAATAGGCCTAATGCACATGCAGCCCTTTGTTATTTCTTCAGACGGTAATGTTATTTCTCCTCCACAGTCTAGCTTGCATGATAGTTGTTGTCACAGCAACCACTGTTTTGAGGTGCAGAGACAACAATCTTTAGTCTACACCTTCACGTTGTCATACTGTTGGAACTTGGATTATTTGTAGTGGCAGATATGCATTTACCAATGGCAATAATACCACTAACACAATATAGGGTCCAGATTAGGTCTTAGAAAATTATTCTCATACTCAACCGTTGGTAGCTTGGCTGCGAGCAAGCGGGCTTAACTTCAAAGACAGGTATGTAAAGCATTTAAAAACACCACTTCAGTAAATAATTAAGACACAACACACACACAAAATACAACACCAATGTATAACAATAGGAAATATTTTTATCTTTAAAATGACACCAAAACAAAAAGAATCCACTGTAGGGAACCAGAGATATGAATGTTTAAAATGTAGACCCTTTCTAGTGCTTAGAAACCAACAGTGCCACTTTTGGACATTTGGTTGCCTCTGACAGGGACAAATTCACACTTAGCAACTTTACTGGAGGATATTTCACCAAACGTCATGCAGCCTCCTCCAGCAGGCCTGATTCAGTGAAGAACTCCTTTCTGAAGTTCCTCTTGCGGCTCCAAAGTGTCCAAAACACAATCCAAGGGTCTGGAATCTCCAAGATGGCCCAAGAAAGTTTGGGAATTCAGTTCCCAAAGTCCACTTGGACAAAACCCTTACAAATCCACTGGTAGAACTCCCGGCTGAGGATTCTTTGTGGTGATGGTCTAGGTGAGCTCTGTTAACCTGTAGCTTGCAGTGAGTCCACTCTTTAGTCCTTTTAAAGCAAGGTAGTCCACAGGGCTGTAGTTCTGGCTGGTGCAAGAGGCGCAATCTTCAGAGTGCAGGGCCTGATTAATGCACATCAAACTCCTCAGCATGGGCCCTTCTTGGTCTCTTAGGTTTCAAGCAGCAGATCTGAGAGGAACTGCCCCTCTCAGATACTTATTCAGTGTTCTCTGCGGTCAAGCAGGAGGGAACTCCTGTCCAATGAGGTGCAGGGCAACACTCAAGAACATGACCACTTCCTCCAAAGTAAGGCACTATGATATCCCAGAAAGTACTATTTCTTCAAAATTCAATATGTCATACTTTTCAGCAGGGAGAGAACAGCTGGCTAAACACAGCTCCGGGATAGCTAATCTCCATAGTCTCTCCCCCTAGCATCTGCACATTCCTCCCTTAAGCCTGGCATCTGACTGGGTTTAAAGAGGAGAGTTGTAAATGAAACTGGTATTTTCTGCTTGTCTCCTCCTTCCATTGAAGGATATTGTTTACGACCCCTACCCCAGCTCTGACATTCCTGTGTAGCAGAACTCTGCCCTCCCAGAAGACCTGGCTAACCCCAGGGGCTCTTTATCACCTCATCAAAGGAGCCTGGCTAATCCACTTAACAGACCAATCAGGGCAGACCACTGGTAGGTTGCATTTTGGCTTACAGACAAGAAAGTCTTATAACTTCTTGTCTGTATATTTTAAGAGAAATTCGACAATACCATATTGTTGGATTTATCAATACCATTCTTGGAAGTCCTTGAATGTTTTTTAAATTAGTTAATGACTTCTTGCCATGTTAACCTATGTGACAGGATTCAGTTAGGCTGGAATTCCAGCATGGGCCGACCTCAACAGTGATAGTGAAATGCTCCTCTGTCTAAATGAAGGATTAGTGTTGTTTATATAATAAGCTTCACTCATGTTACCATGCTGGAACTCTAGCCAGGCTATCCTTATTGATTCTACCCTTCCAGGGCTGTCACCGTGTGGACAATAACAAACATTAACATTTTGTGCAGTGATCTTAACCCTGGTACAGACTGCTCAAGGCCCTGATAATATGCCTACGAAGAAGTGTAAATGTAAGCAATCCATTTTAGAGATATTATCCCATATGGGTACACAAGCAAATGTGTGTCAACACTCATCGTTTAACCCCTTCGCTGCTAGGCCTTTTCCCACCCCTGTGCTAAGCCTTTTTTTGGCTATTTGGGGTAGTTCGCGCTTAGGCCCCTTTAACTTTTTGACCACATAATGTATCCACGCCAAATTTGCGTCCTTTTTTTCCAACATCATGGGGATTCTAAAGGTACCCAGGGTTTGTGGATTTCCCTGGAGGGGACCCAAAAATTAGCCAAAATACAGCAACATTTTGTTTTTTTGGGGAAAAATGGGAAAAAAGGGCTACAGATGAAAGCATCTGGTTTTTTCCCTGCAAATGGTATCAAAAAAGGGGTTGTGGTGCTGAAATCACCATCTTCCCAGCTTTCAGGGACAAGCAGACTTTTGTCAGAAAACCAACATTTTTTACACAGTTTTGGCATTTTTCTGGGACATAGCCTATTTTTGCTATTTTTTGTGATTTCAACCTCTTTCCAGTTAATGGTAGAAATGGATATGAAAGCAATAATGGATACTGGAAAGCTATACATTTTAGAAACGTAGACAAAATTCTGAATTCAGCAAGGGGTCATTTGTGTAGATCCTTCAAGGTTTCTACATAGAAACTAACAGTTAAATATAGGAAAAATTGAAAATTAGTTGAACAAAACAGCCATTTGTGTCAACGTTTCCACCTGTAACTTCTTCTAATTATGACAGTTGTTTGAAAGCAATATACCATTACATCCGCTAGACCTTTCTGGTTGTGGGGATATATAGGACTTGTAGGTTCACCAAGAACCCGACGAACCCAGAGCCAATAACTGAGCAGCGTCTTGCAATGGTTTTTTATTATGTACCGGGTCTATAGCAATTCATTTGGGAAAATGTATACATGGGAAAATTTGTATGAAAGACACCTATGTATTTCTGAAATGGGAACAAAATATAGAGTTTAGAAACAGTAGATATTTGCAAATTTCCGAAATTGGAAGTACCCATACTAGCATGAGAATTATAGGGCATTTTTCAAAATGACTTATTTTTTACACATTGTCTTTCATTTGGAAGGCAGAAATGCATCGAAAGTCAATAGGTAATAACAGTTGCTCTACAATTCTGTGTTACCCTAAGTCTCCCGATAAAAATGGTACCTCACTTGCATGGGTAGGCCTTGTGCCCACTACAGTAAACGGCTCAAAACGAAAAATGACCCTTTTTTTGCAAAGTGCCTAGCTGTAGTTTTTTAACCCTAGCTCTGCCGGAACCTAGGGAAACCTAGCAAGCCTACACATTTTTGAAAACTAGACACCCAGGGAAATCCAGGATGGGGTGACTTGACTGGCTCTCACCAGGTTCTGTTACCCAGAATCCCTTGCAAACCTAAAAAATTGTCCAAAAAAAACACATTTTCCTCACAAAAATGTGTGGAAAAAGTGATTTTTTCAGCTAAAATTGAGGTTTGCAGGGAATTCTGGGTAAGAAAACGGTAGGGGTCCACACAAGCCATACCTCCCTGGAATCCCCCGGGTGTCTAGTTTTCAGAAATGTGTGGGTTTGGTAGGTTTCCCTAGCTGGCCGCCGAGCACGGGGCCAAAAACCCAGGTGACCCCCCTTGCAAAACCAGGTCGTTTTGTGATAGGCAATTTTGATGTCGCCTCAATACGTTTTTGGCCCTTGCCTGTCGTGGGTACTTGGGCCTCCCACACGAGTGAGGCACCATTTTTATCGGGAGACCTGGGGGAATGCTGGGTGGTAGGAAATTTGTATCAGCCCGTTGATGCCACAACTTTCCCACACAAAAATGTGTGGAAAAAGTGCTTTTTTCAGCTAAAATTGAGGTTTGCAGGGGTTTCTGGGTAAGAAAACATTGGGGATCCATGCAAGCCATACCTCCCTGGAACCCCCGGGTGTCTAGTTTTCAGAAATCTGTGGGTTTGGTAGGTTTCCCTAGCTGTCTGCCGAGCACGGGGCCAAAATCCCAGGTGACCCCCCTTGCAAAACCAGGTCGTTTTGTGATAGGCAATTTTGATGTCGCCTCAATACGTTTTGGGCCCTTGCCTGCCGCGGGTACTTGGGCCTCCCACACGAGTGAGGCACCATTTTTATCGGGAGCCCTGGGGGAACGCTGGGTGGTAGGAAATTTGTGTCAGCTCGGTGATGCCACAACTTTCCCACACAAAAATATGTGGAAAAAGTGATTTTTTCAGTTAAAATTGAGGTTTGCAGGGGATTGTGGGTAAGAAAATCTTGAGGGATCCACGCAAGCCATACCTCCCTGGAACCCCCCCGGGTGTCTAGTTTTCAGAAATGTGTGGGTTTGGTAGGTTTCCCTAGCTGGCCGCCGAGCACGTGGCAAAAACCCTGGTGACCTCCCTTGCAAAAGCAGGTCGTTTTGTGATAGGCAATTTTGATGTTGCATCAACACGTTTTGGGCCCTTGCCTGTTGCGGGTACTTGGGTCTCCCACACGAGTGAGGCACCATTTTTATCGGGAGACCTGGGGGAACGCTGGGTGGTAGGAAATTTGTGTCAGCCCAGTGATGCCAGAACTTTCCCACACAAAAATGTGTGGAAAAAGTGATTTTTTCAGCTAAAATTGAGGTTTGCAGGGAATTCTGGGTAAGAAAACGGTAGGGGGTCCACACAAGCCATACCTCCCTGGAATCCCCCGGGTGTCTAGTTTTCAGAAATGTGTGGGTTTGGTAGGTTTCCCTAGCTGGCCGCCGAGCACGGGGCCAAAAACCCAGGTGACCCCCCTTGCAAAACCAGGTCGTTTTGTGATAGGCAATTTTGATGTCGCCTCAATATGTTTTTGGCCTTTGCCTGTCGTGGGTACTTGGGCCTCCCACACGAGTGAGGCACCATTTTTATCGGGAGACCTGGGGGAATGCTGGGTGGTAGGAAATTTGTATCAGCCCGTTGATGCCACAACTTTCCCACACAAAAATGTGTGGAAAAAGTGATTTTTTCAGCTAAAATTGAGGTTTGCAGGGGATTCTGGGTAAGAAAACGTTGGGGGATCCACGCAAGCCATACCTCCCTGGAACCCCCCGGGTGTCTAGTTTTCAGAAATGTATGGGTTTGGTAGATTTTCCTAGCTGGCCACAGAGCACGGGGCCAAAAAGCCAGGTGACCCCCCCTTGCAAAACCAGGTCGTTTTGTGGTAGGCAATTTTGATGTCTCCTCAATACGTTTTGGGCCCTTGCCTCTCGCGGGTACTTGGGCCTCCCACACGATTGAGGCACCATTTTTATCGGGAGACCTGGGGGAACACTGGGTGGTAGGCATTTTGTGTCAGCCCGGTGATTCCACAACTTTCCCACACAGAAATGTGAGAAAAAAATTATTTTTTTCAACAAAATTTGAGGTTTGCAGGGGATTCTGGGTAGGGAAATATTGGGGGACCCACGCAAGCCATAACTTGCTGGACTCCCCCAGGTGTCTAGTTTTCAGAAATGTGTGGGTTTGGTAGGTTTCCCTAGATGGCCACTGAGCCCGGGGGCCAAAAACTCATGGGACCCCCCTTGCAAAACCAGGTTGTTTTGTGATAGGTAATTTTGATGTCGCCGCAATAGGTTTTGGGCCCTTGCCTGTCTCGGGTACTTGACCCACCCACACAAGTGAGGTACCATTTTTCTCAGAAGACTTAGGGGAATGCAGGGTGGGTGGAATTTTGTGGATCCACACAGATTCCAGAACTTTCCACCACAGAAATGTGAGGAAAATGTGTTTTGTTTTTACAAATTTTGAGGTTTGCAAGGGATTCTGGGTAACAGAACCTGGTGAGAGCCAGTCAAGTCACCCCATCCTGGATTCCCCTGGGTGTCTAGTTTTCAAAAATGTATAGGTTTGCTAGGTTTCCCTATATGCCGGCTGTGCTAGGGCCCAAAATCCACAGGTAGGCACATTGCTAAAAACAAGTCTGTGCCTAGTGGGCTTTCTGCCGCCCTGAGGGTGGAATCGGGGGGGGGGGTTACCCCGATATGCCCCCAAGGGGGGCATAAAGACTGGCTATGATTTTGGGGGGTAGTGGCATTGATATGCCCATTCTGGGTAGCCCCCATGCATAAAAAAAGCCAGCGTAATCGCTGGCGCATAGTGGGCTTTCTGCCCCCCGGGGGCAGATCAGGGGCCACTGCCCCCATCCGCCCCTTGGGGGCAGAAAGACTGTGGCACTTTTTTGGGGAGGTGTGGGCATTAGCATGCCCATTCTGGGTTGACCTCAACCCTGAATAAAAATTTAAAAAATCCTGAGGCCTAGTGGGCTTTCTGCCCCCCCGGGGGGCAGATATGGGGCTATTGCCCCAATATGCCTCTGGGGAGGGGCAGAAAGACTGTGGTAATTGTTTTTGGGGCGGGGCATTATCATGCCCATTCTGGGCAGCCCCCACCCCTGCATTATAAAAAAAATCCCTTGTGCCTATGGGGCAGATCAGGGACTGTTGCCCCCATCTGCCCCTGGGGGGGGGCAGAAAGACTGACATTTCCCAGGAGGGGGGACATTGCCATGCCCTTTTTGTGCAGCCCCCACCCAAACGTCAATAAAAAAAATCCCTGGTTTCTAATGGGCTTTCTGCCCCCTGGGGGGGCAGAAAGACTGACATTTCTCTGGGGGGAGGGGTGGGGGCATTCCCATGCCCTTTTGGGCAGCCCCCACCCCAACGTCAATATAAAAAAATCCCCGGTTTCTAGTGGGCTTTCTGCCCCCTGGGGGCAGATTGGGGGCTACTGGGGGCAGAAAGACTTACATTTCTCTGGGGGGGGGCATTGCCATGCCCTTTTTGGGCAGCCCCCTCCCCAACTTCAATAAAAAAAATCCCTGGTTTCTAGTTGGCTTTCTGGCCCCCCGGGGGGCAGATTAGGAGCTACTGCCCCCGTCTGCCACCTGTGGGGGCAGAAAGACTGACATTTCTTGGGGGCAGTGCCATGCCCTTTTTGGGCAGCCCCCACCCCAACGTCAATAAAAAAAAATAATCCCTGGTTTCTAGTGGGCTTTCTGCCCCCCCGGGGGGCAGATTAGGGGCTACTGCCCCGTCTGCCCCCTGGGGGCAGAAAGACTCACATTTCTCTGGGGGTGGGGGCATTGCCATGCCCTTTTTGGGCAGCCCCCACCCCAACGTCAATAAAAAAAATAATCCCTGGCTTCTAGTGGGCTTTCCGCCCCGGGTGGCAGATTGGGGCTACCGCCCCATCTTCCCCCAGGGGGTAGAAAGACTGTGGTGCCCAAACAAATATGGGGAGCAAAGGCCCTTGCCCAAGGGCCGCTCCCCCTCCCTGGTGTCTAGTGGGTGGAGCCCTGCTTGGGGATCGCCCCCTGGGGTGATCCCCAAGCAGGATCCACTAGGGAAGGGTACCATTGGAAAGGGGAGATTCTCTCCTTTCCAACGATACCGCTCCCATCTTTTTCGGTGCTCGGGGGGCTGAGATAGCCCCACGAGCACTGAAGCACTGAAAATGAAACTGTGTAGTGTGACGGAACCATTCTGTCATGAGCACTGAAAGGGTTAAGAAAGATGTCAACTTAAAACGTGAACATGTAAAATGGATGTGTCCCTCACCTGAGGCCTATGTAACCATATAACATCATCTCCATAGTGGGCATGTCTCTTGTCATTTGAATCCAACACATCATTGTTGCAACTATGATCCAAATGATGTGCACCCCTAATTTACCTGGGCTTTCACTTCTTACAATGGTTGTCAGTACCAAAATTATTTTAGTTGAAACAATGTCTCCATCGAATGGTAGGAACCACCTGCCTTCGTTCCTGCCTGAGCTCCAAGTCGTTCTCTGTTCCACAACACTTGTCACCTTGGCAAGAAGCTGGTTGCTTCAGACCTTCAGTGAATCATGTTGAGGTGCTACAGCATCAATCAGTTCATTGCTAGTGTAAAGTTTGTGTTAACAAAACAGAGAAAGCACACTGAACCTGCAAGGTGGGTTTTACTCTGGCACTTCAGTCACAGCTTTCTAGTCAACTTCCACTGCACGGAATTCCTGTCTCTTTGAGACAAAAGCCACCAGAGACACTCTGTCCCCCAGGATATTTTCCCTCTCTCCTCATTTCATTCCTGTGGTACCTGTGTTTATTTCCTTAGACAGGGACTTCTTTTATTTTCCTGTTGGAGGGCACTCCCATTGCAAATAGTAGTGAGCCGGGTACAGGGGTTCTTTAGCATGGATAAACCTCACCTATCCTTTTTCTCCCCACTTTGCATGTCAGATCCTTTCAGCTGGAATATTCTCTCCCGCTGCAATGCCCATCCACACTTTGCCACTGGAACCAAGCTCTACCCTGCTGATGAGCCTTAATAGGGCAATAACTGTCATGGGTTGCTTGTGTCCAGTTAAGGGAGGACCTGGCCTGGGTATTCGGGCTGTACTGTTCCAATTGGAGCAGGGTCAACCTTTTTTTGCATATAGCTGGGTCCAAACTGAGGTGGCATGGTGGGCATAGTAACAATGGGTTGGGATGCGGCCTAAGTGGTTTCCAGTGGCTGAGATCAATTCAAGCATTCCATCCATCACTTTGTTTTGTTGAAATGGTGGTTGGCGGTTTTAACTTTAGAGTTCAATCGCCGGGTTGCTCAATTTGCGATGTCTTCAGTTGCTGGGAAGGTTGTGACCAGGCTCCATCATTGGCTTCAAGCCTGCTATTTGACATCACTGTGTAAAACTCTGGGTAAGTTACCCCACAGGCTAAACAATTGCCATCATAGAAGAAAAAACATACACAATGTTTATCATTTGTCAGATGTTAATGTTATTAATCTTCTGCATCCAAGTTTTTAGTGCTCAAGTTGAAGTGGTCAGTAGTCACCTGAAACACCTCAAGAATGAGTTATGTAATAATGTAAGCTATATTCATTTTTATAACCCAAAGATGTTCCCTCTTCGTCTGTGTAGTGTGAAGCACACTTGTGCGCAGACTTGTCCCTGCACCACACTAGGTTTAATTCTTCTCAAGGGTGAGAGCCACCTATGTTGTGTACTTTATGGAAGGAGAAGGGTGCATCACCCACAGGAAATTGGGCATTGCTGCCCCTGCCTCGCTATTTTCGGTGAATCATCTATTTCCTGCTGAAAGTATCTCCCTGAGCAATCCTTGGTTAGAGCATGTGAAGAGGAAGTGTATTGGGTGGGAGCTAGGGTACTTAACCAAGAATTACCTCCACCTAGTTCTCTTTTCCGCTGCACATTGGTCATCACGGGCTTGCCCAGGGTCAATATTAACAATTTTAGCACAAAATATAGTACTGCTCAGTTTGAAGTGGTCTATATTCTACTGGTATGTCTCATGATCAGGTTATGTAGTCATTTTTTTAGCCCAGTGCTGTCTGCCTGGCATTAAATACCCATGTCATTAGTCTAACACACTTTATAAGTATTTGGTAAAATAAGATAGGGATGACAAGAGAATAATCTGGATGAGCTGATGAAGTGAGATGCTGAGAGAGGATGAAAGGGCTGGAAAACAATGAATTTGTGGGCTGTGCATCATTAGCTATTTTGTGCATAAGAAATGATAATATAAGTGGTGGTTATGAGTATATGGTATTCATTTAACCAAGCTCAATAAAATCTTACTTTAGCTTTGATGGAGTTCATTGGGTTGCATCTCTCTATGGATAATCTAGAGCGGTTGGTAGTGCTGATCTATGCATAACTCCTACTGAAAATTCCCTAGGTAATAAGTGGGGTTACCCATGTTTCTAATTTGTGCCCACTGCTCTTTACCTAGTTTAACCTTTTTCCTGAACTAGTTCATCCGCACTGCACTCGTTGTCACAGGCAGGCAGGTGTCACTCAAATGCTGTTTTGGGTTAACTGGCTCTAAGGAATGTCCGCTTTTATCTGACTTCAAATACAAGAAATATCATGATTTAAAAAAAAACTGTGTAGTTAGATGTATCCACTCAAAGAAAATCGTCCTCCATAGTGAATCAGTGTGCATATTTAGTACTGGAAATATTATGTTACTATGGTTTCTAAAATGAACTTCTTGGGAGAGATATGATGTTACATGTAGTCATTTATTTGGATGCTCCGGTAATTGCCACAATTAAAGTACACATTTATAATTAAAGGTCATTTGGAGAGCATCGGTTATCTGTTACCAAAAGTGGATATAAAAAATTTGAAGAGCCACTGTAGTCGCCAGTCTTATGGCTGAAAGCCCTACAAATGCAAGGAGCAATTGTGAAAAGACTGGCAATTGACATCTGGTTGCAAGAAAAGTTCAATTTGGAACACTACAGCTCCTGCAGTAAAGAAAGCTATTGCAGTGGGTTTAAAATAATTTGGCCCGATACACAAGGTGCAAATTGAACAAGTAAACTTTTTGTCTCCTGTAGGATCACTCCTACAGTTGAAACAAACGTGTGGCTTTTTTTACATTCTTAATGAATGGCATGAAATGAAATATGACAGTTGTGATTTACAGGGAGTACTAACCTGTGACCTGTATGCGCTTTTAATTTTTATATTTTGTTTCTGCAGAGGAAAAGATATGTGTCCCAATCGACTCCTACTACTACAGTCTAATTTCAAACCCGGAGATCACTGTTAACTCCTCCAATGACATTTCCATTTCAAAGCCGGAGACGTGTTAATGCCTGCCCTTGACAGGAGTGTATTTGGGAGAGTTTCCTGTTTGGGAAAGAAATTCATGGAATGGTTGGTGAATACTCATGTACTTAAGTATTTGTGGTTGTCCACCAACTTCAACAGTGGACCCACCCTGCAATGCCAACAAACCTTCCTCTACAGCTAGGTTTGTCATTGCAGGAATTCCACTGTCAAAGTTAGGATTTCCTCATTCACAAATACACTTTATGCATTGACAATTCCACCAATCCTGACTCAATGAAAAACTCTGTTCAACCATATTGAACGTACGTGCAGCAAAAAAAATCATGAGTTAATTTGGTCCAGTGTGGTCGAAAATGAGCATTTTGTTGACCTAAATAGATTGTGTCTCTATCCACTAGAATCTACCATGTTTAAATGCCGTCTTTAAATGCTTGCTTGCCCATTTGAGGTTTAATGCTATGTGCAGTACAGTTCACATTTAAGTTCAAAATGTATATTGTCGGCATACACGTGGAAACCTTCACTCTTGATTAGGGCGGTGTTCATGAGCCGTTGCATAAACCATCCCAATAACAGCTCAGATCTACCATTTCTCATAAGTGGTGACGAAATGTAATAAAATATTCTAAACGTAGCCAGACTGGGGCAATGGATAGTGATGCGATAACCCATTTCTAGCATTAATTTCCTTGCTCTTGTCCTCGCGTTTTATTTCTTAGAAACGTGTGTAAAAATAAGATCGTTGTACTTCTATATTAATTTATTAAAACTACACGTCGATGAAGTCAACTAAAGCCTTTCCTTCTTTCTTCAGCAGCCTTCAACCCATGTAACTCACAGGTCCTCTTCCTTAACTCTCTTCCGCTGAGAATAGGATATGTGAAGTCATGTGCTCTCTCCTGCCAACTGTCGTATCTGACAAGGGACAGCCTCCACCGCTTTGCCAGTGCTGCTCATTTTGTGCCAGCTGGTGGGTCGTTCTTTTCACGGTAATAAACTTGTCACGCTGTTGTTGATGCTCAGTTCCAACAGCCAGCGTTTGGCACAATTACCCGGCACACACCTACCCCACAGGACGGCCTGCAGCACCTTCTGGATCTAGGTGTAATGATGACCCCCCAGTTCCGCCTGATGACGCCAGGCGCCACGTTCGTAACGGCGAGGCCCAAAGGTACACATTCAAGGGACAGTGACCTGACCGATCGAGGCCAGTCTAGTATAGCGATTCTATAAGTGAATAATCAAAAGGTGTCCCCTAAACTGCCCCGATACCCGCTCGTGGGTGAACCTGGACAATGCTTTACACTAGGCTGGCAATTTGTTCCCATCATTCACGTCAGTTTAACGTGACTTTCTTTCAAAATTCTATGCTAATAGGAAGTTGAATCAGGGTATTCTGCATCACCTGGTAACGGGTCTCCTCGTGCACAGCAAGGCCCCCGCGCTAATTAATTTGAAAACAAAAAACACCACCGTTAGGTTCAAATTACCATTTATTTCATAAACGAAGTGCCAATGTAAACGGTACTTTGCAGAGCTGTAAGGCGAGGGACTTTATAATCCGACTCCCTGTTTCCCGCTGTACATTTCAGCAGGAACGTTTACACAAGAAAAGGAAGAAGAAATAGGATCAATTATTGCAATGCGCATGCTTTACAATCCTTTCTCTGAACGCCGATTGATAGCCAGGGACCCCCTCCGTGCGTTTGGTAATTACCCCAATACTTCCTCCACGCTTGCTTAAGCGTTCCCTCTCGGGCTCCCGGAACTGATCAGCGGCTGCGCCGGAGAATGGCAGCTCGGCTTATCGCTCTGCCTCATTCCATCTGCCGCCGGCGGGGGGTCAGGCTAATCACTGTCATTGGCACCGCGGACGAGTCGGGATAGGCACAGCCGATAGACGCTGACACTGAGCGCGACCCGGACGCCCCTTGCAGAGCGCGCGCCAGGGATAAAAATACAGGCTCAGGGGGAGTCGTCGCGTTCTCTCTCTCTCTCTTGAAGGGGTTTATGAGCCTCACATGCAATCACACTGAGCGAAGGGAAGGGACACGAAAAAGTGTCTGGGAGGAAGAAAGAAAAAACTTTTTTTTTGTTGCAGATTTATATAGCGCGAACTCGACCCGAAGGTATTGGAACGCTTTACATGAGCACCGGTTACGTTACACAAGGACACATTCATGTTTTTGGTGGGCACGGGGAGATTTGGGGGCATATCTTCAAGCCCCGTAGATAAAATTATCGCCGCTTTAGCGTCCGTTTTCTGACGGAAAGCGGTGATAATTTTATCTCCTAATCAGCAAGGTCACGCTATCGCGTGAATCCTTGCATTATCGTCCTTTCCCCCCCAACACCCATCTTTGCATCTCTAATGAGATGCAAAGTGGGCGTTCCGTGCTAAAATAACTGGAGAAATGTCGCTAACCGACATTTCTCCAATTATCAAGCTGCACACAAACAAGCAGAGCGATAAGACGCCTGCTTCAAGACTGACTTAGCCATGATATCCTATGTAAGGTGGATATCATGGCTAAGTATGTCTTGCCCTATCAGCAAGCTATCGCCAAACCTTGTGCCATTATCGCTGTATTTCCAGCGATAATCGCACAATTGGCAGCTTGCGCTCTGAATCTTAAAGCTTTGGAGATAAGCGTTGCTGATAGCACGCTATCTCCGCGATAAAATTCAGAGTTGGCCGGCGATAATTATCCTCGCGCTAAGAGCGCTGAGCGATAATTATCGCATGGCCTTGATGATATGCCCCTAAGTGATTTGCCCAGAATCACAGGATGTGGACACGACCCCGAGGATCGAACCTTGGTTTCCAGCTCCAAAGTCGGCAATCTAGCGCATTTGGAGTCCACAGCCTGTTTTTATCAAGCTAACTAATAAAGAAAAGGAAAACACCATCGTGCGACGTCTCTCAAGCGGTATAAAATCTTCAGAGCATATTCCAATGTGATATTGATGTTTTTCTTCAAGTTTTTGAGCAGCTTTTTTTAAGTTTGTGGGTGGTCTTTATTGAAATTCAATGTTTTATAATAAAAAAGTAGTCCATCAGCAAGTCAGCCGACAACATTGGAGTTTACATTAAATGCAATAATTGCAAAGTGTGCTTTCGTTTAAAAAGTTTTATTGATGGGCTATTTCTAGTAAATATGTAAACGTTAAAATGCAAGCAAGAATAGTTGGGCCCAAAGCCCTGGTTATATGTTTGGAATAAAGCTATACGTTATTTCGGATGCAGAGGGCCCCTGCCACATCTGGGCCCCGGTGCACATGATGCACATGATGCACATGATGCACAATGCACATGATGCACAATTATAGCTACACACCTGGGTCAGTGTACTTAATACGATTACGGCAATGAAGGGAAACTAGTCAGGGGGATATCAACCATGTATTTTCGAGTCTTGCGAAATAGCAGTAACAGGACAGCCAGATGGCAACAACAAATATTTTGTTTCATGTCTTCACTGTCGAGTTCACTTTAAAACCTTTGCTCAGAGTAGGAGATTTAGGCCGGTTTAAACCATAAAGATTTTCTGAGTGTAGCTGAATCTTACTAATGAATTTCCAAAATTAAAACTTAAATAAACCTCTGCAACTCTGCTTTGCTGAGCGTGTTCCTAGGAAGCTCACTGTAGGTCTAGTATGAGACATACTAAATTGAGTTTGTAATATCTCCATTCATGTTCAGATCTTATGATAGCTCCCCTGGCCGGTAACGTCTTGGCATTTTCTTGAACCCTGCCATATTTGACCACATTGCACCATTGGTGTGCCCCACTAAACTGAGCATTTCCTTCCAGTTTTGTAGTGAATTTTGGCTCCCAAGATGACTCAGTGAGTTGACACTTAACACCGACATTTGCTGTGATCTGCAGGTCGCAGTATTGAATCCTCTGAATGTCCACTCAGCATACCTTCCTTATAAGGTGACCACTACATTCCAGGTCATTACAGATAGTGTTTCCTGTCTAGAACGTTCATGTGATCACCTAATACATTCTGGGTGTTGTAGTCTTGCTTTGATTCCATTGATCTAATTTGATGAACACATCTGAAAACAATGATTTGTTAGTGAAAATGTCAGGAGTAGAGACAGCGTCTATAATGACCTGGAGTGAGGGGATAACCCTACATCCTTCTAAGGTCTGAAATCTCGGGGCACTGTTATATTGGAAAAAAGAGTGCCAATCACATTTTTTGAAAGATTATGGTCCATTTTGGTACATCAATGCTTAATATAGAAATATAGCAGAATAGTACATCAGCCTCTTCTAACAGAATGCTCTGACGATGTGTACATTAGAATGCATCATTTAATAGCTAAGCAAATTGAAGAGAGAACTATCAATTGTGACATTTGAAATTTACAATGTAAGAGCGTCAGATAATGATCCCCAATGTAAAACTTTATCTTCTAGTACAACATTTCTAAAGTTTACTTTTATGGAATTACAATTGCAATAAAAAAATGTAAAATTATCTACAAAATCTGAGTTGACCATATTTGCAGCAACTGCAAACTGTGTTTACAAATATCGGGGTCTTCGTAGCTGGGGGTTCTAGTGCTAAAGTAGCTGAGGGTGCAGACTGCTATTTATAATCACAATTTTATGATGTTGCGGGTATTCCAACGTTTGTGCTCTCTGCTCAGTTAAAGTCAACGGAAGGGAGTTGAGACTCCATCGCACAACCTCAGCAAAATCAGATGTGCAATTTTAAAAGGTTTAGTTAGGGGCCTCAAACTTACTTATTCGACAGGAAAGGGTGTCTCGAGATGGTGCCTAATTGACTACATGATAAGTTTCTATCCTCTATTTTCAAAGATACTGGCTGATTGATTAATTGATACATCACTTAGTAATCACTAATTATTTGAGCACTCCTCAGCGTATCAGTGGCAAGAGGATCATCAAGGGAATCTCACCCGAGGTGGATTATATAGAATTAACAACGATACTTTGACGGCGGACTGCTGTTTCTGCACCTCACACTAGTTTCAGTTAAATCAGGTTCCTTGCGCAACTAGCCCTTGCACCAGCCGTCGGGTGATGCCTCTGTACGTCAGATCCTAAGCAATTGAGGGGTTGGGCGTGCGCAGGCAATGAAGTCCAAGAAGTCAATGTTCAGTTTTTCAAATGAGTCTTTATTTTCACTTAATTAGTTCTCACAGGATTGAAGATTTTATGGTCAGCCAACGCGTTTCGTTCTCATGACGAGAACTTCGTCAGGGCTCAGTAGGCGAATATCATTCCTTTGATGTATACTAGGTAAGTTTGGCCTGGTTCCAACGTGACCTTTCGTGTAGGATTCGAATACGCGATCCCTTAACCAAGTCGGTGTTCCAGGTAAATAATCTGGAAACACTCAGGATATCGCAAGGCCTCAGTTGGCCTAAGTAGCAAATCTCAAATTGCGAGTTCTCCTGCCAGAATGAGCTCTGGCAGGAGAACTCGCAATTTGAGATTTGCTACTTAGGCCAACTGAGGCCTTGCGATATCCTGAGTGTTTCCAGATTATTTACCTGGAACACCGACTTGGTTAAGGGATCGCGTATTCGAATCCTACACGAAAGGTCACGTTGGAACCAGGCCAAACTTACCTAGTATACATCAAAGGAATGATATTCGCCTACTGAGCCCTGACGAAGTTCTCGTCATGAGAACGAGGTGGATTATATGTTCAAACAAGAAATCCTTAAATTTACTGAACTCAAAATGCCCTCCAAAATTTGGATCCAAATATTTGGATAGATAATGGTGAACATAGATGGCTACAGATATAATAGCAACTTATGGAGAGAGTTTGGCAAGATGGTTAGATGCAATTGATCAATTGGTAGCCAGTACTTCTCCGAAGAAGACACATCATATCCTTGGGAAGGATACAAAGGAATGTGAGGTTACATCATTATTTAACAAATCCAGCTCCAGAATAAAGAACCGTCCCTAGATTGGCCTGCCACAGTAGAAAGTGTGAAAAGGGGAAATATCTGAATTGTGTAGAAAGTCTGAAGAGCCAAAGGAGATTGGAATGAGACATGAGTCACAAGTGGCTGATAAAGATAATAATTCAAAATGGTCCTGGCTATTGATCTACCTAGCTATGAGGACGAACGTATCACATTACCCTGTAGAGATTACTAAGCAAGAACTGCCCTGTGACATGACAACTCCTATGCTTCATACATCAGCTAATCAGAGGGTATCCAAAAGGGGAAATGGATAATACTCCATGTGAGCCTATTACCTCTTATATATGATAAGCACCATAATCATATAGTCCAGGAAAAAAGCTGCTCAGGTCTGGATTGCTTCTCTACCGTAATGTTACAAGTAAACCCAAGGGCATAGAGTCAGTTATTGGCCCCTTTAGTTAAGGTTAGTTTTGTCAGCGAATGAATCCCAAATGCCTAGAGAGGCAGCATTTTGCTTCCTTTTTATAAAGAGAGCAACCTAATCTCCCCAAAAGATATTGAGTTCTCACACTACTAGACACCACAGGGAAATTGTTTCCCAAAAAATTGTTGTGTTGTCTACAATCGGGTTGTTGAGAATAGCATGTTGCCAGTTGAACATTATGAATTTCGGAGGAATGTATCCATCATTGAATACATCCTTCATTTTTAGCACATAGATATGCACTGACGGGTATGTCGATGTATGCTACTTTTATTGAATATTCCACCAAATCTAACAGAGTGGGGCCACTCAACCCTATAGGATAAATTATTAGATCTTGGAATTCTAGGTGGACTGCTTCAGTTAATTAAAGAATTACATATTAATACATGCCGTACAGTGCTATTAGGGGCAAATAAAGGATTCTCTTTACTCATTGATACACCAAATGTTCAAAAGTATGGGTGTATCTAGGCTACCTGCATTTCATTACGTTTGCTCAGTTTCTTACTATACTTGAGAATATATATTTATGCATCCATCTAAGGTTGGAGAATGGTTATTTCATACCCTCTTACATGTTGATGACATTGTAATCTTAAATTTGACACCCATCGGTATTGAGAGATGGTCAGATGCACTGACAATTTTTTCTGAAAAACATTTTTAAGGGTACATTTGACAAAATTACAGTACTTGTTTGCTGTCGGAGGCAGACGAGGATTAATGCTAAAATTGTCACTAAGATTAAGACCAAGGTAAAATGAAACCAGTACCTATATAGTAATGAGTTGGAGCAGCTTGCACGTGTTGGAGTAGGTTGCAAGTTATATGTATTTGGGGGTGACCAATGCTCAAAATCTCTCACATATCACTCCATATAGAGCAGCAAACTCGAAGAGCAATTCACACTGAAACAAAATCAATATGATGTATAAAGCAGTCAGGGAAATACAATCATTTCATATGTCAGAGATTTATAATTAAGGGTACCAGTTACTTTGATATTTGTTGCAAATATGTATTATCTAGTTGCTGGTCTTTTCCAGTTTGATGGAGAGAAACATTCTTAAAACTTTATTGACTCTTTGGAGATGTTTCCCAGTTCAGAACATTTATTTGGAGTCAGGGAATAATTCATTTATATTAAAAAGCACTTGGAGTAGTGGCTCAGTATACATGTCCCATTTTAAATACTGCAGCCGGTTCCTTAGAGGTTTCATCCTCATAGAATGGTCTTCTTTTGATGAGGCACAATTACATCTAACTTGAAACTTTACAGTCACGCTAAGCAAATGCAACAACACTTTCTAGAAGAAACTGAAGTAAACTGCCGAAAAACCAAAGGGATTTCAATAGGCAACATCCCCACACACACACCTTGCTCTCATGGAACATTGCAGGCATAAAAAAGTTACTTGTAGATCCAGAACTCAGAACGTACCTAAAAAACTTTACCATCATATGCCTGCAAGAGACATGGAAAAAGGAAGAACAACCATTGGGAGGGTATGCAGAAATCTTTACCCCCGCACAAAAATCAAAGAAAAACGGTCATCCAAAAGGGAGATTAACTACATATATAGCACTTAATAAAAATTTCTCCTTTTCCAGCCTTTCAAATAATGCTCCATTTATACAAAGAATAATAATAAATAATTGGAATTATGGCAATGCCTTGGGCACTATCATAATTTTAAATATATACATTCATCCGCACTCAACTAAAAAACGGAAGAACATAAAAATAATGCAAAACTATCTTATGTCCTTGGAAATTTCGCATCAAGGCATTCCTTGTATAGTCACAGGTGACTTTAATTTAAACATGGCTAACCACCAAGGACGAAGCGGAGATTTAAAAAGAACAGACAGGTACTGGGGAATTCCAATCCAAACTTCCAAATTTGGCTTAGTCAATGAACCTGATCATGAATTATTACAAACAATGGAGGCTCTGGGCCTTCTGGCACTGAATGGCTGCACACAAGGAGATATTCTGATGAATGC
The DNA here is from genome assembly GCA_963921515.1 of Calotriton arnoldi. Taxonomy (NCBI): domain Eukaryota; kingdom Metazoa; phylum Chordata; class Amphibia; order Caudata; family Salamandridae; genus Calotriton; species Calotriton arnoldi. Next base: position 158,490 of record CAWUFW010007638.1, read on the forward strand.
TACAAGAAAATCCAACAAAACAAATTCGGTTCTGGACTATACATTCGTATCTCTCAAATTCTTTCACAAAATTTTGTATTACAAAATTAGTGATAGGTGTGAAAGCGATCACTCGCCACAAACCATCAGCATCATAAATTACAACGTGAAGTGGCAAGTCTACAAATCCATTGGAACACAAGACCTAGGCACGAACAGGAAACAAATTAGATGGAATAAATCCTCATCTTCTCGATACGAGTCTTGGAAAAAGTCTGGTTCAAGATTCATCTGGGACACTAAAGATCCGATCTTGGCCTGGAGCCAAATACAAGAAGAACTTAAATCTTCATTGGCAACATCAAATAGTTCAACATCCCTCCCCCGGTAGCCTAAGTGTGATGTTAGGTATTCCAGCTCTCTTAGACAACAACGTAGAGCCCTGGACAGGGAAATGAAATCTATTAATCTCCAGTCAAACCCACAGGCTCAAATAAAGCTTGGAGACCTACGGAAGTATTACAAAAAGGCAGTCTGGGAAGTAAAGAGAGCAAAATCTGAGCAAGATTGGATTAATATTGCTGCGAATGTACGATGCAAGTGTGCAAGAGGGCGTTCTTCCAGCCACGCAACGTTTGGCCAATATAGTTGTCATTCATAAGCAAGGGAAACCTCCAGACCAATGTTCTTCCTACCGGCCCATTTCCCTCGTTGACCCTGAGGTCAAAATCTTGGCTAAGATACTGGCTCTGCGCCTCTCACCCCTCCTTCACAAATTGATTCATCCAGATCAGTCCGGCTTTATGCCGACCAAAAATACAGCACTTAATCTGCGCCGCTTGCTTGGGGTATTGGGGCGGGCCACCACTATCCAGGAGGACTCAGTTATTATGTCCTTGGACGCCAAAATGGCGTTCGACATGATTGAATGGCCTTTCCTTTTTGCAACGCTGGAAAGATATGGTTTTGGCGACTGGTTTCTGTCTTGGGTACGTCTCCTCTATTCGAAACCCTTGGCGAGAATTGCGGTGAATGGAAGTAGGTCGGCAGTTTTTGAGTTGGGACGCGGCACAAGACAGGGGTGCCCACTGTCCCCTTTGTTGTTTGCCTTAGCACTTGAACCTCTTGCTATATGGCTCAGGGGGACCCCCTGATTCGGGGACTAAACTGGTCACCGGAGTGGATGGACAAATTGTCCCTTTACGCTGATGACATTTTGCTTTATCTTGCCAAGCCCCGATCTTCGATCCATATAGTACTCCATATATTCACCCTATTTCGACGGTACTCCGGCTATACTATTAACTGGGGTAAATCCCTGATATATTTCCCGAGTGGACACCCTCCGCTTCTCCCGTCGGGTTGTGGTGCTAAAATTGTTACTGATGGCTTCCAATACCTAGGAATCTACATTACGACAGATGAGGCGGTCTTTTATCAATGTAATTTGCTGCCCCCCCTTCAGCGTCTTAAGGCGGATTTACAGCATTGGAGGACTCTTCCTCTTACGCTCCTGGGGAGAGCAGCTCTTTATAAAATGATGGCGCTCCCTCGCTTCCTCTATGCGTTGCAGAATACACCACACTTAGTCCCAGCTCAGTATTTCACTTCTATCGAGTCCGAAGTTCGCAACCTCTTGTTGAACAACGGCACACCCCGAATCGCCTTTGCCAAGCTTATTAGGAGCTGGTATGATGGCGGCATTGCCTTGCCGTCCATCAGATCATACTACTGGGCCTCACAACTTACTGTCCTTAATCACTGGATGCATCGACCAATTGATGATCCTGCATATCGGATGGATAGACACAATATGCTACCTGGTACTTACTTAAGGGCCTTGTATGGAGGGTCAAAACTAGTGCCCAAGTTCACCCCGACCTCCACAACAGTCTCCGTCTGGCACCTTACGAACTCAGCGTTGGGCTGGAGGGGTAAAATTACACAGGCGACTCCATTGTTTGACTCTTGTCGCCTGGGTACACTTGGGCGGCAACGTGGGTTTGATAAATAGGATTTGATTGGCCTGTCCAGGGTGGGCGACTTGTGGGCTAAGGGCGGTGTGGTGCCTTTCAGTGATTTGCAGCAGCAATACCAACTACATGAGGGGGAAACGTTCTGCTACCTTCAGGTGCGAAGCGTACTGACCAAGTTGCTTTCTAGAGGCGAGGAATTGCCGGTGTCTTCCCATTTGGAGTATATGCTATTGGACGACTATCTCCCCAACAAAGCCATATCTCTCACATATCGTAAAATCCTCAATAATTCACCTGACCCCCTTGACAAAGTCCGTACAAAATGGTGCTCTGACGTGGGTGAGATTTCTGACGAGGAATGGAGGGAGGCCCTGGCGTCGCCCCGTGAGGTTGCGATTCGCTCCCGGTTTAAATTGATTCAGCTTAAACTATTGCACAGGGCCTATTACACAAGCTCCCTATTGGTTAAAATGGGTCTTTTAGACTCTCCGTTGTGTCCCCGTGGCTGTGGCCACGTCGGTACTTATTTGCATCAATGGTGGGAATGTCCGACCCTTCAGAGATATTGGGGGGAGGTCATCTCTGTTTTATCTCAGACTTGCTGTAAAGAAGTGGAGGCTACCCCGAGGCTGTGTCTCTTGAACATTTGGGACGCCACAGATCTGTCTAGACCGGAGCGGTTGTGGGTCACTTTGCATGGTGGCTAAGCGAAACATCGCCAGAACCTGGAAGGGAGGGGTTGATTTGAAATGCGTTGATTGGGAGTCCGATATGGACTGGTGCATGCAGGTTGAGAGAGTGGTGTATGAAAGTAGAGGTTGCCCGGGTAAATGGATGAAAATTTGGGCCCCCTGGAATAAGAACAGAGGTTGGCTGTGCGCCCCCTTTAATGTCGACTCTCCGTTTGCCGTAGATAATGAATCTTTGTAATTGTGCTTCACTGGAATTATTTACAAATATGACTCCTTAAATTAGGCTCCATTCTGATATGCTTTTGGTAATGTCCCCAATTATTTTATTTGACCACTTCACATTTAATGTCATATTGTGTATCTTGATGATGATTTGTTTTGTATTTGTGTTGATTTGTGTGGTGTTATTTTTTTTTTTTCAATAAAAAAGATTTAAAAAAAAAAAAAAGATTGGATTAATATAGTTCAAGCCTGCAAAAACAACTCAAAGACATTATGGTCATTAATAAACCAATTAGGCAGCCACAGCACGGGGTCAGTGGGAAATAATGTCACAGAAGAAGCTTAGAAGGCTCATATAGCCACTTTATATGACATACAAGTTGATTGGTCATTAAATAGAACTAATGTTTTACGTGAAACAACGCTGTCCTTCACACAAAGCTAAATCACAAAAAGAATCAGGAAAAGTAGGGGGAACTGTACGCCCGGCCCAAACGGCCTCCCAGGTGTTGTATACAAAGAAGAGCGGGAACTCTGGAGAAGCCGCTTTCAAATCTTATTCAACTTTTGCTTAGCCACAGAAACTATCCTGGATACTTGGCGTGGCTCAATTCTACAGCCAATATACAAGAAGGGCCCTTATGCTTCTTCGGAAAGCTTTAGAATGATAGCCTTATTGCAGGACTCATATTGACAGAACTCGAAGAATGGGCTGCAATGAAAAATTTAATTCCATATAAGCAGACAGGGTTTTGATTAAAAGCCAGTACTTTAGACAATCTGGTAGCTCTCAATTTGATTGTGGACAAATGGGTGTCAAAGAAACAACTACTATATACATGTTTTGTGGACTTCTCAAAAGCTTTTGACCATGTTAACCGAAATCTATTATGGTAAAGCTGTGCAATTGGGAAATTCCCTCAAATTTACAGCGTGCAATTCAACTTCTGTATACTAATCACTGGACCCAGGTTAAACTCGGTCAAAACACCAACTTGACAGAAAAAATAGCAATAAAGAGAGGCCTGAAGCAAGGCTGTGTCTTGGCGCCTGTACTTTTTAATCTGTTTCTGGCGGATCTTAGTGCTTGGTTGGAAACATCTAATTACCATCCTCCAAGACTGGCAACTAGGAATGTATCCTCACTATAATATGCTGAGGACCTTTTTCTTATGAATTAAACTAGGATGGGCCTACAGAGGCTACTCAACCAATTAAACATCTATTGTATTGAGAATGAAATGGCTATTAATCTTACAAAAACACAGGTAGTGATTTGTGGCAGAAAAATAAATAAGAAAGGCAGCTGGTCGCTGGGGAGGAACCATTTCTCCAAGGTACGTCATACAAATACCTCAGCGTTTGGTAACAAGACCGGCAGTCACACAACTTACAGCAGAGTGCACAAAAACCAAGAATTGCTTTCCTAATCTCAGCTGTCCAGCATATACATCGGAAATTGCAAAGCCTGACCTTTCAGCCATTACTAAATGTAATACAAGCCAAGTTCATTCCAACACTTTGTTATGGCACTGAAGCTTTTCTGGGCAAGTTCGGGACTTTTCTTAATTCAGCATAAAATACGTTTTTTAAAATTTTATTTCAGCTTCCTCAGAGTGCATCTCCCTCTCAGATCCGATTAGAATTCGGGCTAATAAATCAAAAACTAGCACAAACAGGTGCACGTCTTTGTGGGCTGTGCTTGCCCAGGTCTGTTGCTCCTATTTGTGCTGGGGTGGGACGAGGTCCCCCAGCTTCATTGCTCCCGTCACAAGAGGGGCGGAGCCAACCACCAAAATGCCATAAAGGTGCCAGAGTACTCCCGCAGTGCCAGACGTCTTTGTGGGCTGTGTTTGCCCGGGTCTGTTGCTGCTGTTTGGTGCTGGGGTGGGACTTGGTCCCCCAACATCATCGCTTCCGTCACAAGGAGGGTGGAGCCAACCATCAAAATGCTGTAAAGGCGCCAGAGCACTCCTGCAGTGCAGGGCGTGCCCAGGCAAAGCCCGGGCCAAGGGTGGGCCTGTCAGTGCCAGGAAGAGGCAAGGCTGGGCCCCCCCTCTAACATCCTACATTCAAGCTATTGTTTTGCAGCTCTGGTGCTCTTTTCCTGTACTTATATGCAGCCTTAGATAGCGGAACTACTGTTAAACAGTAGGGGCCAGAACTGTGACTTTTTACAAGACATGTACTGGTAGAGGCTCCATCAACTCTGAGAATTAGCTCGTAACAGCTTTTCAGTCTTGACTATTGTTTGTTTGTTTCTCTGTTAGCTGTTAATTTGTGTGACAACGGGATACCCTACGAAGGCTATTACTTTTGCTAAGGCCTTATGGGTAAAAAGAAGGCACAGGAGGGTGCAAATGGCCCCAGAAAATTGAAGAAGACTAAAAGAAATGAGGTCAAAAAGGCTGGGGGCAAAGGTGTTATAGATCGGATTGAAGACCTCTTGGGAGAATGCGAACAGCTGTTGAATCCTGCTACTATCGTGCCCCCTGAAGCGGAACCCATGAAGGAATCTCCCTCATTGGTGTGTACAGACCGGTGCCATCCCCGAATTCCAACTAAGTTTATGAAAGCTAAAAAGTGCTCCGGGGTGCACAACCGAATGTGGATGGAAGCAGGAATCTTGATTCAGGTCCTAATTCCTTGATAAATGTATCATCTGATGATGTTGAATTTCCATGCAAAAATCGGTTTCTACCGTTACATGAACTAACTGACAATGTATTTTTGCAGAACTCCAGCACTAGATGTTCGTCCATTAGCCCAACAGTTGCTTGTATCCCTCCTTTTACAAGTCGAACACTTAGTCCCATCCCCCTTGTTACTACTGTTATTGATTGTATTCCACTGATAAAGGAACGTAAGGCTGAGGTGGGGGAGCTAAAAGCTATTATTAGCCAGCTGATATTAACAGTTAAAGAACTCCAGTCGCGCAAAAATGCTCATCTAGGGACAACTCTTACGCAGGTTACCGGGTAGACGCCAGTACCACCATCATCTTTACCCCTAGTTAGTATACCTGCGGTTCACAATCAACAGCCCCCTCCTAATACTAAGTACTCAGGTCGCGAACCCTGCAAGAGCGGTCCTAGCCATTTGAGAGTCGCTGGGTGTTTGACCAAACCTATCTCTACTCACCAAAGTTGTACCGGACAAGTACTTCAAGTACATGATAGAGGGCCAAGGAGATCTGTCGGGACTGCAGAGGGGTGGAGCAGTAGGTTTAGTTTAAATCAAAATAGAAAGTATCTACAAATTCATGACTCTGCTGCGAACAAAATATTTATGGTAAATGTTCCAAAACCCCCATCCCCCTATGGGAAGTGTGAGTCAGAAGATTCACTCATTAACAAGGAAACGCACTGGATCAGGCACGTCAGAGGATGTCGCTCTGTGATCCAAGATGATATCCTTGGTGCACAGAGATGCCCTGCAGTAAGCCCATGCTATTGAACTGACCCTGAGGGATGGGTGGATTGGGGACAATTTGGTTGCACTAGAAGCCTGAAGTTGTCCACCCAACAACTCAAATATACAGTTTAAATATGAAAGTCAAGGTTGTGATCTGACCACTGGGGTTCTGCGGGGTGAAAGACAGATTGAAGGATCCTCTGAAGGATGTGGATTGACGTGAGGCATGTATTAGAACCGTTTCACCAAAGCACTACGAGACATCTGAGGGCGTAATTGATTGGGTTGGGCCTAGGACAGGGACTACGTACACTTTACCAGCACACAATAGGACAATAGATAAAGCTGCTGCGTCTGTCTCTGGTAGCCGCGAGGGAACTCCTTGTCATGGTGACAGGGGCGAGGTTGCTGATATTTCCACACTGGTGGCAAACGGAAATAATCAAGACACTTATCCTGATACTGAGTATTTGTCTTCGTGGGGCCGCAAATTGATGTTAATCTCGGAGTGCATAATACTAATTTTAACTGTGTTTCCCTACATGATTCTGAATGTGTGGTCCACGTTAGTACTGAGGAGGTAAATTCATCCCTAAATTCTAGCGTGTCAGTTATATCATGGAACAGTGCTGGGATCCACCTGAAACTTTGTGATCCCAGGTGGCTCACGTTTATGAATGACAACGATATTTGCATTTTTCAGGAGACTTGGGCTACAGAGAGGGTATTTTTCAGTGGATTCACCACATATACCACTGAGGCATTAGCCCCAAGGAACACAGGGAGGGCAAGCAGTGGCTTAGCAATTTTTGTAAAAAGCTCTATCGCTGGCACTCATAAACAGATACAAATTAATTTTAATTCACCGGACCTAATGGGGATTCAGGTTACCTTTCCGTCAGGGCTAGCAGTATCCATCTTCAATGCCTGTGTTAGGTCCGTCTCTTCAGGGAATGACTCACTCACTCTACATACGCTAGATGAACTGGTAGCTACCTATCAACCACAGACTATGGTGCTTGTAGCTGGGGATTTTAATACCACGTTTGAACCTTCCACGTTACTTGATTCTTTAACTGAGGATGAAGACAAATTGTAGGGAATACCTAATTTAACGAATAAAACAGGAGGCTCACGTAATCCCAAGGTAGCTTTCCAGCTCATTTCGCTAGTAGTGGGGAGGGGCCTAAGGGCATTTAATGGTAGGACTTGCTCAGATATGAAAAGACAGATTACGTTCAAGAGAGGTTGTAGTTCAAGTGTTATCGACTACATTCTAGTGGATGTTAGATTGTGGCTCTTGGTGAATGACATGATGATTATAACTAGACTGACAGTGATCATAATCCCCTTCTTCTTCTTTCCCTGATTGGTACTCTCCTTTCCAGGGGTGTGTGTGGCAGTCGCACAATTCAGCGAGAACCCTTAATCTTCAATAACTTCAGAAGTGTTCTGTGGCCCAGAATTCAGAATGATAGCGGATGTCAAGCAAAAATATATGATCTGTTTATACGACATCTTTCCAGCCTTGACGCAGCCACACTATTGCCTGACCAAATAATAACCACTGATCTGGGTTTCTTTAAGGAGCTGAAAGGTGTGTTCTTGACACAACCCGCTGGGAAGAAATTAAGGGTGGGGAAGAACTGTGCATGGTACAACCGCGATTGTAAACAGACAAAACTTAATTTAAAACCAGTAATTCGAGGGGGGGATCGAACAGTTATCGCTCAATCACGTAATAGGTATAAAACAGCATTAGAAAAAGCTAAACGTGACTTGGCTGATAAGAATTGGCAGGATTTGTTGAAAGCTGCAAGGTGTAACGATAATCGAACATTCTGGCACATTATATCACACGGGAGCTTAGAAGGGGTAACCACACCTGATTACTTTATCCAACCGGAGAAATGGGTCAATCACTTCACCTTACTATATGATAAGAGGGAAGTAATCCCCTGTGTGGACGGTAGTGATAACTTGCCTGATTGTGTACCCAATGAAACAAAGAGGGGGGCTGAGAGTGAGGGACGTCTCTTTAGCCTGGATGACACTCTTAGAGCTATAGAGAGGATGAAATCAGCAAAAGACCCCGGGCCTGATAGGATACCGGGCGATTTGTATAAGTCTGAACCGCTTGTCTGGGCCCCTCACCTAAATCTTGTGTCCAATGCAGTTGTCGATGGGGGGAAATTACCTGAGACCTGGATAGGGGCGGAAATAATAACTATATATAAAAAAGATAACGCTTGCACCCCATTGAACTATAGGCCGATCAGCCTGTTAGATAACATGCAAAAAAATTTGCCAGATAGGTTTTGGATAAATTATTAATCTGGATGGCTGAAAATGAGATCTTGTCACCCTACCAAGCAGGCTTTCACACCAAAACTAGTACATGTGATCAGGTGTTTAGGATCATTATACTTATCTGGAAATATGTGCAATGAAACAAGCAAAAATTGTACGTAGCCTTCGTTGACCTGGTACCACGGGAAATGCTTTGGCTAGTTTTATAAGAAATGGGAGCCCCGGCACAACTGGTGAACCTGCTTGCAAGGATGCATGAGGACAACTACGCGCAGGTCCGTTGGGGGAAATCCGGTGAATTAACTACCAAAATCCAAATCCGGCGAGGGGTATGCCAAGGCTGTGTCTTTGCACCCACACTGCTTTCCCTCTATGTAAATGGCGTGGTCAACGAACTGCAGGATTGTGAAAACGATTCTCCAATGCTGAATGGAGGAAAAATACCAATCCTGTTGTTCGCTGATGACTCATTACTTCTATCCAGGTCCCCAATGGGACTACAGAGACTAATTGACACATTTAAGGGATTCTGTGAGACCAGGGGCCTGGAATTGAATGCGGAAAAGACAAAATATATTGTATTTGGCAAGACTAAGGGGAAATGTAGACCAGTAAAGATAATGGGGAAACCACCTGAGAGGGTGTCTAAATTTGATTATTTGGGTGTAAGATTAAATGAAACTCTGAGTTGGGATCCCCAAATAGACAAAAGTCAACTAACTCAATGCTATAAGTCCAAATCCATATTGCGTTTTCACACGCAGTCTTGGTCTAGGTCAATTACTCCTGATCTGGAGATTTACCAAATGAAAGCCCCAAATGCTGCACTATATGGTGCAGAGCTCTGGGGCATGGCGACTTGCATATGCTAGTGGGGAGCGAAAATATATTTGCTAGGGCCCTGATACCTGCCCCAGACTGCACTTCGCTGACTCCACTGTTCTTTTACCTAGGGCTGAAGAGAATTGGTGAGGTGGCCGCAATTAAATCATTGATCTACTGGCTACGTATTTGGTCCACTCCGGAGATAGGTCAATACTGTAAATTTTTGAAAGAAGTCTTAAATCTAAGTGGTGCCAAACGGATCCCTTGGTGTCACCATGTATAATTCTGGTGTGGATCATTGGGGATGATTCATCTGTGGGAATGTCTGGAATTTATTAGTAAGAACGATATTGCCATTGTGAAACCTACGTACTGGGCATACGTAGATGAACGATATGCGACTAATAGATCAGTGGGGCGCCTGACTACTGAGTTTTTAAGTATTAAACCCTTTGTAGAGTTTGAGCTTTTTTATGACCAGATCTCTCCACCAATGGCGAAAAATCTCTATTTGAGATTTGGATTTGGCTGTTTACCTTTAAGGTCATTCACTGTATGGGAAACGAACACAGCTACAACTGCATGCCCAGCCTGTAGCTATGCACTGGAGACAGTGGAACACATCCTTTTTTTCTGTAATGGATATTATTCTCATCGCAAGAAATGGATTTGCCCCATTTGTTGTAGATTGGGAATCAGACAATACAGCGTGGCACTGAGGATACTAAAATCTGACACCTCACCACTCATTGTATTAGCTGTAAGCAGATTTTTGCTGAGTTTCTGGTTCAGGCATCAGAAGTTCATGTCTTAGGCTGTTCATGAGGTCCCAGCATTAACTGAATTGCAAGTGTAGCCAGCATTGAAATGATTACCAACCTACGGATTTTAATTTTTTTACATAGGAATACTGATTTCCTGAGACACACAGCATCTTATGATTCTCAGCTGGAATGTATGAAAATATAATGATTATTATTTTATTTACATTTGGTAGTAAGGTCTGAAGATTATTGTGATATTTAGTATTTAGTATTTTATAGGCCTTGATGATGTAATATTGATATGCTTTTTTTGTCTATATGATTGCACAAGATGGAACATTGCTGACGCCATCCTATGGCAGACATATATGCTGCATATTGACTATAAGGAATCAATAATATTGTACTAGTTATATTCTGATGTACTCTCTTCATGAAGGTCTGAAGTGTGAAAGACGAAAGTTATCATGCGCTCATTTGTTGATAAGTGGGAACTGTTCTAGACAAATTAATTTTAGTACTGTATATATTGACGTTGTTTTAATATGATTTTTAAAGAATTTTTAAATGTTTTAAATGTATTTATTACTGTGCACTCTAATGGTCATATGACCAAATAAAGATATTGGAGGTGCACTGATCAAATATATGTCATTAGTAAGATCCTCTGATAAAAACCCATTGCGAGCTCCGATATGGACGAAATTCTAAATAATACGTATCAAAATTTGAACAACTGGGCCCATGCTCCTAATACAGCATTAACAACTCTGAAAGCCAAAGAGCTATGGGACACGGCACTTCCGCACAAATCTTTTAAAAAAGTTATCAAACAAACAAATGAGGAGGCTGTCATGGTTCGAAGATAAAGAAGAGTTTAGAAAAAGAAGGCACGTCTGGATAACGATTGACACTCACCCCCAGAAATACCTTATCACATTACTTCGATCATTCTACAAAAGCAAGTTACTGCACTTACGTTTTGGTTTATGCCAAACACTAGAATATATCTCCAAATGGCAACCAAAACCTTTGAACACAAAGTGCAGACTCTGCCAATCACACAAAGAAAGTTTGACTCACATCTTAATGATCTGCCCGATCTTATTAACGGAAAGAATAATTTTATTGAATTTTTAAAAAAATATGTATGGTATTAGATCTTGTCGGCACGCTTTACTTTTTTGTATGAAAGAGGAGTCCCCACAAATAAAATTATATCTCAAAGCAGAGCGGCTATTGACCACAAAAGGTCTGATGAACGCAACATAAAGATGGCTTCACAGTGATTTTATCCAAACAGAATATAATTTGACACAAAGGTTTTATGATAAATACAATACAATGTGGGTACCCTTCGATGTGCTTGTGTGTGTAAAAATTTCACCTTAAAAGTGGATCGGTCTTTGATTGTAAATGGGCTGATGAACTTTCAACACAAGACTAACACTGTAGAAATTTTCTTAGCAAAGCGAAGTGGAAAACTATTGTAAGCCCTCGGAGGACTAGTATGTTTATTATTCCCTGCAATAGTTAAAGACAAAGAAAACTTACGTTTAATTAATACAACTCGGCAGAGGTATGATGTATTTGTACCTTAGATAGGGAGATAGGATTACTCTTTGACTCCCTTTAAGTGTCTGTAAGGTTTCATGCATAATTACAGGTTTTAATACATTGACTATAAGATTATAAGAATATTAGAAATATATAGCTACTTTAAAACGCTAGTATGCATTTTTTATGAATTACAGCGCTGTTTAAAGTGAAATTGTTGAAAACTGTTTCACAAAAAAAAATTAGTATACTTTTTAATGTTTTTATTTGTACAATATATTATGGTTTTTATTAACTGAAATAAAATCACCTTTGAACGCTAAGCAATTGGAAACTAGAATTCATAGATCTTTTAAGCAGTGATTCATACAGTGCTATGAAATTTGTCCTGAAGATAGAACTAGAATTAGCCAGTTTTTAATCTGATAAAGTGCATTGCGTAGTCCTTCGTACATGCAAGTATATGGTTCATGTGGTATTCGAGATTCCAGTGTAACCACACTTAAAATGTTTAGTATACTATTGTTTACAAAAAGTTCTATTTTGATCACCTTGGGGATAGCTTGCACTTTAGAGTGGTTAGAGAGGGTTGACAAGTAAAGAAATGGTGTGATTGTGTTTGTGAACTGTGTAATCTAGGGGTCCAAAACATCCTGCTTGTTTTGTTCATATATCAAGCCCTACTATAGTCCTTGCATTATAGGTAAGAACTGTATTTTTTAATGCTTGAGTAAAATCTTCATGCGAACTCTAGAATTTGTTCTGACAATCCAAACTCTAGGCAATTGTTATAACATTTTTTAAATTCTCTAAATGTATTTATTGAATTGTAACTCTCTTTTGGACTCGTCGAAAAGCTTTGGATGTTTGTATGATTATGAACATTAATATTGAAAGAGAATTATGTGGATTTAGGTTTTTATAATGGCTCTAATGCAGAGGAGAGTTTTTTGTGTGCGTAGGAGATGGAGGCATGTATGCAGGAGGCAGATCTGATTAGAAAGTTGCCTCAAAGAGGAATATGCGATAGGGGTTATAAGCCACAAAAAGAGCCAACTGGGTCATGGTCGGACCAGCAAAGATAGTGGATGTGAATTATTTCAGCTCAGCTCCCAACCCCTGATTCACCCGATATTATCCTGCTAAATCTCACACCAATGAGGCTGCTGGAGTGAAGTCGAGTGAAGTAGACATCCTCGGGCCTTATACGGGTGGAAGGTGGACCTCGGTGCCGGCAACACTGCCTTAGGCAACAGGTTTATCGTGGGTTTGGCTGACCATGTCACCAGATACCCAGAAGCCGTACCTCTGAGATCTGTGACTACTCCTGCAGTGGCTAGGGCCTTGATGGGGTTTTTTACCCAAGTGAGGTTCCCAAGGAACATAACTCGGGCAAAAACGGTCCTGGGTTGCTTGTGTTCCGTTTCAGGGAGGACCTGGCCTGGCAGTTCAGCTGTTTCTATTGGAGCAGGGTCAATACTGATTTTATATGCCTGTGTCCCAACTGAAGTTGCATGGTGGGCAAAAAAAGATGGGTTGGAATGCTACCCCGAGGGATTGCCGGTGGTTAGACAAATTGCAAGTATTCCTCCCATCACCTTTTGTGTTTTTGATGCATCGCCCTTAGTGGCAAGGGTATGCCCACATGTGGATCCCGTGCTCACTGTAGGCATGACTCACGAAGATAAACATACACTTTGTGTATGTACACAATTTTTTTCTGTTCACAAAGGGGTTTACGAGTAGTATCTTTACAAGTGCAAAATTTCTGCACATAAAATGATCGGCCTTGTTATGTGCGAATACTCCGCACTCGTAAAGCTAGTACTCGTATATCCCTTTGCAAATAGAAAACAATCGTAAACTTACATAAAAGTGTAAGTTTAGCTTTGTGAATCAGGCCCACAGCCTCTGAAACTGAGCTACACCCAACTGAAGAGCCCCAATCAGGATAAAACCGGTCTTGGGTTGCTTGTGTTCCATTTCAGCCTGGCATGGCAGTTAGGGCTGGACTATTCCTATTTAGGCAGGGTCAAGACTGATTTGCATATGGTTGGGTCCAAACTGAGGTGGCATGGTCGGAAAAAGAACGATGGGTTGGAATGCTAACTCGAACAATTGCCAGTGGTTAGGCAAACTGAAAGCATTCCTCCTAATACCTTTTGAGTGTTTGTTGTATTTTAGAGACATAACCATAAATCCGACAACCATGCAAACAGTGGTTTGCACAGGTTTTGGAATTATCCCAGTCTCTCGTAATCCGGGCCAAAGCCTGCAAAGTGGATATCCTAAACATATTCTGAAAGCTATGGGAGCTCAGGACTCAATTCCAGCATGTGTGTCCTAGGACAGTCTGTAAATGGCATTTATGTTTTCCACAGGACCAATTATTATACCCTTTAGCTGTCACAATTACTTAGGCATACATTGTATTAAAATAATTCTTTGCAGACCTGTGCAGCAGAGATTTTTTCAAAACCATTTTTAGGTGATTCACGTGCGATTACAATTTTGTATTTTTTCCCCTCCTAAATAAATAATGGTACCCATTAACAAACTGCATTTTATAGTACATTTAGTAATGCTGCAGTAGTAGTACTCACATACTAAAAAATGCTGTTCACATACCTAGTGCGGAGGTCTACGCCTCTGCTTCTCATATCTTTTATGTGTAGAGATCTCCACCCCTAATGTGGAAAGCTCAACACACATAAGTATGCCTTTTTGTAGTAAATGTGGACAGCACAGAGGAGAGTGACTGGAAAATGGGGAATATTTATGACTATCAGGAAGAAGTTAAGGAAGGAGCAGGGAGGGGTTTAAAAAAGGCTAGAGAGAGGGTTAGGGAGGGGTTTAGGGAAGAGTAGGCCCATTGATATTCACAAACTGCACTTCCATCATTAATGCAGCCAAAAAAGATCCAAAACAGTAGTAAATTCACTCCATCTCAGAGCTGGAGTAAGCTTAGCACCACACATGGCCAGCCACTGGTACTCCAACACCCTCTCATAGAAAATAATGGAGGTAGGGACTTAAAAAATATAAGACCTAATATTAAAGCACATTAAATTATTAAAACAAATAATATAAATACAGTTAATTTGATGTTAAAAAATATCTATAAATAGAACATTTATTATTTTATGTTTAAATATTTTAACAACCTCAATTTAAAAAACTAATATAACATTTTCAAATAAAAATAACTAATTACTTTACATTTTTCAGTACATCACTTTTCATAATTTTTAATTACGTTATAAAAATATATATTTTTTACTTAAGGTGGGATTTTCATTTCATAATTTAAATTTCAGGAAAATAATTGTATTTTAATTTAATATACTCTAAATAATTAGATTTTGAATTTAAAATTAGGTTATTCTTACTATAACATTTTATTGTTCTACAGTTCTAAAAATAAATATATAGAATTAGTTATCATTAATATTCAACATAAAATATTTTTTTTGAATTTTTAAAAAAGTTTAATAAACCTTTATACCTTGCTCTATGCTTTAACTTAGGGAGATCTTCACCCCAATTACGTCTCTATCAAGTGTACAAAACATCAACTATGGTTGAAAAGTCACCACCAGTAATACTTTTGCTGTCATATATGAGGTTCTTAGTGACTCCAGCCTTTATTTCATGTAAGTCTACTCTTTTGAGTAACTTCACACTCATAAATGGTGAATAGCCAAAAGTAATAAAGTTACTGAAAAGTATAAGTGTAAATTTACTTGTAGTAAATCTACAGGTGTAGATTTACCTTTGTGAATAGGCCTAATTATGTTTTTGATGCATTCAGGGAAATATATTGGAGCAACCTGTATTTTACAATCTGCTTTGATCACAAATATATTTATTTATTAAAGGTATTTGTATAGCTCTACCTGCATGGTCAGTGGACCACTGCAGAAGTACCAGAGATAAAGTAAGTACAATATCGGCATATACTATAGCAAAAATATAAACAGCAGCATGAATTCCAGAAAGCTAATCAGAGACATACTACTGTCCCGAATGTCCTCAGTCTGAAAATATTAATTTGGGTTTTGTAGATGTTTTGGTATATACAGCAGCTAATGTAACATATTAATATTGTAATAAAAGTATCTCTGTTTCAGGTCTTCCAGATTGTTTTTACATGTGAATGATAGGTTTATTAACAGAATATATGACCTTTGTTGATACTGAAGTCTGTAGATATCTAATTTGTTTCCTATCTTTTTTATGATGGCAGTGAAATTTGATAAATCATTTTAATTTCATATGTGACATAACCTAAGGAGAGCTCAGTTGATCTGTGCTTCTCATGTTGATCTAGGGATACCACAGAAGCTTTCTCAAAGCTGTAAATAAGAGGGGTTATTGTGGTAAATCAATTACTAAAATAGTTGAATGGCTTGTTCACCTATGAACTGCATACTGATTGGAAACATTTATGAAAGGGTGTGTGTGGGAAGTAGCGCTTGCAGCTCTTGGTGTGCCACTAGCTGGTAAATCTCTCATTGTTTGGAGGACTGTAGTAGTTGGACACAGAAGTGTGATCAGAGTGAAAATAGAAAGTAAAATTGAAGAGGTATGCTATTTAGAAGAACATGTAGTGAGATGCAGGACAAGTGAAGGATTAATAGAACCTTATACCACTCCACTGCAAATAGGTAGTAAGCATTTTAATTTGTTTTTGAAACAATAAATGCCAGACACCAAACACACTTGTGCCCCAAAGGACGTCCCAGAGAATGAAGATCTTGGCATTCCTGGATGTGTCATTGGCTTTTGACTCCGCACATTGAAAGATACTCTTTGGATCACTTAAGTCACCAGATAAGAAGTAGGAGAGCTGGGCTTCAGGACAACTGACCTTTTTGCTAAATGAAGGTAAAATTGATATTTGTTGTCCTACTGGGTGTTATCTTAACCACACGAAGAACATCTTCAATCATGAGGCCATCATGGACAGCTGGCTTTCTTGGAAACATGGCTATGGCAGTAATCATGACTGTTCACCAAATGTTAGGTAGCATCTTTGAAATACTCTCACTTTAGTGATATGTGCTCCCTAAAAAGTTGTTACTGTAAGCCACACCTAATATCAGGGAACAAATACTGCATATACATGTAGCTGGAATAACTTACAATACTGATCCACTGCAAGGAATTCACAATCAGACAATTTGTAACGTATATAAGTAGAGAAAAAATTGTCACATCATAACATTTGAACTGCATTGGAATCTGCTATTCATGAACGTGAAAATTCAATTGCGAGTTTATTAAATCATCCAGATAATTCTGCATGATATGGCCCAGCGCTACCTGTATGAAATTAGTACATTATCAGTATTATAAACCACAAATGCAGATCAGAATATTTTCATTTGATGAGATAAAAATGTTTGCAGATGGGAGGAAAATCTTGAGGCATCTTCGATTCCAAAGTGTGGAATAATCTGTCCAAAGGGACCAGTGAGATGTAGACTTTGGTCCTCATTTATGATTTGATGGCCCAGCTGCTATATAACTGACATGGCAAACTAATGCAAAGGTGTCTCTCATGTTGGTGGACCAGTCATCATTTATGTGACATGTGAAGATAGTTCCACAACGTGGGGTCCACTTTCAGAAATAAAACAAATAATTAACAACATGTGCTGGATGTTTTCTCCCAGTAAGAGGAGACATTTCAGTATTTTTGCTTTCCAAGACCCAAGTGATTTAGGATGCTGTCTTGAACAGAAAGGATGCTGACAGGAATATGGCCTGAATTCAGCGATCCCTCCCAAGTTTTCCATAGTTGTCACATCTGCTGCATGACTTAGTTCCTGGCGGTGGAGTTGCCACTGACTCTGCCATCGGGAACTCTGTCTTCCCACATAATCTAAATGAAATGGGGGCAATTGATAGGTAAAAACTACTTTTTTGATTTTGATGGATGTCCAGTTATTTTGTAATTTTGTGTCCATTTTATACAAAGTTTTACTGTACAGCTGTTCAAATATTAATATGAGCATATCAAGCACTGTTCTTGCAAGTAATAAGGGTTAAGAAAAGTAATTGAGTAGAAAAATAAGGAAGAACATTACAAGAAAAAAAACCATTAACTTACGTTATTGTGTGAAATGATTTTTTAAGTGAAAAGTGCATAAAAGTATAACACAAATGGATGGCAGTTTGCAAAATATAGTTTCAATGATAAAATACATCATGCAACATCAGCTGGAAGATCTTGCAATATGAATAATATAGTTGGCCATTATTTTGTCTTATAAACCCAGTTCAACAGCAGATGCCTAACCTCAGAAGAGCAAATAGTTACTAGGACGTATGATCCTTAGCCAAAAGAGTTACAGGCAAACATTTTTTATAATGTACATCACAGTGGCCTGGTGACCATACTGCAGAGTGGTAATAGTACGGCACCACACCCCAGAAGATTAAGGGCCTCATTATGATGGCGGTTGGACTTTCGGCGACCGCCATCATATCGGGAATGGGACCGCCCAACTTGCTGTCGGCAGTCCTACCATGGGAATTACAATGCACCCGCCTTCAAGGCGGTCGCAAAGTGTATTGTTTGTATTGCGGCGTGTACAAGGGCTGCAGCACATGCAGCGGTACAAAACATACACATTTTGCATATCCCTGCATTATGTGGCAGGCCCCATGCTGTGCCTGCCACATGGTGCAGGGATATGTAGGGAAGCACCATAGGTGCCCCCCCAGGTTCCATGTTTGAGGGCGAGGGGGAAGGGGGGCCCGCTACAGTCCCCCAATGTCCATTTCCGTCTGCCTTTACATGGCGGGTAAACTTCCATGAAATGGCTTACGGGAAGGGACATCGTAACCCCTACAGTGGTGCAAGGCAGGCACCGCCACCATTGTAGGGATTGGGGTTCCCTCCGATGTTCCGACGGGCTCCTGGAGCTCGTTGGATCCGTGGCGGTCAGTCTCTCCAACCGACAAGCACCCGCCCGCCATCATAATGTGGCGGGCGGTAATGCAGGCTCCGATGGCGGTGGGACCGCACCGACTGGCTGATGGTGGCGGTCCCACCGCATCGTAATGAGGCCCTAAATTATGTATTTTAAGGAGAGAAGAAAATGACATGTCTTTTGCATGTTTCAACATAATAGACTTCTTTCAATTATGATGATCCTGGAAGAAAAGTACTATCAGCACAATATTTGCATTCATTTTGTTTAGAAATTGCTTCACTGCTACTGTTAATGTCAGCAGCAACACAATATGGGTAGTCTGGGAATGCATATTTCAACCATTTCTTTAGGAAGAGTTAGTTATCTTAATCTTTACTGCCTACAATCATAATATTTTGACTGTTCATTTTGATTCAAATCATTCTTCCAAATCTGGATTTTTCACCATAATTGTGTGA
Organism: Calotriton arnoldi; assembly: GCA_963921515.1. Lineage (NCBI taxonomy): Eukaryota > Metazoa > Chordata > Amphibia > Caudata > Salamandridae > Calotriton > Calotriton arnoldi. The sequence goes on from CAWUFW010007638.1 coordinate 177,631, forward strand.
ATAAGAGAGGATGGTTCAGGACATGTAAAGTCACCCAATCTGTGAGAACGAGTACACCTTATTATTAAATGTTATTATCTGATAATTTAAAGGAGAGGGGACGGTATTTTTTTCAATTTCTTTGGCTTGGTTACTTGCGGTATGTTCTTTAGGTTGACTCTAAAACCTGAAAGACACCCATAAACATTGATTTCTCCTATTAGTGCCATCAAAAATCTATCTAAGAATGAAAGGTACATTAGGTCATTGTTTTCAAACACAATATTTGCAGAGGTTCCCACGCCAATGCCCAAATAGAGAGATTCATTCTGACTCCGAAAAGATGGCAGAGGAAGAAGAGGCACTCACTCTGTCTAAAGATTTTCCTGGATTAAGTGAGAGAATAGTTGTTGCCACCTGCCTCTAAAGGGTGATGCGAACTAAAAACAGCATGTTGAGCCTCATGTACAAAGTTGTTTTGTAGTTGCAAATCCTGCATTTAACAAAAACATAACATTTGTGACAGTGAAACACCTTATTAAAATGTATGAAATCCCTTTTAAGTGTCAAAAAAGTTAATCTGACTCATAAAGGGGGCCTTATAAATCCATTACAAATCAGGTAGAGAAGGTGACATGAAAAAGGACATCACACACTTCAATTTGGGATTCACAATTGAAAGTATCAATGCTTTGTGAATCCAATTACGGTCTCAAACCATTGAGCAATTACCAACCCCTGTGTTGGGGTGGTAACTGATTCACAAAGGGAAAGCTGCAGTGGTGGCTCCTCCGCTAAGGTAGAGGAGCGACGCCCCACAGCTTTTTAGCAGTGAAATAAAGAGAAAATACAATTATAATAACTCACATTATTATCATTTTATTTTCTCCTACTTCGGCAGCTTTGCGTGAGGGGGTGGGGGCAGGTGAGGAGTGGTAGCACCCTCTTAAGTGTGCAATGACTGCTTGGCCGGCCCTCTCGGGCCACCCAAAACAGTCTATCGCACTTAGCATGTTCTCCATGCAGACTGCATTACAGCCTGCATGGAGAACTCACCCAGGCTCCCAGTTAGCGCCTGAGTGCCGAAACAAGGTGCTCAGACCAATCACAGAACTGCTAAGGCAGCATTGTGATTCTCTGACTAGGGGCCTGGGTGTGCTTTCAGTTGTTCAGGTCAGCGAGGTAGGACTACGGAGGAGAGACGCAGCAAGGAAGCGGCAAGAAGGTACGTTTTTTATTTTATTTTTTGCTGCCCGCTTCCCCTGTGTCTGCCCCTGCCCCGCCCCCCCTACCTCCGATCCGTGCTGGCCGCTGCTGGGAAGCTGTCCCAATGGAACAATTCCTCTTTCAGAATCCTGCCGGCATCCACTCCAGAGGACTACTACCTGCTCCGCAAGTGTGTTCTAAAATGGGAAACATCTTTTGTAACAGCAGCACCTGTTCCTTTAATGGACACAGTATGTTTAAAAAATTGTTTTTCTTTTGGGAATGCAAAGACAGGAATAGATGTCGAATGTTCATTGCAGGCCTGCCTAATTAACATTCATTGGGTAAATCATTTTGTGACCCCCTGCAAATGTACAATTTGTGATGTGACCTATTAGTGAATTGGTCAGATCACAATTTGCATTCCCATTCGAAGACCAGTCAGTGTCAAAATTACACGTGAGGTTTGCGAATGACAATAGTACATCAGGCCCCCAGTAAGCATTGTGAACCCCTGTATGTTTCTCATGAAGGCTAACTGGTTTTATCTGTCAGTTGAGGCACAGTTGTATTAAGCCTTGAAGCGAGCATTCTAGTAAAAATCTTGATCTGTATTTAGCAAAAAAAATATCCCGCAGGAGAAACAAAAATGTTGTTCTTTTATCTGTACAATAAAGTCAAAATATCTTTCAACATTTTTGGTTGTCAGAGGCCCATACAGGTAGAGTGCTAGAGTCGATGTTAGGATATAATAGAAGGTTACTCACCTAGAGTTTTACCCTTGGACATAGGGCCAACAGATTGAAATACTTGCATCATTATGTGTGATTGTCAAGGTCAGCCCTGCCAGTGGTCATAACAGAGCATAAAGTAGTATAATTCATATAGTCTGAAATATTAGATTTACTTTCAGTTCTTTGGGAGGTATGTAGAATAGATTAATAGTTTTAGAACATAATCTCACTTTTGGGTGACCCTTAGCAGTCTTTGTTCTTCCTAGATCCGTCTAAGTCTATAGACCAGCAATATGCGATATAAGGAACTTTTGAAGACTGAACTGCTTAGACTATCCTTTAACTACTACTAAACAGACCAAATGCATCAGGATATTTAACAGCTCCTAACTCAATTTGTTGATTTCTTTTAAAGACCTGAGGTTGAACAGATTCCTTATTACCTGAAAGACACATGAAAAACTGAATCTACCCAAGATGGTCACATTTGAACTCGAAAATCAATAATTAATTACCCTTCATACGAAAGCACTCTACATGATCATCCCATAACTGGAGACATTGTATGCCATTAAAATAGTTCTACTCTTCAGCGAATGACCTACTGTGCTCTGTGTGAGTATGTGATGGTATGTGCAGTACCTAGGCCTTACAAGATGCTTTTATCCACAATAGGTGGGCTTTTATTAGCAGTTTTATGGCATTAAGCCAAGAAAATCTATATGTCTACTTCTTTGAAAAAGTGATTATTTTCACTCACACTAAACCTAACTGTAAAACCATGAATGTCTAGAAAACATATATTAATTCTGATATTCTGATAGTATGGACTGAGAATGAGAGGGATGCACAAATCTTTCTTGTGTTGAATAAATAGAATGAACATTTAAGGTTTGACAGGCCTATTGACAGACTTTGCTTGTCTCTTCAGAATTACAGACTAAGGTAAGGAATGGTACATGAGTAATTAAAGTATACTCAAAACGAACTGACCAAATGTACTCATAAGGTCTGACAGTTGCCATCATAAATTCCTAAGAGACTTTTGCTAATGATCAGTTCCTGGGAATCAGGACAAACTGCTCTAGCATAGATATTTATCTTGACCAAGCAAAAGATATTGACATTAAATTAAAACGGAGATGATAATCCACCAATTTGAATTGCAAAACAAAGAGAGAGCCCTCAATAATAACAGAGACACTCTTTTTGAAACACACCCCAGGAAACAACATGGCACTCTCACTCTTGTAACCACTTTTTCTACCTTTTCTTCTAGTCAAAATAAAAACAATAAAAATCTCATGGTGAATTAGAAAAATACAGTGATATTTAGTAAACAAAATGGAAAAAAACAAGTAAGAAGAACAGAACCAGAGATATGATTTTCTAAAGCTTTAAGTATAGACAGTGCCAAGAAACATAAAGTGCCAATGATAGTTGGCAGTCACAGTAGAACAGCACCTAGGTTCAATATGTTGCTGACCGCAATGGACTGCAGGTCAGATTCACTAACAAGGTTCATCCTGGTCAAAGATTTTATGTTCTTACTTTAATCTTTTAAATCCCAATCCACCACTAAAGTACAGTTCTACAGTCCACCAGGACCTCACGGGAGGCAGTTAATGACTCACAGAGTGGCAGGCAGAGGCCCAGAGGAGGGTACTGCCCCGGTCCAGTTGCGACTGGCCAGTTACAGTAAAAGGATTCTTGTAGCTTGTTTTGTTCCTGTAGCTTTAGCAACGAGGTCAGCCTTATGACACTTGGAGTCTGCTTTTTTGTCCTTAGTATAAGAGGGAGAGCAGGCCCAGTCCTTTAGGGCTATTACAAGGTCTCATATAGCAGGTTCAATGCTCTTCTGATCTTTCACAGGTCCAGGCGTTTTATGAAGTGGGTGTCTGAAGGTGCCACATTTATGCCTAGCATGAACTAGTTGGTGAGAATGACACTTGGGATGCCCTAACAAATAGGGTAAAGGTTACCAGGGCTAACCCTACTTTAGGCATTTTCAACATGGGTAGTCTTCAGCCACACTAAAACTGGGGTCAGATTGACTAACCTTTCACAGAACACAATGCAGCAAGGCAACTTGTTGCACTGCGTTACATGAAAGGGAGAGAGCAGAAATGCACCATATCTACTAAGATAAGGCACACTTCTGCTCTCTCATAATGTTGGTGCACTGTGTGCTCCCTAGCTCCAACGCAGGCAGCCTTGCACCATGGTGCAAGGGTGACTGTGTCACAGGCAGGATTGTTTTCATGCAAGAAGGAGTAGCAAAGGCCAGAAGATTCCCACAGCCAAGTCTTGGCTAGAAACAGTACATTGGGTTTGTGGGAGGCAATAAAGTCAAAATGTTTTAGCTGGTGTGAGAGGAGCAGGAGTGTTAAATAGATCTTTAAGCTTCATCAGTGCCTTTGAATGGGGAGAGCAAGGACTATCACACAAGGGTTCAAAATGAACACAACTCAGTTTGAAGACAGCACGGGCAGGGCATACTTGATGTCTGAAGTGACCAAAGATGGTCAGCAATATAGACTAGTTGCTCCCTGTATGAGAAACCAGGAGAGCTAGGGTCCCTGGTGCTTGATGCGACCTGCACATTGATTGGTACAGGTGGGCTTTCCTTTGACCCACTTCTGTGCTGATACACTAGCATTCTGCAAATAAATCCAGCCATACATGAGGGGGCATGGCTACTGCTGTGACGCAATCACGCTTAGGGCCTGATTACGATGTCGGTTGGAAAGCCTCCGACCGACAGTCGGATTCTCCTAGACCATGTCAGAACCCATCCCCCTGACTCAGTCGGAATTATTTCCGACCGACCGATTACGATGCTTGCGGAGAATCCAAACCGGTCGTAGCCGATTCGTACAGCTCAATGGACATTTTTTCCGACCCACTGATTACGATGTCGGATTCCAACAGCCTTTCTGACTTGGTCTGTCTGACACGAGAAGGCTGTCGGAAACTGACTTTGGGGGTCCCTAGCAGGCCCTCCTTCATCCTGAGTCTTCTGGTTTGGGGTCGAGGGTGAACCCAAGGGACTCCCCTGTAAAACCATGTACAGTGTGGCAGGCACCATAGGGTGCCCGCGACAAGGTGCAAGGTTTTCTGCAGACACCCATTTTCCCCATAGGAGTCTGTGTTGTCGGTCGGAACACAGGCTCTCATTGAAGTCATTGGGAGTCCTTCCGAACGGTGTTCAGAAGCATCATAATCGGTCTGGCGGAACCGCCAACCGCAAGTCGGTAGGAACCGAATCCGACAAGGAGTCGGGTGGTTTAGTTTCCGACCCACATCGTAATCAGGCCCCAAGGGCACAATTAAGGAAGTCAAAGGCCAATGTCAGATACTCACAGGACCTCCGTGTTTCTCGGAACTTTGATATAAAGAGGGGCGTTCGGCAAGGCTGCATTTTGGCCCCATTTTTGTTTAATCTTTATATCAATGACTTAGATAGAGTTTTATTAGCCACGGGGGTAGATTATCCATATGTGGGGCGACGTGGTCTGCCAGTCCTTTTATATGCGGATGACGCCGTGCTTTTATCGAGGACTGCGAGAGGCCTGCAAACTTTGTTAGATGCCTTCTTAAATTTTATGGCGGAACGTGATCTATCAATTAATAACTCGAAATCTTATGTTATGCAGGTGGGGGCTCGTATGAAAAGAAGTTTACAATTCAGGGTAGGCCGTGTTAAAGTGCCTCGTACCGATTTTTTTTCTTATTTGGGACTTCTACTGGATGACAAAATTAAATGGGGGCCACTAATCCAGAGGAAAAAGTGGGACCTAGCTAGGGTGAATGCTGCTATTTTTAATTTTGCTTCTAGGTTAGGCAAAAGACCAATTGCAGCCATACTGAAAGTCTACCAAGCAAAAAGTGTGGCCATAGCCTGCTATGGCAGTGAAATCTGGGGGCACATCTCGGTAGATCCATTACAGGTGGCGGAGAATACCTTTTTAAAGCGCCTGTTATGTGTACCGCGTGGTTTGTCTACTTTGGCGGTTCACGAGGAGTTGGGGGTGCCGTATTTAAGTGATATTTTGGCACTGCCCCCCCTTGTGTTCTGGCTAAAGTGTTGGATGAACAAAGAACTATCCCTTATGCATTTGATCTTGAAAGAGTGTATGTCCCTTGATAATTCCTTGCGAAAACCATGGCTTAGATATATTAAAACCAGTTTCGAAGTGATAGGGCGCCCTGATTTATATCTCAATCCCGAGGCGATTGTAAAAAAGGATGTGGAGATAGTGGGGGAATAGTTTAGGAGTTTGAGGAAACTGGAAAGGGACGAGCGGGAATTACGGAAACCAAGTGTTCGCAGCTTTTTAATGCTTAAAACATCTCCAGCTACAGAGCCGTATCTCCTGGGGTCTTTATCCACTCACGAGAGGTTTTTATTGACCAGGTTCCGCATGGATCTTTTTCACCTCTTGCTTGCTAGACCAATTGGGCGCAGCAGAGGTCAACTACTAGCTCCCTGTGGCTGCGACGAACAGTCTCCACAGGATCTGTTACATTTTGTGTTTTTTTGTAAATTTTATGCGGTTCCTCGAAGGCACTTTTTAATCCCAATTTTAAAAAGGATGAATTTTAATCAGGTTCGCCCAGCTCTTATGTACCTCCAATTGCTGAAGGCTGATTGTATATTTTGTATTGTTAGTTTTTTAAAAGCCACGGTGAGAACTAGGGCCTGCTTAGATACTTAGGGGTCGATTCCGATTCGGGCCGGAAAAAGCACCGACCGACTCGGATCCGGAAAAAATACCGACCGACACGTACCCGTGGCGCACGACACGCCAAGTACGATGCAAGGCGCGAAAAATCCGACCGACACGTACCGAAACCAAGTCGACCGACCGAGCCGCACGGAAAACAGCAATCCGGCCGGAAAAACACGTGAATCCAACTGACCAACATGCACCCGGAACAAATCCGACCGAAACGTACACGCTAACTCCAAACCGCAAAGTACGATGCAAGGCGCGAAAACCACGAGCGAGTCGGACGGAGGACAAGCCGTACGACCGACACGCATACAAAACCGAGCCGAAGCAACACAGTACACCGCGACCGACGCGTACGCAGCATAGAAAACTGCACAAACACAGCGTGAACGAAACGGAGAACACCGTACGAGACCAATGCAGGGTCCGACTCGGTCACAAGAACGTTTCCAACATACACAAACAGCACAAAGGAAAAATCACCCAAAAAAAGGCCAAACAAGCAATTACCAAGCCAATAAATACTGGGGGGGGGTGGGGACAGAGAACAAAGACACACCCACAACTCCACCTATATAAAGGACACAAATCACTACCATTAGCCTTTGCAAATGCCATTCCACTGCCAGCACCCAAGAGAAAGCAAACACACACCCACAGCTCATCCCTCACACAAGCCACACACCATCAGCACACCAACAAATACCTACCTCACATACACCCAGCAAAACACACACTCACACACCCCCACCTGCACACCAACACACACATCACCCACCATCACCACCCATCACCATGCCCCCAAGAAGAATCCCAAGTTCCTAGATAGTGAATTGGAAGTCATGGTAGACGAGATCCTCAGGGTGGAGCCACAGCTGTTTGGCACACTGGTCCAACAGACCCCCATGTCGCAGAAAACCAAGATGTGGGAGAGGATCATCAACAGGGTGAACGCCCAATCACCATGTCGGCGCACAAAGACCGACATCCAGAACAGGTGGTATGACGTGCGCAGGAGGGTACGGGACATGCTGAAGAAAGACTACATCAACAGCCAACACACCGGCAGTGGCCCTCCTGCCAAGCCAATATACCTCAGGCCCTGGGAGGAGAAGGTGCGGGCCATCCTTCCGCCAGTGAGCGTATATGGACTAGAGGACATCCCAGAGCCTGGTGAGTACACAACAAATGTACACAATATACTGCCACAAAACACACACATCACTGTCAAGGGGAGAGTCAAACCATGCACTCATAGCAATTACACAGCAACTAGAACAGAATCATCCCAAAATGTGTATGTCAGTCAGATAAACACAACACATGCCATCAAAAAAGTCACATCCAACTGTGCCAACACATGTACAAACACAACCACAACTACAGCTAGGCAGTGGCACAAATAGAACTAACAAACACATCCACACATGTAGCCACCACAACAACACCAACACACAGTGAAGACCACTCAAAGGAAGGAATTCTGGTTATGCTGGCCAAGTCAGTGTAGCCAATAGCATCATGGGAGTCGCAGTCACACATATTCCCCCCCCCACAACTGTCCCATCAACACCACCATGAACCATGCTCACATCACAGGGAGTGGAGAAGGACTCACAAGATGGCTGACACTGGCTACTGCTGTGGGGAGCACAAGGCCCTGCTGGCAACTGTGCACCAACAAACAGCAGGACACCACTGACTGACATCCTGAGAGACAACTTACACTCCCTGCAATGCAAGCACGTTCCATGGTGGGATATCTGGCTGGCTGGGTGGGAAGGGGGACTTGCAGCACTGACTATAGTCACAAGCACCTCCCCTCACACACCCCCAACACAAACTCCACAGTACCCACCTGGTAGAATGCAATGCCCTCCATCCTAACACAAGATCCCACAAAGAACCACCACCCTGGGTTATGTTGTGTGAAGCACAGGGACACTCTTGGGACTCTTAGCCAAACAACTGCCAGGACAACACTCCCAGCCATCCTGTCAGCACAGCCAGCCCACCCCACAGGGAAGCAGAGTCAAAGGAAGGAAGCATGGGCATGCTGGGAAGGGGGAGGAGGCAAAAGCATGATGGGAGTCGTAGTCACAGCTCTACATCCCCCACCACATGGCCCAGCAAGCTCACACTCACGCATGCACATCCCACAGAGAGTGGAAAGGCCCATCAAAGATGTCTGACACTGTTGCTGTGTCGTGGGGAGCACAAGGGCATGCTGGGTACTGCACACCAACCAACAGCAGGACACCACTGTCAGCCATCTTGCCATTGCTCTCACACCCACACACACTGAACTCCACACAAAAGCAAGTAAGTATGGGAATGCTGGGAAGTGGGGTGGAGGCAATGGCATGATGGGAGTCGTAGTCACAGACATAGCTCACCCCCACAACTGTCCCATCAACACCACCCTGAACCATGCTCACATCACAGGGAGTGGAGAAGGACTCACAAGATGGCTGACACTGGCTACTGCTGTGGAGAGCACAAGGCCCTGCTGGCAAATGTGCACCAACAAACAGCAGGACACCACTGATTGACATCCTGAGAGACAACTTACACTCCCTGCAATGCAAGCACGTTCCATGGTGGGATAACTGGCTGGCTGGCTGGGTGGGAAGGAGGACTTGCAGCACTAACCATAGTCACAAGCACCTCCCCTCACACACACCCCAACACAAACTCCACAGTACCCACCTGGTAGAATGCAATGCCCCCCATCCTAACACAAGATCCCACAAAGAACCACCACCCTGGGTTATGTTGTGTGAAGCACATGGACACTCTTGGGACTCTTAGCCAAACAACTGCCAGGACAACACTCCCAGCCATCCTGTCAGCACAGCCAGCCCACCCCACAGGGAAGCAGATTCAAAAGGAAGGAAGCATGGGCATGCTGGGAAGGGGGTGGAGGCAATAGCATGATGGGAGTCGTAGTCACTGATATTGGTCACCCCCACAACTGTCCCATCAACACCACCCTGAACCATGCTCACATCACAGGGAGTGGAGAAGGACTCACAAGATGGCTGACACTGGCTACTGCTGTGGGGAGCACAAGGCCCTGCTGGCAACTGTGCACCAACAAACAGCAGGACACCACTGACTGACATCCTGAGAGACAACTTACACTCCCTGCAATGCAAGCACGTTCCATGGTGGGATAACTGACTGGCTGGGTGGGTGGGAAGGAGGGCCGGCTGTCAACCAAACACAACCAATGCAGACCATGTTCACACCCCAGAAAATACATAGAAATGCCCAAATAATGCAGGACAATGTGCCACACCAATATCAACCCCTGACTGTGACGACTTAGGACAATGCAATGTACAGGCCCGCACCCAGAGGCACAGTCACAACTGTCATGTGTGTCAACCATTGATGCCTGCAGAAACATGACATACATTGTTTGCGTCTCCCAAAAACAGGTGATGATGGGGACACAGCAGCAGACGCTGAGGAGTCCCAGTCCCAGGCTCAAGAGGATGCCGAGCTCACTGGCGTCGTACAGCCTCTGTCCTCCTCGGACGATGAAGAACAACCTGGCACATCCGGTGAAAGTCAACATGCAGCACCAGCAGGACCACCAGCTGCAGCACCAGCAGGACCACCAGCTGCACCCCTGCACCCACCCCTACAACGACTGTCACCACGAATACCATCCCTGCCGACATGGACAGAATAAGGAGCAACACCAGCACAGTGACCCTGGACCAACCTGGGGCCATGGACACCACCACCACCACCAACCCCCAAGGTGGACCAGGGTTATCTGTGCGTGCCACTGCACACACTGCACATGTCAGCAGGGGTGGTGGGAGGGGTGGGAGACAGAGGTCGCTGCTTGCAGACGTTGCTGGTGTGCATGACGACCCACAACTGGTACGCATAGCTGATGCGTACCAGTCCAGCACCGGAGAGCTCAGCCAGGTAGTGGGGCTCCTCAGAGACATTAAACAGCAGCAGGCTGCCCATCATGCCCGCTTGGACTCCCACATGTCCCACGTGGAGTCACACATGTCCCGTGTGGACTCACACATGTCCCGCGTGGAGTCCAAGTGGGATGCACTGCATGAGATGACGGCGGTGCACAGGGACATTTTACAATGCCTCCGCCAGATGAACAGCAACCAGTCCACACCTCCCTGTGTGCCAACAACATCTGGTGCCGAACAAACTGCAACTGCCACAGGGAGGGAGGAGGACTCTGGCGGAGAGTCCCCTGCACCGCAGCAGCCTGCACTTGAGGGCCCCCCCAAGAAGAGGGGTCGTCCGAGGAGGGAAAAGTGAGAGGCCGATGGCCAAGCGCAACTCCCAGGAAGCCTGAACCTGTTCTGGATGTTCGCCTTTGTGCACAGACTGTTCACCCTGTTGACGGCAACACTACTCCCACACATTGCATGGGGAGTACAAGTTGGACCAATGTGTCAGACAACTGTGGCCCCGATACTGGGGATCCTGTCTACCCGGACTTTCAATTCACCTAGGAACTTGGGATTGCAAGATTCATGTACAGCACAACCCATCCTATGCACTATTAACACAAATGTATCACAATAAACACACTAATACACCATACTTGCCTCTGTCGTGATTCCAACATGGGTGCTGTTATGGGGATGATGAACTGCAAAATTACACTGTGTATGCGAACAGCAACAGCAAGGACAACACAGGCATGTGAGTACAGGCAACGTGACACACATGAGGGAGACACACCACCAGGGCTACACGACACATACACACCTAGGCCATCTGACTCATTGCCTACACTGATGTTGCCAGGGAAGACGGTGCAATGCACAGACACCACACCCATTCCCAGTTGTAGTCAAGTAGCCCACAGGTGCAGTAAGCAAATGGCAGTCAAATGTGTGACCACAGACAACGCACATCACAAAGTGAAGCACAGGTTTATTACACAGTTGCAACATGCCGTAACCACTACAGATGCAAGGTAACCCCACCTGGCAGCGGGCACACAGTCAACAACTGTAGACGGAAGGAAGTCCATGGGTGTGGCGCACATCACCTGTAGGGACACAACAGCTACCAGCCTGGATGTGCAATCACGTCGCCGGTGGACACAGTTGACCAAACGAATCTGAAAGTACCCTGTGAAGGACAGAAATGACACACAGTCAAAAGCAATGGAGTACAGGACAGAACAGCAAAACTCATGCACAATACATGTTACAAGATACCCACCCAGAACCAAGTTAGCATGTCAACACTGTTGGGGAGTACAGCCCACCTGTCACCACACATCGCAACACACATCCAGTCAAGTAGCCCATGGACACACTCCAACAGCACCAGAGCACCACCCACACATCAAGCCAACTCACATCATTGACATGACACCTCAGGATACTCACATTCAGCTAAAGAAGTTGGTGATGAGCTGTGTGCGGACATCACCATCACCATCATCATCATCATCGTCACTGGCATCGTGGTCCAGGCCAGGATCCTCCACAGGTGGCGGATGTTGGTCATTGTCATCCTGGATGAGAGGCAACTCCTTCCGCACTGCCAGGTTGTGGAGCATGCAGCAGACGATGATAATCTTGCACACTTTCGCAGGGGCATATGGGAGGGACCCTCCGGTCTTGTCCAGGCAGCGGAAGCGGCTCTTCAGGAGACCAAAGGTCCGCTCAATCACTCTCCTGGTCCGACCATGTGCCTCATTGTAGCGCATCTGGGCAGGTGTCACAGGGTTCCTGAGGGGTGTCAGAAACCACGGCATGTTGGGGTATCCAGAGTCACCTATGGACAGACAAGTGCACATTAGCTGACTTGGAAAAGTGGGCGGAATACTACAGATCAGATCACACACAATGGCACAAAGTCAGTACACACCGACAAGCCAGGCACGCTGGTTCTGCATCTGTGCCATCATCCTGGGGATGCGACTACTCCTCATCACAAAGGCATCGTGTGCTGAACCAGGGAAACGGGCACACACGTGTGTGATGGTCATGTCTGCAAGACACACCACCAGTGCATTGACCGAGTGGTAGTGCTTGCGGTTCCTGTAGGCCTGCTCCTGGGCCTGTGGTGGTACCAAAGCCACATGTGTCCCATCAATGGAGCCAATGACATGCGGCATCCTCCCCAGGGCATAAAAGTCACTCTTCATGTCAGTGAGTCGTCGCAGTCTAGGGAAATAGATGTACCGGTTCAGGAAGAGCAACATTGCCGCCAAAACATCGCGGAGCACACGGCTGAACATGGTCTGTGACATCCCACCAGCAGTCGCCACATTATGTTGGAAGGTACCAGTGGCAAAGAAGTGTAGGGCTGCCATCACCTTCACCTTGGGGGTCAGCGCTGTAGGATACGGCCGGCCAGGCTGCAAATGTGGGGACAACTGCACTGCCAAATCCTCAATCAGCTGCCTGGTGAAGCGGTACCGTCGGATGCTGTCCCGTTCCACCATCGTTGCCAGGTCTGGGAATGGCCGATGGACAGCAGGAGCCCTGCAGTGCAGAGGAGTAGCAAGCAAGATTGTCAGTCACCCCACATATGCGGCATTGAACACACTCAAGATCCCAACATACATCATTATGAGGCACAACTACATGAAGTGTGCAGTACCGGAAGGACATGTATGGTACATACATGGCCAACATCTGTCAACACGGTCCTACAGGTGGCATCAATTTGTCCCAGGTTGGCCCATTGGATATCATGAGGCCGTGTCACAGTTCCCATCTCCTGCTGCCGTGTCACAATAACCCCCCACAGTGACATGTGAGGACAGATGTGCCCCAGGCACCACAGCTCAACGACAGGTACATTCCCAGGGACCCTGTAATGCCACATGGACACTGGCATTACATGGAGTATCATGTATACACCACAGCAAAACAACCATGAACCCCACAGGTAGTGGCCCCACTTGCCACGGCAGGACAGACATGGACGTCTGTGACACACACGCACAACATCAGAGTCCATGCACACACAACGTGGATGTGGAGACTGTCTCCCATTGTGCACATGAAATCAGAGACATTGTAAACACTACATGCACAAAGACTGTGGAGGACCATCACTATTGTGCCACTGGGACACCCTGGCTCAAACATACCGTCCCACATGGGACTCACGGGGTATGTGACATGACATACACATACACCACTGTGAAATGTGACCATGGCACATGCACAGATATGAACAGTTGCACATCACAGTGGTCACGTACACGTAACACCCATGATCCTGTCCCCATGAACACATGCACAGCCTGGTGGTGGCTGCCCACAGGTGACACCCACAGGACAACATGTACACCAACATACACACAATAGGAAATGCAGCCTTACATGCCTTATGATAAGGTTTGGACAGGCTGTCGTGATGTAGGTGTGCCCCTCACTCCCTGGGAGCTATCTGTGGCTGGCATATGTCCATCTGAGACAGGCATGCTGACATATGCCAGTCACATGTACAGTGATGCGTTGAACAGCAATGGACCGATCGGTGCCTCCGGCCGGCCCATTGCTTTCAATGTGTGCGGGTACGCGTTGTACCCCTGTGCGCGTTGAACTGCAATGGACCGATCGGTGCCTCCGGCCGGCCCATTGCTTTCAATGTGTGCGGGTACGCGTTGTACCCCTGTGCGCGTTGAACTGCAATGGACCGATCGGTGCCTCCGGCCGGCCCATTGCTTTCAATGTGTGCGGGTACGCGTTGTACCCCTGTGCGTGTTGAACTGCAATGGACCGATCGGTGCCTCCGGCCGGCCCATTGCTTTCAATGTGTGCGGGTACGCGTTGTACCCCTGTGCACGTTGAACTGCAATCGACCGATCGGTGCCTCCGGCCGGCCCATTGCTTTCAATGTGTGCGGGTACGCGTTGTACCCCTGTGCGCGTTGAACAGCAATGGACCGATCGGTGCCTCCGGCCGGCCCATTGCTTTCAATGTGTGCGGGTACGCGTTGTACCCCTGTGCGCGTTGAACTGCAATGGACCGATCGGTGCCTCCGGCCGGCCCATTGCTTTCAATGTGTGCGGGTACGCGTTGTACCCCTGTGCGCGTTGTACCGCAATGGACCGATCGGTGCGCACCCATTGACAATGGGCTTGCCTGGCAACGGACGCGTTTTCGAATTTCGAACGAGTCGGTTGCTGGAAAATCAGTTGGTCACCCACAACAATGTTGCAAAATCATGTATGTCATGAAGTTGAAGATTTGAATGATGCTGTGGGCGTGTTTTGGTGCTGCTATTCCATGGATTGGCCAGATTCAGAAGATGCAAACGACTTGGACCTATCACTTTGGACACAAGGGATAGTATCTGCCTCTCCAGCACATATATATTGCTGGCTGTTCCCCTGAGAGCCCACTTGCCTGCACTACATGCTCCAAGACGACATCTGCCACTGCACTGCTGCTGTCTCTGCCCCTCTGGACCCTGCAATGGCACGTACTGTGGAGAGAGCCCCAGCCTTCAGCCTTGAAGAGAACCAGGCCCTGCTGGACAGCCTACTTCCACAGTACAGCAAGCTGTATGGGACACCAGGGGAGCAGGTGAGTGTTCTGTGCACTGCCTTTCTGAATGTGCATTTTGTGTGACTAGCAAGGCTGAGAGTCTGCACGCCACTGGCTAGCAGGCTCACGGAGTAGTTGTCACCCCCATAGTGTGTAGTGACTTGCACTGGACAGGTATGGTGCAGTGACAGTGCATTTGAACATGGTTTTACTTCCCATGCAATGATACCATGTAGTGACGTCTGGCAAACTGTCCATGGTCAGCTTTGCACTGCCTGTGTACATCATGTGCCCCTGTGTTTGAGACATGTATATACGACTGTGTCATGCACGGATATGTTGCATGTGTGGTAATGGCCTTTTCACTTTGTCATCCTCACAGGTTAATGCCCATCGGAAGCAGGAAATCTGGAAGGACATCGTCCGGGCTGTCCGGTCCGTGGGGGTCTACAAGCGCCGGATCCGCAACTGCCAGAAGAGGTGGCAGGACCTTCGGGGCTGGACCCGGAGGATTGCACGGGTCCAGCTGAAGCTGTCGCCTCCTCGCAGGAGGGGCGGAACACAGACCCTGACCCCCCACATGCTCCAGATCCTGGCGGTGGTCTTTCCAGACCTGGATGGGCAGCTGAAGGCCAGACAGCAGCAAGGAGGGGGTGAGTCAAAGACTGCACTGTGAACTCTGTATTACATGCTTTGTGCCCTCCTCTGGCCTGGTTCAACTGCCACAGTGCAGCAGTCATGTTGTCCAGGAGCCATGTCCCTCTATTGTGCACTGCCCACTGCTCATCTGATACCCAGGTGTGGCCCTTACAGTCAGGGAATTGTGTCACTTGGGACTGTGTCCTTGCAGTTTGCTTCACTAAAGGTGGGGGACAGCATCTGTTTCCCTGACTCTGTTGTGGGCATCATGGGTGGGTCCATTGTTCACACAACGCCTGGGTTTGGACATGTGATCTGCGTGTTGCTTTGATATGTGGTCCACTTGCTGAGCTGAGCCACCACATGTGCCTGGGGTATGTGGCACACGCCCATGCAGCGGGTGGGAACAATGTTTGTGCCCCAGGAGTGTGCAGATTACGTGTGTCACACATACATAGCCAGCTATCCACTGTCCAGGGCACATCCCTCATTCATGTGGAGCAGGACAGTCATGCCTACTCCAGGCCATGCAATGCACTCTGTACTCCCACTCCCGTGTATCAGCTGACACATTGTGCACAGTGATTTGACCCCTCCGGTGTCTGCCTCTGTGTCAGTGTGCTGTGGATTAGTTGCCAGGGCTGCTGTGGTGTTTCTTGGTAGGGGCTCAGCATGCCCCTGGAGATGTGACCATAGGAGACGATACTTGTGTGTCACATAGGTGTTTGATCAGCTGCCTGTGCAGACTGGGGTATGCAAATGTGATGTTCAGGCAGCTGTTCCCCATTCACAGCAAATTGTGAGGGGCTCAGGTCCAGAGGGTAGTGTCACAGGTCTCCCATATGTCCAATAGGTGTGACCTGGACAGATGAGGGTTGAGATGATGTGTTGTGTGGGGGATGTACATGTGCACTTGTGCAGCTCCAGGACTTGCATTCCCCATGACCTACTATTGTGACACAGTGCATAGTGTTGTTGTCTGGCTGCCAAGTCATACATCACTGAGACAGTGATGTATGACTTAACAGTCATGCCTCTGCCATGGCATGTGTCAACTTATTTGTGGTCCTGCAGGGGAGTGACATGTGCTACATGCACACCATAGTGGCGCTGGCTATCAGGACATGGGTGCATCATGGTGTCTGTCGCTGGTATGCATCACATGCATTTCCTATTTGACTCTGGGCATCCCTTTCATCCGGAAACCTGTACTGACTCAGTGGCAAGAGCTGTGATGTGTCCACACCGTGTCCTCTGCACTGTCCAACTACTGTGTACTTGGTGCATGTGTCCACACTGGGGTGTTGCAATCCAACAGACACCAGACAGATGGGTGCAAGGCCATGTGGGATGTGAGTGCCATGCTTGGCATCAGACTGACAATTGGCTTCTCCTGTTCAGTTAGGGCACTTTTAGCAATGTACAACTAATGATGCCAGGGCTTGCTCTGTGATGTGCTGTGCTCACAGTGGTGTGTGCGTTTGGTGCAGGTGACTGATGTCTGTCTGTTTCCCCATTGTTTGCAGATACATCCACGGCCACGGAAGGGGACAGCTCCACGGACCAGGAGGAGCCAGAGAGCCAGACTGGGTCAGCAGACGAGGAGTGGTCGGAGGGACCCAGTGGCACGGAGGGCGAGGGGAGCCACACCGAGGAATCCTCAGCACCATCCACCTCAGCTGAGGACCAGAGCAACTCGGAGGATGACTCCCTTGTGGAGGCGGGTGTCAGCAGCCACCACACCCCAGCTAGTGTTGCTGTCCCCGCCACCACCAGCACCACCACCGCCCTCCCATCGGCTTCCATTCCCCAGGTCCGTGGAGGCTCCCATGTTCGGGAGCGTGTCTCCTTTGGCCCAGGCACCGCACCCCTGCCCCTGTGTCCCCTGCTGCCCTGAGTGAGGAGTCTGTGTACCTCCTTCGCCAGCTCCATGTAGGGCAGACAGCCATGCTGAGTGTCCTCCATGCGCACACCGCACTGTTGACTCAGCTGGTGTCGTTCATGGAGGGCATCTCATCTGGCATGTCTGACCTACAGAGGGGCAACAGGTCCATGGACTCCTCCCTGACGGCAGCAGTGTCCCTCCTCAGACAGTCCCTCACCCCTCCTGCCTCTGCTCCATCCACACTCCCCAGCACCTTGCCCGTCCCAAGCACACACACACCGGCACAGGCACACACCAGCACACACACATCCAGCACACAGACACACACGCCACAAACTAAACGCACACGCACGCACAGTCAGGGGACTGAAACCAGACTCACAGGGGATGGGGCCCTGGTACACACACACGCATCCACGGGCACTGCACAGTCCTCAGTTGCCTCTCCCTCCAAAGCACCCTCCCTTGCCTCACCTGCAACCCCAAAGACCCAGCGCCTCTTCCTCAGTGACCTCGGCCTCTTCCCCTCCGATCCAGCTGCCCCAGCATCCAGGGGGAAGAGGAAGCCCCCCACACGGAGCAGAGTGCCCCTCGCCCCCGGACACCCTCCCCCAGGCGCAGACAGACTGAGGCCCCCACCCGCAAGTCCCCCCGGAGTGGTAAGAGCAAGACCCCGCCGCCGCCCTGCAGCTCAAGCACCAGGTCAGCTTCCTCCATCCCTCAGGCCCCCACTCCACAGGTGCCCCCGCCACACCCTGCCCCAGGTTCCCCCACCCACAGATATGCCATCCCCAAGAGGCTCCGGCCTTCTCCCCTGCCACTTGCTCTCCCGGCACCACACCCCCGCTGCGCTTGTCTGTGCCACTGATGTGGTGAGGGTGTCCTCCCCTCTGTCCAGCCCACCTTGCCTGTTCCCCATTCTCCTCCCCTGGTGGTAGGCACTGCAGTGGAGTCCACTACCACCCTGTCTGACTTGGGCACTGCAGTGGCGGACCTGTCCACTCCATCTGCAGGGTCCACTGCAGTCGTGCCGGCACCCACAACATCTGAGCCATGCCCCCCAGTTGTGCCGGCACACACCATGTCAGACACCTCCACTGCAGTTGTCAGTGGCTCTCCAGCACCCACCACCCCTTCCCTGCTTCCTCCTGGTGAGCCCTGATCCTGTCCCTGCGGTGCCTGGCCTACCCCCCGGTTGCCCCTCCTAGTGGATTGTCCCTGGTTTTGTGCAGGCATGTGTAGGGTGGCATCTGCCACTGTCACCCACTTGTGACTTTGTTGATGGACTGGCCATTGGCCTTTGTTTATGTTCTACCGGACTTCTACTTTTAATGCCACATATGCTGAATAAAGCAACTTTCTGTTCTCTAGTGCTTTTGCTTCTGATGTACATGATGTTGATGATGCTAACAATGCCCTTGCTGCAGTGATGGTGATATTTGGTCTCATGATAATGAAGTGTTACTGTGCAGGAACCCATGTGGTCCAGGGGTTATGTGTCCTATCCTGTGGTGTATCCATGTCATCCATAGCAGCATCTGAGGGTGTCATGTGTTCAGTATTTGGCAATGAGATTTCCTACTTAGATTGGCAACTTCACATCTGTGGCTTCCACCCCTGCACATCTGTTGTGCCTGCCATTGTTCTATTCGTCTACTTCCCTGACCGTTTGGCCATCTCCAGTGAACATGCAGGTTTGGGCATCAATGGGGAAGGACTCATCTGTGTTGTCAGTGCAACATTGCTATACAAGTGTGTTGGATCTGTGCTGATGATTCCGTTGGCACTTCCATGACCAGGCTGATGGGACGGGAGCCCTCATTTGTTGCTAATTGTTGATTGTGTGTCCCATTGCTGCCATGGTATGGTATCTGTTCGCCTCACATCTGCAGTCTCCACAGGGTATCTGCATGTGTGTGCCCATTGGTGCAAATATGTGGGTCTGCATTCGGATGGTCACTTCTGTCATTGTGTCATTGATGATTGTTGACGGTGTCAGCCCCCATGGGTGTTGTTTGTCTGCACATGGCCAAAGTTATGTCTTATTTGCACTGCAGGATTTGGCTCCCCCAATTTATGTTGCAATGGGACACATACACTACTTTGCCACTGATGTGTTTGTTGTTCTGTGACCAGGAATCATCCATGCAGTTTGGCAGTTGCACCTCTTACTTTGTCAACACTTACCTTTTGGTCACTGTGATGATGGGGGTTTGGACCCCATTGCCACAATGTTCAAAATGTGCTTCAGCTATGGACCCCACACTTACCTTTTGGTCACTGTGATGATGGGGGTTTGGACCCCATTGCCACAATGTTCAAAATGTGCTTCAGCTATGGACCCCACACTTACCTTTTGGTCACTGTGATGATGGGGGTTTGGACCCCATTGCCACAATGTTCAAAATGTGCTTCAGCTATGGACCCCACACTTACCTTTTGGTCACTGTGATGATGGGGGTTTGGACCCCATTGCCACAATGTTCAAGATGTGCTGCAGCTATGGACCCCACACTTGCCTTTTGGTCACTGTGATGATGGGGGTTTGGACCCCATTGCCACAATGTTCGAAATGTGCTTCAGCTATGGACCCCACACTTACATTTTGGTCACTGTGATGATGGGGGTTTGGACCCCATTGCCACAATGTTCGAAATGTGCTTCAGCTATGGACCCCACACTTACATTTTGGTCACTGTGATGATGGGGGTTTGGACCCCATTGCCACAATGTTCAAAATGTGCTTCTGCTATGGACCCCACACTTACATTTTGGTCACTGTGATGATGGGGGTTTGGACCCCATTGCCACAATGTTCAAAATTGTGCTTCTGCTATGGACCCCACACTTACATTTTGGTCACTGTGATGATGGGGGTTTGGACCCCATTGCCACAATGTTCAAAATGTGCTTCAGCTATGGACCCCACACTTACCTTTTGGTCACTGTGATGATGGGGGTTTGGACCCCATTGCCACAATGGTCATGGCCTGCTTAGCATTGTGGGTGCCACACACATATATGTGTGGCACATGTGCTAGTGGGTCACATTGTATGTTCAAAGTCATGTTCGGTGTTGTAGGCATTTGACACAGTCTACACACGCTTGTCATGGTGTTGGGGGATGTCTTCTTCTTGCATTCCCTAGGTTGTGGTGTGCTGGTTGTGTCATGCATTGTCCATCCTATGAGTGGGGGTGGTAGTAGTGGTAGGCATCCTGCCCCCCCTGGGTGAGGGTGGTAGTAGTGGTGGGCATCCTGCCCCCCTGGCTAAGGGTGGTAGTAGTGGTAGGCATCCTGCCCCCCTGGGTAAGGGTGGTAGTAGTGGTAGGCATCCTGCCCCCTGGGTGATGGTGGTAGTAGTGGTAGGCATCCTGCCCCCTGTGTAAGGGTGGTAGTAGTGGTAGGCATCCTGCCCCCCTGGGTGAGGGTGGTAGTAGTGGTAGGCATCCTGCCCCCCCTGGGTGAGGGTGGTAGTAGTTGTAGGCATCCTGCCCCCCCCTGTGTAAGGGTGGTAGTAGTGGTAGGCATCCTGCCCCCCTGTGTAAGGGTGGTAGTAGTGGTAGGCATCCTGCCCCCCTGGGTGAGGGTGGTAGTAGTGGTGGGCATCCTGCCCCCTGGCTAAGGGTGGTAGTAGTGGTAGGCATCATGCCCCCTGGGTGAGGGTGGTAGTAGTGGTAGGCATCCTGCCCCCCTGGGTGAGGGTGGTTGTGGTGGTAGGCATCCTGCCCCCTGGGTGAGGGTGGTAGTAGTGGTAGGCATCCTGCCCCCCTGGCTAAGGGTGGTGGTAGGCATCCAGCCCCCCTGGGTGAGGGTGGTAGTAGTGGTAGGCATCCTGCCCCCTGGCTAAGGGTGGTGGTAGGCATCCAGCCCCCTGGGTGAGGGTGGTAGTAGTGGTGGGCATCCTGCCCCCCTGGCTAAGGGTGGTAGTAGTGGTGGGCATCCTGCCCCCTGGCTAAGGGTGGTAGTAGTGGTAGGCATCCTGCCCCCCTGGGTGAGGGTGGTAGTAGTGGTAGGCATCCTGCCCCCTGGGTGAGGGTGGTAGTAGTGGTAGGCATCCTGCCCCCTGGGTGAGGGTGGTAGTAGTGGTAGGCATCCTGCCCCCCTGGGTGAGGGTGGTTGTGGTGGTAGGCATCCTGCCCCCTGGGTGAGGGTGGTAGTAGTGGTAGGCATCCTGCCCCCTGGCTAAGGGTGGTGGTAGGCATCCAGCCCCCCTGGGTGAGGGTGGTAGTAGTGGTAGGCATCCTGCCCCCTGGCTAAGGGTGGTGGTAGGCATCCAGCCCCCCTGGGTGAGGGTGGTAGTAGTGGTGGGCATCCTGCCCCCCCTGGCTAAGGGTGGTAGTAGTGGTAGGCATCCTGCCCCCCCTGGGTGAGGGTGGTAGTAGTGGTGGGCATCCTGCCCCCCCTGGCTAAGGGTGGTAGTAGTGGTAGGCATCCTGCCCCCCCTGGGTAAGGGTGGTAGTAGTGGTAGGCATCCTGCCCCCCCTGGGTGATGGTGGTAGTAGTGGTAGGCATCCTGCCCCCCCTGGGTGAGGGTGGTAGTAGTGGTAGGCATCCTGCCCCCCCTGTGTAAGGGTGGTAGTAGTGGTAGGCATCCTGCCCCCCCTGGGTGAGGGTGGTAGTAGTGGTAGGCATCCTGCCCCCCCTGGGTGAGGGTGGTAGTAGTTGTAGGCATCCTGCCCCCCCTGTGTAAGGGTGGTAGTAGTGGTAGGCATCCTGCCCCCCCTGTGTAAGGGTGGTAGTAGTGGTAGGCATCCTGCCCCCCCTGGGTGAGGGTGGTAGTAGTGGTAGGCATCATGCCACCCCTGGGTAGGGGTGGTGGTGCGCATTCAGGCCCCTGTGTGCATATGTGGCATTGGTGATGGGCATCCCGCCCCTATGGTGCTGCTGTTGCTTGTGTAAGTATATTCTGCATCCCTCTGTGTGTGTGTGATGTGTCGTGTACGTGTTGTATGTGTTTTGTGGTTGGTGTCTGGCTTACCTTCTGCGCCGTACGCGTCCGTGCCTGTTCCGGTAGTAAATGTAGAATATTGGTATGATCGGGACGAAGGGATTCATGGTTGGTTCGTGTCGTTCGTCCTTCTCGTTGCTTCGCGTCGTCCTCGTCGCTTCGCCTCGTCCTCGCCGCTCGCCTCGTCCTCGCCGCTGGCGTGTTCGCCTCGTAGCCGTGGATCGTGTTGTGGCGCGAATCGGAGCTTATGTGCGCCTCTCCCGGATGCTTTGACGTGCCGTGCGTAGCGACGGGTTCGGCCCGTACGGAAAGCGCATCGTACTTGTCCGGCCGGACGGGGCTGCATTTTTCCTTCCGTGCGACTCGATTCGGCGTTTCCGGATTCGCCTCGGTCGGAGAACAGGACCTGGTTTGGGTGAGTACGGCTCGGCCGGATTTTTTGCTGTTGTGCGCATCGTACTTGCTCGTTTGGTGTACTGTACGGATCGGTCGGGAAACAGGCTTTCGCATGGCTTTTTTCCCGACCGAATGGTATTGGGTGCGCCTCCGACCGAGATCGGAATCGGCCCCAAAGTGTTCAAGTGTCTTAGGATACTACCTGCTTCTGGAGTGTGTACTTTCTTGTCTGATAAAATTAGGGGAGGTCGGGCAATGGTTTTACAGTTTATTTTATTGGATATGGATTTTATGGATGACATTTGCGAATTATGCTTTCATTATAATTGTGGATTTCTGTGTAGCTTTTATGGTTTTATTCTATATGAAACCAAATAAAGTTTGTTTTGATTTGAGGAAGTCAAACACAATGAGCAACAAAAAATTACCAAACTGGAGCACAACTGCTTCAGGATCACGTAAAAGGCCCCCCTTTTAGTGGGATTTATTGTCAAATAAGATCAAAACTAAAATAGATGTGTGAAAGACAAAAACATAAACTTAGTAAAAGACTACAATAGTAATTTAAAGATGGCAACCATTGGTATGGAAGTGGATACAGGCACCTCCATTTAAAAGGAGGTTTAGTACATGGAAAGTAAATATTGATGCTGGATAGTGGATCATCTTGGTACAGATCCAGGAGGGATCAAGTCCCACCAGTGTTACAGGGTCTAGAGCAGATGTGTTCTACCAAATAAGCCCGCTTTATATGAGGCGGAATGGCTACTGCCATGATGTAATCATGCATAGTGCATGATTTAAGAAGTCACATGAGGAGTAGGCAATGCAAACTGGGCCAACTGGTGCCTAACTGCTCCAGCACCATCAAGAAGGCTCCCACACTAGTGGGGCTCACTGGGAAATAAAAAAAAATTAAGTAAAGCCTTATAAATAAATGGAATGCCAACCCACAATAGTACAACAAAAATCCTCTAAATGCATTCACAATGCACTCATCTAGCAAGTGGCTTGTCATGTCCATGCTGTTCATCAAATGTGAATGGCAACAACCACACTTAAAATAGTACAATAGACTTCACAGGTACCCTGTTAAACACAGCATTATGCTAGCACCTACTAATAAAAGAATACTACTATTAAAATTGTTTCAAAATTATGGAAAAGACAAGAAGGCCCATGGTAAGCATGATCAGACAACCGGAACTGAGCATGTCCAAAGTCTATGAATAGTGTGGCTTGGCCAGTTGTGGAGGGGTAGGTGCAGACCCAGGCACACAGCATAAGTCCTGTGTTAGACTTGTCTTACTTATAGCTAAATATCCTATGCAGTGGAGGTTTCATGCTTGCAGAGGATTGAGTTAGTGCCTTACTGGAGCCTAAGTCCAGTTTAGATGCAGATTGGATGGCGAAAGATTTCGATTGGATAGAAGACAGCAATGGTGGATGGGGCTTATGATGGAGCATGTGCACGTCAACATGACGGATGTATTCATCAACACAAACCTGCTCAAAATCAACTTATCAGTAACACCTGCACTTCACACCACAAAACACACTCCTCAAACCACACAAACCATTTACTCAAAACATAAAACACCAGCAGCAGGCCTATGCCAGCTTTTCTTTTCACAATGTCTGTAAGAAGATAACCAAGGTTCAGAGACAAATAAATAACTGTTAATGAAACTATTTACAAAAGTGTAAGTTACTACAAAAGAGCAGTTTATGAATCCCAAAAAGTAGTAAACTTACTCTAAAGTCTAAACGTACTCAGAAGTGCAGGTTGTAAGTCAGTCCCATGGTCATTTGATAAAAATTCTGTTTTTTAAGGTCAACCAGCATGATCTCAATCCTCAGCTTCAAATGTGTTTGCCACTCTGCCCAATGAAAGATGATCCAAATCCTTCAATAGTAGCAGCTCTTCTGCCAATGAGAAATATCTTGAAGAGCAGCCTGGCCCATAAGGTTTGTGTGGCCAGTGCCCTATGCCTCTCCCTCAAGACACTACGGCTAACAAATGCAGCAGAGTCCTCATTACGTACATCTGTGCCCCAACAAGGCCCCTGTGAGCCTCATCAATTGTGAACAGCCATGTCCTGGCTCCTGAGACAACCATAGCCATTACATCTGCTGTACAGCCAGGACAGAGGACATCTGTGGCCACCCACACAAGTTAACAGGGTTGTTTTGACAGGGATGGGGCAGTTTTCTGTGGGGAGCAAGACTCAGGGTGAAGATGCCAATGTAACCATCATGTGTAAAAACCTGATGGGTGGAACTACTTGTGCAGTAGGAAATGCTAGACCAGATTATATAACTTCTAACAGGCTAGAATGACATCCTGAGGGCCCAGAATGAGATCCAGGGGGCCAATATTCTCTACTGGAGTGGCACATGGGTGTCTACACTTTACATTGTGGGGTTGTACAAAATTGCTTTAGAGCATTGTCAGCAGCAGTGTGAAATTTAGCTGGCCCTTTCTGTGGTCAAGTAACATCTGCTGCCATCTTGATCCCAGAAACATCTCCAACTGGCAGCTCCACGTAAAGGGAGACACTGTTGTCCATGAAGTCACCTGTCACCGCCTCCCCGATTGACACCCAGGCTGCTTCCAAGGCCCTTCACAGGGGTCATTCATCTAGCCCATTTGAGGACAACTCCCCAACAAGACACAAAAAATGATGTCCTATTGTGAGCGACTGGAGTATTAATCAGATCAACCTTCTTTCCAGACATTTAAAATCCACTCATGGACCGTTGCCTGGAAAAGGACTCTACGCAACTGTAGGCTCTTCTTTCATTAATCATCTTGGCCGCTGTTAGACCTGGCATCCTTGGCGTGGGTCTCCCTTCCATTTTTTCGTAATGCCTCCACTGTTGCCAATATGTTTTTGCTGGACTAGATGCTCATGGGCACTTTGCCGCTGCTAATCAGTGCCAAAGTGCAAGTGCTCCCTATCGTGAATTGATGTATGTATTAGTGACTCCATGATTGGATGATTGGTTTACTTGTCAGTCCCTAGTACCGTGCACTGAGTGTGCCCAGGGCTTGTAAATCCAATGCTGCTGGTGGGCTTGCAGCACGGGTTGTGCCACCCACAGAAGCAGCTTGTAAAGTGTGTCTCAGGCCTGCCATTGCAGAGCCTGTGTGCAGCCTAGGGCTGCCATGTCGACTTGGTGAGTGCACCCACTTACCAGTCCCTAAACCTTCCCTTTACTGAATGTTGGTCACCCCTAAAGTAGGCCCTAGGGCAGGGTGCATTGTAGGTATAAGGTAGGACATGCCCTGGTGTGTGTGGCATGTCCTAATAGTGAATTACAGCCATTTTCGTTTTTCACTATTGCAAGGCTACCTGCTCCCCATAGGCCAGAATGGGCAGACTGACTATTACACCTTATAGTCAGAACTGACCCAGGGAACATGGTAGAAAAACGAATTTAGTATGCCTGAACTCAGGATGATAAAATACATCTTTTAGTGAAGTTGGTTTTAACATTCTGTGTTTGAAAATACCACTTTTAGAAAGTGGGTATTTTCTTGCCTAACTATCCAAGCCTGCCTCTGCTAGGTTGTGTATTCCTTGTCTGGAGATTGAGTGACAGGGGCTGGGGGTGGCTACAGGAGACAGGGTGAGTCAGCACAGGGCTGAATAGAAAGATCTGCATCCAGAGTGGAGGGAGGAGTTGCACCTGGGTCTGAATAGGGCTGTGCCTGCCTTCCACAATGCTGGCTCCACCTCCTGCCGGGCGGCTGAGCACTCTGCCCCACATTCTGAAAAGAAAGAAGGAGTCAGAAAAACAAAGTGCTCCAGGACTGACCAGAACTGGTTTTGGGCTAGGCAGAGGCCTCTCTGCCTCCAGAGAACAAAAAGAATCAGGGTATAAGAGGGGCACCCAGACCCCAGGAAAATTAGATCACTTTTGGGAACAAGAAGAAACCTTTGCTGAGGAGCGGAACCAAGAAGAAACTGAGGAGAGACTATCCCTAAGCCTGAAGTGCTGCTTGGGGGATTGGCCTGCAGTGGTTTGCCTGACTGCCAAAGAAAGGAGAAAGGAACTTTTGCTTTGCTGTGACTTTCATCAACTTGTGAAGGATCTCCAAGGGCTTGGAAGAGAGCTTGCCCCCTGACCGAAGTCCCAGGACCATTGGACTTCACCCCCTTTGTGAATTGCTGCTGGAAACTCTGTTTCAGTGGCTACAGAGGTAGGGAGCTGTGACCGACTCTCCCGACCGACTCGGTGTCCTGTAAGCACCGCATCGAAGCACCGTCTCGCCCTGCAACGCACGGCCCTGGTCTCACCGACTCCGTCAACGAGCCGCTGCCTGCACCGCATCGAGGGACAACGCGTCCTGCAGCGCTTCGCTACGCCGAATCGAACTGGTCCGACTGACACGGTCACTGCTGCTGAGTTCGAGTCCTGTGACCGCACCGGAGTTGGGCACCGCTCGCACGCTTTGCGACGCACCGCCCGACTCGCACCGCTGTCCGGACTGATCGACGCCAGCTCCTGAATCCGGCTCCGTCGCTGCACCACAACCTGCCAGCACCGCATCGAAGCACCGTCTCGCCCTGCAACGCACGGCCCTGGTCTCACCGGCTCCGTCTCGACGACGTCAACGAGCCGCTGCCTGCACCGCATCGAGGGACAACGCGTCCTGCAACGCTTCCATTTTTGCATCACGACCGCGACGAACAGCCATCCGGCTCACACGCCCGTACCTGCCGCTTCAAGTAAAAGGTACTGTGACCGAGTCTGTCTACGCTGTGTTGGCCCGTCTTGACGCGGTCAGCTGGATTTGTTAGACTCTGTTTGTTCTCGACATCGCCGTAGCCGGAGGAGGCTACCGACTCGCACAGAACCTTGAATTAAGCCTTTTTGATCAGAACTAAGCACTCTTGACAGTATTGTGGATTATTTTTGTCGTTTATGGTCTTGTGATAAATCTATATAAAGTATACCTATTTTTATAAATATATAACCTGTGTGGTGTCCATTTGTAGTGTTATCACTTGATTACTGTATGTGTTCACAAATGCTTTACACACTGCCTCTGAACTAAGCCTGTCTGCTCGTGCCAAGCTACCAAGAGGGTGAGCAGGGGTTATTTCAGGAGTGTACCTACTTTCCCTGACTAGACGCAAGGATCCCTATTTGGACAAAGGTACCTACCTCTGCCAACTAGAGACCCCCAAATCTAACAATCTAACATACATGTTAACTTATTTTCTGAGAATGAAATTGAAATGCATTGTATTTTTCAAAAATAGTAAAAAATTACTAAAAATAATGTGCTTTGTGACATTATTCAAATAAAAATAAATTGTGCATTGAATAGTTTCTCTGTGTAAGAAGTAACAAAGTTAACAATATAAACACACTTTTATTGACTACAAACAATACACATTCCTCCCAAAACATTATAAATAACTACTAACTTCTTATTGTGAAGTTCCGGTATAGGGATTTATTCAAAGCAAGGGAGAAGTATACATCAACAAACACATGTTGAAATGTAAACCATGCAGAGAAGACACAAAATTAGCAAATGATTAGGATGCATGATGAAAAAACAGTGATTAGTACTGTGTTAAGGATATATAAGAATCTCCTACTGTGAAGATATAAAATTCAGTGTTACATGTTGTTATAAGCAGCTCCTCCAAATAAATTAACAGCACAAATGGGAGTCTTCAGCCACACTTTGGGTATGTTCTCACGTTTTATACAAATATTATGCTTAGACGTAGTCATAAAATACAAATGTGCTAAAGATAACATAATCAAGAACTAGTCCTAGACTTGGAGACACACACAACTTTTGGCTTTGATCTTAGATACAACTCCTTAACATTGATATCATGCCATGACTGAGAGGAATTGCATACATATTATTTGCAAACACATCATACCAATCAATCAATCAATCAATCAATCAGGGAGTTTATATAGCGCGCTACTCACCTGTGAGGGTCTCAAGGCGCTAGGGGGGGAAAGAAGACGGCTCCGGATCAGTCGAAGAGCCAGGTCTTGAGGTCCTCCTGAACGTGTGCAGGTTTGGGGAGCGTCTGATGTTCACTGGGAGCTCGTTCCAGGTCTTTGCTGCGATGTATGAGAAGGCTCTTCCTCCGGTCTTGTTTCTGCGTATGCGGGGGACTTCTGCCAGGGCGAGGTCGGCGGAGCGGAGGTTTCTCTTGGGCGCGTGGAAGGAGACTCTCTCGTTGAGGTATTTGGGACCGATGTTGTTGAGGGCTTTGTAGGCATGAGTGAGGAGTTTGAAAGTGACTCGTTTCTCGACGGGGAGCCAGTGAAGGCCGCGTAGGTGTTGGGTCATGTGCTCGTGTCGTGGAGTTCCGAGTACGAGTCTGGCTGCGGCGTTCTGGATGGTTTGGAGTCTGTGTAGGAGAGTCTTGTTGATTCCGTCGTAGAGGGCGTTGCCGTAGTCAAGTCTGCTGGTTATGAGTGCGTGGGTGACGGTCCTTCTGCAGTCGGGGGGATCCATTTGAAGGTCTTACAGAGGATCCGAAGGCAGTTGAAGCTGGTGGAGGCGACGGCGTTGACCTGGCGGTTCATGCAGAGGGAGGAGTCGAGGATGATCCCGAGGTTCCGGGCGTGGTCGGTGGGGGTGGGTTGGGTCCCGAGGGCGGACGGCCACCAGGTGCTGTCCCAGGTGGTGGGGCAGGGTCCGAGGATGAGGACCTCGGTCTTCTCCGAGTTGAGCTTCAGACAGCTGTCCCTCATCCAGGCTGCTACATTCCTCATTCCTTCCTGGAAGCAGAGTCTGGTGTCATCTGGATTGTTCGTGAGGGAAAGGATGAGCTGAGTGTCGTCGGCGTAGGATTTGATGCTGAGTCCATGTTGTCTGACGATGGCGGCGAGGGGGGCCATGTAGATGTTGAAGAGCGTAGGGCTGAGAGATGATCCCTGTGGGACTCCGCAGTTGATGTCGGTGGGTTCCGAGAGGAAGGGGGGGAGTCTGATCCTCTGCGTTCGGCCGGTGAGGAATGATTGGATCCAGTCGCGGGCGGTTCCTTGTATCCCTGCATCATGAAGTCTGGCTGTGAGAGTGCGGTGTGAAACGGTGTCGAAGGCCGCGGAGAGGTCTAGTAGGATGAGGGCAGCCATGTGTCCCTGGTCCAGTAGCATGCGGATGTCATCAGTGGCGGCTAGGAGGGCGGTCTCAGTGCTGTGGTTTCTGCGGAATCCAGATTGGGAGGCGTCCAGGATGGAGTTATCTTCGACGAAGGTGGTCAGCTGGGTGTTTACGAGTCTCTCAGTGACTTTGGCCGCAAAGGGGAGGAGAGAGATGGGCCGGTAGTTTTTCAGGTCCGTGGGGTCTGCCGTAGGTTTCTTGAGGAGGGGTTTTACCTCAGCCCTTTTCCAATCATCTGGGCAGATGCCGGATGTGAGGGAGGTGTTGATGGCGCGACCCAGTTCGGGTGCGATGGCGGCGGTGGCTCTGTGGAATATGTGCGGTGGGCAGGGGTCTGTAGGTGCTCCAGAGTGGGTTTTCTTCATGGTCGTGGTGATGAGTTCGATGGAGGCGGGATCCCAAGATATGATGGTAGGCTTGTCGGTGACGATGGGTCGGGGGGTGGTGTCAAGGGTGGGTTCGCTGAAGTTGTCTTAGAGGTCTTTGATCTTACGATGGAAATAGGGGCTGAGCCTGTCGCAGAGTTCCTGGGAAGGAGAGATCTCCGTGGCTTCCCAGGCGGGTCTTGAGAACTGCTGAATGATGTTGAATAGTCCTCTCGCGTCTGTGGCGTTTGTCTGGATTTTGTCTTTCATGAAGGTCCGTTTGGTGTCTCATATGCTCAAGCAACTTGCACAGCAAATCTCCCTGTCATCAGTTTCTATGCAAGATCCACAATGGCTTGCTAGTGCTCCAACAGATTACAGGATTGGATGACCGAGGGAAAATTAAGCAGACATCTTAATATGCTTGCGACAAATTCATTTATCTTCAAATTCAATTAGCAGCTTTTCAGAGAAAAACATCAGGAACTGTAACAGACACAATCTCACTTAGCACACCTGTCATTATATGTCACATTTCAAAATATATACTAATGTACTTTCATTAAAACATAGATACAGGAAATTCATTTTTCATATAATAGCCATATTAACCTAAAAAGCAAGAATTGAATTAGTACCATACATTGTAAAAGAGCATATGTCCATTTTAAAAATATATGTACTTTGTACTTGAATGAAAATTTGCCTAGCCTTCGTGCTGGTAAGTTTCAATTCTATTACGGACACGGAGGTGAGGATTATGCCTTCTTCCTTCGCTTTATTTCTTACAGCAGCAACTCAACAAACATCACAAACTACATTTCCCATGAACACTTGGGAAACCAAAAAGTCTTAACAGGAGTCCTTCCTCTCAGTCCGCACTCCGACCAGCCACCATAGTCCATCTACGCTGTTTCCTCTTCCTCTTTCTTCGCGCGAAGCACATCCTGTCAGATTTCACGCGTCCTGTTTGGTACCATCACTTCCTACAAAAGAGGTAGTGTCAGAGGCGGAACCGAAATTCAATGTAACTTATCACAAGGAAACATCAATTGTGCAACATCATCATCAACTCATGACGAAACTGAGAGAAGCCCATGAATGGATTACTTACAGTCATACCGGGAGGGTCTACTTCTCTGAAGTCATTGGGAGGGATAATCCTCGCCTCCGTGTCCTTAATAGAATTGAAACTTACCAGCATGAAGGCTAGGCAAATTTTCATTCTATGGCAGGACCGGAGGCTTCGGATTATGCCAGTTCAAAGCTTGTCGACAACTAGCCTTGCTACCTCCAGCACCGGCTTGAAATAAAACCTCTTAAAGGTGGAATCTGAGGACCAATCGGCCGCGCGCAACTGATCCTCCAATCGCGCCCCTAGGGCAAAAGCTTTAGAGGCCATTGCACCTCTCGCTGAATGAGCACCAAACTGTTTAGTATCGATCCCCGCCTCCTGCATAACCCAACGCACCCATCTGGCGATGGTTGGGGATGAGACTGCCTTGTACGGCTTGCGTAACGCAATGAGCAGTTGTCTTTCACCTGGAGGGCGAGATTCGCCGGTTATCTCTTCATAGGCACGGAGGCACTGCACTACACACAGCTTAGGGGAGTCTGGAAAAGCCGGGTATGAGATAACCCTTGTGTTAGACTTAGTTCTCCTACTTACTGTGAAAGATACCCCTTCCGGTGAAAAGACCCTGGCAGAGATGTCCAAGGCTCTTACGTCCGAGACACGCCTGCAGGAAACCAGACATAACAACATTGCCAACTTGGCGGTCACCTCTTTACGAGAGAGAAACCTATTTGGTTGCCAAGACAGAAAAAGGTTCAAAACCCTGTTCACGTCCCAGAGGACCGAGTATCGTGGTTCCGGGGGAAGCGAAAGGCGAATCCCCCTAAGGAGCCGACACACCAAGGGGTGCTCGCCGACAGGGGATCCCTGTACCACCATGTGACCGGCAGAAATCGCTGAACGGAAGGTGTTAATTGACCGATAGGCCATACCATCCGCTGCTAAACCCGCCAAAAAATTAAGAACATGGACTACATCCGCCCCCACGGGATCAACACCCCGTCGCACACACCAATGACGCCATCGGTGCCAGGCTGATCTATATCTCCTGGTCGTGCTATCTGCCCATGCCTTAGAGAGCAAGTCCTCAGCCTTTCCCGAAAGGCCTGGGAGCATCCAGCGACGCTGGAGATCCTCCAGGCCATCAATCTCAGCGTCCCTTCTTGGACTAGTCGATGGGGAACGAGGTCGGGATTGAGAAGAATGTGAGGAGAGTGGGGGAGTTGGATTGGAAAATCCCAAGAAAGTTCCAGTAGAACCGGAAACCAAACTTGAGACCTCCACCATGGCGTGATCAAGACCACCTCCGTCTGCTGGCGTCGCAGCAGCGCTGACACTCGCGTGATCATGGAAAACGGAGGGAATGCATAACCCTGCTCCCCCTGCCAGTCCTGAAGGAAAGCATCCTTTGCTTCCGCCAGAGGATCCGGGCGCCAGCTGGAAAATCTCGGTAACTGATGATCCAGTCTCGACGCAAACAGGTCCACCGAGAAGGGGCCCCACTTTCCCGACAGTAGGGAAAAAACCTGAGGATCCAGCTTCCAAACACTGGCATCCAGCAGGTGACGGGAGTGCCAATTGGCCACCTCGTTCTCCCGCCCCGGCAGATATTCCGCTGTTACCGAAACCTGGTTGTCCAGGCAAAAGTGCCAAAAATCCTTGGCTAGATCCGCCAGCATCTTGGACCTGGTGCCCCCCAGGTGGTTGATGTACCGGACCGCTGAGACATTGTCCCTCCTGAGGAGGACACACGACTGTACCCTGTCCTTCGTCCAGCACTGAACTGCAAAAGAACCCGCTAGTAACTCCAAGCAGTTGATGTGCAGCGACTGCTCGTGAGTGGACCAGGCTCCACCTGTGGAAAACTCTCCGCACCTGGCCCCCCACCCGGAGCGACTGGCGTCCGACTCGATAACTATATCTGGGGCTGAACCGAATATAGCACGGCCGTTCCAGGCCTCCATGTGCGTGAGCCACCACTGCATCTCGTCCCTCACTTCGTCCGACAGCGGAATCAACTGTGAATACGTCAAGCCCCGTCTGAGGTGATACGCCTGCAGGCGCTGCATGGCCCGATAATGCAAGGGCCCGGGGAATATGGCCTGAATCGACGAAGCGAGAAGACTGACCAACCGCGCCAACTGGCGTAAAGATATCTGTGGTCTCGCCAAGGTCTGACGTAGTTTGTGCCTGATCTTTGCCATCTTCCTGGCGGGAAGACTCAGAGTGGAGGACACGGAGTCGATATTGAAGCCCAAAAAGGTAGCGCATTGGACGGGGACCAGCAGGGACTTTTTCTCATTTATAACGAACCCCAAGCCTTGAAGGAGGTTGACAGCGGTTTGCAATTGGGTAGACAGCCACTTGGGGCACTGGTCTAGAAACAACATGTCGTCCAAGTAGACGATCATCCGCACTCCCCGCGCCCGCAGGAACTCCACCACCGGCCGAAGGACCTTCGTGAAGCACCACGGAGCAGAGGATAGACCGAAAGGGAGTGTGGTGAACTCGTACACCTGACCTTCCCACCTGAACTGCAGAAAACGCCGATGAGGGGGAAAAATAGGCACCGTCAGGTATGCATCCTTCAGGTCGAGCCTGACCATCCAATCGAGCGGACGCAAAACGTCCCGGAGGAGGTGGATGCCCTCCATTTTGAAGTGGCGGTACACCACCTACTCGTTGAAGTCCTTTAGATTGATGACCGGACGTCGGCCTCCGTCGACCTTGTCGACTAAAAAGAGATTGCTGAGAAACCCACCTGGATGCTCTAGCGAGTGGCAAATCGCCCCTTTTTGGAGGAGGGCGAACACCTCGTCGCTCACCAACCCTGCATCGCGCTGCGAGAAAGTAATGGGGCGGGGGCGATATAGCTGACACGGACGGCCATGAAACTCTAACTGGAAGCCCTGGACCATCTGCAGCACCCAAGCATCGCTCGTGAGGGACACCCATGCCGGGAAGAACTGCGCCAAGCGCCCCCCCACCTGCAAGCTCGCTGATGGCAGCACACTCACCTCGTCCAGCACCTTGTTGCTGGCCTCTGTGGCTTCCACGACCACGGAACTTCTGCCCTCTTGTCGGATAGAAGTTATTGAAGCGGGCGTTGTCCTGAAACTGCCCGCGACCGGAGCCTTGCCCCCGATCGGAGCTGTTGAAGCGGCCGAACGAGCGGCCCCTGCAACGTCCGGCCCTCTCGAAAACCCGAGGGGTAAATACTTTCCGCATGTTGGATTGCGCCCTGTCAAGGGAGGTGAAGGTAGCCACAAACTTCCCCAACTCCTTGACGAAGGGGTCCCCGAACAGGCCCCCTAGGGCCACAGCCCCTGCCTCCGAGGAGGCGAGGTCACCCAACTTGGGGTCTATCTTAATAAGGAGTGACCTCCGTCTCTCTGTGGAGAGCGCGCAGTTCGTGTTCCCAATGAACACGATCGCAGGCTGCGCCCAATTGGAGAGAACCTCCGGGGAGATGAGGGCCCATGACAACTTGGCCTCCTCAGCCATGTCTAATATCTTGGTGACAGGCCCTACTGCATCCAGCAGCTTGTCTTGACAGGTGCACCAAGACCGGTCGATACCCTTCTTGGGGTCTCTCACAAACTTCGCTAAAAATGTCGCCTTCTTCGGGTCTATGTCCGGAGTCAGCACCACCTTCCCCTCCAAGCTGGGGCGAGGACACTCCGCCCGGAGGCGGCTGCAAGCATCTTTATCCATGGGCTTACGCAGACGACTCGCCACATAGTGGGCCACCTTGTCCCCAGGGACCCAGTCCAAAGATCTCGGATGGACAATATCGTCCGGGTCCAACATGTCTGAAGACCCCGCTGGGGCAGGGGCCGGGTCCGGGACCGGGAGCCAGGACCTAGAGGAACACGCCTCCTCATTGGTATCGGGGGAGTCCCTGTCGTCAAGGGGATCAGGAGAGGTGGTCCGCGGGGTTGGTGAAACACCCTCAGCAGGGGGCAACTGGGCTGGTTGAGGGGCCTCCTGTGCCAAAAAGGTGCTCTTTAAGCGCGCAAACACCTCCGAATCAACCCCCTTGGTGCAGGGCTTCTTGCTAGGTGGGGGAGTGGGCACAGGGGTGGGAGCAGGAGTAGGGATAAGAGCCGCTAACTTTGCATATGCTTCATCCAAGCGCGCCGACAGACGCTGCTCAAGGGGTCCCATGGCTTGATCTACAGCCTTGTAGATAGAATCATCTACTGCCTGATAAAACTCATCATCCCAGGGGAGGTAGTTTAGGGGATCCTCCTCCTGGTACTGGTCATGCTCTCCCTGCATGCTGAGGTAAATTAGGCTCCGCAGGGTCTCAGAAGCTTCAGGCAGCACGTGTGCAGTAGCACTAATGAAAAGCCCTGAAAGGCACCAGATTTGGAGCTGGGAGGGAGCCCAGGCGAATGTGGGTGGCCAAAGGCGCACAATAGACGGGCAGAGCCCTGGGGACACTCCAGCCCTTTTCTGTCACAGGGGAAGCCACCCGGGACCGTGTCCCACAGCACCACAGCACCTGGCGCGAATTGCGACCCCGCAGGGTGTCAGAAACAGCACTCAGTACAGACCCCAGAGGGTGTTCAGGGATAAATATATGGCAAAACCGACCCCTAAGGGTGTCACACCGGGTGGCAAGAGGCAGGTAACTCCCTGAGGGCAGCGCTCGTCGGAAAACTCCGAGATCCGAGATTCGAAACTCGCGCTGCCCACAGGGAAGAACATCTGCCCCCTAGCAGTGGGAGGACCACACCGCACCAGTCACTGGGCAGAAATCGCGTTAGGCACGCTCTAAGCGTCCCGCGATTACCAGAGAATCTGCAAGGAGAAAGACAGCATAAGCGCTAGCAGCAAATACTAAAATTACACCATAAACCCCCAAAACACAGGAGATAAGGGAAAAAGCGACTTAACTTGCTGCTGAGCAGCGAAGAAAGAGGAAGAGGAAACAGCGTAGATGGACTATGGTGGCTGGTCGGAGTGCGGACAGAGAGGAAGGACTCCTGTTAAGACTTTTTGGTTTCCCAAGTGTTCATGGGAAATGTAGTTTGTGATGTTTGTTGAGTTTCTGCTGTAAGAAATAAAGCGAAGGAAGAAGGCATAATCCGAAGCCTCCGGTCCTGCCATAGAATTCACTTACCATCAGGCAAATATATTTTCAGTGAGTTCGCACTTGAGGTCACTGCTTTCATTTTCATCACTGTCATCTTGCTGATGCTTCTCACGAACATCACCCTGGAGTCCCCACCTGCACTCATAATCAGGAAAAAAGGGAATGTTCCTCCGCAGGTGAATGCTGGGCACCATACAGCATAGCACAGCTACTTTGCAGACTGACCCAGGAGAATAGAGGAAGACCCACTAAGACTTGTCCAGGCACTGGAACTGAGCCTTCAGGAGCTCAAAAGTCTGCTCCACAGGCACATTATTTCCTCATGGGCGTCATTGAAGCAGACTTTCCCTGGCTTTGTTGGGTTTTCCAATAGCATAACACCAGGAGTTTTTATATACATTTTACAGATAAACAATGAGCAAAAAAACTGAAGATTCAGCATAGCTAGAATATCAATAGCACATTTTGAATAAATCAGAAAATGTATTGTCACATTAAATTTTATAATACTAGCACATTTCTAAGAATAATCAGGAATTTTCCATTACCTTCCACAACAGCAAGCCGGAAATGCAAAATACAATATGAAACATTCTCAAACAAAGACTAATGCATTAATGTGCTAGCAAACATTTTTCATTTCATTTCATTTTATAATTTTGTAAAGCGTGCAATTGCCAAAGGCGTCTTAGGGCAAATCAGCAACGGAACATCCAGTGGAACTGTCCTTCAAAAAGTTACATCAGGAACATTATCGAAAGTTTAATTTACAATACATGCACTCTAGAGAAAAAAATCATTGACGTCATATTGCACTGCATTTCGCTGAAACTGTGTCAATAGATGACTCTCATGGGGACATTGATTGGGAGGGGCAATGAGAAGCCGAATGAGGAAATGCTAGAAACTGCACCCATTTTAATAAAATGATGTCTTCACAAAAATGTGGCATAACTAAACTATATTAATAATCATAATTCTAAACATTTCTATTAATTCAGTGTAAGTGCAACATCATGAATTCATTGGTTTGGAATATGTTCATCATAAAAATTAATTAGTACGCACACATTATTTATTACTCAAAATTGCACATGTGAAAAGGCTTTAATAAGACCAAGGCTCTTTTACAGTTTCTGATAATTTTAATTATTTTGTCTCTCCGAAGACTAGAGGCATTGAGAAATATCAGAGCTCTAGTTGTGCAAAGCAGTCATCTGAATCCTTCCAGTTATAACAGCTGAAAGGCACAGATACATTTGGTAAACCAGATCATACCGAAGGCATCTTCCGAACAGGATTTCATATCTGTCTCTCATCTCTGCTCACATAACCTGCTATCCCACAGTGCTTCATGAAATAAGCAATTACTATGTGATTAGATACCAATACCATCAGGTCCAGAGTGTTGGGTCACTGAGCCAGATGCAATGTTCCCGGACAATAAGGACTGGATGGAGAAAGCACACTAGGAAGTGAACACTCACTCCCTACCCAGGGGAATGAGTGAAAAGGAGATAACAGAATCTCTGGCTTCTTTATCGCCAGATCTTCTTTTATGTATGTTTTTTAGAAAAGGCAGATTCATGTAGGGTTCAATGTAAATAAGCAGGAGAATGAGCTTCCATTGGCAAAGACATAATTTCCTAAACTGAACTCAAAATACTACCAGTACTGGATGGAAAAATAGTAATCCTATTGTCACATGGACCAACAAGACCAGCATTCTTTGTGCCCTGTAGGCTGCAGGATGATTTTCCCTTAATCATGTTGCAATACAAAACAATGACCCTAGACATAAGAATGCAGCAATGCTACCAACCAAATGGTAATTTATTCCAAACAATAATTAAGAAAATGTTTCTTTATAAAAGCATTGTATAACGGCGCAGTGGGTGTGAGTGAAAAACCTGTTCAGTACTCTCTCATCGGTGATACACAAACGTGGCAATACTGATCAAAAATGCATATCTAAAAACAAGAATAACATGGCCTGTTCTTGGCTATTCAACAATATAAATAAAATTCCACGATGTCAGTCGACGTTTCGATGCCTCAGGAGATAACGGGATCATCATCAAGACTTTATATATTACTGAGCTTAACAATAATGCTGAAATAAAGAAAAGATAGAGATAGTAAGGAAATTAGAAATGCTGTACAATGTACAAGAAGCATACATGGAAAGTTCTCACAGTGAAAATGGATCTTGCAAAAGACTGAAAGAAAATAGAAAAGGGGGAGACGTGAACTTCATGCAAAAAAAAATCATAGTAGATTACCAGAATCAAAAATAAACACTGCTTACCTCAAGAGGTAATGCAAAAATTGCAGTCCCTCTGTCATGATACCTGGGATTAAGAAGGGTGAACTAAGGAGATTGCTAGGAAAATGTATTACAGGACCAAAATAGGTAAATCCAAAACAGCCCTAATTACCTTAGCATAATTGAGATAAACTCTGGTAGGAGGACACCAGGAGCCAATTGGAGATGTCTCCAAGCCAAGGTAGATGATGCTCTACTGCCTTTGTCCGATGAGCTTCTACACGCAAAAGCGATCCCAAATGGGGAGCAAATACAAGAAAATCTGGTGTGTCGCAATGGAAGCAGCATCCCGATGGCGAAGCGAACAGTAGGTGGAAAGGAAAGTGACCGCTCAATGTTTCTACATTCATGCCAACGATGTGGAAATTAAAGTAGGACCAAAATTGGATAGTTATCTGGATGTGTGGAAAATAGGGTAGTAGCGAGAAAGAAAGGACAAAGTGGTCTTGACTGGAGCGGCCATATTGGAGTGGTCAAGAGTTACAGACCAAAGGCAGGCAGAACTGCTGCTACCCACAATATCACAAAACCGCAAACAGAAAAGTGATTATTGTGGAATTTCAAAGGGATACAAAAGTATAAAAAAGTTAAAAAAATGAAAAAGAAAGAGTCCACTTGTTGGTTTAATATTGAAGCCAGCGATGTGGAAATGAGACAAAAACAGTGGGCGGCATCCTGGATGTGTGGATAACAGGGTAGTGGAAAGAAAGAAAGGACACTAAGGTCCTAAATAGATTGGCCAGATTGGAGTGGTCAAGAGTTAAAGACCAAATGAGGGAGAGGAATGCCAGCCCCAACATCACAAAGTTGAAATCAGAGAAGAAACTCAAATGGAATTCCTAAGGGATACAAAGGTGTAAGAATGAAAAATAGCAAAATACAAAAATGGGAGGTTCATGTGAGAATAATAGATAAGGAAGATGCAAGGATAGGTAATACAATTTAAAGGACTAGTAAAGACAACATTAGAAGGACACCACCGGTGACAACACGTATTTACATTAATTTGCAATTTACATTCTGTGAACATTGGTCGTTCCAACATGGAGACCATCAGTGACTTTGTTTTCATTCTAGAGTTATAGTACATACCAAAGTCTATATCAAAAGTAGCCAGTCTTTTTGCCAGTTTGAAGACAGTTCTCATTGTGTCAAACTTCAAAAGCTATCTGAGTTCCTCTTTATTGAGCAGAAGCTCCATGTTGCCCCCCTTCGGCAAAGGCTTGAGTACACTGATGACTTGCCATCTCAGATCATTCTCAGAATGTCCTTGTTTGGCATAGTATTCCACCACGGGGGCAGTAATGACCCTGCAGCAGATTTTACTGCAATGTTGACATATACGAATCCTTATCTTTTATTTCGTCTGTCCTATGTAGAGTTTATCGCATGGCAGGTTATACCATACACAAAATTACAGTATTGCAGATAGAGAAATGGTATAATGGCACCCTGGTGTACCCATGTGTAAAGGTTTTGGATTTGAGGCAGAAGGGGCATCCGCTGCACTGACCACATTTGAAGTGACCAATTAAGGGTGAAAACCCCAATGTTCAATCAGTGTAGCTGAGGCTTTGTCTGATGCAAATGGCGCCGCTGACCAAATGATGTTTAAGATTCTTGCCGTTCTTCTAGGCAAAAATGGTGGTTCTAAGGTAAGGGAACCTACTGCCAACACTTTCCAATGTTTCTTAATGCATCTCGCAACAAGATTTCATACTGGTGAAAAAGTGGAAACACACTCATTTTTTCAGGGTCTGGTCACTGTTTTGTGGTGTCAGCAAAATATTGTGAGGACAGCACCAGGCACATTTCAAGGAACATTTCACCAAGTATCTTAGATACCCTCAGGATATCAATTTATCCAACATGATTTCAGCCTCCATAAAGGAGTTCCTTCTCTGCTAGCAATTTCGTCAAATTCTTTCAAATTGACTGTAAGAGAGTAAATCCTGTAATGATCATGGGTGGAATCTAGAGTATTCTAACAGAGTGTTTTGTTCAGTGGGTTTGGGGTACAAAGTGGTATATAGTCTGCTGTTGTACACTTTAACCAATATGTCTAAGAAAGGCATTTCCTTCCTGTCAGTGATCATGTTAAAGGTCAAGCTGGTACAGTTTTGATTGAGCCATCGTTGGAACAATGTGAGTGTATCTTGAGACCCTTGCCAAATCAAAAATACACCATCTATGTATCTCTTCCATATTAAAATGTGTTGTCGGAACAAGTTAGATAGTGTCAAAGTAATGGAGAACTCAAGATTGTCCATATACAAGATGGCACAATCTGGAGTGAAAACGGCCCTCATGGAAGTGCCCTTGATTTGCAAAAAGATATCCTAGTCAAATCTTTAGTCAACACCAGATTCAGTAAAACAGTAATGAAAGAGGTCAGCATCTGATGGGGTCTGAGCCTATTGTTAAGTAACTTACATATGACTGAGATATATTTATGTAAAGGGATTCAATATTCAATGTAGTCAACAGATAGTCAGTAGGTAAGAATGGCATGCCTTCAAAAACATTAATAAAGTCCATAGTGTCTTGAATATATCATGAAGTCAATAGAGTGAAAGGTTTAATGAAAAAATCAACATTTTTGCCAATTGGTTCCAATATTGAACTGCATCCAGAGACATTCTGTCTTCCCAGAGGAGCATTAGTGTTCTTGTGTACCTTGGGTAAGGTATATATAACAGGTATGCATGGATTTTTAACATTTAAGACACTAAATTCATTTTTGCTTGTATATCCTGTCTCTCTTGAATTTGATGTTAACCTCCTAATCTCTGATTAAATCTCTGTGGAAGGATCCCTGTCAAGTCTGATATAATGTTCTGTGCTATTAAGCCAGTGATATATTTCAGATTTGGAGGATTTCTTATCTTGTAAGACTATACCCTCCTCATTGTCCGTCTTGATTATGAGTGATTTGTCATGCTTAAGTGTTTCGAGTGCAGAGCGTTCCTATTCCGTAATATTGCAAGGTTTAAAGACTTTTCTCTGTTGTAAGGCATAGATATCCTTCCAAACAAGTTTCTCAGAAAGTTATTATTTTGCCAGGAATGGCAATGATTGGAGGGGAGAAAGTGGATGGTGAGTGGAGACCCCTCACATCTCTATGATTGTTGATCTCACTATCTCCAAAGAATGCCCTGAATCTAATTTTCCAGAAAAACCTCCTAAGATCAGTCTGTAGATTGAGGTTAATTACCTCTCTCTGTGGGGGAAAATGAGAGTCCCCTGCTCAGTAAGGAAATGGTGTTTGATGTGTGAATCGGCCAATACTTTTGGCATGATATTCAGTCTCCCGGTGTATTGTACAACCTCTGGCCCTTCCCCCTCCCTCTCCCTCTGGTCGGTGGTCGTGATTGGCCTCCTCACAAAAAATTGTCCTGGTCTTTGTGATTTGAGGAACCACTGATTCCTTCCCCTGAGTCAGAGTTGTCCCCCGAGTCTTCTGAGGTCTCTGAGAAAGTTACAGACTTTTGTTGGTGATTATAACATTCCCAAGGTCAATTAGGCACTGTGTTATGATAGGTTCTATTTGTGTAATAGTCCTCTATCATTTAAGGGTAAACCCTCTCTACCCTAAAATTCGAAATCTCCTTTTTATTTTGGTTTTTTTTCCCTCTTGTTCTATACTGGTCTATTCTTGTATAGTTTTTTTCAACATTTTATAGAGTAGCGTTGGCATCTAAGATTATGTCAGATCCCCTTATCTGCTTTTCTAGCTCTGAGATTTCCTCAATAAGTGTTTTGCAGTGTTCGAGCACTGTATCTATGCCAAGCGTCATCCAGTGCCTAGAGTATGTGACTTTGATATGATTAAATCCCTGCTTGTATTTTTTATCATCAGCGAAAACTCCTGGAATATTTGTTATTTGGAGACCAACTGCTATGGCATCAGCTTCTAAGTACTCCGTCATCATTGTAATCATTAACTGTAGATGTGTGTATTTTTTCTTTACATTTTTCTAATTTGTCAGGAAGGTCTGTGAAAGGGGCAGAAGTATTGTTTGTGTTTTCGGAGAATACTGTTGGTCCTTTTAATGTCTTCCAAATATAGTCTTCAGAATGAGTTGGAGTGAAGCTTGACATAGTGTCTGTACCTTACACTGAAAGGAATGAGGCGGATGGAAACAAACACAAAAGAAATTAACGTTTTAATTATATTCTATGTGGTTATGGTTCATGTACCAAGCAACAGGATGGGACTGTTTAAATAAAGACTTTTAAATATATAATGTTTTCCTTTGTGCAGTACTTGTATGTCATATTCTAAAGACAAGATTTGGTTTGAATCACCACTGCCCCCTGATGCTTCACAGGACAGTTAGTAACCCTGAAAGCACAGACCACCACACCAACACGTATGTCAAGTGGGGTTGTATGGGGCTTCAACGAACTGACCTGGACGTCCATGCTGAAGCGTCACTGTACTGAACTAGGTTCAGACACCTGTGGGCGGGAAAGCCACACCTTGTAGAACCAGGGCAGAACCTTACTTTATGCAACAAAAGAAGAACAGATAGATTTGCAGGGTAACGAAATTGGAAGAGAGAGCAGGCAGATTGGGATGGAGAGCAAAAAAGGGAGCGTGAATGGGGATTGGACAGAGAGCAGAAAGACTGGGAGAGAGTGTATAAAAAATGGGGGAGAGGGAGAGACTGAGGAGAGTGGAGAGACTGTCAGGGAGAGTAAAGGGACTAGCGAGGAGGTCAGACAGACTGGGGAAAACAGAGAGGCTGTTGGGGATAAAGGACAGTCTTGGGGTGTGGAGATAGACTAAGTGAGAGCAGAGAGACTGGCAGGGAGAGCAGGGAGACTGGTAGAAATTGATTCAACTGGAAGACAGAAGGGAGACTAATGGGCGAGCTGGAAACCTGAATCAGGACAGGAGAAGCCGGGGTAGAGCAGACAGACTGTAAGTGAAAGCAAACAGAAGACTGTGAGGGAGAGATGAGTGAGAGATGC
This sequence comes from Calotriton arnoldi, assembly GCA_963921515.1. NCBI lineage: Eukaryota > Metazoa > Chordata > Amphibia > Caudata > Salamandridae > Calotriton > Calotriton arnoldi. Next base: position 221,672 of record CAWUFW010007638.1, read on the forward strand.
ACAGATTGGCAAGGCTGGGAAAAAGAACAGACAATTGGGGGAAAGTGGAGAGACAGAAAGAGTGGAAAGACTTTGCATGGAGAGAGGACAGTCTGTGGAGATTGGAGACATTGGGCAGAGCAGAGAAACTTGCTTGGAGAGCACTGAGGCAGGAGGACAGAGCAGGCAGACTGGAGAGAGCAGGGTGGCTGACTGGAAGAACATCCTGACGATGAGGGAGAGCAGACACACTGGGAGTGAAAGAAAAGAGGCAGTGAAACAGGCAAGACATGGAAGCAGAGAGGACAGTATGGGGCAAGACCTTAGAGATGAAGGAAAAGAGTGAAGGGGAGAGACTTGAAGGTAGAAAGGACAACCTTGGGAAGAGCAGTGAGACTGGGGAGAGTGGAGAAACTGGTTAGGGAGGATAGTAGAGAGACTGAGAGAGCAGAGAGTCTGAAAGGAAGAGCTGACAGTTTCAGAGGAGAGTGGACTTATTGGAGGAGAGTGAGGTATTAAAAGTGAGAGTGTAGAGACAGGTGTGGAGAACAAATCACCTGATTGAGAGGCTGGTGGGAAGAGCAGACAAACTGTAGAAAGGGAAGAGAGATGGGGAGGGTAGAGAGAATGGGAGGGACCAGATTGTCAGGGAAGAGCAAATAGACTAAGAGGAGCAAATAGACTGGAGGAGAGGTGGGCGGGAGAGCAGGTGATTTGAGGCCAGAAAAGGTGGTCTCGGGATGGGAGCAGACAGGCTGTGGGTGAAAGTGGACAGAATGCGGAGAGCAGAGAGGTAGATGGACAAGGGTGAGGTTAGGGTGGAGGCATTTTGGAAAGAGCAGAGAGAGACTGGCTTTAAGAGTGTAGTGACTGCAAGGGAAGAGACACAAACAGAGAGAGTGTAGGGCTGATGGTGGGAGTGGATACACTAATAGTGAGATCAGACAGACTTGAGAGAGACAGCAGAAGGACGGGGAGAGCAGTGAGGCTGGTAAAGTAAGCAAACTGGGGTGATCAGATAGATGCAGGAAGATGTGGCAGACTCAGGAGGGAGAAGGTACAGACTGGGGAGAGCATTCAGAAAGGGGGAGTGTGGTGAAAAGCAGATGTACTGGGGAGAGCGGACTGACTAGAAGAAAGTGAGGAGAGATTATAGGGAGAACGGGCAAGCTGAAGCCACAAAGGACATTCTGGGTAGGTGAGCAGACAACCTGAAGATAAATGCCACCAGACCAGGAATAGCAGAGAGACTGGGGAGAGTGAATAGGTTGAGGGGCTAATGAAGCCATTTGAAGACAGGAGAAAGCCTGGCTTAGAGAGTGAAGAGTGGTGTGGAGGGCAGCTAGAGGAGGAAAACAATGGGCTGTTGGGAAGTGTGGATAGGCAGGGGAAAGTGCAGCCAGACTGGAGTGAGTGCATATATGAGGTGAAAGAGGACAGAAAGGTGAGAGCAGTGATTGGGGAGAGCAGAGAGACTGGGGAGAGCAGATAGATGTTGAAGAGAGCAGAGAATCTTGATGAGGAATTGACACTTCAGCTTGTCCACTTCCGCCTCCAGATTCTCTGCATCATGATGTTCCTTTGCTATCTGCAAAGCCACCAGCCAAATAATGCATAATCTCTGCTTTCTATCCAGTGAACAGTTAAATAATTACGTCTTTGCTATTTACTATGCCGATAAAGAAATTGTGCATTGTCACAGCTATTTAGGTAAATAATGAAGTTTCTGTGCTATTTGCATGACCACCAGCCAAATAGTGCAGAATTTAGCCAGCAGTCGGGTAAATAGTGAAGTTTATTTAGTATTTACTGGGCCACTGACAAAACTGCATATGTTTGCTTTTTAGCTAGTGGCCATGTAAATAGTGCAGTTACTTTGTTGTTTGCAGAGTCGCCATATAATTGTGCGCAATATCTGCTATTTAGCCAGTAACTGAGTAAATAGTGAAGTTTCTCTGCTATTTGCACAGCCGCGGGCCAAACAGTGCAGAATTTAGCCAGCAGCTGGGTAAATACTGAAGTTTCTCTGCTATTTCAAAGGCTGCCGGCCAAATAGTTAATAATCTCTACTGTTTAGCCAGTGGCCAGGTAAATAGCAGATAATATTCACTATTTACCTGGTGGCCGGCTAAATAGCCGCCACCTTCATAAAATGGAGAATATTTTAACATGATGTATCTGACTTAATATTAAGTTATAAAACATCCTAAATTTCATAATGTGAATGAGGCAGTCTGCTGTAACTTCACAAAAAAATAGGAAATCGCCCAATTTGATCTGGCTAGCACACAGCATTCTTCTCCCTTTTTCTTGTTTAAAGATAAAATAGAAATATAGTTAGATAGAAAGTGGCCTGCTTGTGTGATATCGAAGCCAGATCAAATTTATCACTCCCCAATTTCCCATCTGGAAGATTAATTTAAAACAGGAAATTAATGTTCTTTTGAAGGATTAAGCTATAAAATGAGTGCATTATGGCATCAAAGTATTTGATACATAGATTTCTCTTTAGGGATCCACCCTGCACACTACAGATAATGGCCAAAGAGATTGGTTCCTGGGGCGGAGGGGGCGGGGAGCACGAGTAATGCCTGCAAAATAATGTGAATGTCCTAAAAGCTCAGTGGAGATTTGATCACCGAAGCCCAGGCATAAATCTGAGCAATCAATGCCGTGTTCTTGCGTGAACCATTCACAGACTCAGCCATGCACAGAAAATAAACAGTATTTGATTATTTGCCAAAAAAAGAGGTTTACACACTTTGTTTAGAACCAGACATAAACAATAAATCTAAATATTAATTTGCAGCACAGAAGCATGTCAAATGTTTTATAAAAGGGCACACTTATTTCACCCATATTTATTTCAATGAATAGTTTTTTTCCTTAATTGCTCCTTATCTTTGTTTGAAAAAATACATTATTGTTAAATAGAAAGAACATTCTTATTTGGGCAGGCGGTGTAAATATTATTGAACATATCATGAAAGTGCAGAAAATGAAGAGACTTTGTAGCTCTCAAATGTGTTATTCGTAGTGTAATAGCAACGTTGATTTTGGTGAATTGAGCATACTGCTCTTGCTGAACTCCATATGGCGCAATCAAACGTCATTGAGTAAACCCAGCAAAGCAAGGAGACAATGGTGAGGATGCTCACTAGAAGACAGAGGTAAGTGAAGAGCATGGGGTTCTCCCCATGTGTGATCCGACCAAGGGAGCTCATAAAATGATTGATGTATGTGCAAAGGTGCCTGTAGCATAAGTGTGTGGTGTAAACCATGGGGTTGGATTGGCTAATAAGACAAATCTGAATTGAGGCCAAGCCCCATACATTGGGCTACACATCTCGAACATATTACACATTAATTCAGAAGGGCATCATTCATGCAATTGAGGTTGTATCCATTTTATAAATGAGCTTCATGACATATAATGAGGAATCCACAATATCAGCCATGTTACAAAACCAAGAATACAATTAATTGAATTGATATCCTTTCTGGATAAATTCCACCGTTCCTGTTTCCATTTTAGAGAGGTAGGTTCATCACAGGTGGCTGACCTTTAAGGTTATATTTTTAATCATAGTATTTTGTTTTAAGATGGTCTAAAACTAATTTGAGCACAGTACCAATTCAGACTACCTTAAGCTGTGACCACTCTTTAGGCCTGGTGAAGCCATTGACACAGCCTTTGTGCTCAATGAACACAAAATGGGATTTGGTTTAGCCACCTTCCGTCCTTTGCTTTGCCGTTTTGTTGGTTACATCTTGCATCAGGTCAGATGAGCAGTTGAGTCTCACTAGCATACTATTGGGTGGTTAGGTGTAGCCCTCCAATTCTATTGCAATGCACGAGGGACTATTTTTCATCTGAAAAGTGCTCTCAATCATTACACATTCAATTCATCATGTCATCCATTCATAGTGTGAAGAAATTTTTGTTTTCGTGGGCACTCAAATGTGAGCCTGATGAAAAGATGCCCACTCAGCAGCGGCCCCTGCAGGTAAGCGCAATGGGGCAGGGTGGGGGCTGGAGGGGGGTGAAGTCAACAGACGACGGAATAGGGAAAAATAAATAAATCCTATTCCTTCGTCTGTCTACATCCCCGTACCCTCTGTTCTGCTTGAATTTTCTATTTTGGTGGCCCTTTTAAAGTCAGACATTTTTTCAGGTTCTGCTGTAGGGCCTGATGCGTCACGTCATTTATGAAAGGATACTTTTTTTAGTTTTAACACACAGCTCTTTGAGGCATCGTAAATGTAACTAGGTATTGGTAGTTATGTATAGTCAATTTTCTATGCTTAGAAGTGACATCTGTGTAGTCTTTAATTTGTGCCCAGGATCACTGCTGAATGTAGTTCTATCTATGCTATTGGCATGCCCTGGGTTTGAAAAACCGGGCACCGATCTATGGTATGTCATTGAACAGCAAGCTTTTATGTTGAACAATTAGCAAAGTGGTATCCTTTTTAGTCCTTGGCAGATTTATTATTTGGGGAGCACGGGGTAGGGATTGTATGAAAAGGCTGAGTAAGTGATATGTTTTGTTTTTTCTACTCTGTACTCGTTTGTTTGGATGGCATGCATAGTGAACTGTTGGGAAAAAAAAATATTTTTATTAGATTTTTGGAAAAGCAATACAAACGGTCACAAACATGTACCCATAATGAACAAATAAACACTGCACGTGAGGATAGTCCAGGCAACAATCATTACATTTTGCAGCAATAGTACAATAACAGCAAATATAGATTTGAGAGACGGTAAGTCAATGTGGGCTAACCAAGCGTCAGACCTGTACGAGCAGAGACCCAGATTCCTCCTCTGAGACCTCAAGGTGATGGTATGCAATCCATCTGCCCCAGACATTATGGAACTTTCGTGAGCACCCTATAGCGTTATAGGTGACTTTCTCAGCGGCCATATAGGAATCCACATCTCTCTTTGCTACCATGAGACCCAAGTTACAGAAGAGTAGTTTCACCCGGGAAACATCAACATTGTTGTGTATACCTAAAATGACATACTTCGGTTCTTCAGGGAGTGTTGCGCCAGCCACCTTTCCCAATTCGTGCATCACCTTCTTCCAGTATGCTTGTATGATCGAGCAGGCTCACAGGGTGTGCCAGCAGTCTCCCCTCGGCCCTCTAGACCATAAGCATTCTAGGGACATCGCTTTTCTGATTTTATGGAGACATGTGTGATCAAAGTAGACCCGGTGCAGAATTTTAAGTTGGATAAGTTTCAATATAGATTTGATCACCACGTCTTTTGGGTGCATTAAGGACAATCAAGATTATCCAGGTCCCCCAGTTCCTATTCCCACATAGCCCTCAGTTTTTTTTAGACCATCCAATGAGTTATCATTGATGGTTTAATAAACTGAGAAGACTGCTTTTTCTGTCAGTTTTTCCATCAGGAGCCTACCTTCCAGGGGAGTATAATCCGTAAGGTCCAGGTCTACACCGTCTGCCCTTCATACATGCCTGAGTTGTAAGTATCGGAAGCGCAATGCGTGTTGTGAAATATATTTCGAAATCTCTTACATGTGACTCCAACTACTGTGTGTGTATTGATCTGATGTATATAGTTAGCACTATCCTTCCTGTATGCAAAAGAGTGCTGCAACACATCAGGACTATTTGAAAGGCGGATGCAACTTATCCAGTAACCAGACACTTTAAGGGCCTGCTGCGATTGTTTGCTATTGACTATGTTGAACAGCATGATAGAGGAGGAAGTTGTGAGAAACTATTGAAACAGTTAGAAAGCATATACATCTTTGAACACCTAGTGCCTGCATGGACACTATATCGGTGAGGAATTGGCAGTCTTTCTATAATTACGTATTCAAAATTGTCTCATCATCACAATATCCTTTCATGTTGAATTTTACTATGGTTATTTCCTACAGAAAAAAAGCAACTTCTAGCTTCCGGGTGGGACATATAGCAGAAATATAATATTTAAGAAAATGGAAAGTGATTTTGTGACACTGTTACCTATGAAATGGTATTTCTTAAAGCTGTTGGAAGCGAATTTGGTACACCTATCTGAATATGTATGTGGATATCAGAGGAAAACGGGTATGCAAATACATATCATTATATTAGCACACTCAGTACTCAATCACCAGGAATAGAAACCGTCTTGGGTAATGGAATGATGAGCATTCAATTCAGTTGAGGTACAATATATCTGGCACTGTGTGGTCAAACACATTTAACTTGGATCTACATTGAAGCAACAGGGTTATGAGAAGCAATGAACTCTGCTGGTTTATAAGTGAGGGGGTATAATTGTCTGCCATAGATATGAACAATGTTTTGTTGTAGCTTAAGCTATATTCCTTTCGCTTTATGCACTTTAATTACACTATTTGCAACCTGCATAATCATCATGGCTAGACAATAACAGTATATTCTAACTCAGGGAAAGTAGATGAAATAGTTGAGCGAATATGTAACATCGTAAAAGCACAATACATTAATTACCAAATATCATTTGAAACCTTCATAACTTGGATAGTGATTCATAGAAACATTATATGTTTGTTGTAATACTTGTATCTATTGGCAATACCATAACGTTCAAATGTACAGTCAGTGCATGGCGTGGGCGAACATTATTGTTAACTCATTGAACTACTACTGGCGAAGTTGAGTGGCTATTTTGGATTTCTAATATATATATATACTGGCAGTCGCCAGTAGGTATTTATAGTTAGGACCTGATTTCTATTAAAAAGCTGTTTTTTATTTGCCAATAACTTTGGCGTCGTTTGATGAATCTTCACGAAATTTTCAAAACTAAATTGACGCTCACTTCAGCTTCTGTCTTTCGGGGTGATTTGTCAAGCAGGAGCTGAGAAAAAGGGGGGGTCCCAAAACATTTTTCTCCATGTTAATTTCCATTGGAAAAGTTAGACACGGCTACAGTGCAAACTGCTCAACGGAATTACCCCAAATTTGCCAAAAAGGTAGCTCTTGGTCCCAAAAGCACTTTTTATGTTAAATGGTATAAATCCGTTTTCTGATTGGCTGCCAACACTTCAAAGCAGGAAGTGTTCCCAGGGCCAAACAAAAGCATTTTGTTTTTAATTTTTGGCGGGCGTCTCGAAGGATCCGCAATTCCGGCCAAAAAGTTCTAAAATACGGAGCGCAGGCTCTCGCGCTTCGTTTAATTTAGGCCCCCGTGTGGGCCAGGTCCCGAGGGCAATAAAAAATAAATATGCGGGGGCCTGCGCCCACAGCCCAGGGGGCCGCCACCTCCCCCGGGCTAATTGTTTGAAATGCAGTGGGGCCATGCGGCCCTGAAGACCGCCACCTCTCCTGGGCTATTTTTACTTATAATGCGTGGGGGGGCTAGCCCCGGGGACAGCCACCTCCCCGGGGCTAATTGATTGAATCGCGGGGGCCACGCGCCCCCACTGCCCTGGGTACCACCACCTCCCCATGGCTACATTGAAGATGGGAGGGGCACTGCGCGCCCCCCTCCAGGAGCCGTAGATGGCCCTGGGGACCGCCAACCCCCAGGGCCGGCTCCAGCAATGTCCCGGGGTGCCCACCCCTGGGACATTGCAGTTTGCTAAGGCTTGGTGTGAGCACAGCTCCCGCCGAGCCGTAGCAAACACTGCTCCGGTTCATGGAAGGGAGAGCATATAAAAATGCTCTTGCTTCCATGAAGCGGAGCAGGATTGCTTTTGGACAGAGGAAGCTACATGTCCTGAGGCCTTCAGGAGGCCAGGGGACCTCTTCCCTCCACCAACATTGCGCTGAGAGGTGCGTTTTCAGAGTGGTGGGGAAAGTGGGCGTGGCCTCCGACCATCTGTCACCAATCCCACTGTTTGGGGTTTACTGGAGGTAACAGGAGGTCTTGTTGGCCCCTAAGGACCCTCAGCAGCGAAGGGTACTTTATCCCCCAACCAGGAGCGTGCCAGGAGGCACGTTTGCAGAGTAGTGGAGAAAGAGGGCACGGCCTCCTAAAAGGTCTCAGCAATCCTGCTGTGTGGGACTTACTGGAGTTATTATTTTTTTAGGAAGGGGGCCGCATGGCCCCTCTTCCCTGGACCATTTTGGGCCTGAGGACCCCGTCCCCCAGGGCCTGATCCTTTTTTTATAATAATATGGGAGGGGGGCTGCGCGACTCCCCCTTCCCAGGCTGATTTCAGCCCCGGGGACCCCTTCCCCCGGGGCCCGGCCTTTATTTATTTTTTTACAATTCAAAGGGAGGTAGGCCGAGCGTCTATCCTCCCGGGCCATTTTCGGTCCAGGGACCCCATCCCCTGGTGCTTCCCCTTTTTTGTAATGTATGAGCTCATAGGCAGTGCATTGAGAGGGCGTAAGTTATAGTTAGCTCAGGTAATGACATTTTAATTATGTCAAGCATGCCGTCCCTCAATTCTCCGTCAGCCTTTTTTCGATCTATGTGAACCAATTATGCAGTGCTAGGCCTGCAAGCAATCATTCGACCTGTGTTTTGATCTCTGGGAGGGAAAGAGTTAATAGGTAAATGAAACCTTACTTTGTTTAAGTAGACTATTGGAATAGGATGCTGCAGAATTTTGAAACAAATGTCAATTCTGACAGAGATAGGCATTAGGTTTCATAAGGTGAGCACGAATGACAATGATGATGAGTACTCATCCTCTTTGTGAGCATCTGATGATGATTTGCGATTGACGAAATGCACAGTCAGGAAAAGCCCCTTTTTAGGTCGAGCCTAGAGCCAGAGCGCATGCGTTGCTTTGCGAGACTTAGGTGAATAGAAGCTCCGCCCACTCTCCGCCCATATTTGCCAATGGCTTGTGTCATTGTCCTAAATGCTGGCTTCTGATTCATTTATAGGCTTGTTAGTCCCTCCTTAGTACCGCCTCCTCTTCATTAGTCACCTCCCATGGCGACTGGTCCCTTTACTTAGGTTGTTACATGGTACGTGTTATTTAGACTGTGAGCACTATTTTCTTTAATGAGGTTCTCCTACTGCAGACAAGACCTGCTTTGGTGCCTTCTTTACTCCCCCCTCCCTCCCGTTGTCCATGCCTTCTCGCCCCCCCACCCACCCTCCCGTTGTCCGTGCCTTCTCTCCCCGCCCGCCCGTTGTCCGTGCCTTCTCCCCCCCCGCCCTCCGGTTGTCTGTGCCTTCTCCCCCACCCCCTGCCCGCCCTCCCTCCCGTTGTCCATGCCTACTCCACCCCGCCCACCCTCCCTCCCGTTGTCGTGATGCCTACCATTTGCAATGCAATAGGTCTCGCGTAAATGCGAGACCAAATGCATTGCAAATGCTTGTTCTTTCTAGAGTGCAATTGTTAAGCGAAGCGATTGAACTGAATGACAGCTGTGAACACATTGGCAGCTACATCCATATTAGTGATTTGCATGTGCAATGTATCACAAATGAGTTAAATTAACAACATGCCATTGCCATATTAAAAAAATAAATTGCATTTGATGAACCAACTTTAGTAAAAGTGATTCGTACTGAAAATCTCTTTGATCACGATGCCAAATATTTAAGGAAGTTAAATTCTAATGTTCGGAGAGAAAGTGTGAAGACAGGCAAATATGTGTAATATACTCCTAGGAATCAAGACTTGACAGGAATAATGATGGAGAATAAAAGAGGATGGAATTTAAGTAATAACAGTTCTGTTAGCGCTAGGATAATAAATAGTTCTACAGTGAAATCTCAGTTCCACAGATGTAAGAGGAAGTGAAATTCAGTTTGTCTAATCAAGAACTTTTATTCACATCTCAGCTTCTTTGGCATGGGTTTTAAGCCTTGTATAGCATACATGATAAAAAAACAAGGGCCTGATTCACATAATTTTTAATAATTATTAATGTGTCTTAAAAATAGTTATTTGTTTAGGTGGGATACATTTTTAATTTAAGCATCAGAAAAATGATTTTATTTTAATTTACTACATTTCCATTTATTAAAGTTTTAGTTCATACTGTTGCATTTTTTATTTTGTTTTACAATTAAAATAAATATATAATTAAATGTACATTGAAATGTAACATTCGAATATTTTCTATATATTTTTCATGTTAAATAAACTTTTTAATCTTTCAGTATACTTGACACCTTTACCTACGACTGTGGAGAGTCCTACAGCTCTCCCCAGCAAAAGTAGATGAACTTCTCTTGCCACTTGGCCTAAATATACTTAGTGTCATCTAGTAACCTTAATGCCCTTGTTGATGGTGTGTGCTGCACTCCACTTTCAATGGATTATTTCATATTATCCCTTTCACCTGGTCTAGCCAAATGAGCTGAAAGCATTTTGAAAAAACATAGAATTTACTGTCTGGTTTTCCAAAATGTTAATCAAAGAAAGCATGATATGCAGGATATATTCTGACCCCTTTCAGCCAAAAGGCAGACTTTGTTTAAACTTCAGAAAAAGGCTGAGCCCTTCGACACAAAGAGATTTTTACCAGGACAAGACAATGGGCCTGATTTAGATCTTGGCCGAGGGGAATGGTCTGTCACAAACATGACAGATATCTGGTCTGCGATATTACAATCACATTATTTCCTTTGGAGATTGTAATGCGGCAGACGGGATAATCGTCACGTTTGTGACAGAGTATTCTATCCACCGAGATCTAAATAAGGCCCTATGTTCTTGGCTATTTGCATTTCATAAAAAAGATCAGGTGCCAGACATGGAAACCCCTTCCATTACAAATTACTATTACCTGAAATAACAGAAAGTTGTACTTCCTGATGTGCCAGAGATTGCCAATGTGGATTGGTCAATAAATATGCGAGGACATAAGAGACTTAGGTGCCGATTACGATGTCGTTCGGAGAGGCTCCAAATGGGATTTGGTATCTCAGAATCTGATGCAGAACCCTTGTTTCCGACAGAATCGTACACATTTCCCAACGACTGATTACGATGCCAAGAAACTGTTCGGGTTGTCCGAATCAGTTTGGAAAGGCATTCGGACAGCCTGAGTCTTTCGGAGCCGAATCGTACAGCTCAATTGACACAGTTTCCGAGCAAGCAATTACGATAACCGATTCGGACAGCCGTTCCGATTCGGTCTTCCCGACATGAAACGGCTGTCGGAATCTGTCTTTGGGGGCCCATTGCAGGCCCCCCCTTCACCCGAAGGCATTTGGTTGTGGCCCGTGAGGGGGGAACCCAAGAAGGGACCCCTCTTTCCAACCATGCACAATGTGGCAGGCACCATGGGGTGCCCCCCACAGGGTGCAAGGTTTTCCCCAACCACCCCTTTTTTTCAATGGGAGCCTGTGTTCTCGTTTGGAACAATGGCTCCCATTGAAGTCAATGCAAGTCCGACCGAAAGAGGGAAGCATCGTAATTGATAGGTCGGGCTCGCAAGAGCCGATTCAGTCGGAAACGATTCTGAAACCGATTCGGTTGGAAAAAATTCCGAAACCGATGCGGTCGGAACAGTTTCCGAACTCGTAATCGGCCCCTTAATAGTAAGTATCGTACATGACCTGGAAATGGTCTGTGAATTTTACATGAATATTTGTCAAGGTTTCCTAAAGGACAATTAAAAAAAATATATGACATACGGAAATATTTTGACTCCAAATCTCATATACTCATCTTAGGTATGTAAACATCACCATTTTTGCAAAAAGAAAACTTTTACATTGGAATCAAAGATGCACACTTATCAATTACATGTATGCTAGGAGGAGAATTCTCAGTTTGTGCTTCTGGTCACAAAATGGACGGTATGAGCATGCAATCTAGCAGAAGGATCACTACCCCTCAATGCGCAATCCTTGATAGACAAAGGCGGTTGTAAACATGCACAGGGAAGAAGGAAGGCCTGTGTATGCTGTATGGCTTTATGGAAGAACTATGTTAAGGATCACTATAAACACAGCACTCCACTGATAATTATTTCCCCTTCCACATGTACAATGTGAAGAACTAGCCAGCTGAGGTAATCCACACAATTTTGACTACCCCTCCCATGGTGGGATAGAGCTGTGTTGTATCTAGTCAAACATTTTTTAGTCTTTTAGCTCGCTTGGCCGAACCATGTATATTGTTATTAATTATCAAGGCCATTAACTAGCTGTATCATGAGCTCATCTGTGCACCTGCTTGTGTTATTTGTGAGAATTTATTCACATTATCAATGCCAGAAATGTATGGTATAGTTAAATATTTGCATCTTGTCTTGCCGCTGAGAGCTTGTCTTCATATCCAGGGTAGGGGAATCCTGTTGCTGGTTTGCTCTGTACCTCTCAGACCTTTTTTTAAAATCAACTGTTTTCGGGCTCACCCTAAACATTAAATGAAGTTTATCTCTTCATCCTCACCTGATACTTACTTGCTGTTCAGCCATGCCACAATGCTTACTGCAGTAGCAATAGTATGAACTGTAGCTGGGGAATATGAATTATATCTCTGTTGTTAATATTTTGCCTTGAAATATTGAATGTCAGCATATAATTGTGCTTTGGCAGGGAGTAATTAACCTTTCATCGCATTCTGGCACGTCAGATTGATATTGAATTTTTATTGTGTGAAAGTTTTACAAACTGAATTTTGGGGTAATCTAGCAAACATCTGTAGTAACTACTGATCCAGTGGAGGTCTCTTGCAGCAAAACCCAGTTATCTTTAGCTGAACCTCAAAAGCAGGAGTTGGATAAGGTTGGTAAGGAATGTAAGAGTTGTCTTCTACTCTTTTATACTGAACACTAACTGATAGGAGAGGGCATCAGAGAGAAGCCTTTATCTTGTTATTATGTTTTCTCATCGCCAGGGAAATTAACGGTAATTCGTTTCATGTGCACTCAATTAAAGGGTTTTATATATACTAAGAGTGTTTTCTGTACTCTAAATAATGAGGGCACCACTTTATTTTGGAATCAAACTGACTTCTGTACAGCCTCTTTGCAGTTGTCCTTGAGCTGCTTGTATTTGTAGAGCTCCTGCTGGTCAGCCAAGTCACTTGTGCACCACAAGCGGCCCAACTGTAAGAGTTTCAGGAATTTTGATTCAGGTCCTTGAAGAAGAGGATTGCGGATAATCATATGGTCAGCTCTCCAGAGTGCATCTCCCAATACCTGGTAGATTGGCTTACTGTTGTACTGTTTGGAAGAGAGCTTAGACTACTCTTGGCACAAATCCTATGACTTAGATTGAATGTCTGTTTGCTGTTAAAGCTGTCACATTTATCAGTTATGTCATATGATTTCTGCAGATGACCCTCCCTTGTATCAGGTTGAAAGAGGTTTGATTTGCTATTAATGGCTAGCACCATAGGTCTCTGGGGAATCCATCAAAAAGTGTGAAAATACTTCTGTGGTAATATTGCACAAGAACCCCTGACCTTCCTTCAGAACAGATCCATCTCTGTCTTGTTAATGCCCAAATAATATCAAAAACTAGGCACAAGTGAAATCAAAATGATGGCGTGCAATTTGTATCTCCCAGGAACCTGGGGTTGACTTGGGAAGTGTTTGTCCACTGGGATATAAAGCCCTGTTTCAATTCAGAACTAAAAAAAGAGTGGGCGGGGTTGTGATTAGTTTTAAAGATAAATGGGCCTTATTAAAACTTGAGGTTGAAGAAAGCCAGGAAATAGAGCTACTTTGTCTCCCTCTTAATGGAAAGGAAGGCTCTACTTTATTGGGGTTACTCTGTTATAGACCCCCTAGTCCGATAAAGGTGTTTGCCCAGCCGTTTCTGGATTTAACAGCTAATTTTGTAATGACATACTAATTGCCTTATTCTGGATGATTTTAACATATGGGAGGAAGACACACATCAAAACCAAACATCTTGTGAAGTTATGGGCCTTACACAGCAGGTCAAAGGGTCTACTCATAGTGCTGAGCACACCCTAGATCTGATTTTAACATCTTCATACATTGTGACAGTTAAAGCCCCCACCCCCATCAGTTGGTCGGATGACTGTCTGGTTACTTTTAACCTCAAGAGACCTAGTCTGGTTAACAAGAAGGACAATTCTAACAGAAATTAATCATTGAGGAGATCTTGGGCTAAACTAAAGAAACTCAACAAGGAAGTAGTTTTTAACACTACGGTATGCTTTAAGAAATCAAATTTGGTTGAGGTAAACTATTCAAATTATGGAAAGATAATCTTAGACATCTTAGATAACATAGTTCCGATAAAGCCCTATTAAAATTGGGCTACAAGGAATACAAAACCGAAATAAAAAGGCCAAATTTGATTTTTTTCTCAGTTACCATTCTTGAAGCAACTAATAAGTCAAAGTAAGTCTTTGATACTGTAAATGAACTAATCACCCTAATCGCATAAGACAAACTATCCCACCCTCACATGAATCATGTAACAACCTCTCAGACTACTTTCATTATAAAATCATTGCTGATATACAAAAAAAGGTTGAGCGTGATCAAAAGAATGAACCTGGCAACAAGGCCAAACTGTCAGACCCAACTACGGGACGGTCTACTGAAATGACCCTGGAGAGGGCTGGTTTGTTAGGAGAAGCAGACTTTAGAACCCTTTTCTCTTCAATCTCGTCAGGCTCTTCCCTAGATCCTGTTCCTACTGGGATATGGAAAGATAGATCAGATGAACTCCTTCCTACTCTACGAATGATCTGCAATCAATCGATTGACACCTGTGTGGTACCAATAGCCTGGAAGAAGGTATTGGTAACCCCACTATTAAAGAAACCCCTGGTTGACATTCAAGAGCCCAGTAACTATCGCCCAATTTTGAGACTTCCTTTTTCAGTCAAGATACTTGAAAAGTATCTTAGGACGATCTTGGTGGGATTTCTTAAAGAAAATAACTTGCTAGAACCAGAAGAGAAGTGTTTTAGGCTGGCCTATGGGACAGAGACGGCATTCGTTTTAGCCACTAATGCATTAAGGATGCAAGTTGATGGTGGTTGAATGGCGGTATCAGTCCTGTTGGACTTGTCTGTGTCCTTCAACACCGTCAACCACCAAATTCTCCTTACATGTCTAAAGGAGATTGGCATAGTAGGCACACTCCTTAAATGGCTTGAATCCTACCTATTGGGAAGATGGCAAGCAAAAACTCTTCCCCCTTTTGTATCTGAATATAAAGAAATTGGGCATGGAGTACCTCAGCGTTGTGTCCGCAGTCCCATCTTGTTCAATGTCTACCCAAGATCACTGTTGACCCTGAATAAGTCCTTTGGGATATCGTTTGTAAATTATGCAACCGATACTCAATTAATAATATCACTGGATAAATCGGACTTAAATCAACTAACCAATTTTCACAACTGTCTGAAAGAGATGGCCAAATGGCTTGACGAGAATGCATTAACGTTCAATGGAGATAAAACAGAATTTCTGTGCTGCTCTCCAGGGATCCCACAACAGCAACTTCCAGCTAACTTTTGGCCCTGGCCTAAGAACTCAGATTTAGACATAGCGCACTCTGTGGGAAATCTTGGAGTCCAAATAGACAATAGACTCTCAATGGAGACTTACGTCAATAAAACGGTGCTGTATTCCATGGACTTCTAAGAAATTTGAAGAAAATTGTCCCTATGCTTTCACAGCCTTTTAGGAAATTAGTAGTACAGGCTACTGTATTGAGCAGACTACTACTGCAATTCATTGCTTCTGGGTAGACCAGACTATCTGTTCAAGCGGCTCCAAAGGATTCAAGGGATAGCTGCCAAGTTAGCGCTAAACAAAGGGAGATGGGATTCAGCAACTGAGACGCTGTATGAACTTTACTGGCTTCCAGTGAAGGAATGTGCATTTTTAAGGCTCTATGCATACTGCACAAGTCATTAAATGGCAAGTCTTTACAAAAGAAAGATGAGTTCTATCAGCCCGCACAATTCTTTTGCATGATTCTCGAAATACTCCCCTGCTTTCTGAACAATGAGAGAGATTAACCGCAGGTGGATTTCTGAAGGTCTCAATGAAGGTTTATGGACTATTTCAAGAAAATATGCAGCTTTACAAATATGTGTGCAGAAATACTTAGGCCCAGATTTCGAAGCCCTTGCGTCACACAAGGCAGCAAAATGTAAAGCAAGGGCTTCAGTGAGATTTACTATGCCACGCAAGTTGATGCCTTGCATTACTCTGCCCCGGGAAGGCGTTGCATGGGTGGAGAGTAGTTGATCCCATGCATCCACCCATGGTTTTTGGTGCATTCCCTGATCTATTAATACTAATAAATGTGGGAATGCGTCAAAATGCTGCACCTTCCCATGTGAGGCGTGGTGAGAAGAAATATGTTTATTTCTTGTTTTGTACCCTTTCGATGTGTGCTGCATTCTGCAGCATACCTATAAAGATGAAAACGCCTCAGAGGATTGATTTTGTGCTGGAAGGTCCCCCTTCCTGCAGAAAAACAATCCTGAATGTAGCACTGGCACCCTTCCACTATGGCTCAAGGGTACCTGTGTTAGCGCTAGGAGATATGGCACATTCCTGCTCTCTCCCTGTCATGCAACACAGCGCAGCAAGTTGTCTTGCTGCGTTGTGTGACTTGTTAGTAAATCTGACCCCTAGTCTATATTCTCTAAAATGTCTCCTCCATCCTCCTATGCATTAGGCAAATTGACAATTAACAAGAATTAGAGCCTTTAAGGTGAACAGTGCTTTGATGTTTACGGCCCAACCATCTGTCCAGTTTCAGGGCAAAACCTTCTTTTTTGACACCCCTGAGAAGGAGTGGGGCTGGGTTCGAGGAGAGAAAGGTGGTGTTTGTCCATGATGATCTTGCTGGCTGCTCAGCAGTGCAACGGAGACTGCCCTGACCCCAGAGGGACCAGAGGCAATGTTCCCGTAAATGTTCTCGCTCCTGACCCTTGGGAGCTTCACAGAACACAGCACCCTATGATGATGCAAGTGACACTCCGGCTGCTGACCTTCCCATGGAAATAGTCTTCCAGCCACTTCACCCAGCTCAAGAATGGAGGGGGCATCTTTGCAACAGTGAGCTCTTTGATCCAATGGCAAGACATGCCTGCCGTTCATCAATGACTATGGGCTCACCTCCAGGAGATCCCATCCTGAGACAATAGGATATGGAACAGCATGTGCTTTCTCAATAACTCTGAAACAGGTTCTGGGTTGTGGGGTGATGGTTGCAATGCTTCTGCCCACTCATTATTTCCCTTGCTTCATTTTTATCGTATTGCTCTTTCTTCTTCCTTCTTGCTGCTCATTTTGTAGTATGGCTCATTATAAGCTGAAAGCTTGTTACCTATTGTTCAGGCAACAGATGCTTCTGGGGCTGAAGTATATGGTGGAAGGAGTTTGGGGTTTTGTTTTTTAGCTAATTACACTGTTGTTTCTTGTTTCTTGTTTGATTGCACCATCCACGCAGACTGCACCTTTGCTAGTCATGTCCCTTATATGAACTCCCACATCCTCATAGCAGGATGGGGGCAGCATTGTATGTATCTGACAAACTTCTTATTCCACACATTAGAGCCCCACACAATAAGCCTGTTTATTCCAAGTAGGAACTCTGACTTCAATTCAACCCATCTTCTGTTTTCTCTTGCTGACCTGTTTCCACGGATGAACCTATGGCCACGAATCGTTATAGTTTAATTTCCTGGAATTTAAACGGTTTACTCAATAAAATAAAAAGGGGGCGGTTCTATGATACAACAAGCACCATTCACCTGACATTCTTTTGCTGTATGAAACTCACTTCATGGGCTCACACTGTTGTTTCCTTGGTCAGTATGGGTTTACAAGAGTTTTTCATGCAGGGTTCTCCAGGGGCTCTAGAGGTGTTGCCAGACTCCTTAGGAAGTCCTTTCTCCTAGATTCTATTACAGCTCAGTCTATTCCCCTCAGCCGATATATAGTTCTTTGTGGCTATTGGAAGGAGCCATCTGTATGTTTATTAGTGTGTTTTCCCCCTCAGAGTTACAAGTTGCAATACTTTGGTCTCTTTCTAACATTCTTTTAGATGCTCCCCCAGGCTTCTCGGTGAACGGCCGTTACTTCAATGCTGTCATGGACCCAACAATAGACACCTGTACCAAAATTCCCACTTGTAGGTGTGGTACCCTCAATAATTGGGCTTCTTTGCTAGGATTGTCCAACACCTGTTGCAAACAGCATGGATGTGATAGACAATTAGCATACAACTCTAATGCACATGCTTCCTCTTCTAGAACAGACTACATTGTTTTCACTGATGTGGAGCTACTAACAATTGAGAGCATTCGGATCCACCCTAGGGGGCTCTCAGACCACTACCCACTGGAGCTGTATTTTAGATGGAGGACTGAGAGATACCCTGGTGTGTTGAGGCTGAGCACCTGGATTCTCCAGCATACTTAAATGTCCACTCGACTCAGGGATGCGACAATAGAGTACTTCAGGACAAATAAAGACTCAGTTGCTGCTAGGGTGGTTCTGTGGGAAGCGTTCAAGACAGATAGCAGGGGCAGGGCCATGTCTCTCTGCCATGATAAAGAGAGGGAGAGAAGAAGGAAGCGGGCTAATCTAGAGAGCAGCCAGGGGGAGCCGCCTCAGTTCCCATTGAGGTGAAATGGGCTGACAACCCAAACACAGACACTCTTCAGTCACTCCTGACCACCCAAAACGCCATTAGGAATAATCTTCTAGATACTAACAAGCATTCATGGATTTTGACACAACACAGGTTATACGAGTGGGGAGATATGGTGGCAATACTTCTTGTTTGGATGACTATGAGAGACACAGAAGTCAGAATGATACCAGTGGTTCTTGACACTCGGGAACACTAAGTTTGTGAGCCTTCTGAGATCACACACACTTTCGTGTGACACTAAGAAGAGCCCAGGTGCTTCCTTGCATAGAACAGGACTGCCCAGTTGCTGGAGACCTCCTTGTCTCAGTACTGTGCATACCAGATGCTGGGGAACTTGACTGGCCTACTATGCAATAACGACAGAGCAATTATGGAAATGCGCTCTGGGAAAACTCCAGGGCCAAATAATATTCCTATTGAATTCTATAAAAAGTACTCCTCCCTCTTATTGCTGCACCTCCTTCCAGTCTCCCAAGAAGCATGGGATAAAGGCTAGTTTTCTCATGAACTTAGTGGGGCCACCATCATGGTTATGTTTCAATCAGGAGCACCTTCCCACATATGTAAATCACACTGACCTATTCCCCTTACAAACAATGAAACCAAAATCCTCGCACTAATCCTTGCAAATGACTAGTGGAAAAGATTCACATCCTGAGCCACACAGAACACAGGCATTGGCATAGCCAATAGGTCTCGCTTTTGGGACCTTATAAGTATTTAGTTATGCAGCACAATATCCTTACTGCAACAACATTAACTGTTGCATGGCTAAACACTTATAAGGTCCCAAAGGCGAGACCTATTGGCTAAGCCTTTGGGACCTTATAAGTATTTAGTTATGCAGCACAATATCCTTACTACAACAACATTAACTGTTGCATGGCTAAACACTTATAAGTTCCCAAAGGCGAGACCTATTGGCTATGCCAATGCTTGTTACGTTTTCCTATAAAAAGGAATTTCGGGCAGCATCCGGAATAGCATCATGGTATAGAAAAATGTACACAAACGTATGGCAAATATTATTTGGCTAATTGTGAAGGCGCCATGTGATGTGTTTACAAGCTAGAGAGAAAGGCATCATTTAAAGTGAGCGTTCAGTGCCGCATGATGACGCATAAATATACAGCTGTGCACATTCTCATTTCTCTGCACATACTTGTCGCGTGGTTGCTCGGCGGGGTACATGTGGCCGGTGCTTTGCTTTACTCAGCATTGTTGTGCATGTATATAGAAAGCTGTCTCTTCATAACTCGTCATGGTAAACCCACAATCACGCCCTTCCCGGAACAGGCGATTACGTGTGTTCTTTAATGTGTGTTTTACACAGTGCATTAAGACAAGCCGCTGACCTTACTAATGCGCGTTCTCTATTCCCATGCCGATTCCAGTTAAGTGAGCATTCTCCACATTAAATGCACTCGCAAAGTAAACAAATGTGTCCCCTGGCACAACCCTACTGTGCTAAGGGGCTTTTATGGCTCAGACGAGAGCACAGCAAGTATTACCTCAGGGCGGGGTGGCCATAAACTAAGCCCTGGGAGTCAGCGCGACCTCGGCCACTTTCGAAATGTCAACATACATCAGGCTGGGAAGTAGCATGCCCTGGAGGTCTGGCGCGCGTGATGACGGAGCCACTGCAAAATACATGCGTTTTAATTGCAGGGCAGATGTTGATCATCCCGCCCACCATCCACCCCCAAAAAGCTAGTCTCTTAAGAGGGCACGTGGGCAGAGCGCTGCGCTCTAGAGAAAAAAGTGTCAAATTCTAGAGTACTGCACTGTACAAAAAAAATCTCAAATTGACTAACCCTGGGCAAAGCACTACGCTACGCTCGCGTACTTTGCAAAGTTTGCGCTACTTCGCACAACGCGAATTGCACGTAGCACAGTGCAAACACGCGTAGCGTAGCGTAGCGTAGTGCAGCAGTCATTTTTTGCTTGCTCGCGGTCCTCAACGTCAAGTTGGCGACCGCGAGCAAGCAAAATGACATCCCGGCGAGACTTTTTCTCGTTCGCGATCAGCAACATCAAGCTGCCGATCGCGAGCGTGGAAAATAAACCTCCCGGCGAGATTCTCAACGCGGGGAGGTCAGGTTTCTCATTGCGAGTGGTCGCGTATGCTCGCGACCGCCGCGATGAGAAACTACCAGTCCGCGTTGAGAAGCTGCCGCTCGAGTAAAAATCTACTCGAGCGGCAGTAAAAGACAGCTCGCACTGTGCAAGATGCCGTTTTCAATGATTGCACAGTGCGGACAAGCATCCGGCACTGTGCAATCATTGCGAACAGTGCACTACGCAGTTCGCATAGTGCTCCGCGTAGCTCGCGTAGTGCGAACTGCACTTTGCGTAGCTTCGCGTAGCGCTACTTCGCGAACTACGACCAGGCTTAAAATTGACCTATTGGACAGTGAAAATAATGATTATTCGGGATCAAATATTATTTAAGAACGTTCAGCAATGACCAGTGACGCTTCAAATGTCACGTTGAATTGAAAAAAAATCCTATTAAGCAAACCCATGGAATGATTCTTTGTATGTTTCAAACAATCAAAAGGTCTAAAATTGAATAAAACCAAAACATCTCCTTGCTCCTATTATAGGGTAAGAGTGACAACAAGTAATTTTCGATTTAGTACTGTAGGGGGCACCTTAATAATGATATTTTTTTCTTATTGATGTTAAATGCTCAATACGTTTTAGTGCACTGGTCTAATAATTTGTGGTAACGCGGTAGCTAGGTTCCGACGAAGCATTCTTCAAATAAGATGCCGCCGCAGAATTTATATTGACCAATTAAGTATCAGTCAATTGTTACTTAGACCCGGTAGCCAGTTAATATATATTGACTGTAGAAAATGCAGATATGCGCTGCTTGCTCGCTTGAAAGCGCCCGGAAGCAGTATATTGTTCTGTGGGTGGAGCGGTGGCCTGCTAGGAGGGAGAATCAAGGTGCAATATGGTCTGATTAAAGCCCCAACCCACAGGAAGTGTTCAGTTGCCGCCTTGCTCGTGGGATAAAGGGTTACTTAATTCCTTTATTAGTCGCGTAGGGAAATTGCTCGGCCATAATAAGCGGTTAGTTGTGGCATGACTGAAAGAAGTGACTTTCTTAACTTTTGGTAACCCAGGGCGAATGTACTTTTTAGTTGGTGTGATCTGACAATCCGACCTGGTTTTCAGTGACTGAAGGTGCAGCTTTTAATTGATAATGTTCGATTTGGATTATATATTGGCACTAACAGAAATTGGTTGGTACAAAAGAAGAAACAACAAGGAGACCGAGAAGCGCGCGCGCCTGCGCTAAAAGTAAAAAAAAAGACGCGCGGCCGCGAGACGCGCTCTCTGGTGAGGGAGGGGGAGGAGCGGGTGAGGGAGGGGGAGGAAAGCCAGATGGCGCCTCAGCAATGCGAGGAATGGATGGCAGCTGTGCGCGTGCACGCCATCGTGAACGCAAGCTGGAGGCCAGCAAAAGCCACTGGGTTAGCACTTTCAAAACCCATTTACTAAATCTCTCGCCGAGAGCAGCGCAAGCGCTGGCTCAGGCGACACCTAAAAATGGTTTTAAACCGGAGAGGAGAACTAGCGGTTGCCTTTGCAGGTTTCAAGTGGCCCTAGCACAAACGCACAGGCTGAAAGCGGATGCTGCCCTGCTCTCAATCGCCTTCCGAAAGGCATTCAATAGAGTGCATTGACCATTCAAGCTCGCTGTGCTGGAAAGAATGGAATTTGGCTGGCATTTCCTATGATTTATGAAGGGCTTATGTGTCTCATCATGGGCCCAAGTCCAAGTGAACTTTCGGATCGGATGTGGCACAAGACAGGGATACCCACTGTTGTTGTTCCTGTTCTCTCTGGTAATCTAACAAATTGTGGAGTGGATCCTGTGAGACACAGGGATCAGGGTGTTTCAAAGACCAGTAGGTCTCGAGGAAAGGACTGCTTTATATGGCATGGCATGGCATGGAGAGCAAAAAAAAACGATGGATTTATGCCCAGATCTCTGCACTGGGGTGAATGTATGACATTGTTCTGCATTCTGTCCATCAACTGTTGTTTTTGCATTTGTCACCCCGAGTGGGACGGGTATGCCCAGACGTGGGTCCCGTGCTCTCCATGCCACTGGAATCAAGCTATCCTGGCTGAAGAGGGGTGAAACCCCGAAACCGGTCCTAGGATGCTTGTTTCCAGTCCAGGGAGGACCTGGCTTGGCAGTTCGGCTGGACTGTTCCCATGAGACTGATTTGCATATGGCTGGGTTCAAACTGGAATGGCATAGAGAGCAAAAAAAGCGATGGATTTAGGCCCAGATCTCTGTACTGGGGTGAATGTATGACATTGTTCTGCATTCTGTCCATCAACTGTTGTTTTTGCATATGTCACCCCGAGTGGGATGGGCATGCCCAGACGTGGGTCCCGTGCTCTCCATGCCACTGGAATCAAGCTATCCTGGCTGAAGAGGGGTGAAACCCCGAAACCGGTCCTAGGATGCTTGTTTCCAGTCCAGGGAGGACCTGGCTTGGCAGTTCGGGCTGGACTGTTCCCATGAGGCACAGGGTCAAGACTGATTTGCATATGGCTGGGTTCAAACTGGAATGGCATGGAGAGCAAAAAAACGATGGATTTAGGCCCATATCTCTGTACTGGGGTGAATGTATGACATTGTTCTGCATTCTGTCCATCAACTGTTGTTTTTACATTTGTCACCCCGAGTGGGACGGGTATGCCCAGACGTGGGTCCCGTGCTCTCCATGCCACTGGAATCAAGCTATCCTGGCTGAAGAGGGGTGAAACCCCGCAACCGGTCCTAGGATGCTTGTTTCCAGTCCAGGGAGGACCTGGCTTGGCAGTTCGGGCTGGACTATTCCCATGAGGCACAGGGTCAAGACTGATTTGCATATGGCTGGGTTCAAACTGGAATGGCATGGAGAGCCAAAAACGATGGATTTAGGCCCAGATCGCTGTACTGGGGTGAATGTATGATATTGTTCTGCATTCTGTCCATCAACTGTTGTTTTTGCATTTGTCACCCCGAGTGGGACGGGTATGCCCAGACGTGGGTCCCGTGCTCTCCATGCCACTGGAATCAAGCTATCCTGGCTGAAGAGGGGTGAAACCCCGAAACCGGTCCTAGGATGCTTGTTTCCAGTCCAGGGAGGACCTGGCTTGGCAGTTCGGGCTGGACTGTTCCCATGAGGCACAGGGTCAAGACTGATTTGCATATGGCTGGGTTCAAACTGGAATGGCATGGAGAGCAAAAACGATGGATTTAGGCCCAGATCTCTGTACTGGGGTGAATGTATGACATTGTTCTGCATTCTGTCCATCAACTGTTGTTTTTGCATTTGTCACCCCGAGTGGGACGGGTATGCCCAGACGTGGGTCCCGTGCTCTCCATGCCACTGGAATCAAGCTATCCTGGCTGAAGAGGGGTGAAACCCCGAAACTGGTCCTAGGATGATTGTTTCCAGTCCAAGGAGGACCTGGCTTGGCAGTTCGGGCTGGACTGTTCCCATGAGGCACAGGGTCAAGACTGATTTGCATATGGCTGGATTCAAACTGGAATGGCATGGAGAGCAAAAAAACGATGGATTTAGGCCCAGATCTCTGTACTGGGGTGAATGTATAACATTGTTCTGCATTCTGTCCATCAACTGTTGTTTTTGCATTTGTCACCCCGAGTGGGACGGGTATGCCCAGACGTGGGTCCCGTGCTCTCCATGCCACTGGAATCAAGCTATCCTGGCTGAAGAGGGGTGAAACCCTGAAACCGGTCCTAGGATGCTTGTTTCCAGTCCAGGGAGGACCTGGCTTGGCAGTTCGGGCTGGACTGTTCCCATGAGGCACAGGGTCAAGACTGATTTGCATATGGCTGGGTTCAAACTGGAATGGCATGGAGAGCAAAAACACGATGGATTTAGGCCCAGATCTCTGTACTGGGGTGAATGTATGACATTGTTCTGCATTCTGTCCATCAACTGTTGTTTTTGCATTTGCTTTATATGCAGACCATGTCCTTCTGTTTGTACAGTTACCAGAGTAATCTATCCCCAGAATATTCTGCATTTTCCAGATATATGGTGAGGCGTATGGTCTCTTGGTCATTTGCGGAAAGTCGAAATATATATCCATTGTCTGAGATCCCCCGCAAACCATCTATATATTGAAATTAGCTCCCATTCATTTTAGATATCTAGTGATGTTCATTTTAACCAACCCAGTCCTTAGTTGGAATCTCAACATTGCTCTCTGCAGCAAGCACACCATCCAATGCGACATGGAGAACTGGGCTATATTGTAGCTCAATATCATGGGCCACGGAGCATTGTTCTTGATGATCATCCCCCCTATATTCTGTACATCACCCAGAATTACCCCAACCTACTTCTTCCCCATTTCTAGCTCACTCCCACATACTTCTTGTGGGCGGGCAGCATCCCTTGTATGTCCCTGGCTAAATGCATGCAGGTCACGTTCGATGGTGGAATGAGACGTTCCAATCTCTAACTTTACTACTGGGCATCGCAACTCATTCCCCTGAATGCTTGCCTTTTTAGTGATAGGAACAACATAGCTGTGTGCTTGGAGCACCAGTTATTAGACCATATAATCTGTCTTCTCTTCTTAATCGGGCACACATCCCGCACTCCTTTCCTAAGATTACAGAATTCCACTAGAGGATTGGAAGCAATGGTGAAATATATTAGATGACAGGATAAAGTGACTGCAGATACACCCCTGTGGCATGGTACTCTCTGTAAACATGTGACTACTTTGCCTGGTTTCTAAATATGAGATCCTATAGGCCTATCAAAAGTTGGTGATGTCTGGGCAACTGATCATAGGAAATCTTTCACATTATACAAAAGTCAATTTCTTTCTATATCTGCAGCTCAGACATGACCTTGACAATCATAGAGCTCTGCTTAAAGCGGTCCCAGAGTTTCACTCATTAGAGGCTAAGATTACAATAGAACAATGTGGGAAGTGGGGTATGTCCCATCTTTAAAGATCCTAGGTTGGTCCCTTGATCCTTTCCACCATTACCTTAGAAAGAAATGGGAGAAAGACATAGGTACTGTAAATGCTGATGATTGGACTGAAGCTAGAAAGGCCCAGAGAGTACAGACCATATCAGCCAGACTATGACTGATCCAGTTCAATAAATCTTCCCTGTATTTATTACCATCTCTCCAGGCTGTGGATTAAGGGCAGAGCCTCGGAGGCTGCTCATAGTCAATCCCTTTTTCTAAGGAAAACTTTTAGAAAGTTGCCCTTTCCCTGCCTCTGCTTTCAGAAGGCAAATTAGCATTAGCCTCTGCCACCTACCAGCCAGTGCTCAGTGCTCAGCCTTGAATGAGATGTAAAGAAGGTGTGAAATTCCTCCCAGGGGCTCCACAATAGGTTGACCTGAAAGTCCAGCAATGACTCCTCTGAGCTCTGCAGAATCTTCATGGTGTGGGCTGTGGGCATCCTGTTGACACCACAGTGCTAAATCTGCATGGCAGGTCTGTTTGAGAGACATGTAATATTTTGGTGCTCTTGAAAGGATGAAAACAGGATGCCAGGACAATTCTTGTGTGTCCTCTACCTAGGTGATGTCGGACTTTGCAAGTGTCCTACCAGACATCTCTCTTTTTCGCTTGTTGTTGATACATTGCCAGTTAAAAACTGGATTTTAGTGTTGAATGTGGAAGGACACTAGTGCTTGCTATTGAGTGCACCATTACACATGCACAACCCTTAAGCCCAAGTTCAGTGTGGTCGAAGATTTGTATCATCTTAAAAAAAGCCATGATACATGACACTCTGGACCTGTTTGCATGAAGGCAATACTTGAAGCGGGTTAGTCCATCTAAAGCTTTTGAGCTTTTAAGCTTTTGGTCAAAAATCTTCCAGGTCCCAACGCAGAAAGGGACTTTATCATTTTGTCAGAAGTGCACAGATCTCCACTCGGAACAAAGCTGATATTCACTTTGATGCTGTTGAATTGCTAATCAGATACTTTTCACAGTGGGTTCCGAATAGGCTCTAGAGCCCTGAAGTAAAAGTTTTTCAAAGTATCTAAATTGTCTTCTGTTTCCCAAACAACCACAGGATTACACTTTTAAGGACAGCAGGGCCTCAGTGGAGGACACTGAGAGACTCTCAGAGTATAGGCAGAGGCCAACAACAAAGTCCAGTTGCTACTGGTCAGCTGAGCACTTTAGGAAACAAATCATCGCCCTTGTGCAGTGAGGAACTGGCGACCCCGTATGTCAGGAGGGGCCACCGCGAAGTGGGTTGTGATCGTCATTGTGCCGAACGGTTCATCACCTGTCTGCAGTGAGGGATCGGCAACCCCGTATCCCATGAGGGGGGACTGTGGACCGATTACCTTGCTGAATGGGCCGCTGCCCATAGGTGGTGGTGAGCCAATTCCCCTGTATGCTGTGAGGGGCTGCCGTGAAGGACTCTGCTGTGGGTACACCTATTGACCTGCACCGTGGCAGAGGATCAGCTTAAGGTCTTTTGCACCTCTTCTCCCCTCCCTTCCCCCACTCACTGTGGGACAAACAAAAGAACTTACCCAGCGTGGAGGACTCCATATGAGGGTAACCGACTTTTTCCTGCCCATGGGCAATGACCCAATTGGTGCAGCAGTCGTCTCCTAACACCTTGCAGAGGGAGGCCACTCAGTCAGTCAAAGTAACTTTATTTGGCTGAAAACAACAGCCATAAAAGTACACTCATTATTTTCAATAATAAAAAACAAAGCAAATGCCATGCAGGTTAAAAAGGCACAATCAAGAGATCCAACATACAATAAAAATGCAAATCCAATAGAAAAGATAAAACTGTCTCAAAGACAGGTATTAAAAAACAATTAATTTTGCATAGAAAAAGACAATCCTTATCATACTGAGAAAGATAATGTTTCCTTATCTTCAAAACACTTAAAATGAAGTACATCATATTTACACAAATCTTATCAGTGGACAATTGTTGCAAGGCTCTTAATGCTTGTTTAGTCCTACTTATCTTAAAGTCATGTAATAGAGGCAAAAGATAGAGTTTTCTAGGTTCAGGGTAAATATTACGAAAAATGATCAAGTGCAAGGTGCTTTGCATGGAACAGTTGTCAAAGGGACGTGCAATAAAATCTTCTACTTGAGTTCCACAATTTTAAAGCGCCACCAGAAAGTGCACCATGTTTAGTCTAAATTGTGTTAAATAAAATCTATGCTGGGGGTTCACAACCCTCCACAGATAGGGTTCCACCACTCCCTCAGTAAACAGGTCAAGACGATAGTGTACTGTGGTTTATTTGCTTACTGAATTAGCCTAGCCTGCTCTAGGTTCGCCCTGTACTGTACTTTTACCATCAACTTACTTAGCGACTTTGCTTCTTAAGGATTAATAAAAACCACTATCCACCCTGGCTCAAAAAAAATCATTTTTTTTTACAAATGTTAGACATGGAACCAGGAGAGCCTTTTTCAGATTTAGGCAATATTTTATAATCTGTTGTGTGAGGATCAGCTCCTGTTTCTGCCATTTAAAAATCCAAAATATAAGTGGGCTGACCTTCACTTGATCCTCCAGAAATGATAAACCTAGCTTGCCATGGTATATATCGGCAGCATAGCCATGTGGAATCGCCAGTAGTCTTTGAGTAAATCTATTCTCTACTTTCTGCTGCCGGTCAATATTCTGATATCCCCATAAACTGGCACCATATGTAGCGATTGTAGTGCCTTGTGAGTTAGAGATGATGGGACCCATTTGGTTCCTGACGGACTCCGCAGGACAGTGATGCAAGTGCTTGGATGTGAGTTCATGATGTAGAATGTTCAGTTATCTGTTACACACTGCGGAATAAAGATGTGTAATACCAAGCTCTGTGTGTGGTGTGATCATTTGCATGTACCCAGGCTGGGGAGGAAGCTACAACTGGTGATCAGATTGGGATTACTTAAAACCCCTTGACCCGAGGAATCGAGAGTGCTCTCCCGGAGAATTCGCCGTGGTCCAGCAAACTGCTCATGTGAGCCACGTGTGCCTCGAAGTGAAAATTGACTTCTGGCATACATGGAGTCAAAGCGTCACTCCAGTCAGTGCCAGTCCTGTGAAGAAAGTGAAGGCCTTCCAGAAATTTCTTTTGTCATCAGCTAAAAATTTGCTGGTAAAGCCGAGACAAGAGATGTTACGCCACAGCCTAACACAGAGGCGTGATTTGTACAGTACGACAATGCTAAAGGCAGTGACAACCAGATACCGAGAAGTGCTAAAGATAGTGATAGCTGAGTGCAAGGAAGCACTAAAAGAGTAAACATATCTGACGCGAAGGAATGCTAAAGGCAGCAACATCCCGGTACAGAAAGTGCAACTAGCGGCAACAGCCAGGTGCAAGAGAATGCTGTGAGTAGAAGCAGATAGATGCAGAGAAACATTATAGTGATAATTATATATATGGAGAATACAATCACACTTACCAGAATGTGAGTAAAGAGATCCATCAAACCTCAGCACAAGGCCTGCAGCCTAAGCAGAAGCACGAGGCTGGTGAATCACGTTGGACTGACTGAAAGTCCGTGAGGGACAGTCAGAATAGTGACATTTTTCAATGGCTGCTGAAAAGAGCATAAAATATGGCGTCGCTGCATTCTTGAAACCACTGTCTCCCTTCGATACCATCAAAAAGCAAAACTTTGGTGACAGATGGACTACCTAGGTTGAAAACTTTGATGATTTTATTGATGTGCTGGAAGAAGCAAGTGACAAAAAATTCATTCAAAGAATTACGGGTTAAGGAGTAAAGGAAGTGATAAAGAAAATACCACAAGGTAATGGAGTGATGTACCATCAAATCAAAGAGGCATTAAACACCAAGTTCAATCAAATGCCGAATGTCGACAATGAATGAGTTTGCAGAAAGGCTTGATTTCCTCATCAAACATTGCAAGTTCAGTGAGTTCAATGATGAAGAGGCCATGTTCCTTAGAGTAATAGATGGTTGTCTTTCTGATTCCTTCAGATGACAAATGATGAAAGAGACACTCAGCTTGGAGAGAGTACTCATGGCTGCCAGAGTGGAAGAAAGAGCTGGCAGACAAGCAGCTAACATGGAGGCCAACATGGTCCAAAATAAATCAGCTCCAAGAGTGAAAAGTAAGGTGAAATACAAGGTAGTAGGCCATGCAGTAATGTCTCCAAAGAAGAAGAAGTTGTTTTTTCGATGTAGATTTTCCTTTCCACATGTAGGTAAATATCCCGCCATTGAACAAATCTGCAAAGGCTGTGGGTAAGAGAACCATTTTGCAATGGTTTTCAAAGCAAGGGAACGATCAAGTGCATCACGTCGAGAAAACATAATGAAAGTAAGATCAAGTGTGTCACGTCGAAAAAACAAAACGGATGCCAGAATGTTCCAAACGCAATGCTCTACACACGTACACAAAGCCAAGCCCCCAATACAAGTGAGGCAAGTAAAAAAATGAACGACGTCAATTGTCGTCAAATTCCTTGTCTAAAAGTTCGTCATTGCCAAGCGATAGTGAGGAAGATGGGTGTGCGATGTCAATGTTAACTGCTGGATGATGTGCACATGTAGGATTAGCTTTGTGCAAGGAAGAAGGTCAGTTGAAGCTAGGTGAACAAGTGAAAGTGCAAAATTCATTTGGACACTGTCCCAAGATCACACTGAAATTGAATGGGTTCTCCATACCTCTTATCATAGACAGTGGCGCGTTGATAAACATTATGTCTGTAGAGCGTGCCTGGCACCTAAGAAGCTGTTGAAATCTTCATGCCTGCACATTATCCAGATCAACTACTTACATGTGACTTACCTGTCCCCACACTGCATACAACGGATGTCCCTGTCAGCACAAACTGTATGTGCTCACTGAGCTCTCCCTACTGCCTACTTCTATCATGTGGCGTGGGACTGCACAACGTTGAGCTCATTTTGGGATGGGGTGGGTCGTGAGATCACAGCAGTTCTGGGCTGCTCAAATGACCTGGGTTCCTCGACGGCGCTGCTGGATCTTCTGCAGGAACTGGGGGTAGGGACCATGCTCTGCGAGGATCTTTATAGGGGTGGCCTGTAAGGTGGCCAAAATGGATATTGTCCACCTATGGAAGCAACCTTCACCTTACTCGATGCAACTATGGAACAAAGGAGTTGACTGGTGTGCACACCAAGAGAAACCAATATATGAGGCACCTGGTTGTCCCCAAAAGCATGACAAAGTATGGGGGAAGTGGTGGGCTTACTATGGGATACCGGCAAGATGCGACTGTTGTCTGAAATTATTGTTTCATGCTTTACTGTAATCCAGAGACATTCTGCTATTGATGATTGTATCACATTGGATGATACCTGCTCTGTAAACACAATAAAATCAAATCAAAACATTATGCCAGTTGAAAAGTAAAATGAACTGTCTCCAGTGCCTTGTTTAGCCCTGTGGAAAACCAAAGTGTAGCGTGGGCTGCTTCGATGCTGCTGCAAAGTTAATGTTCATTCATAGCGACTGTGAAGCATAAAAAGATGAAAGTACAAGCACCAATTCATTTCTTGCCAGGCACTTCAATGAGTGCATGTTTACTCAGTACTGCTGCTGACATGGGGAACAATGTCAATGCCTATCATGAGATAGTGAATCAGTTTTCATCCTTGTTTCGTGTACTAGGAACACTTAAGACTATGAAAGTGCAACTTCAGACAAAAGAGGACATACATCCTTTTGCTCAACAACCTTGTCTAATTGCATTTCATTTACAAGAGGCTGTTGAGGAAGAACTTGAGACACTCTTGAAGCATGACATCAGTGAGCGATCTACTGTTCCGACGCCATGGATAGTGGTAGTGCTGAAAAAGAATAGTAGAGAAGCCATGCGCATCTGTGTTAATATGCACCAAGCGAACAAGGCAATTGAAAGAAAACAACATCTGTGTCCGCACATTGCTGATATGATTACACAGCTGAATGCAGCTAAAGTCTTTTCCACCTTGATTTGAACAAAAGGTGTCACCAGCTCGAACTCGAAGAAAATTGCAGGTACATTACTACTGTCATACACTCACCTGGTCCCAACCAGGGAGACAACACTAGAGCTGATGCTGGACCTCCTATCCCTCTCAGGGCAGACTGAAGTTCGAAGATCTCGAAGCCTTGATTCAGGGGGTCCCGGGGGTCTGGAGTAGCTGTGCAGGAGGGAGTGAGGAGGAAGACGTTGAGGGAGCGGATGCCATGGGAACCACCGGTTTGGATGGACTTTCAGGAGACTAGAGTGCTTCTTAGTTCCGGCACAATTTTTCAAGTGAGTGGGAAGGGTGAGGCTTGTTCTGCAGGGACCGAGGCCACGCCACGATTCGGGTTTGGGTGGGGTTTTTATACCCTCTCGAAGGCTCGATGGATGTAGCTAGATCACATGCAGCATGTGGGGCACATCTGGAAGGTTCTCAAACCTAGGGGAAAACACATGTTAGTACACTCCCTATGACCATACAGAAGGAGCAGGTAAAACTGCTGATTGGAACCAAGTAACATGAAACAAAATATATCATTTTCGCTCAAACCTGCCTAGTGGAAAACAACACCAAGGACCCCGTAACAGCAAGAGCAAGGCTTGCTATTGGCTCATGGGATTCTGGGGGAAGCTTGCAGGGACTTCATGGAAAACTACACCAAGGCCCTAGGAACAGCAAGAGTAGTTAATCCATTGTTCACAGGATGTGGGGGAACACTTGCGGGGTTTCAAGCGTAATGGAAATTACAGGTGCTGGTCAAGCATCGTTCATGAGGGTGCTGGAGAAGCATCAGTCATTAGGGCACGGGGGTGCATCAGTCATGAATATCATAGCCGGCTACAAAGCACCATAGCGGTAAAGCAACATGAGACCTGCATGCTAGGCCCATTACACAGAAGGCGCATGAGGGTGTCGCGACAACTACCTTTTTGACTCATGGTTTATTTAGATATGAAAGGCTAAGTGTTGGAGTGTCATCAGCTGCAGAACTTTTTCAAAATGTAATTTATTACATAATTAGGGCTCCCAGTTTTCCGTTTTTACTGATTTTTACAGATAAATACAGACAGAAAACTATTTATTTTCCTGTCTGTATTTATTTTTAAATGCAGGAAAATAGGCCTTCTTTTGAGGATTTTTTCTACTGTCAATCACGAGTGCCAGGTCGGTAGGTGTACGGATTGAGAGGTAGGAGAGATGAAAAAAGATAATAGATTTCCTAATTAACATTAATTAAGTGCAGAGCTACAGTTATTTATGCTATTCTACAATGCAAGTGTTTTTAAATAACGCTATTGCACTGTATACAGGTGAAACCTTCTGGACATTCAAATTCGAGTATACATTTATCAGTTAAACGTGGAAAAATACCCATTGCAGCTTAATTTATACAGAAAACAAAATAAAAATGGATAAATACAGAAAAAACTAGCACAAAATAAATATGGATAAATACAAACGGAAATGTCAAAAAAGAAATACCATAAAACCGGGAGCCCTATACATAATACAGCCAGTTACAAATGCTTTCAACAACAGTGATGACAGACTGGTTCTTGGGGCCACACAAAAAGAACACGAGAAAGCTCTTATACAAGTGTGTTGTATACTTGCCGATGCAAGTCTCACTTTAAAGGTGGAAAAGTATGTGTTTCATCAAACCAAACTCAAGTTCTTTGGTCAATCTTTTCTGATGGGGGAATGACTCCGGATCTCAATAAAGTACAAGCCTTATCATCCACTTGTTCCCCATAAGATGAAGCTATGCTGTGATCCTTCCTTGGTATGGCCAGTTACAGTCAAGGTATAAAAGTGACTTTGAAACTATGAGTGCCCCATTGAGAAACTTAACTAAAACAAAATGCCCCATTTCGATGGTCAAGTGAATGTTAGCAAACCTTCAAGAAAATCAAGCATGGAATTGAGAACACCACTGAAATCGCATACTTTGATGCAAAATTACAGACGGAGGTTGTTGTTGATGCAAGCCCAGTGGGGTTGGGTGCCATCCTTGCTCAGCACACTGTTTATCCCAGTGCCCGAAGGCACATTATGGCTTATGCTAGCCGAAGTTTGTAATCGACGGGACATGCCTATTTACAACCTGAAAAAGAAAGCCTTGCTGTAGTGTGGGCTTGTGAGCTTTTTCATGTGTTCCTTTATGGAAAGCATTTCACAGTTGTCATCAATCACCAAGCATTGCTCACTATTTTCAGCAGTCCTAAAGCCAAGATGCCCCCTCACATTGAGAGGTGGGGGGTTGCAATCGCAGAAGTATGATAATTCAATTGTGCATCATCCAGGAAAAGATCAAAACCCTGCTGACCACTTCTCATGTGTGCCAATACAGTGCCATGGCACTACTTCTAAAGCGGCTGATGCCTATGTTAACTTCATTGTGAAATCCAGTACCCCAGCTGCCATATCGGTGGAACAAATCATTGACAGAGATTTTCTGATACTCAAAGACATTGTGAGTATTGTCATACCCGAGAGTCTGAGACAACTGATAAACGAGCTCCTTGGGACTGAGTGTGCTTCCCTCGTCTTGATGAACGAGTTGAAAAAGAATGAAATGCCTGTCATTTGTGCTACTGCTTGCCATCCAAAACAACACCCACAGCCGTTAAATATGTCTGATCTTCCAAAGCATGCTTGGGAGAAGATTGTAATTTATGTCTATGGACCCCTTGACAACAGACATCATCTGCTAGTAATTGTTGATGAATATTGCCGTTTCCCCATTGTGGAAGATCTGTCGTCAACTACTCATAGCAGAGTCATTGGGAGATTAGAAAATATTTTTGTAACATGGGGTGTTCCTTCGATTTTGTAATCTGACAACGGCCCACTTTCAATAGTCGAGAATTTAAAGATTTGCTCAATCATCTGAATGTCAGGCATCAGAAAAGCACACCTCCCTGGCCACAGGCGAATGGTGTGGCTGAGAGATTTATGAGCACCCTCAAGAAAACCGTTTAGCGGGCTGCACTGGAAAAGCTTGAACTCAAATCAGGTCTCCAGTCTACGCTTCATGCATACAGGTTAACTACCCATTCTACCATGGGTGAAAGCCCTGCCACCGTATTGTATGGGAGAACCATTTGAACCAAAATGCCACAATGGACAATGAGAGATCTATTGACAGACATTGATAGACTTCGCACTATTGACTTGTCTCACAAACGCAAAATGAAGACCTATGCGGATAGACGCCACTGTGCTCAGAGCACTGTTTTTAACAGAGGAGACCAAGTTATTGTCAGGGAGAAATGAAAATGCAAGCCTGATGCCCATTTTGATGCTGACCCACTAAGGGGTGTGACTAGTAAAGGACACATAGTGACTGCTCTCTATCCTAGGAAGTCCATTATGCAAGATTATTTGCATCTCAAGCACCTGTCTCGACCTACGCCAGCTCCAGGTGTAAGAAGTGAGACTGATCCACCTGAGAATCCAGAGAGTCCAATGACTGTACCAGTTTCTCTGTCACCAGTGCCAGCCATGGACACCTCTACTGTATCCCCACAACCTCACATGACCAGCTCAGGATGATTGATTCGAGCACTGAAATTACTTATTCAAGAGTTGTGATGAATATATGTATTATTTGTACTTTTCATTTAACAAAGGGGAGATGTATTGTCTTGTGAGTTAGAGATGACGGGACCCTTTTGATTCCTGACGGACTCCGTAGAACAGTGACGTAAGTGCTTCGGTGTGGATAATAGAATTCATGATGTAGAATGTTCAGTTAACAGAATAAAGACGTGCATTACCAAGCTCTGTGTACGGCTTGATCATTTGCATTTACCCAGGCTCGGGATGACAATACAGGGATGGACAGGCATTTACTTCTATATAAGGTAAGCATTACCTTCACAGGCTTATGGGCAGGTTTTGTGCAAATCTCAAAATTGCCTCTGATGATCTCTCAAACTGCTGAAATCTAATGTTAACCAAATGAGGCCAGGTGAGTGAAAAACTAAAAGGGATGCCTAAATAGGTAAAATGTTTGACCTGCTCTACTGCAGAACCCTCTACTAGATTTCAGCGAGTTTTGGTATTCTTCAGGCCACAAATCATAGCGATGGTCTTCGTGAGATTAACCTTAAGTTCCAGGTGTTCATGAACAGGGTAAAATAATTCAAAAGGTCCTGAAGGCTTTTAGCACTTCTGGCAAGCAGAACTTTATCATCATCCGCATATAAAAGTTCATGAATTGGGCATATATCCTGAAGTGAAAGATCCTTTCCATATTTAACTAAGTAGTCTGCCAACCCATTAATATAAAGTGTAAATAAAAAAGGTGCTAAAATGCAACCTTGGCGAATCCCTCTAGCTGATTACATAGGGATTGTACGTTCCTCATTTTGCCCAAAGAGAACCCTATGCATATCTTTCAGCAACCAAATCAGTGAGTTCTCCATCCCCTTCTCTGAAATTATGGACCAGGCCTATGAGCAATTAACAGTGTCAAAAGCGCTAGTCAGGTCCATAAATGCCAGATGGATGGGTGTGCCCTTGACTTTAGTAAACTTAGTTATTAATAGATACATATTTAGGGACTAGTCTACCATCCCTAAACCTCAGTGGAAAACATATTTTACATCACTCAAGATAGCATTCTGCTCAGCCCATCATGTAAGCCTGGCCAAAAGGACCCTACCTAAGATCTTAATAGTACAGTCCAACAAACAAATTGGGCGATAACAGTTGGGATTGTTTCTATTACCCTTCCTAAAGAGGGTACAAATGGCTTCTAGCCATTTGGGGGAAAATGGGCGTTTGGTAACAGACCTTAGTGCATTTGTTATTAGGGGGCCCCAGAAATCTAAAATATCTTTAAAAACTTCCGCCGGTTTTCCATCTGGTCCCAGTACCTTACCACTGGGGATCTCCTTAATAGCTAGAACTACCACTGCCACTTTAAATACCGGAGTGAAAGGCCTACGGTCACTTACATGGCCTTGTTATCCTCCACAAGTCTTTCAATACCATCCTGTGTGGGAGAATATAACTGACTGAAGTGATTTACCCAATCTTCAGTGGGGATCAGGGTTTCCTCCTTTGGAGCCACAGTCTCAGAAAAATAAGGGGGCATATTCTCAAGGACTTATCGCCGAGTTAGCGGCACTTTATCGCAGCCAAAGTGGTGATTAATTCATCGCACCATTCACAACCTGGTGCCAACAGCCGACATCACCAGTATTCCTGGGATAGCAGCCGCAAAAAACATCGCCATGGATGATACCGGCAACTAACGCTAATGAGATGCAGAGTAGGCGTTCCTGTGCAAAAAGCAGCGGAAACACCACTTCACAACATTCACAACGACCAGCCAGATCGGCGAAAAGACCACAAAACATGCAATGAGGCGCGTTAGCAGCAGGGATTTAACACCTGCTCCTACCTGGTGTTAAGTCGGACGACAACCTGCAACACAAAAGGGAGCCCAGCCCACTGCCACACCAGAAGAACAACAGATGCCATGGAGCTACTGACCATGCAGCTCGGAGCCCCAAGACGGCCACAACACCCACCACCACCCCCCCCCCAGGCCCGCCACCCCCCCGGGACACCCCCCGTGGCCCTACCCCGGGCACCCCCCCCGGACAAAGATATCTCATATCTACCTCACAAATTCATGAACACAACAATTTGCCTGATGTCGCACAAGTACACCAACCAACATCCTTGAGTGGTTTGAAAAAGGAAAAACATACATACATTGCAGAATTCCAAAAATAATCAATTTATTCAAATTCAAATCAACATCAATAATTGGAAGAGTCCTGGCGGGTCTTCTCCGGACAAACCGTAAGTCACAGCTTGCAAGACAAAATTGAAGATAAGAAGGTATGTCATGCGCAGAACAAAGGACGGAGAGAGAAAGAAAGGGAGAGAGAGAGAGAGAGAGAGAGAAAGGGGGAGAGAGGGAGAAGGAGAGAGAGAGAGAGAAACAGAGGAAGAGAGAGAGAGACAGCGAAAGGAAGAGAGGGAGAGGGAGAGACAGTGAAAGAAAGAGAGGGAGAGAGAGAGAGAGAGAAAGATAGAGAAAGAGAGGGAGAGAGAGAGAGTGCCGACACTGTGCACCCAGGCAGCTACACCCCAGCCCCTCCCGCCGCCCAGCGTGGATTGCCCACCCCTGCGCACCCAGGCCTCACTGCTCACCTGCTGCCACCGGTGTGTCTCCAACCACGTGCCGGTTCACACTGCAGGCCACGAGGTCCCTCACCTGAAACAGAGTCCACAGCTAATGATGGCAGAGTACATATCATTGCACACGGCAACATCGCATGGCCCCCCCTTCGCACCCAGGCCGCTGCACCCCAGCCCCTCCTGCCGCCCAGCGCGGATTGCCCGCCCCTGCACACCCAGGCCTCACTGCTCACCTGCTGCCACTGATGTGTCTCCAACCACGTGCCGCTTCACACTGCAGGCCACCAGGTCCCTCATATGAAACAGAGTCCACAGCTAATGATGGCAGAGTACATATCATTGCACACGGCAACATCGCAAGGCCGCCCCTGCGCACCCAGGCCGCTGCACCCCAGCGGATTGCCCGCCCCTGCGCACCCAGGCCTCACTGCTCACCTTCCGCCACCGGCGTGTCTCCAAGAGGGCATACCACGTCCCGGTGCAAGCTCCGAGCCCGGGGCCCGCGACCTTGGCAGCCTCCACATCACGCATCCCCGCAGCGCGGGCCACCAGGCGCACACTTGACTCTGGGTCTTGATTTTGCAATGGCAGAGATCATATCAGTGCACACGTCATCATCGCAGGCTGCACAACCGCTCAGCTCTCCATGTGCCACTAACTCTGTGAAACGCGAGGCAACGCCACGTGGCGGTAGGCCCGCGCTGCCCGCTGGCTCAGGCCTACATTGCGGTCCACCAGGCGCACACTTGACTCTGGGTCTTGATATAGCAATGGCAGAGACCATATCAGTGCACACGTCATCATCGCAGGATGCACACCCGCTCAGCACTTTAGGTGCCCCTACCTCAGTGCACAGTAAGTCACCGTCCCGTGGAGGTAGGCCCGTGCCTGCCGCAGTGCAACCGGTGCCACCGACTCCGTGCAACGCAAGTCATGGACCCTATATGATTGAGCCTCGTCGTAGGCCAGGCAGACGCAGCCATGTCACCTCAGGCAGTGGGGAAGAACTGGGACACGTAGCGTCGTCATCCCCCCTTTATATGTACGCCGAGTGGGAAGGGTCGGCGTACGCCAGGCCAGCGTAGGGGTGTGAACAATTATCTCTGGCCTCTGGGCGTGGTTCATATCTGGGCTGCACAGGAAACCAACTGGTGCGTGTGTCTCTGTTGCAGTGTCTGCGCCACAAGGCCCGCAATCGACAATGTTACAATGTTGCATGCAGCCGGAGGGCGTACGCGCAAGAAGGGACTGTACATGGAGCGCAAGGCCGCTCAGGGTCTTGGCTCATACATGGCAACTGGTGTGCGTGTTCATCGCTTTTGGTGCACCATAAGCCCAAGGCCTAGCCTCAATTGCAGCGCGATAGCCACATCACATACCCAGGATACAAGCAGTGGTCTGACTAACATTAGGGATGAAAGCCCCCTTGTCTCAATACAGAAGGCGGAAGGACATCTGCACCCCCGACCTTGGAAACGCACGCAAGAGAGATACCATGGCAGACGAAGATGACTCCCACACTACACACGGCGCCAATGAAAGATCAACGTATCCACACCCCACACACAGAAGTCCTTGCCCGAGGTACTCCTGCATGGAACGGCCTTGACACTTACGTACAGGACAACCCATACGTACAAACTTTGTACGCTCATACGACTCATTGCTCCGAGCTGTGGCATATCATCCACATAACAGCCGCACGTCAGAAGAGTGCCGGTTCTACAAGAGCCACCAACGCAATGGCAGGACATCCCGGGCACCTGTACAACCCCTGTCACGTGGAACTGTACCGTGACCGAATGCTGCATTTGCTGGGGGCACTGCCACTAGCAGTGTTGCGCATCAGTTACTGTCTGAGCTTCTGTCTTGCGTTCGTCACCTGCGCCCAGCCCTGGTTCCACTGCCGATCATGCATATTTGAGTGGCCCATGGATGTCTGCCTATCCAACACAAC
This sequence comes from Calotriton arnoldi, assembly GCA_963921515.1. Classification (NCBI taxonomy): domain Eukaryota; kingdom Metazoa; phylum Chordata; class Amphibia; order Caudata; family Salamandridae; genus Calotriton; species Calotriton arnoldi. Next base: position 261,335 of record CAWUFW010007638.1, read on the forward strand.
GGTAGCTGAACTGATTTATGACATGTGTGTGCGCCCCCTGTTGGACCACGACCAGGAGTGTAACCGTGATACCCGTTCATGGGATGCCTTGGAATTGGGCGTATGTGCTGGCAGTTGGGCATGTGAGATCGCACAATTCCTTGTGAGCAGTGACCACATCGAAGCGCTCCCCTATTGGGCTGTGTTGCGGATTGGTGAAACGGCGTGGACGGAGCACATCTGTCCGGACCAGCTAATGGATTGACTCGCCCCCGTGTTCGTTGAAGTCGACATCGACGTACTCTTGGAACTGATTGCCCATGAAGCTGCGCTCGCTTTCATGGACGAGTAACTACGTTCCTGCAGCCACAATAGATTGTGACCCATGGCACAGGTCCCAACACCCTTTTGCATATTGGGGAAATGGACACATATCCCACCATGACAGTGGACATGTCTGCATTCGCCTGGACTCAGAATGCATGTGCGTGCAGGACTGCGGGTTGACACACACCTGGGCAAGGTGAGTGGACAGCGACGCCTGGCAACGTTCCTCAACCTGACACACCGCTGGAGGGAGAGTACACACATGGCAATGTAGTATTACATGTGACCTTGTTGGACTCCTTCACCTGCTCACTGTCAGCAGAGCAGGCAGTCTGGCAGATCCCATGGGCTGTGAGCGGTGTCCCCTGACACGGTGCAATGAGCATTCGCCAAACACCACATGACTCGTCCAGCAAGGCAAGGTGGGCTGAGACCGTCGGCATCCGTCATGGTTGGTGTTCATTTGTGCCTCCCCATGTCTTGCACCTCTACATGTTCCTTGGCTGCCTGTTAGTGTATTATGCATTGGTCTGCATGTTGTGGCTCTTGTCTTGCCCGTACTGACACACACATGCTAATAAATTCTACGCAGCTTCACTAGTGTTCAACTGTGGTGAGTGTTGATTTGCATGCCAAATCGTGTGCCCCAATGAGCATCGTGAGTACACACGGAGGGACTGACTGATGGATTTCACTTAGGGGTGAGTCCCTATTGCCAGCTCCACCTCTGTGAGCCTGACATTGTGTTTGGGAGAGTTGGTGGTCGACCTGTGCACTTAAGTGTCTTCAGCAATGTGAGTATGGTGTCCAACTTCTTGCCATGTGGACCAATGTGTTCCATCAAACCAGGCTGTGTCCACACAGTTGAGTGTGTGTAGGTATGCGAAGAGATGTTCTGTTGTCACATGTGATGTGGGACACTACTTTAGGCCTCCTACCCACTCTGACATATTTACACACAGCCCTATTTGATACATGGACGTGGGGCTACGTTGGGGGGTTCTGAGATTGTTGTTCATGATCAATGAGGCCACAGCTAGTTCACACCTCCACAGTCATGTAATTGGCCATGTGTGTCACGGTCAAACATGCGCATTGATGTAATTTCCCAGGGTGTACCTTTTTGTGCAATCAATGTCCCTACAGTCATCCATACTGTCATACTTGATTGGACATAGACATGACACATCTGTGTGATTAGGAATGTTTTATTCACATCCTGTGGAGTGTCGGAGCTGGAGCAGTACATGGCCATGCACACCCCACATTACATGGTTGCCCAGTGGAGGGCCAGACAGAGTCCTTTAGGGGATGACAAGTTAATCGGTAGAGGAAGAGTTGAGTCCGCAGCCTGTTTGCTGTGTCATTGGTAACCAGAGCAGATATGGCGGTCCATGTCGGGGTCCAGGTGGAAGTCGCAGAGTGTTTTGGGTGACAGTGGAAGGTGTAGTACCAGGGCATGATGCAGAGGTCTGTACCAAGCAGGAACAGGCCATATGGCGGGGGATGAATGCTACAACCTCCTTTTTGACACGGAGTCATGACCGTCCACATCTTCGTCCTCTGATACGTCTTCTGTGTCAGGTGTGCCAGGTGTGTGTGGTGGTGTTATGGCTGCATCACTGTGTGCCACTGATTTATCAGGGTGCGGAGGTGGTATGGCTGCATCACTGTGTGCCACTGACTCATCAGGGGGCGGAGGTGGTATGGCTGCATCAATGTGTGCCACTGACACATCAGGGTGCGGAGATGTGTGTGTCGAAGTTCCTGCAGCAGTCATCTGGGACAGGCTCTGTGGCAGCAATGCCAAGATGAGGATCTGCAGGGCATGGTAGATCCCAGCTACATCTCGCTGGTGTTCAGCCATGGCAGCCATCCTTCCTGCCTGCATCCGCTCCATGTTCTCCATTGTCCTCCGCATCTGTGCCAACTCTGTGCTATTGTCGCTGGAGCCTCTCTGCCTAGACAGTTCTTGTATCCGAGTAATGGATCCAGCGAGGTCAGCCAAGGATTGTTGTAGGGCATGGAGCAGACTGTGGGTGTCCGTTAGGGACTGTAAGTGGTCCCTGATGGGACTGAGACACCCACGTATGGCATCTAGTTTGGCTGCCATGAGGTCGAAACCCACTTGCACCTGTTCAGCCAGACCCCTCTGGCAGTCTGACACACGGCGTTGGCATGCCATGTGTTCTTCGGTGAGGTGCTGGGGGCCAGCCGTGGTGGTGGGTGCTTCCTGCTGTGTGGTCTGTGCAGGGGGTGGTATCACCTCGATGCAGCTGGGCTGGCCTGCTCCTGGAGGTGGTGTGCGGAGGCTGTCCACGAGCCGTTGGAGGGTGTCGGAGCAGATGGCCAGGGGTTCCTCCTTCTCATCACTGAAGAGATGTCTGGTCTGCTCTGCAGGAGGTGTTGATTGTCCCTCTGCAATGTGAATGGGAGATGCAGGTTAACAGTGTGTTCCATGTATGTGCACGCATTGTACATGTTTACATACTGACTGCATGACAATGTACATTGTGACTGTTTTGGAGGAGCTGGGTATTCGATGGGGGACAGTGGACATTCCGACTACATGAGGGATGTGAGGTTGTACTTGTACATTATCATCTGACAGTTTCCTGCTATGCCTGATGTGATTGGCCATTTTCTACGCACGTGCACCACCAGTTGTGTCCTCTGTTCTGTGGTGTACGTGTGGCACTTTCTACCACATTGTGGTCAATGTTGATGTGCTGTTATTGTTATGTGTGTGTGCTGCATTGTGGGTGAGTCGCCCCTGCAGCTCTGATTTAGCGGCCACTCATCCCTTTGAGGCGGTGTGCCTTTGACTTGTGTGCTTTTACGGTGCTGAGATGTTGGCGACTTGAATCATTTGTGCTCCTGTACGGATTTTGTACTCTTGTGCATTGTTTGTCTGCAGATGTGTTGTTGACGTCAGGGGTTGTATGTGCACGTGGATGTGTCAGAGTGTTACCTGCTCCTTTGGGGATGTTATCCACACTGGGCCACCTTAGTGTCGTGGCGTGCACCATGTCATGTATTTTGACTGCAGCCATGCTAGTGGTCATGCAGTGCCACTTGCATTGTCAGTGTGACTCACAGAGCCGCTGCTTTGCTGGGTTCAGCACATGTGCATGGGTAGGTTGTGGGATTGCTGAGGGGGGGCATTTGTGCACATGGTGGACGCGGGCCTACTTGGTGTTTCTGTGTGTGCTGCAGTGTGCCAAGGCCATCAGGGACAGGTTCCACAGTCATTGTGGGTGTGCAGTGTGCTATTCTTAATTGTGCATGTGTGCCATTGTGCCCGTCTCCCCCCGTCCCCCCAGTCCCTGGTGGTTCCTCACCCTGTTGCTGTTGGGTCAGGTCATTTTGGGCAGTGTCCGGACCCCCAACTCCTTGCACCGTCTCCGCACTGATGACTGTGGCCACCATTTCCTCCAGCTCATCCAGCTCCTCCTGTGGTGCAGGACTCCCACCTCCAGTGGCCGTTGCTGCCTTCAGGTTGGCAGCGAGTTTCTGCTTGGGTGGCTTTTGACGTCATGCCAGCGCCGCTTGACCTCCTCCATTGACCTCCTCGACACTCCGACTGCATTCACGTTGTTCACGCTGGACTGCCATATTTCCGTTTGTGTTGCCGATGACACAGTGGAGGTGACGTACAGTTGTTGGTAGTGTTCGGTCACCTCCGTGACGATGATCCGGTTTTCCTGCGGAGTGAACCCTGTCTTCCTCTTCCTCTTCTCTTTGCCCTTCTCCGGCCCCGGGGTTCCTGGCTGGTCGTCTGTGTGGCTTGTGGGGTTCGCGTTGTCCTCTGCACTGGGTCCGGGAGTGTCCATGGTGCTACGCAGTTGCATTTATTTGTCTTTTTTCTCTGCTTTTATAGTGCATTCTCACGCATGCCGCGTGGGAATCGCCGGCCTGTCGCTGCTTTTCGCTGGTTTTTGTATCGCCATTGGGGTCATCGCACCTTTTTTCGCGTTGGGGTTTCGCATTTTTTCGGCATTGCGTTGATTTTAGCGCGGGCATTTGTCGCATTATCGTGAGGCTATTGCATGGTGCCACCGGGTTGTGAATGCTGCGTTAACACGGTGTGATTTTCCCGCAATGGACTACGATGTGAGAAGTTGCGTTAAGCGATTTTGGCGATAGTTAACACGCGTTCTTGAGAATATCCCCCAAGGTTGGTTAATAACCCTCCAAAATGCTCTGCTGTCTTTTAATTCACCTGCTCTAATAAAATCTTGCAATGCTTGATTTCTAATTTCATGCTTTCTATGGGCTATCACCTCCTTATGAAGCATTCTGCATTCACCAACTTCTTCTTGAATCCGGTGTTTCTCCTTAAGAGCTCTGTAGGAAGGTGGAATCTGACTATATGGTTGCCCCCACTTTTTTCCTGGTGTTTTGCTGGTTTATGACTTAGTTGGACTGGGACCCTGCTATTCAGGGCCCCAGTCTATCTGCTCTCTCTAAACGACATGGAGTGCACTCTAGGTGCACTAGTGATTGGATACTGTGGTGCCTTATGAGTCCCTAGTATATGGTACCTTAGGTGCCAAGGGCATAGGTACTTCACAGGCCTACCAGGGGCTGCAGCATGTGTTATGCCACCCCTGGGAAGCAGTCTAAATCTGACACCACAGGCCTGCTACTGCAGCCTGGGTGAGGTGGTGCTAGCACCCCTCACTGAGATATAGGTTTCCTATATCTCTCCTGCACACACATATAAACCTATCAGTCACCCCTAAGGCAGGCCCTATCAATCCTGAGGGCAGGGTGCTTGGCTTCTATGTGAGGGGGTGCCTCTGCATGAGCAGGGCCCTTCTGCAGTTCTCAGAGTCCATTCTCTGGTGCTGTTTGTGGATGCGGTTAAACCATATACTATTTAAGTGCATTATATCCTCGCGGTAAATGCTAACTTTGGAATGGCTGCATCAAAACATGTCGTGTTTGGTGTCAAACATCTTGGAATACTACCCCCCGCCAATCTTGGCGGCGGGGGTAGCATTCCACCCTTCTAGAGGGATAAGACATGTACCTGCTGTGGAAACGCGGTAGAATCCTAAAGAGCCCTGGCATCACAAAATGGATGCCACCAGTCACAGACACTGGGCTGCCCTCCTGCTGATGACCGAAACTCGCAGTGGAGGAAGCCCAACAATAGGCATCCTGTCACAGGGAGGTGTAACCACCTTCCAGACAGGGTTTAGTGTATTGGGGCTGGGTGGGTGCACTCTTAGAGTGCTTTGAAGTCCTGCACTGGGGGAGCAGAAGGCTCCTCTGTGCATATGCCAGTTCAAACCAGCTCAGGGGCTACCTGCCCCTGCTCTGGCGCGAAACTGGACAAAGGGAAGTGGGTGTAGCCACCCCTCCCTTGACCCTCCCATAGGTGGGGTGATAGAGCTAGTCCTTCCCCTCTTTTAGTATAAGAGGGGGAACCTTGCCATTGCAAAGCAGATAACCCCTGGACGACGCTCTACAGAAGAATCCTGGCCCTTCGACGTTCCACTACCTTTGGAAGACAGAAGAATCTCCCTTGGAGTCAAGGAGTGACTCCCCTGCTTGGCAGGCACCAAAAACGACAACGACGGTCGCAAACTACGCCGCTCCCGCCGGAGTCCGAAGTCCCTGCAGCCCAGGAAGTGGATTTCCTGACCTCTCCCAGGCCATCGTGAGTCCCCAGCGAAGCTGAGGCAAGTGGACCCCAGGAGTAATGAGGAACCGCGACCCCTGGGTACCGTGCACTATTGTCGAGTGCAACCCCTTCACAACGTTCTACGAACCTGTGCTTTGGACCACGTGTGGTCCCGACCTCCAGCAGGAATCCCTCTGAAGATCAGAGGCCTACACCATCCCGAGTGACCGTGGGCCCCTGTTGAGTGATTCAGCCCGAGGTGTCTTCGCGATCCCTTGCCCGCTGGCTTGTGGGTCCCCAGAAGACTTCTCAACAAAACCAAAGGGCTCCCCTGGTTGCTCCAGGCCTGTCCTGACTTACCCTCGCTGGGTGAGTTCTACAGACCTTGCTGGTCTGCGCCATCGACTTTTCTTCATCTCCCCGAGACTTGCTGCTGCCAAGGCTTGTTGGCTCCTATCGAGTTGCCGACACCGCAGTCAGCTGCAGACGTCGAGGGACACACCGAATCCAGCTCCTGGTCGTCGTCGACGCCTCCTGGACCACGTGGCTGAAGAGTCAAGGCACCTGCAACCGACCTGAAGCGACCGACGACGGTGGGCATCCATCTTCCTTGCCCCGGGTCACTGCCAAGTGACTTTGAACACTGTCCCCTCTGCTTTCAGGTCATCCTTCTTCAGAATCCAGGCTTGGATTCCACCGGACACTTCTTCAGCTCCCGCAAGCAGCAAGTCTTCTTTGTTCGCCATTGAAAACGACGCCGCGACCCGACACCAAAGGACACCTGTGCACCCGGCTTCCCTGGGTGAGGTAACTCCAGCACTACGGTGCCCCTGTGGGTGTGGGCCCTAGAACTACTTACCCTGTAAGTGACTTGCTTGTAGGTTCTCCCGAAGTATCCTAAAACCCTTTATTTCCAACCGCGACTTGCCCCATTGAAGTTAACGGCGATTCGCGCCTGTGTATCCACACTGCACGCGTCCCCCGTGGGTCCTTTACTTACCTGCCTTGGGTGGTTTCGTGAGGCCCCAGCACTTCTGAAGGCCTTAGGCCTTGTCTCCTTGCAAGTCGTTGTTTCTAAGTCTCTTACTTAGTATATGGTCTGGTACGCCCCTAGGGCCCCAGCCATATTTTGTGCTTAACTTATTGTGAAACGTTGATTTGTGCATATGTTTGTCTTCTAATCTCATAAAGAGATTAGTAGAGAGTTATTTAGAAATAAATACATATATATTTGATATATATACCTGTGTGGTGTCTTTTCATTTGGTGATTCAAGAGATTATATGGTAAAACAAGCTGCTTTACATTCCTCCGAGACTTAGCCTGAAGGCTGCTCTCCACAGCTACCACTAGGATAGCTTTCTTTAAAAGGTTGTCTTAAACCTATCTACCATAAGAGTCGATTTGCCCTGGTGCAAGGTGTCCACTTTAATTAGTGAACAGCATATACCAGGCCAACTTCTCACATTGGTGGGCAGCGTGTGGGATTCCAGCTTGCCATTGTTTTACCAGAAAATCTCTATTTGAATTACTAACTGAAAACCATTATAGGTACTCAAGGTACATATAAAGTCAAGCTTAGTATCAATAAGTTCTACTGAACTTAGAGCTGTGTGCCAAGGGATAGCACACCCTTTCCACAGCTCAAGCTAGGATCAGTAGGCCACAAACTAGTGTAGGTAGTACAACACTGCACAACACTAGAATGTCCTTAAAGGGTGGACCCAGTGGATCCACTCAGCCTCAGTATAAGGACATGGCTTTCTCTGACTTGAGAGCCATGTGTGTTGACAGACACCTGAGACTAGGACAGAGTCCCTCAACACTACACCTGATAGATCTGCTGACAGCAGATGACCTTAGATTGGCTCTAGGAGCTAAGGGGTCTGAATCAGTGGGTGGGTCAATCATAGTATCTGGGTCAGATGAGGACAATCCGAATGACCAAGACTCTGTGGTTGAAGGGCCAGGCTTCAAGGAGCCTGAACAGGACAGAGGAGTTCTCCCTAAGAGAACTGGCAGAGTGGATGAGAGGCACAGATCCCCTTCCAGGGAATCTGAGCACTCTTATCACTCTGGCAGAGAATTTGTCCAAGAGAGGAGCTCATACTTTAACTTAAGAGAGACCTCCTCTGAGAGAAGGTGCAAACTGCTCCAGTATGAGGAAGCCAAAGTGGCCCTCAGAACCAAGCAGTTGGCACTGGATAGAGAAGCCCTGGAGATCCAGAGAGCTTCCAGAAGGGAGGGTTTAGAACCCCCTGGTGGCAGCAACAGTGTCCCTAGAGGCAGAGAATATGTCCCTGACCATAGGAACCTGAGCAAGGTTGTTCCTCCCTACCAGAGTGGGGATGATATCCACAAGTGGATAACTGCTATGGAGAGGGCCTGTAGAGTACAGCAGGTCCCCCAAAAGCAGTGGGCAGCAATCTTGTGGCTCTCCTTTTCAGATAAAGGTAGAGACAAGCTCCTCACTGTTAGAGAAGAGGATGCTGATAATTATGAGGTCCTGAAGAGTGCACTGATAGATGGGTTTGGCTTAACCACTGAAGAGTACAGGTTGAAGTTCAGAGATACCCAGAAGGCACAGACTCAGGACTGGACAGACTTTGTAGATTGTGCATCCAAGGCTCTGGAGGGTTGGCTGGTTGGCAGTAGGGTTACTGATTTCAAAGGATTTTATAATCTAATGATGAGAGAACAGATCCTTAATAATTGTCAAAACCAGCTTTTACACCAGTACCTGGTGGACTCTGATCTGACCTCTCCCCAAGAATTGGGAAAGAAGGCAGACAAATGGGTCAGAACCAGAGTAAGGCCTAAGAATCAGGGTGGTGACCACAAGAAAGATTCTACCAAGTCCCAAGAGAAAGGTGGGGATAAATCCAAGGATAAGTCCACTACAGGGCCCCAAAATTCCTCTTCTGGGGGTGGGTCCCAAACTCCTTCCTCTCCTGAAAAGAAACCCTATTGCCATGTCTGTAAAAAGCCTGGGCACTGGAAATCTGATCCCAGTTGTCCCAGGAATGGCAATAAAGAAAATGTTCCTCCAACAACTACTACCACCCCTCCTGGTACTACCAGTAGTAATCCTCCAGTTGGGAGTAGTGCACCCAAAAAGTTAGGTGCTTTTGCAAGAGGAACAGAGGTGGGCCCTAGTTTAGACAGGACCCCCTCAACAGACTCCTCAGATTCTGATGGTGGTGTAGGATATGCCACCTTTACCATGGGTCCCATAGCATTGGGCAGGTACAGACTGGAGCCAATGATTAATGGTCAGAAAGCTGTGGCATTTAGGGACACAGGGGCTAGTGTCACCATGGTGGCAGGGAAACTAGTCCCCCCTCACCAGCTTTTACCTGAGTTTAAATACCAGGTGACCAACATTGATGGTGTCAGAACAGATCACCCCATGGCCATAGTCAATCTCAGCTGGGAGGGGGTCACAGGCCCAAAAGAGTGGCAGTGTCCCCAACCCTACCTGTAGATTGCCTGATGGGCAATGATTTGGAAATTTCAGCCTGGGCTGAAGTTGAACACCAAACCCATCTTAGGATGTTGGGCGTCCCTGCAAAGGTTAGTGGGGCTGTGATGGCCACAGCCCCAGCCCAAGAATTTGGAGAGATGGAGCCTGAAAGAATGGCCCACTCTCCCCGAAAGAGAGCACAAGGGTTGAAGAAAAGTCTTCTTCCCCCAGACAGTAGGTAAGGGTCAGCCTCCTCAGGGAACTGACCCTACCCCTAGTGAAGGAACTGCCACAGAGGTAGTCAGGCCTGGCCTGGCCACACCCCTGATGGCAGAGGACCCTTCCAAGGTGGTACCCAGTCTGGAGCAGGTAACCTGCCCCTCTCTACCCTGCCTCAGTCAGCCCAGGGCTGCAGAGGTCAGGGAGGTCAGTGGACCCCCCGGGCCCCCTGTCCAGAGGAAGCCCCCCATCAGCAGATTAGGGGCACCCAGTCTAGTAGCCCTAGCCAGGTGAAAATTCCTCTACACACTGAGGGATCCCCCATACCTTTATGTAGGGACCTCCCCCAGAAGGACTCTGGTAGGCAAGGGCAAACCTGGGACCAGAAGGTTCCAAACCTGCCATGTCCCTCCAGTGTTCCATCCAAAGGGACCCAACCCCCAGCTGTAGGCAGCCAAAGGTTGACCCTTAGAGCAAAGTGCAACTCAGTCATGGAAAGACAGGCATACATGGTGACCAGTGATCTGAGGAAGCTGAGGCCAACATTCCTAGGGCCTCACTTCCCTACTCAGACACCTCACCGGCCTTGTACTTTACCTAAGCACACCAGAGGTAGTGATTCCCCATGGTGGAGACCCTCTCATACCCTTAGGGCGAGGGATTGCTTAGTGGACCATAACATAGGGGGCAACCATGCTAGTGCAGGTGCTTCCTTATATGGCCACTTAGTCAATATAGGCTCAACTGGTCAAGGTTAGCCTTATCTCCTTTCGTTTGGGGGGGTTATGTAGGAAGGTGGAATCTGACTATATGGTTGCCCCCACTTTTTTCCTGGTGTTTTGCTGGTTTATGACTTAGTTGGACTGGGACCCTGCTATTCAGGGCCCCAGTCTATCTGCTCTCTCTAAACGACATGGAGTGCACTCTAGGTGCACTAGTGATTGGATACTGTGGTGCCTTATGAGTCCCTAGTATATGGTACCTTAGGTGCCAAGGGCATAGGTACTTCACAGGCCTACCAGGGGCTGCAGCATGTGTTATGCCACCCCTGGGAAGCAGTCTAAATCTGACACCACAGGCCTGCTACTGCAGCCTGGGTGAGGTGGTGCTAGCACCCCTCACTGAGATATAGGTTTCCTATATCTCTCCTGCACACACATATAAACCTATCAGTCACCCCTAAGGCAGGCCCTATCAATCCTGAGGGCAGGGTGCTTGGCTTCTATGTGAGGGGGTGCCTCTGCATGAGCAGGGCCCTTCTGCAGTTCTCAGAGTCCATTCTCTGGTGCTGTTTGTGGATGCGGTTAAACCATATACTATTTAAGTGCATTATATCCTCGCGGTAAATGCTAACTTTGGAATGGCTGCATCAAAACATGTCGTGTTTGGTGTCAAACATCTTGGAATACTACCCCCCCGCCAATCTTGGCGGCGGGGGTAGCATTCCACCCTTCTAGAGGGATAAGACATGTACCTGCTGTGGAAACGCGGTAGAATCCTAAAGAGCCCTGGCATCACAAAATGGATGCCACCAGTCACAGACACTGGGCTGCCCTCCTGCTGATGACCGAAACTCGCAGTGGAGGAAGCCCAACAATAGGCATCCTGTCACAGGGAGGTGTAACCACCTTCCAGACAGGGTTTAGTGTATTGGGGCTGGGTGGGTGCACTCTTAGAGTGCTTTGAAGTCCTGCACTGGGGGAGCAGAAGGCTCCTCTGTGCATATGCCAGTTCAAACCAGCTCAGGGGCTACCTGCCCCTGCTCTGGCGCGAAACTGGACAAAGGGAAGTGGGTGTAGCCACCCCTCCCTTGACCCTCCCATAGGTGGGGTCATAGAGCTAGTCCTTCCCCTCTTTTTAGTATAAGAGGGGGAACCTTGCCATTGCAAAGCAGATAACCCCTGGACGACGCTCTACAGAAGAATCCTGGCCCTTCGACGTTCCACTACCTTTGGAAGACAGAAGAATCTCCCTTGGAGTCAAGGAGTGACTCCCCTGCTTGGCAGGCACCAAAAACGACAACGACGGTCGCAAACTACGCCGCTCCCGCCGGAGTCCGAAGTCCCTGCAGCCCAGGAAGTGGATTTCCTGACCTCTCCCAGGCCATCGTGAGTCCCCAGCGAAGCTGAGGCAAGTGGACCCCAGGAGTAACGAGGAACCGCGACCCCTGGGTACCGTGCACTATTGTCGAGTGCAACCCCTTCACAACGTTCTACGAACCTGTGCTTTGGACCACGTGTGATCCCGACCTCCAGCAGGAATCCCTCTGAAGATCAGAGGCCTACACCATCCCGAGTGACCGTGGGCCCCTGTTGAGTGATTCAGCCCGAGGTGTCTTCGCGATCCCTTGCCCGCTGGCTTGTGGGTCCCCAGAAGACTTCTCAACAAAACCAAAGGGCTCCCCTGGTTGCTCCAGGCCTGTCCTGACTTACCCTCGCTGGGTGAGTCTCTACAGACCTTGCTGGTCTGCGCCATCGACTTTTCTTCATCTCCCCGAGACTTGCTGCTGCCAAGGCTTGTTGGCTCCTATCGAGTTGCCGACACCGCAGTCAGCTGCAGACGTCGAGGGACACACCGAATCCAGCTCCTGGTCGTCGTCGACGCCTCCTGGACCACGTGGCTGAAGAGTCAAGGCACCTGCAACCGACCTGAAGCGACCGACGACGGTGGGCATCCATCTTCCTTGCCCCGGGTCACTGCCAAGTGACTTTGAACACTGTCCCCTCTGCTTTCAGGTCATCCTTCTTCAGAATCCAGGCTTGGATTCCACCGGACACTTCTTCAGCTCCCGCAAGCAGCAAGTCTTCTTTGTTCGCCATTGAAAACGACGCCGCGACCCGACACCAAAGGACACCTGTGCACCCGGCTTCCCTGGGTGAGGTAACTCCAGCACTACGGTGCCCCTGTGGGTGTGGGCCCTAGAACTACTTACCCTGTAAGTGACTTGCTTGTAGGTTCTCCCGAAGTATCCTAAAACCCTTTATTTCCAACCGCGACTTGCCCCATTGAAGTTAACGGCGATTCGCGCCTGTGTATCCACACTGCACGCGTCCCCCGTGGGTCCTTTACTTACCTGCCTTGGGTGGTTTCGTGAGGCCCCAGCACTTCTGAAGGCCTTAGGCCTTGTCTCCTTGCAAGTCGTTGTTTCTAAGTCTCTTACTTAGTATATGGTCTGGTACGCCCCTAGGGCCCCAGCCATATTTTGTGCTTAACTTATTGTGAAACGTTGATTTGTGCATATGTTTGTCTTCTAATCTCATAAAGAGATTAGTAGAGAGTTATTTAGAAATAAATACATATATATTTGATATATATACCTGTGTGGTGTCTTTTCATTTGGTGATTCAAGAGATTATATGGTAAAACAAGCTGCTTTACATTCCTCCGAGACTTAGCCTGAAGGCTGCTCTCCACAGCTACCACTAGGATAGCTTTCTTTAAAAGGTTGTCTTAAACCTATCTACCATAAGAGTCGATTTGCCCTGGTGCAAGGTGTCCACTTTAATTAGTGAACAGCATATACCAGGCCAACTTCTCACAAGCTCATACTAGTTTTCTATGCTCCACTGAGCAGGCTCTATTGAACTATCTGTGTGGCTTTGTGATACTAGAAACTTCATTAGTGGTCATCAAATTGTTTAGCACTGCACAAAGCAGTGAATAGGCGTAATTATCTCAGTGGGATCTGCATTATAAACTGGCCATGTTAATCTCCTTAAAACTGTCAAATCTGTTGCCTGAGTGTTGCTTGTGCCAATACACTCCTTTATTAAAGAAAGCTCTCAAACATTCATTTTTTGTTTGGGCCAAAGGAGGGACATTCTCTATATAGAGCACATATGGGGTAGATGCTGCAGGTAGTTGTAGGATGTCCCTACATAGTGTTGGTTCATTAAAGGGTTTAAAAGACTGGTTGAAGATGGATGTTTTAGGGACAATGGCATGCCCTGGTCTTAAATGAGAGGCAAGCTCCATTCATTTCAAAGCCTTTCTATGAAACTGGGTTGTCGCTCATCTTCTCCAAATGACAGTTCTGTTTCCCATCCTTTACTTGCCTAGATGTTCCTGGGGCTTTGGCTGCAAGGCTCTCCTTTCGCTGTGGGCCAAATTTCAACATTTGATTTACTACATGGCAAACTTTCTAGAAGCCCATACTCAAAATGATCTACTCTTGCCAAGATTTTATCACAAATACATTATGTTCTAATGCTGATAAACCCCTATTAATATAATTGCATAAGGCTTGATACAGGCCATTAAAATCTTGAATTTTAGTAATATTAGTAACAAACAACTCCCTCCCCCACAATAGTCTCCAATGGCTTGGTCGACTTACTGACCGTAGGACTTTTAGTGACATTCCCCAAACAAAAATGTCAACCTTCTTCTTTTTCTTCAGCGGGGAGGGGTTATCAGTTTGCTGACTATCTGGCATCATTAATAAAGAGTCATTAAATATACAAGGATTATTTGTAAGTCTTTGGGCCTTATCAGTTCTTGCTGAAGAACTCGAATTACCTGAAGAGGTACAGAGGGATTGATGAGAGTCAGAGATTTAATCTCTTGTAAAATGTGCATAGATTGGCGTTGAACTTCTAATCTCTCCTGAACGAAGTCAGTCTCTGTGTTTATCACACCCATCATGCTAGTGAAAAAATTAGTGATTGAAGAAACAGTTTTCACTCTCAACTTTCCCCTTTGGAGTTAGTTTTTATTTTTTATTTTACGGAGTTTTATATAGCGCGAAATTGACCCAAAGGTATCGGGTATCAGAGCGCTTTACATAGCACCAGTTGCATTACATGAGGACACATTCATTTTTGTTAGGCACGAGGAGATTAAGTGATTTGCCCAGAATCACAGGATGTTCAGCGTCATTGCCGAAACTCGAACCTAGGTCCCCAGATTCGAGGTCGACCGCCTTAGCCGTTAGGCCAACTCCTCTCCCCTAGTTGAATTTCTTTTACCCATATTGTTAGTAGTTCACTTTCCCTCTAATACGGGTGCAGGAAGGCAACAAACATAGGTTTTCTCTGATATAGCAAAGAGGGTGGCCCTGCCAAGCCTGTTCTGGGCACAGATCTTCACCCATGCATGTGCCTGGCATGTGTTCCATGCTGTGGGCACCCTCTTGTGCTTAAGAGCGCTTCACCAATGAGCCCCGCCTCCTGGGCTCCGTGATGTCACCTCACGTAGCTTTGTTTGGAATGAAGTCCCCAAACAGTCTTTACAGCGTCCCACGCTGCGGGCGACCTCCTGCGCTTAAGAGATCTTTGCTAATGCATGCCTTCTCCTGGGCTCTGTGATGTCACCTTGCATTGCGTTGGGGGGAATGATTTCCCCAAAGTCTTTATAGTGCCCCGTGCTGCAGGTACCCTCTTGCACTTAAGAGTGCTTCACCAATGAGCCCCACCTCTTGGGCTTTGTGATGTCACCTTGCAT
Organism: Calotriton arnoldi; assembly: GCA_963921515.1. Taxonomy (NCBI): domain Eukaryota; kingdom Metazoa; phylum Chordata; class Amphibia; order Caudata; family Salamandridae; genus Calotriton; species Calotriton arnoldi. The sequence goes on from CAWUFW010007638.1 coordinate 276,397, forward strand.
TGCCTTCTGGGGGATGAAGTCCACAAACAGTCTTAACAACATCCCAAATTGCAGGCTCCCTCCTGCGCTTAAGAGCACTTCGCCAATGAGCCGTGCCTCCTGGACTCCATGATGTCTCTTCACGTTGCCTTGTGGGGGATGAAGTCCCCAAACAGTATTTACTGCATCCCTGGGAAGCGAATCAACAGGATCCGCCACTGGACCTTGCTCCCATCAATGCTCTCCTCTTCCTCACTGGGCACACTGGTCTTGGCAAACAGGCAGATTCTGGTGCTCCAGGTGTTCTTGGGTTATGTTCCCCCAGCCAGTTGTAAGACTAGAAGGCCTTGGCCCCCAGTCCTGGTCACAGGTAGTAGTCTTGCAGATATTCTCCCCCTCGCACAGCTCAACAGGCTGCTTGACAGTTGACCATTTCTTGGGGTCTCAAGATTCCCTCCTTATAGTCGATTTCCAAACACCAAATGTGATTTAGAGTCTCTGTCTTTAAGTTTATATTGGGGGTTTGCTTCCTTTTGAAGTGCCCACTCCTCTGTCCTCTCTTCCTCCAGAAAGTAGTCTGTCACAGCAGGAGCGATTCCTAAGTTAATAGCCCCACAACACATGCCATGGGAATGACTAGATTTCACACCTGGATGTCATTAATATTGAGATGTGTATCAAAAGGTTAGCTCAGGGGCTCAGTCCCAATTTTTATGATTCTCTTATCAGCCCCATCTCATTCCTGAGATGTGCTGTGACCTCTCTCTGAATCAAAGGGCATCCTTTGAAGTACTGGGGAAGCCTGGTTCTCCCTCTCTCCAGTGTGTCTCACCTAGCTTACAGAAATGCAACAATACAAAAATTTGTCTAGGCAAATTCATCTAAGGGCCTCATTATGACTTTGGCATTGTGGCAGTTACCCACCATGCCAGCGCCCCGCTGTCACACTTCCAAAGCCATAATGCGACAGCCTGCTGGATTCCGACAGGAATCCAGGTCGGGCAGACCAGTGGCAGCTGGCTCACGGCGGTGCAATGCTAAGGCTCATACATGAGCCGTAGCAAGGCACCACAACGGGAACACCATTGCACGTTCCTGCAGGGCATGGACTGTCAAGTCCATGTCTTCAGGAACTAGGGTGCATGCAGACAGGGGGGAACACCATGTGCCTCCCGTCACGCATCCCCTGGTGCAGAGGCACCAAGGGGGCCCTACTGTTTCCTCACCACCACACTTTTCATGGTGGGCTCACTGCCATGAAAATTGTTGCAGTGAGCAAATCCCTAATATGGTTGCTGGTGCCGCATATTAGGAGCCTCAGAATGCTGCAAGACCGCCAGGGATCGCGGATCCCTGGCGGCAGCAGCGGTCCCATAGTTGTCCACCACTATGAGAGTTGTGCTTTGGGCACCCTTCCCAGTCCAACAAAAACACAATCTATGTTTCCGGCCTATGTCAGGGCGCACACGGATGATCCATGTTTGCGTATGACAACCAAACTCAGCATTATGGAGCCTGACATCTGTAGAAGTGGGGCACTCAGGGCAGAAGTGCACGCCGATTACCATGAGAAGGACTTTTCCTTCCCAACACCGATAATGATACAGCTGGATGTACATGCTTTGAAAACATTTCTGTACCATCACTTTGGCGTTTTAATTATACTTTTACTCAAATAGAAGCCACTATATTATACAGGTCTTACTTCTCTATGAAAGTGTGTTAATAAGGGCGTAATTAATGATTGCTCAGTCACCCTTCAATTTAACTCTAAAATGCAGAATTATCCCATTCTTATGATGTATTCCCCCAGTGGGAGAACCTTTGCCCCATTACACCACTTGGAGCAGCTCAGTCCTGTTTGCTTCACTTGCTCACTCTGTGGAGTTATGGAAGCGGTATTTAGCACCCGGTGCTTTCAAAGTCAAAGTTCACTATCTGCAAATGTTCAAGAGAGCCCTTTTTGTTGATCAGAAATTGCAAACTGATTTCTACATCATTCCTTTTAGCTTTAGGGGATTAACATACATTAATTTAATAATACCTAGAGAAATCCTCTATGAACTGAGTTACTTTAGGACACCACTCTTTTCTAACGTGTTCTTTTTGTAATGACAGTTGTTGAGAAAGAAAAACATGTTTTGTCATTTTGATGGCATTTTATTGAGTAAAAATTGCTCTATTTTTCTACATTGGTTTAGGAATTTTGTTCTGTTTTGTGTTGACTTTATTACTGTTTTGGTACTGCTAAAATACTTTACACATTGCCTTTAAGTTAAGCGCGCCTGCTCTGTGCCATAGCTACCAGGGGCTGAGCTTAGGTTTAGTTACTGACTTAAGTGCTTCACACTGACAAGCCAAGGGTTGTGGTTATTACTTGAGGTGGGTACTCTCAAACTTCAACTAGTACCCCAGTTTCTTACAGTTAGTATCCCACCTCGAGGGTAAGTTCACTAAAACCAGAATTGTTTTAAAAATGTAAGGGCATATCAGCAAGGGCCGGCGATAATTATCGCTAAGCGCACTTAGCGCTAGGATAATTATCGCTGGCTATCGCTGCTTTCTATCGCGGAGATAGCGTGCTATCAGCAACGCTTATCTCCAAAGCGATTGTAATGCAAGCGATAGCTGGAAAACAGTGTGATTATCGCTGGGAAACCAGCGATAATCGCACTGTGACCGGCGATACCTTGCTGATAGGGCAGGGTGGTCTTAGCCATGTAATCCACCTCCCATTGGATTACATGGCTAAGTCAGAATTAAAGCATGCGTAAGGAAAGTAGCGATAACCGTGGTTATCGCTACTTTTCTATCGCTATGCTTGTTAGCGATTCCCTTGATAATAGGAGAAATGTCACATAGCGACATTTCTCCCATTATTCTGGGGGGGGGAACGCCCACTTTGCATCTCATTAGAGATGCAAAGCTGGGCGAAAAGGAAAGGGCTAAGAAGCATGGATTCACGCGTTAGCGTGTCCTTGCTAATAGGGCGTTAAAATTATCGCCGCTTTTCGTCCGAAAACGGACGCTAAAGCGGCGATAATTTTATCGCCAGCCCTTGTAGATATGCCCCGTAGATAGTTATATCTAGGCTCTATGGCCGGATGTGTTTTGGAATCTCCTGCCTTCGTAATGAGGTACCAACTGCTGCTGGTGCAGAGACACAATTAGTTTTATCAGTAAACACTTTACAAGTTTCCGAAATAAATTAATACATGAAAAAATAAATTTTAATAGAAATAACTAAAGGGTGTATGGCCCCGCAGACTGTGGACCTCCCACAAGGCGGCTGTGGTACAAAACGTTTTAATTGAACCAGACAAGCCTCCACTTTATCATGATGTTCACATATACATTCCGGTTACTGATCAATATATATTTCATTTTTAACAGTCTTGTAATTGTTTAAATAAAGCATGTATACATTTAATGAAAACAATTAAACATTATCTATCAGTAGTTTCTAACATCATGTGAAAATGAATGTTAGCACCAATTAAAAGATTCTAAATTCACACACATTTTGTTTAACACTTTCTTGTCATCTACACTCAAAAGTATTTTACCAGCATATGTTAGTTGTTTATTGAGTGCATGTATTTTTGCAATGGTCGCATCTTGTAAACTTTCAAAAGTTGGACATCACAATATAACATCCAACATTGATTTTATAGACAGTTAATAATTTAATTTTTTTGTAGCACAATATTCTAGTATCTTGCACATTCTATTAGGCTTATATACCCCCAGACAAATTCTTAAATATGCTAAACGGCTGAGTAATTCATTTTTCTGTAACAGTTTCAATGTATTTCAATACCTGCAAACAGGAAAAGAAAGCTCTCAAAATGGAGTGTCAAATTGAAATTGGTGAAGGTAAGAGTTATTTTTCCCTTTAGGGTAAGTGTAAAGATATGGTTAAGCGAGTGCATTAGTGTTATCGATAGGGTTAGGGACAGAGTTACAGTAAGGGCTTGTATAAGGGCAAGGGTTAAACTGAAGGTTAGGGTTATTGCAGGGAATCAGGCCTTTTCTGCATGGTCACCCCAGATTGTTCGCATTTTTTCAAAACTCTTTTTGCTGGTATTATGGTTCTGTGCATTGTAAAACTGCCATTCAGTCCCACAACTCTTTGTGCTCTGGCCCTAGACTGATACTGTCAGAATTGGTGCCACTGATTGTTTTTTTCAGCTTTCCTAGAAGGCCATGGTAGATGACACAAAAATGGCACCAGAAGCATAGAAGTGAAATGTCATATATGGCAGCAGGAAGTACTTGCACCACCCACATATATGACAAACATACCTGGTTTGAGGAGTACCACTGTGCTTTCACCGTGGTGCAGATTAAAAGCAATGCAGTGAAACATTAGGAGGAAATGTGTGTTTATCAATTTTTATATATTAATAAGTCACCTATAAAATGTTTCTTGTCAGCACACAGGGCGGGGTGCTTAACATATAAAAGAGTGGCACACTACATGTTTGTGAATGTGGGCACTCAGAGTGACTGAATTTTTAAAAGTTGTCATTGTGTAGGTTTTGGATGGATTTTTCATAAACAAGCATATGTGTGATTAAAATATTTATTTCACATCTCTGCCTGTGAAACTACTAGAAAGGGGAATCAAAGCTTTTTCCACTCAGTTTTGAAAATCCAATTTAATTGCGAAATCACATTTTTTTATAACGTAATGGAAAAGTGTTAGAAATGGGATTTCTGGTTGGCTAAGGCTTGCGCCAAAGCCAAGCAGAAACCACCACTCTGGTCAGGGCAAGAGAGTTACACACCCAAGATAACCCCTGCTCACCCCCTTGGTAGCTTGGCACGAGCAGTCAGGCCTATCCCTGAGGAAATGTGTAAAGCGTTTGCGCAACACACACCCAGCAACAACATACTATGCACACCACAAAAAGGAACTCCACACAAGGGTATATCAAAAATAGCCTTTGTATTCTCATAATACATTAGAATAGTATTCACATAGTACACATGGTGCCAACTGGCACTGGGCAATATCTACAAGGGATTATTTACACATGACAGGGCCACGTGGGCCGCTGTCAGAACCATCACTTAGTGAACATATCATAAATGTAGGACATATCATAACGTACAACCAGTAATCACTGGTAACCACTATACTCAGCATCAACCTGTAACATAAACCACATTATGCACAGTATCACATTAGGCGCAAAATACATTATACGTCAACCTCACCAGCATAAATACATTATGCCATCATCTCATAAGTCTACACCTATTAGACACTAGCATCCTAAGCATAAATCACTTTAGGCATAACCCATAGTAGAGAATAACTCACAACCTAAACGCATTAGGAAATAATAACCTCACAAGCATAAACACATTATGCAAAACCTCATAATCCTAGAAATACATTTAGAGGTATGAAACAGGGTGCGTAAACCATAGTAAATGCATCACACTTCCTAGCACCACATTTTAGGACAGAAATCACATTAGCACATACCTCACAGTAGAAACCATAGCAGAGGCATAAATCACATTAGGGCCTGGCTCCCTACAAACCTAACAGTCCCCCTGGCCACTGGCCATCTCAAAAAGGGGCTCAAATGCCCTATGTCCCAAGAGTCAGGGTGCGCTGCCAATGCAGCAGAAGTCAAGGGTGCGCAATTGCGCAAACCTAAACGTAGCAGCTGCCCACTACTTGCTGGGCAGCTGGGAAAGTACTGGGGCAGAGGAGTATATCTCACTCCTACCTCATAAGACATGCCCCCAAAGAAAGAATGGCCTAAACGTTGCAGCTGCCCACTACTTGCTGGGCAGCTGTGAGTCAAGCGAAGGCCTGGCACCCCTGGTGCCCTTTGAATCAATGTAAAACATTGCAGCTGCCCGCGCTGGTGCGGCGCAGTTGAGAAACATGGGAAGGGGCCCTGGCACGACCGTGCCCTCGGGGCCCCACTGGGGCTTTTAAATTAACTTTGCCCCCATAACGTTGCAGCTGCCCTCTAGCAAAATGGCGCAGCTGTAGAAAATGGCCAACACGGGGAAGCACGGGCACCACTGGCCCTCGGGACCCCCATTGGGGCCCTTAGACAAAGATGGCCCCCGTTGGAGCACACAGGCTCTTAAAACCAAAAACCATGCCCACGATGGAGCGGCCCTCTGTCATGTGGGGCCGCTCAGGAGGTAGGCACCGGTACTTGTGCCTCGATCTCGCCTCCCCCCCCCCAGGCCATCTTAACTCACCGGCTCTCTTCGTCGCCGGTGCTCCTGCCGCGGGTCTCCTCTCAGCGCTGCGGGACCCGCAGCACTTCTCCCGGTTTCCTTGGAGCATGGGAACCCCGCCGACGATCCCGCCTCTCCTCACTTTGCCCGGGCCCCCTCCTGGGACCCGGGACTTCTCTGGACCTGGACGGCACTACGCGGGGCTCTCTCTTCACCCTGAGAGCCCCGTCGACCAGCATCAGCATCCACGCAGGCGGGGTGGGCTCCCGTCTGCCTACAGCGTCTCCCTCTTCACCCGGGCCCCCTCCTGGGACCCGGGACTTGCACATGGAGCCTGCGAGGCTCCGGGCTTCTCCTCTGGCGTGTGCGGGGCTTCCCTCAGCTCTCGGGAGCCCCGTGCACTTCCGGGTCGCCTCCTCCTTCGGCCGCGCTACCATTGGCGGCCGCGGCAGCCTCCTCCTCTCGGCCCCGCCCAGCGTCAAGCACCTCGCCTGGCTTCCTGGTTGCGGTGGCTAGCTCGGGCTGCGGCGGTGAAACGCGGGGTGGGCACCCGCTGTTTAAAAGAAGCCAAAAAGCGGGGTGGGCACCCGCTAGTAAATTAGGCATAAAGCGGGGTGGGCACCCGTTCTTAAGAGATCGGCAAATGCGGGGTGGGCACCCGCTGGAAGCCAGAAATGCGGGGGAATCCCTACGTCGGGATTCCCTCGAAGATGATCGCAGCCCAGCGCTGCAAGTAGAAAATAGAAGCGCTCCTTCTCAGGATAAATAATGCGCTCTGCAGAGAATAGAAATAAAGCGCTCACCAGGCGCTAGGATTAAAGTCCTTGAAGTCCTTAGGGAAAAGGGGCAATGCAGGGCCCAGGAGGCCAGCACACAGGGCCCTCCAGCAGGGAGGCAGCCCCCATGGCGGTTCCTCCTGGGCCCCAGCAGCAGCAAGCCCCCGCAGGTTTTGGATCAGGTACAGAACAACAACATGGGGTCACAGCCCCTTCTTTTATACACCCTTTTCCTTTTGTGTCACAGCATGGGGCTTGGGGATACCAGTCAGAACTGGTATAGGGGGGATTTGGAGCACTTTGTTTTTCTCAGCTCCTCTCTCCTTTCAGAGTGTAGGCTAGAGACATCAGACGCACCACAGGAGGTGGAGCCAGCATTGTGGAGGAAAGGCACAGCCCTATTCAGGTCCCAGGTGCAACTCCTCCCACCCATCTACATGGAGATCTCTCCATTCAGCCCTGCGCTGACTCACCCTGCCCCTCCTGGAGCCACACACACCTCCCAGCCCCTGTCACTCACAAGCCAGACATGCAATTCACATCAGGCAGGCAGACACAGAGCACACAGAAATGCTAACTTCTAGAAGTGGCATTTCTCTACCAGTCACCATAAATCTGCGCACACCATTGCGCAGCATTTATTCTCACGAATTCAGACATACTAGACTTGACCATGCTGCACCTCTCATAACAGGAATTACCACTGACACACTCATCCTCAATGCATTCCTATGGGAGGGCAGGCCAATCTCACCACACACGCACACAGCGCGCACGCACTTTACACTGGACCACAGTGCAAAGTGCCCAGAGACTTAAAACTACTAACATACAAGGCAAAAAGTTTAGGGGTGAACTTGCCAAAAAGGGCCAAGTCCAACAAAAAGTAACTTTGTAAATATTCACTTCCTACTGACTGAGCCAAAACTGTGTTAGAACGAGTTTTGACATTCATCTCACCTCCAGAGACTCTCTGCACATTCCTGGGTAGAGGTAATGCTCCTGCTTCAAGAGCAGGATGCCTGACCACTGGGTCCAGTAAAGTAGGTGTATTGCAAACAACTGGTCTCTTAGCAGAGATTAGCCATTTCAGGGCAAGGGATGGAACAGGTGGGAGAACAAAGAAAGGCCTTAACACTTCTTTTGATCCCAAATAGGTGAGACAGAATCTGCTACCATTCATTCACGTGGTTCTTCTAGACACTCTGGCTCCAGTCTAAGCAGGAGAGATACCAATTTCAACCCAGGTAGAGAGGAGGATACCTCATCTAGATAGGAGAGCATTTTACAGACAGCCAGAGATCCTCTAATGGAATCCACCTTGAATTAGAGCGTTTCTGAATTTTTACAGTAAAACAAAGAGAATGAGCTGCAAAAAGAGGTGGGTGTAGGGCAAGAATGTAGGCAGGACTGGGAAGGAAACGTTTGCTAATCACTTGCAAGTGCAAACGTTAAGACTTGCACCTTACCGCGACCTGATGAGAATTCTTGGACCTGGAAGACTACACTTGAAGAAGAAGTTCTTGCTGGAAAAAAGATCCTAAGACTCCTGAAGTCTGATGGCATCCAAGGGCTGGAACGTATCTCAAAGGGTTAGCTAATTCATCTCCTATTCTCTTGCTCTAAGGACAAAAAAACAAGAAGGAATCCCGACTCCAAGAAGACAAAGCTGACCACTAAGGTTTGGATCCACCAGTAACCCTGGTTATAAAGGCACCATATGCCTAAAAGCCATTCTTGCAGAAATTAGGGCTGTAAGAGTAACCAGAAGAACCTTTGCCAGCAGTTGAAGAAATGTGGGACTTAGTCATGGTACTGAGGCTTGACGAGGGAGGGTATGCCAAAGGCAGGGAATAAAATAGGCTCATCCTGATTTGCTCTTTCTTGCTGCACATAAAACTGGTTCAGTGGGATCTTCAGGTAAAGGTATCTAACCTCATAGAGCCCTGCCGGATCTAAATTCCAGGCCCACTGGAGGATTTTGGAAAGTAAAAAAGTGACTAAGTCTGAAGGTAAAACCTTTGGGGCTAGATGTCAAATTTGTGCCTGCATCAAAGTGACTTTGGTAGTAATAAAATCCAGATTTGTCCTGCTGAAATCTTTTGGCGCCAAAACTAATGTCTGTAGCCAGAGCTTGTTGACAGCACATCCGCATGCAAGGGAAACTTAGCAGACAGAGCCTCTGACCTTTTTCCTTTGGAGGATTTTGACTTAATTAAAAACAACTAAATCTGAAGGTGAAAAAGCTTTAACTAGAACAACTCATTTGGTTTATCTGACCTTCTTGCCATTGTGGTCAACCTTAAATTGTCTCACACATAAGGGGGCAAGAGGAGGTTTAAGGACCAGCGTGGGTACACTCCCCACTCTTAATAATGAATACACAAAGAACCCACGGGTCCGGGAAAGCAATCAAGTAAGAAAAGTAAACCAGAAAGACAATGTCAATGGAGGTAGTGGTGGGAATATCCCTTTTAAAGGACAACTCCCCTCACACACCCGAGGGTGTCATGCTTCATCATAGGGGTGCCTCCTCGTGTCGGGACCTAGTCACGGCATGGGCTACAACCCCCTCTCTATGAGGAGGGAGCTCAGGGATGTTTTAATTTGTTAGCACATGGGTTATCCTAAAAACCCTATGTGAGCATGGTGTGTGGGTAAAAGAAGTGCAGTGCTGAAAGTGTAAGTGAGTTAAAACTGCCTACAGGGTTAGCAATAGACTTTATTGGGCTACCCTCTGACAGGATTAAAATGCTGTGAAAAAGCCTATCAAAATTATAAAAGGCTTCATAAGCTAGATCGACATGTTTCAGCCACAGTGACCTATTCAAGTGTCTTGGCTTTCTTCAGGATCTAAGTGATGCAGCTACTGCCAAATGAAAAGTGCCAATATTATCAAAACAATCATAAACATCGATGTGTTTATACTGAACCGGATCATTGCATGTTCAGTCTGGTCCACCAATTGAATCTGTAATAAAGACAAGTAGAAACATTGTATTGGATATCTGGCCACAAAACTTCTGAAATGCATTGGCCTCAAACCCAATGTGGCAAGGCAGAGAACACTACTACAAGTTAAATAGATAGTGATGTTTGTGGCACTTACCCAATCGGTAGAAAGTTTTGCCACAACTGTCCGGTGCTAATTTAGCAATTGGTACAGACGCCAACCTAGAAAGGAGAAGGATGGTGGTATAAAATCAAATAGAAAAAGAGGGAGAGCAACAAAGGAGCAGGGTAGCAACCGCTGCTGTGCTCATGCAATCACTGGAAAAGAGATAGTGGAGTTTCCAGGATTGAACCTAGTTGAAAGCAAACTCTTAAAAAACGTGGGATCTAAATGCATCGAAGAAACATCTAAGTTATAGTACAGTGTTTAGGCGTGGGCACAGGGTAAACTCCGAGCCAAATCACAGTCAACCATCAACACTGTATCGGGACAATCGGGTAAAGTAAACAGTGCTGGAAAACTACCAGAGCGTAGAGTTCGCAATCCGGCATCCAAAAAAAAAGGGGGGCAGAAAAAGGGTGACATCTTGCACATCATGAACGGTAATACGCTCTGGACCAAGATGTATATATTAACAATAAAGGGTCCCGTATTGGAATGGAGGAGGGGGCCGCTTGAGACTTGGCATAAGTAAGCTGATCCTACACTCAATCAAGAGGTGGTACGCCTCAAGTGCGTATCATATAAGTGGAATCTTTTGTTCCAGACATCTCACAGAGACCATGTATCTATAGGGAAAAACCCACTAATCACTCAAAAAATGAGGGCACTAGGGTCTCACGTATCGCTTACCAGATCGCCCATAGCAAGTTCAAAACAGCAAGTCTGTCACTGGCAATAACAATGCCCAGGGAGCTAGCGAGTGCTCAAAAAGGAGCGCAAAGGAGTCAAACTTACCGCTCTGATGGAGCGTTGATTCTCGTGGCGTCTGTCCTGCCGGCAGGGGAATGTGCCGGAAAAGAAACGCTCATAATGTAGTGTCGAGCGCTCAGGAGAAGGGAAATGTAGTTTAGTCACCAAGGTTCATGGGAAATGAAGTTTTTCTACCCGACAACAAAGGAAGGGAATTGTAGTTTAGTCACCAAGATTCCTGGGAAATGTAGTTTTAGGCCGGCAAAAAACGCTCGATTTAGAATTATAGTTTAGTCACCAAAATTCATGAGGGATGTAATTTTATAGCTAATCAGGTAAACCGAAAATTAGTGTACAACTAAGAGGGGCGCTACAAGTGCACTCATTGTTGAAAGTTAGCACTGGACTCAGCAATGGAGCCAGGAAAAGTGTATGGGTCAACAGTGGCACTCAACAACCGATTTTACCAATAGCAGGCTCCCCTTAGATAAGGAGTGGTTGTATGGGTTACGATTATCTAGCAATGGGTGGAGCAAACCTGATGTATATATTCCAACAATGGCACTAAACCACCGATCTTACAAATAGAGAGCTCCCCTTACATAGGGGGTGGTTGTCTGGGTTACAATTATCTTGCAGTGGGTAGGGCAAACCAAATGGACAGGACCTGGGTTTATGTTAGTGAAAGCCAAGAAATATCATCATTCAGTCCAGATCTGGAAGTACCCAACCTAAAAACCCAGCGTTGCTCAATGCGCAAAAGCTTCAGTGATAAATTTGGTGTAGTGGCTGTTAGGTTGGGTTTGTCTAAAACCACCCAGGATAAAGAATCAGCCTGGTGCTGCATGTCAAAACAGTGTTTGGTCAAACGTGTGTTTTGTTTGGCACATCTAATGGTACTCTTATGTTCCTGTATGCGAATGCGTACTTTACGTGTGGTCATCCCAACGTACCTCAGATTGCAGGGGCACGTAATTAAGTAAATGACCCGTTCGCTATTACAGTTAGTGTGGTATTTGAGTACCCACGGTCTATCAGTACCTATATCAACATTTTTAGTTGGTCGTGTTTGGCCGCACACTGTGCATGAACCACAGGGATAGTGGCCTTGCACCGGTGGTAATTGCCACAGTGTGTTTGGTTGTGGTCTTATCTTCGGTGGTGGTCTTGTGTGCACTAGGGTATCTTTTAAGTTGGAACTTCTCTTAAAGGCAAACAAAGGTTTCTCTAATGTATGTTGGCCCTTATTAAGGATCTTCCAATTAGACAGAATGGACTTTTTTACTCTGGTGGAGAAGGTACTGAAGGTATTAACACATACCAGTCTTGTCTGAATTGGTTTATTGGGTGTAGTATCTAATAGAGCATCTCTGTTATTGTTAAGGGCATGTTTAAATGACCTTCTGACTAGAGCTCTAGGATATTGTCGATCAAGAAGGTTGTCTCTAAGTGTCTGTGCATGTTCTTTGTATTTCTCAATGTTTGAACAATTGCGTCTAAGCCTTAAAAATTGACCAAACGGAAGATTATCCCGAAGTGATTTGGGATGATAGCTATCGTAATGAAGCAATGCATTACGTGCCATAGGTTTGGTATAGAGCTCAGTTTCCAAATGCCCACCTGAAGGAAATATAGAGAGGTCTAAAAACGACAATTCGTTTTTACTGTATTCGCATGTGAAATTCAGAAATTCACTACGAGTATTAAGCCAGGAGTGAAAGGTCTTGATAGTGGCTTCGTCTCCTCTCCAGATAACAAAGATATCATCAATGTATCTCTTCCATACATGGATGTTAGCAAAAAAAGGATTCTCAGAGGAGAGTACAGTGTTCTGCTCAAATGTATGCATGAACAGATTAGCTAAACTCGGCGCGAAGGTACTCCCCATGGAAGTCCCGGACACCTGGAGATACAGTTGGGTTTCAAACAAGAAATAATTCTCCTTCATGGCCATAGTGGCACATTTCATGATGAATGATAGAGGTGTAATGGTGTCCGGAGCATTGATAGTCAGTAGATGTTCAATGGTGGCCAAAGTCTGATCCTGGGGAATACAGGTGTAGAGTGATTCCACATCGAATGATACAAGGTAATCCGTATCGGGGTCAAATGTAACCTCTCTGAGAAGTCTTAGGACATCCTTTGTATCCTGTAAGAAAGTAGGCATAGTTCGAACTAGTGGACGTAGGAAAAAATCAACGAACTGGGACAAAGGTTCCAATATGGAGCCGATGCCAGAGATGATAGGTCTACCAGGAGGTGGTCTCTGGGGTTTATGTATTTTCGGTAAAATATAGAAATACGGAATAACTGGTTCCTTAGTAAACAAAAATTCTGCTTCTTTTTGTGTGATCCATCCGTTGTCAGCAGCCTCTTTAGTCATAGAGGATATTATTTCTGCGAGCCTTTCTGTAGGATCTTGGTGTAACTGGCGGTAGGACGTATGCACACTCAACTGGCGCAAGCATTCTGATCTATAAGTAGTGGTGTCCATAAGCACAATGGCACCACCTTTGTCTGCCGGTTTTACAGTGATGGTATCGTCCGCCTTCAAAAGGCTCAGGGCCTGTTGTTCCCGTTTCGGGATGTTCTGATAGGTCCGAGAGGTATCCAATGTAATCTGATCCAAATCTTTCAGGACAGCTTTTTCGAACGTAACAACTTCTGTAGGTACTAACCCAGTCGGTGGGTTAAAAGTTGATTTTGGACAGAGATTAGTATTGTTGATTGCTTCAACGTTATCCACAGGGATCTTATCAGCAAAGAAAAAGTGAAGCCTCACTTTTCTAAAGAATTGATGAATCTCTTGCTGTAGTCTGAAGGAATCACCATGGTTAGTGGGGACGAAGCCCAGACCCCGTTCCAGGACGGTAGTTTCATCTTTTGACAGTGCTCATTGGCTTAGATTCACTACAAGGCTCAATCCCTGCTTGGGCCTGCTTTGACATTGTCTTTCTGGTTTACTTTTCTTACTTGATTGCTTTCCCGGACCCGTGGGTTCTTTGTGTATTCATCAACCTTAAATTGTGCCTGGGTCCCAGTCAACAGCAAACTGTTGTTTTTACATTGCTTATTACTTGGATGCTTTTTTGCATTAAAATTCTATAAATTCTTATCTCTGATTCATTTCACCCAATTTTATTTCTTTGGTATTATTTAGCTCATTACATATATATTTTTTCTAAATTGGATTGGGAATTTTATTTTGGATTCCTGACTTTAAAATTGCCAGTATGTCTTGAACTTAACTTACTCTTCTCTGGGAACTGCCTGATGTTTGTGGGTTGAGCAAAGTTTCTCAAGGAACTGTGTTTTGGCCAAACCAGATTGTGTTTATTATGTTGGTAGCGGTCACCCAAGTTGTGGTAGGTATGTATACTGTTCTGGACAAGGTAACTTATAAGGTGATAGAATCCAAGTGAATCCAACATCAGCTTAATAAACCACAGACGTCATCTAGCAAAATAATTCCTTCAGCCTCTTCTTGAAGTGTAGAAATCTAGATGTTTTGCTCATTTCCAGAACAAGATCATTCCACCAGCATGCTCCCAAAATTTGCATACATTTTCTCCAAAGAGTACAAAGGTACTCTGAAAGAGTACAAAGGTACTCTTTCAAAGGTTACAACCACCAGATACTCTTTCTCTGATGATCTCAGGGGCCTGTGGTGTTTACAGATTCTCAGCCTGGTTTTCTACTTTTTCGAACAGCTATGGCAAATTACTCTATAAATTGTAGTGAGCATCGGAAACTTTGTTCATTCTAACCCTCAGATCCAGTAAGCATGTGTAAATTTGTACTGGTATGATCTTGCAGGTTCAGGCATTCTAAAGCATGTGCTACAAAATTCAGTATTTTCTGTAAAAAAATTCAGCATTTTTGTTACCACCATTAAAGAAGGAAACACATTAATCAAATCTGGAGCCTATTATGGCTCTGGCTAGTGTGATTATTCACTCTTCTAGAAGATGGGCCAAAGGTTTCAATATCAATCAGATATAACTAAAACAGATATTAATCAAGTACCTGGCATGACCTAAAGTTGCTGTCATGCATGACCCCAAGGTTTCATGTGTATTAAAATACATTTTATTGGCAGACTCAATGACTTGTTGCTAGATTTTCTTTTGAGTGGTAACTGCTTCTATATCTTCCAGGAGACTGGTTTTCTGCCATTTCTGAGTTGCGGCCCATGATCGGCATTTAACCTTTTCAAAGTCCTCAGTGTACCACTTCTGAGAAGAGTAGCTTTTTCCCTAGCTATTCCATCTTTTAGAGAGTCAAGTTGATCACAAACCGTTAATATGGTGGAGATATCTATATGCAGTCAACCATCAACCGCCAACGAGGGAGAATGTGGTTGAGAAATTAAAATAAACCCTTCAAATCGAGTTGAACAAGTTTTTTTTTACTCTTTCTCCATACTTTTTCTGGAGCAACCTTCTATCTGTACCACATTTAAATAATATTCAAGAACACATAAAAGATGGACATGATCAGCCCTTGTGAAAACTGAGGGGAGCTATTTAATTAATGGGAAATGCCACATGTCAAGATCCAGTCTAATATACTACCCTTTTTCTTGGAATGGTATCATGGGCGCTCCTTTGAATCCAAAAGACTCTAAAGCATTTTAACCCCAAGTACTAAGAGGACTGATTATGTGTCATACACAAAATCAGCATTTCAGTCAAGTGCTTTTCAAATGCAGAAACTGAGCAACAAGGTCAATACACACAGATAATTACCCATGAATGCTTGTGGGTCAGAACAACCTTACAGGCTGCAGCCTCAAAGAAGGAGTAGATGCTTAAACATTTTGGGCCCGATTCACAGAACTAACTTACGACAAAATCCTAAACTTACTACCAATTTGGTATTCACAGAATGAACTTACTCATTTTGGTATTCACAGAATAAACTTACTCATTTTGGTATTCACAGAAGACACTTACACATTTTGTGTAACTTACACATTTTGTGTAACTTACTCATTTGTGTAACTTACTCATTTTGTGTAACTTACACATTTGTGTAACTTACACATTTGGTATTCACAGAAGGCACTTACTCATTGATGAGTAAGTGCCTTCTGTGAATACCAAAATGAGTAAGTTAATTCTGTGAATACCAAAATTGTTGTAAGTTCATTCTGTGAATACCCAAATGATAAGTTCATTCTGTGAATACCAAAATTGTTGTAAGTTCATTGTGTGAATACCCAAATGTGTAAGTTCATTCTGTAAATACCAAAATTGTTGTAAGTTCATTCTGTGAATACCCAAATGTGTAAGTTCATTCTGTGAATACCCAAATGTGTAAGTTCATTCTGTGAATACCAAAATTGTTGTAAGTTTAGGATTTTGACGTAAGTTAGTTCTGTGAATCAGGCCCTTTGTTTCAGTGAAAATACTCTTCTACTCTCTTATTTTTGAAATGCACTGTGGTGAATGCCTGGGTTTGAGGGGGCATTGTTGCCAGGTTGGGCAATTTCCCACTCAAATGTGCTATTGTATTTTCATTTTTCTGGGAAGAAACTCAGCTGGCAGGTTACTTTTCTGGCGCTTATTTGTGCCCTATAAGAAGAGTGTTTAGCTTCATGCAATGGTTTCTTGTGTCAACCATATAGTTAGTCATGCATCAGCCCTCCTGCTCTGAGCAAGCTGAT
The DNA here is from genome assembly GCA_963921515.1 of Calotriton arnoldi. Taxonomy (NCBI): domain Eukaryota; kingdom Metazoa; phylum Chordata; class Amphibia; order Caudata; family Salamandridae; genus Calotriton; species Calotriton arnoldi. The sequence continues at coordinate 292,901 of CAWUFW010007638.1, forward strand.
GAACATGGCAGATGAGTGCCACTGCCTGCCACCTATCCCACCCCAGGCCAAGGCATCCATCAGCAGACAGACAGGGCCCGATTCACAGAACTAACTTACGACAAAATCCTAAACTTACTACCATTTTGGTATTTACAGAATGAACTTACTCATTTTGGTATTCACAGAATAAACTTACTCATTTTGGTATTCACAGAAGACACTTGCACATTTTGTGTAACTTACACATTTTGTGTAACTTACTCATTTGTGTAACTTACACATTTTGTGTAACTTACACATTTTGAGTATTCACAGAAGGCACTTACTCATTGATGAGTAAGTGCCTTCTGTGAATACCAAAATGAGTAAGTTAATTCTGTGAATACCAAAATTGTTGTAAGTTCATTCTGTGAATACCCAAATGTGTAAGTTCATTCTGTGAATACCCAAATGTGTAAGTTCATTCTGTGAATACCCAAATGTGTAAGTTCATTCTGTGAATACCAAAATTGTTGCAAGTTTAGGATTTTGACGTAAGTTAGTTCTGTGAATCAGGCCCACAGAGTCTGAGAAGCCTCTCACTCACACACACGGACACACGAGGTGCTCTCAGATCCTTTCACACATGCCGGTCTAAGGGGCATATCAACAATACACGGCAATAAATATCGTAAAGCGCGCTTAGCGCTTTTTTATTTATTGCCGTCTATCGCTGGAATTTATTGCCCGGTTAGCGCGTTATTAACAACGCGTTTCTCCAGGGCGATAAAATTCCAGCGATAGGGGGGAAATGGCAAAAACATAGCTGGAAAACCAGCGTTGATCTCCGGAATACGGCGATAACCTTGCTGATACGACCCTGTGGTCGTATCACCATAATCCACCCCCAATGTAAAACATACATAACTCATGTTTTTTGCAGACGTCTGGAAGCAGCGTTAAGGGCGAGTTAGCGCTGAAAAGAATATCGCTACGCCGGACGGGGCTGCGTTGTAAATATCGCAAAGCCCTGTTAGCGATATTTCACAATGAAGTTTCACGAGGCACGCCCACCTTGCATCTCATTAGGGATGCAAGGCGAGGCGGCAAGAAACCGGGCGCTAATGCAAGGAAACACGCGCTAGCGTGTCCTTGTAGATAGAGCGATAATAATATCGCCGCTTTTCGCCCGAAAATGGACGCTAAAGAGGCGATAATATCATCGCCAGCCCTTGCTAATATGCCCCAAAGTTTGCTGCAAATCCAAATAAGGTAACATCGCCCTTAGTAGTGTTTAGTGGTTAAAAGGCAGTCAGTCTGTAGTAGCACCTGAAAGTGCTAACAATGACAGCCCAGGTTGAATCATGTTGACTGCCTCTAACTCCCTCACCCTCTGCATAAAACACCCTTCCATGTGATTCTGAGTGACTCTCATGTGTCTCCTCGTGCTTTCCCTTTGTGAACAGACAAGGTGGGTCTGCTGCAACTCGTAGGCCATCCAGGCTCCAAGCAGTCAGAATATCTGAAGAGTGAGAAGTCACTCGCTCACTCTGTGAGTGAGATGGCCTTCAGACCAGGTGAGGGAGAGTGAGAGGAAGGCCAGTGGGACTGAAGCTCAGAGCAGGGAGAAGGAGTCTCCAGCTCCTAGATGTGGGCCTCTGCTAGGTCAACCCGGGCCTGCCTTTGGCTCTGTGTGAAGGACAGACAGATTGCCAGGGCCAAAGTATCACTGTGCTTTGCCTGCTCTGCCCTCCCCCTTGCCCACAGGGCAGCATATTACCTGACTGCCACCGGCGATGTAAGTGGCACCCACCACCTGCAGTGGCTGTTACCTGATCCAACCGAAATACCAACCAGTTAGGATCAAGTGAGCCACTGTGTGATGTGAGTGAGGCATAAAAAATTATACTACTATGCAATGCAATATCCTCTTTGGTGGGTGTAGTAAATTGGTCACAAACAAGCTCAAATGCCTTCTGCTTAATGATACTGCCAAAATGAATCCGCATGAGCTGCTTTCCAATAAGTCTGAGTCTTAGTTTTCAACAATAGGAATAATTTATGTGCACTAATTGTGACACATTAAATACACCACATTCTGTAAGCAAAAGGACTGGAAACCAAGATGTTACACGAAAATAAAAGCATTTTCTTTTGCTTTCCATCCGGACACCTATATCTCTAAAATACAAATATACCATAATTTTCCGTGTGAGCATTCATTACATTCGCATAATCTTTCCACCAAAAGTAACATAACAACTTTGAAATATATTGCATTAATTTGTTTCTTTGTGCAATATTTTCTTGAACATAATCTATGCTGGAAAGAAGCATTACATACATATTTAACAATATAGGGATATTTGCACTTCTCTAAAAATACTCTGCAGTCTTCCTCCTTGTGATGTTTCATCTGTTAGTCATGGAAAGATACAGAAGATCAGCAAGCCAGGCAGATTTAACGAATTCACTATATTTTCCTATTTTACAGAGAAAGAAATGACTACGGGGCATATTCACAAGGACTTATCTCCGAGTTATCGCCACCTTAACGCAACAAAAGTGGAGATAGATTTAACGCCCCATTCACAAGCGGTTGCAAACTGCAGACAACGCAAGTATTCCTGTGATAACTGCCTCAACATTTACCTCCACGGGTGACACCATCAACTAACCCTAATGAGATGCAGAGTAGGCGTTCCCGTGCAAAAACACACCAAAACACCACTACACCACTTTCACAACGAACTGCCAGATCTGCGATGCGAACCAAAAACAGGCGATAAGCCGCGGTAGCAACAGGGAATTAACAACTGCCTTCTGCTGGTGTTAAGCAGGACGACTACCTGCAGTATGAAAGGGAGCCCAGGCCAGAGCCACATCTGAAGACCCACAGATGCCATGGAGACAATGATCATGCAGCACGGAGACCCAAGAGGGCCACAACACCCACCGCCACCACTCCCAGGCCCACCCCCTGGCCCCCCCCGGACAAACACATACCGTGCACGACACAAGAGCCACAAAAAGCGCATGACGTCGCACAATGACAAACACAAAATCAGAACGTGTGTCATGCGCACATCAAAGGAGCGAGACACAGAGAAACAGAGAAGGAAAGAAAGGCAGAGAGAGAAAGAGAGGGAGGGAAAGGAAGGGAGAGGGAGAGAGAGAGAAGGAAAGGAAGGGAGAGGGAGAGAGAGAGAGAAGGAAAGGAAGGGAGAGGGAGAGAGAGGGAAAGGGAAAGGAAGGGAGAGGGAGAGGGAAAGGAAGGGAGAGAGAGAGAGGGAAAGGAAGGGAGAGGGAGAGAGAGAGAGAAGGAAAGGAAGGGAGAGGGAGAGAGGGAAAGGAAGGGAGAGGGAGAGAGAGAGAGGGAAAGGAAGGGAGAGGGAGAGAGGGAGAGGGAAAGGAAGGGAGAGGGAGAGAGAGAAGGAGGGACACTGCCGCCTCCGCGCACCCTGGCACCACTGCTCACCTGCTGCCACCGGTGTGTCTCCAACCACGTGCCGGTATACACTGCAAGCCACCAGGTCTGCAATCTGTAATTGAGGCCAGAGTCAATCATGGCAGAGTCCATCACACTGCACACGGCAACAACGCCTGTCAGTCGTGCGCATACATGCAGCCGCACCCTACCCCCTCCCGCCAGCCAGCGCTGGCTGTCCGCACTTGCGCACCCAGGCCCCACTGCTCACCTGCCGCCAACGGTGTGTCCACCAGTGGGCACACCACATGCCTGTGCAAGCTCCAGGCCCAGGTACCGCCACCATGGCATGCTCCACATCATGCGGACCTGCACCGCGGCCCAGCAGGTCCCACACATGACGCTGAGTTCTGAGGCATCAATGGCAGAGAATACATCAGTGCACACGTCATCATCGCAGGCTGCACACCCGCTCAGCAATTTCGGTGCCACTAACCCTGTGCAACCCCAGTCAGCGCCACGTGGTGGTAGGCCCGTGACGGCCGCAAGGCTCCGGGTGCCACTAACCCTGTGCAACCCCAGTCAGCACCACTTGGTGGTAGGCCCGTGATGGCCGCATGGCTCCGGGTGCCTCTAACCCTGTGCAACCCCAGTCAGCGCCGCGTGGTGGTAGGTTCGTGACGGCCGCATGGCTCCGGGTGCCACTAACCCTGTGCGCAACAACTCATGGGCCCTTTATGATTGAGTATCATGGAACGTCCTTCATCCAGTCACCACCGGCAGAGGGGAATGTGACGTTGTCTGCCCCTTATATTGGCGGGGTGACATGGCCCGTGACGCCTGTGCCGGATGGGTGTGGTGTGCGTGCAAACTTGCCCTCAGGGAGTGGCCGTGACATGCTGACAACTAGACCAGCGACCTGCAGACCACTAGCGTGTAAACCTGCGACATGTAGCTATGTGGCCCCCCCCTCGGAGCGTAAGCGGAGTGGTCTGGCCTGGCGTACGCCGGACCAGCGCAGGGCTTGCAATAATGACTCGGGGGCTCTGGGCGTGGTTCAGTCCATGTCCGGACAAGGAAGTGACTAATGCGTGTGTCCCTGTTGTAGTGTGTACGGCACCCGGAACGCAATCCGCAATGTAGCACACTGTGACTGGAATCCCACTAGATGAGCATCATTGACGTTAGGGGGAATCACTGACCCTACATTCATCCACACATTCATACATGAATGATGAAAGACATGACACAGCAGTGCGTTTCTGAATGTTTAATGCACATCCAGTGGAGTTTTGCAGCTGGAGCAGTACAGGGCCATGCCAACCCCACTTCACAATATGGGCCCGTGGAGGGCCAGCCAGAGTCCATCGGGGAATGACAAGTACAGCGGAAGAGGAAGGGTACAGTCAGCAGTGTGGTCGCCGTGTCATTGGTCACCAAACAGGATATGGCAGTCCATGTCGCGGTCCAAGGTGAGTGCAGCAGAGTGTATCGAGGGTCAGTGGAAGGTCATGGGGCGATGTGCGGCACCAAGCAGCAACAGGCCAGGTGGCGGAAATGAATGCTAGTGCCTCCTTCTGAACTCAAGCCCATCCACGTCCTCGTCCTCGGATGTGTGCCCTGCCCCACCTGTGGGTAGTGCAGTTCCGGCTGCAGCACTGTGTGCCACTGACACATCAGGGGCCGGAGGTGGATTGTCGGCCGCACTGTGTGGCAGTGACACATCAGGTGCCGGAGTGGAAATGCCTGCCACACTGTGAGGCACCGACACACCAGGGGGCGGAGATGTGGATGGTGTAGGGGCAGCAGCATTCATCTGCGCCACGCCTTGTGGCAGCAATGCCATGATGAGGACATGCAGGGCATGGTAGATCCCAGCTACATTTCGCTGATGTGCAGCGGTGGCTGCCATCCTTTCCGCCTCCATCCGCACCATGTCCTCCATGAGCCTCCGCATGTGTGCCATCTCACGGCTGAGATCGCTGGAGCCACTCTGTGCGGACAGGTGTTCTTGTCTCCGAGTCATGACTCCAGCGATGTCAGCCAGGGCTCGTTGGAGACCATGGAGCGGCGTGTGGGTGTCCGTTAGGGACTGGAGGTGGTCCCTGATGGGACTCAGGCACCCATGGATGGTGTCAAGTTTGGTAGCCATGAGGTCGAACCCCACCCGCTCAGCCATCTCCCTCTGGACCTCCAACACACGGCGTTGGAAGGCCATGTGTTGTCGGGGGGTCCTGGGAGACAGTCTGGGTTGTGGGTGCCTCCTGCTGGGTGTTTTGTGGAGTGGGTGGGGTCTCCTCAATGCAGCTGGGCTGCCCTGGTCCTGGAGGTGATTGGCGGATGAGTTCAATGATGTCTTGGAGGGCTTGGGTGTCGATGCTGGTGGTGTCCTCCTCGTCATCAATGAAGAGTGGCTGGGACTGCTCTGCAGGAGGTGTTGACAGTGCCCCTGCAATGTGAAGGGGAGATGCTGTGTTACAATGTGTCCACATGTATGTGGCCGCATGATACATGCTCACATTCAGACAGCATGGCAAAGTACATTGTGACAGTGTGTAGATCAGGGCCATGATCCTGAGTCATTGTGGGTTTGCACTGTGCTCTGCTTGGTTGTGCATGTGTGCCATTGTGGCCATCTCCTCCCGTCCCCCCAGTACCTGGTGGTTACTCACCCTGTTGCTGTTGTGTTGTGTCATGTCAAGCAGTGTCCGGTGCCCCGACTCCTGCCATGGTCTCCACACTGATGACTGTCGACACCAGCTCCTCCATGTCATCCAGCTCCAGCTGTGGCGCTGGGCTCCCACCTCCAGTCTGCATTGCTGCCTTCTGGTTGCCTGCGAGTTTCTCCTTGGTCTTGCGCTTGATGTCAATCCATCGCCTCTTGACCTCGTCCATTGACCACTTGTGCTCTCCGACAGCATTCACCTTGTCCACGATGGACCGCCATAATCCATTTTTGGTGCCCAATGACACATTGGAGGCGACGAACAGTTGTTGATGCCGTGACCAGGTTCCTATTCTCCTGCGGACTAAACTTCGTCTTCCTCTTCTTCTTGTCCTTGCCCTTCCCTGTCACCGAGGTCCCAGGCTGGTCGTCTGGGGTGCTTGTGGGGTTGCGCTCGTCCTTTGCGCCTGCTCCGGCTGCCTCCATGGTGCTTTGGTGTTGGTCATTTTGTGTTTGTGTGTTTTTTCTCCTTTTGTAGTGATTTTCCCACCTGCCGTGTGTGTATGGCAGGCCTGGCGCTGCTTATCGCTTATTTCCTCATCGCGAATGGGCTCATCGCACGTTTTTTGGTGTTGGGGTTTGTGTTTTTGACTCCGTCGCGGTGGTTGTTTCGCGGACGTTGGCCGCGTTTTCGGAGGACTATCGCATAGTACCGCCGTGTTGTGAATTCCAGGTTAATACAGGGTTATTTTCCCGCGATCGACTGTGATGTGTAAAGTTGTGTTAACATTTTTTGGTGATGTTTAGCACACGTTCTTGTGAATATCCCCCTACGTGTTTATTTGTCATGAAGTTTTAAGGCCTACTGTGTTAGAAACTACAAAATGATGCCAGATGCATATCAAATTTATTAATTCGCTTCCTGACTAAAGATGTGATGTAGACCTACTGCCTTTAGATCCATACGCCTGGAAAACGTGGTGGCATTCGTGATGGCCCACTTAGAATAAATTAGTTTCCCTCGTTTGCCCAGTGTCCATACCTTTGTGTCCATACTTTTTAGCATGGTATCTTTAACGGCAAAGGCTTAACATTCCTTTGAAGGAAAAAAGGGTCTTCACAGCTCTGAAAAGCTAAAGCCTAAAATGTGTTCTACTGGTTTGCCTTTATAGAATATGAGGGAACAGACGAATGACAACCCCATGTGCACTTTTGGGTGGGACCTCGCCTTATGGGATTTTAGTCCACATGCCTAATAGTGCTTCCCATTGCATTTAGTGTGCAGTGAAGCAAAGCGTACATAGCTGCCAAGTTTTCCATGTCCTTGTTTGACTAGCTGCTCTAATCGGTGTTCTCTCTGTGCATTCTATGGCTTGTAATTTACATGTCCCAGAATGTAACGAAGAAGCCTAGACTGAGCAGCCAGCCCAGCAGTGCTTAATTTGTAAAATATGAAGTGCAGGTGCTCAAATGTTTGTTTGAGGCCACACCTACTTTTCTTCGGCTCCACCCATTTTCTCCACTGGCTCCATCCACTCTTTTAGCTCCACCCACATCCTCAACTGGCACTGCTAAAAGTCAGATGTAATACCCGATCGATCTGAATTTCAGCAAGGGATGGAGTGCGCAGTAGTGTAATTCTTGGTACCTAACCTCTCTCCCTCTGTTACCCCAAAAGCGTTTTTTTATAGTTTTCAAATGATCCGACCCCCCACCATAAAGGTTTGGTAGTGCCCTGCTTCCTCCATCCTGTCAGTTCTTGAAACTCCTACCTTCGTTTGCTGATGTAAAATCTTTATTACAACAAATGGGTGTCAGTAGGGATGGGAACGTCATGAAGCTTGTGGTGCGAGTAGGACTTGTATTATCGTGGTCTGTGCTTCATTTGTCTGCCCCTCCCCTGCCTTATATTAGTATGCCCTGCTCACTTCTCCTCTTTTCCTATCTTTTTCTACTAATTAGACCCGCTATCCCGCTATTCTGGATTTGATATTTCTGGCTCAGAGTTCCCGGAGAGTGTGTGATTTATTACCATTGTTTGTGTGTCTTCCTAATTAGAGCTAGTCAGTCTCTCTGATCTTTTACTAAAAGTGCATTCAATGTGCCCCTTATGTTCGTGACCACCCTCAAATTAGCAAGTTTCCCGGGCAATGTGTGTATATCTTCTGCTTCTTTCAACTTTTTGAAAAATATATGTTTTTATTATTTCACAACAAGAAGTGAAGGCTGGCAAATAACATATATTGTGGGTCTTACTCTTCACAGGTGCAGTACATTGACATAACATTAACCACAGTTATATCATATACGATGATATAAGTATATTCCCCGTAACTTCTTCGGTACAGAGGGTCATGGGGGGGGGGCAGTGAAATCGTCAGCTAGCATTGCAGGGAACCTAGGAGAAAGCAAACATAACTGCCACATGGACGTTTGGCTGTTACTGCCAGTTCAATCAGCTTGCCCCTTAATGCCACCTTCAGGGCCTACCATAATGTTTAACGTGGACTCGTGAGCAGAACTGGTCGTGAGGGAGCACTTAGGGTAGGCAGTCACAGTAGGAAGAGGATGAAGTGTGGGCAGGCCCGCCGCCCGAGCCTCAAACCTGAGAGTGTGCGTGCAACACTTCACACTTTGCAGCAGAACTGTGAGGTGACGACGTGTGTCCCCTGTCCCGCGCTGCAGGCAGGGCTCGGAAAGGACCACGGCACGGACGCAGCAGGAGCAGCAGTCTCTGACACTGATGCATTCATACATGGGCCACCACGCTCACCAAAAAGACAGTTTGGACTTAGGCTGGCAAAGCCAGGCCAGGGCTGGCGGGGCAGCCAGGCAATAATATGATGGCAATGGCATATTGGCAATTAAAATTTGGCATCGCTAGTTGCAGTGTTTAGCAGCGCTGCGCTAGGTTAGTTTATTAATACACTGTCTACTCTACTTAACTTACCGTTACTTGTGGTGGGCGGCAGGCCGGCGCAGGGACTCGGGACACGACGACGCGCACACACAGCCAGCCTGCAGTGCAGTGAGTGCACACTACTCAACACGCCACGGTCTAGTGTCGTCGGGTGTGGGGTCGACCTGGCGATGACTCATCACTCGTCGTGGTGGCAGTGGCACCATGGCAGGCCGCAGGTGGTATCGTCGTGCTGCGCGCTGCGGTGGTTATGCTGGGGCGTGGCAAACTGGCAATGTGAAAAAATCTGCGCACGTTGCCGCCCGCAGCGCACAGCCCCCTACCATAACCAAAAATCCAGCCCAAATCTCAGCCCGCCCACCCACAGGCAAGTTAGTGGCACTGTCTGCCTGGCAACACTGAAGCACTAAGGTAGGGCCGCGGCACGTAGCGCAGTGCGCGCGCCGCCCTGCCATTATTATATTTAAATGTATTTGGAATGAAATGAATGAATCAATGAATAAGGTATATTATTTGAGTATATTCGGACATTTTTCTTTGCGTGTGTATATGGCAGGCTATAGTGATAGGCTTCTCATGTGTCTGTCACAGTCACTGCTGCGCAGGTTCCGTTTTTGAATCACGTTTATTTGTGTATATTCGGACGATGGACATTTTTCTTTGCGTGTGTGTGTAATATGGCTATAGTGATGATACTAGTCCTTCTCATGTGTCTGTCAGTGTCACACTGCCGTTTTTGAATCACGTTTGCAGTCCTGCACGTTTGGTTCATGGAATTTTTTAACAAGGCAGCCCAGCGCTGACTACTCTGACTCACTCGAGTCGGGCATCCAAAACACGCCGGCCTGCGGCTGCCGCTGCGGCTGCTCAAAGGAATTGAAAAATGTGATGTGCGTCACTGCGTGTGCGCAGCAGATGCGTGTGTAGACTGAGACTCATAGACCCGGCCCTGTCAATTAAGTGCCGGTGCTAAGCACCGGCAAGCACCGGCACAAATTAAGCCCTGCAGCCCAGCATAGACTGGGAGGAATGAGGCTGGCGGAGCATCAGTGCTCTGCAATGGAGGCAAGTTGGTCTCCTAGATTGTTTCCGCACTTCTATTGATGATGCAGCAGTAATTTATTTTTACACCTACATGTACTGTGCTCCTAAGTGTAATTTCGGTTTCTAAAAGACTTATCATGCAGTTGCTGTTATTTTAGCAAGGATGTTGTTTCTCCTAAATGTGACTTTCTGTTAATTTCGGTCCCACATTGTTGCTGTGATTTGCACTAAAATGTGAATTTTACACCGAAGTTTTATGTGTGCTCTGATAGTGTGTCCCACACCTGTTGATGTGGCCCCATGAATAACATGCTCCTAGAAGACGTTTTGCACCTAAATGTAATGTATCCATAAAAATGTTTCCAAACCGACTCTGATGTTGCACAAGGGAAATTCTGCATCCTAATGTAATTCTGCACATACAGTTCTTCTAAATTGGATCCCTCAATGCAAATCACTTTGTGCCAATGGTGATTTTGCTCCCCTAAATGTGATTTTGCACATAAATGCAATTTGTCCACCTAAATGTTTTCTAAACACATGCTGATGCTGATGTTGATGTTGCAGCAAGGGTAATTTTGCACCTCAATATGTTATCAACCAAATGTAATGCCATATTAATATGCACCTTCTATTTACAAACTGCATTTTGTAGTACGTTTAGTAATACTACAGTAACATTACTAACCAGTGGCAGCCAGCACGGATTGGGGGTGGGAGGTGAGGCGGGGGGAAGCGGGTGTAAAAAAGAATGAAAAAACGTACCTTCTAGCCCCTTCTTCCCCACGTCTCTCTTCCATAGTCCCTGCGGCCGGAACAGGAAGCACACATTTATGCTTTCCATAGCGAATCACAACTCTGCATGCAGTGTTGTGATTGGTCTGAGAACCATGGTTCGGGGCTCAGACAGGCAGTGGGAGCCTAGGATGTTCTTCACCCAGGCTGTAATACAGCCTGGGTGGAGAACATGCAAAGTGTGCATGAATGTTTGGCCGGCCCGAGATAGCCGGCCAAACATGCATGTGCACTTTACAGAGTGCACTCAACACTCCTCCCCCTGCTCTGAGAGCCGAGCAGCCCAACCCTACCCACAAAGCTGCAGCAGCAGGACAAAAAAAAAATGATAATAATGTCGAGTTATTATCATTTTATTTTTCCTTTATTTCACTGCTAAAATGCAGTGGGGCAACGCTTGAGATGCCACTGTTACTGACATACTACAAAATGTGATTCACAAACATACATGCAGGGGTTTCACGTCCGTCTCGCCTGTTTTTTTCTGTGTGAATATTTCAGCCCAACTGCAAAGTAAATATGACTGAGAGCCTTGTTTACCTTCTGCAGATTTTCTTCATTGTCCTTGTAAGATTTTATTGAAAGGCTAGGATCTCAACCCCAAAATGTTTATGATAGTCTATGTGAAATCCGGTCCTGTGACCTGGGAGAGGGCAATCAAAACAGTTCAGTTACTGTGTTTGCACATTCAGGATTGGCATCTTAACACACTTTAACACATGACTCACATATTAACACATGACCCACGTGTTTTCAGGTTTGTCCCTTCACTTATGTTGTACATGGTTTCAGCAATTTCGGGCATTCACTCAGGAGCCCCCACGGACCCCTGCCTCCCGCACATCTTACACAGAGCCGCCGCCATCGCACCAGAAATACGACACACCATCAAAACCACCTTTGAAATCAGCATCTTTCCCGATGAGTGGAAATGCGCAGAAGTCAGACCCCTACTCAAGAAGCCCTCAGCAGATCCTAAGGACATCAAGAACTACCGACCCATATCCCTCCTCCCCTTCACGGCCAAAGTCACAGAGAAGACCGTCAATGTCCAACTAACGAAATTCATCAAAGATAACTCCATCCTCGACCCCTCCCAATCCAGATTCGCAGCAACCACAGCACCGAGACCGCCCTACTCGCTGCCACAGTCGACATCCGCACCCTCCTCGACCAAGGACACACCACAGCCCTGATTCTACTCGATCTCTCTGCGGCCTTCGACACCGTCTCCCACCGCATACTCACCACCAGACTCCACGACGCCGGCATACAGGAAACCGCTCTCGACTGGCTCCGCTCCTTCCTCACCGGCAGAACCCAAAGAATCAGACTTCCACCCTTCTTCTCCGAACCCACAGAAATCAACTGCGGAGTACCCCAGGGATCATCACTCAGCCCCACGCTCTTCAAGATCTACATGGCCCTCCTCGCCGCCATCGTCAGACAACACGGACTCAGCATAGTATCCTACGCCGACGACACCCAGCTCATCCTCTCCCTCACCATGGACCCCATCACCACCAGACTCAACTTCCAGGAAGGAATGAAAGACTTTGCATCCTGGATGAGCAGCAGCTGCCTGAAGCTCAACTCGGAGAAGACAGAGGGCATGGTCCTCGGACCTTACCCCTCGGCATGGGACAACACCTGGTTGCCCACCGCCCTCTGCAGCCCCCTCACCCCCACGAACCACGCCTGAAACCTCAGCATCATACTCAACTCCTCCCTCTCCATGACCCGACAGATCAACGCCGTCGCCTCCACCTGCTTCAACACCCTCTGCATCCTCCGGAAGACCTTCAAATGGATCCCCCCCGAATCAAGGAAGACCGTCACCCATGCACTCATAACCAGCAGACTGGACGACGGAAATGCCCTCTACGCCGGGATCAACAAGTCTCTGCTCCTCAAACTCCAGACCATACAGAACAACGCAGTCAGACTATTCCTCGGCATCCCTCGACACAAACACATCACCCAACACCTGCAAAACCTCCACTGCCTCCCCGTCGAAAAAGAGTAACTTTCAAGATACTCATCCATGCCTACAAATGCCTCCACAACACCGGACCCCAATATCTCAACAACATAATCTCCTTCCATGCACCCAAGAGGAACCTCCGATCCCCCGACCTCGCCGAACCCCTGCGCATCCGCAGAGCAAGAACGGGTGGAAGAACCTTCGCCTACATCGCGGCCAAAACTTGGAACGAGCTCCCGATCAACATCAGATGCGCCCCAACCTGCACATCTTCAGGAAGACACTCAAGACCTGGCTCTTCAACTGACCGGAGCTGCTCCCCCCCCAGTGCCTTGAGACCCTCATGGGTGAGTAGTGTGCTCTAAAACCCCTGATTGAGTGATACAGAGATAGAAATATTATTCTCTGTGCAAGTGACTTACAAAAGTGAAGTACACAAGGTTTGCATTCCTATTTGGGAACATTTTTGTAGCTGTATAGTGTGTCCATCTTCATCATTCCTGCACCAAGTCAAGCCTAGCCTGCTGTAATGAGCTGTGTATCTCCTGCACCCCTGGTGGTGGCCCTTTTGTGCAGGGGCAATTGCAGGTCAAGTGTAAATTGCAAACCTACAGCACATTTTGTGTAACTGATGATTCATTTTGTGGGTTTGGGCATGAGCAAAATGGGGTTTTCTCTGTCTGTAACAGTATGTAGAGAAATCAGTGTTGATCTGTCCTTTATTATTTAATTGTGTATGGTAATTGCTGGGGATTCTTATATTACTCATGAATCAAAAGTATACTGCTGCTTTCATTAAAAGCAATGCACCTTATAAATAATATCAGAAAACTATAATTCTTGAAATATAAAGGGTCTTACATGCTAATGTTTTCTGTTAAAAAAGCATGTAATGTATAAAATTACATTCTTTGTGACTGCAAAATCAGAAGTCTCAATGTATAAAGGAAACATCACAATTCAAAATTGTATTTGTGAGTCACAGTGTACACTTAAACATCCATTACATTTGTTTTTTAAAAGCGGTCCCGAAATGGGAACCCCTTTTCTTACAATTCACAATGGAATTTACTAATGGTTTGGAACAGTAATTGAGGCATTTTGCAATTTAGAATGTGTTAATGGATGTCTCCTGTCTCTTTAATACCATTATTCCTGCATTACTAGTCCTTTTGGTAGGAATCACAAACGTAATCCTGCTTCAATCGTGTATCTGAAGCAGGAGCCTTAATCCTACTGAAGGTCCATTTGAGCTGCAATGGAGCCGTACATCTAATGCATCTAGTGCAGCACAAAATAAGCTCATGGTTGCAGGCCAGTCGCTGTGCGAGCAATGTGACTATTCGGCCACCCATGAATTTGTACACCATGCCCAAAGGTCTTAACTTGTGAGCAAAAATAAGACTACTGTCATTTTTTGAGACGAGTGATAGTGATTACAGTGATGACATTTTAGATGATCTATTGACTTCCCAACCATCTCTATATAACATCATTCAACAGGCTGGAGGGAATCAACAGCCTGTAGTCACAGGATCAGAGTCTTCCTGAGAGAGGATTACCCCTTGTAACACCAGGTCCACCATTAGGAGCTCCGAGTACTTCTGTCATTATCACAGCACAGGTACATCCACAGTTACAACAATTCCCTGCAACTCCAAGTGCTGGTGTGACCTTAGATTCAGGAGCATAACTCAGAATGGGAGCAACTCCTATATTGAGGGTTCCCTTTGTAGAGGTTGAGGAAAGTACTGAGTGGAAAACCCCAGAAAGTGATGCCCTTTCAATGGCGCTGGATGTTTTGAGACTAATAGCAAAATTAGAGGAAATTGTCAAAGGAACATGAGTTGGCATTGATAGATAGGTACAATGAATAGGAACTCTTGGTCCGGTGCAAAGAAGCTGCTAGGTGTGCTTGTGAGACTCATGCAGTTTGGCAGGGAGCAGTCACAAAGTTTGGGGTCAATTTGCCTAAGAGTCTGAATCTATGGACAAGTTTCAGGATGAAGCAAACACAAGGAGACGACGGACGGAGCGCTGAAAATTTTCAGACACTCACCCCCAGTCACAGATCTGGGTTGAATCCATCATCATTCTTTAGCTCACTTCACCACCTCAGTTCAGACCCAGCTATATTCAAATCAGTCTTGAGCCTGTGCCTCATGGGAACAGTCCAGCCCGAACTACCAAGCCAGGTCTTCCCTGAACCAGAAACAATCATCCTGGGACCGGTTTCTGGGTAACACCCTTCATCAGCCAGACTAGCTTGAATCCAGTGGCAAAGTGAGCAAGGGACCCACGTCTGGGCATACCCTGCCAACTTAGGGCGAACAAAGCAAACACAAGGAGATGATGGACGGAGTGCTGAAACTTTTCAGACACTCACACCCAGTCACAGATCTGGGTTGAATCCATCATCATTCTTTAGCTCACTTCACCATCTCAGTTCAGACCCAGCTATATGCAAATCAGTCTTCACCCTGTGCCTCATGGGAACAGTCCAGCCCGAACTGCCAAGCCAGGTCTTCCCTGAACCGGAAACTAGCATCCTGGGACCAGTTTCTGGGTAACAACCTTCCTCATCCAGGCTAGCTTGAATCCAGTGGCAAAGTGAGCAAGGGACCCACGTCTGGGCATACCCTGCCAACTTAGGGCGAACAAAGCAAACACAAGGAGATGATGGACGGAGCGCTGAAACTTTTCAGACACCACCCCCAGTCACAGATCTGGGTTGAATCCATCATCATTCTTTAGGAATCACTGACATAATACCGAAAGTCACATTATCGAATTGCAAATATTTCGACGCAAAAATATCGATATCAAAAATATCGATGTTGCATACTTAATTATAAAAATACACAAATATCGATACCACAATATCGTGATACAACTATATCGACAACACAAATATCGCACACATAAATATCGCAATACAAAATATCGACGTTTATAAATAAATATAGGACATGTCTAAAATATCGACTTCAAAAATATAGACATCAATATTATCGTTTTTTTCAGTATATCGACAATTTAATAATACATTAAAACAATTACTTTAAACACCATAAATACAGTAAATTGCATAAACATACATATCACATTAAATTGAACCAAAAACATAACTATCAAAATTATAACAACATAAATAAATAATAACATAATAAATACACTAATAATAACATTTTTAAATATATACTTGCAACATATTCAAACATTGTAATACATCTTATATATATTTTATTAAAATATAATTAGTTCAACGTCTCCTTCCTCACCCAAAAAAAATAAATTACTCTTAATTAGCATTTTCCATATAAGGAAAACAATTCCCAAACCAAGAAACAAAGTAAAAATTAACCAATAGAAATACAGAAGATCGAAATAAACCAATGAAATTCAACAAACAATTAAAAAGACACTATATAAACCAAGAAAAATCAGTCTTATTTTACACCTTAAACCAAAATAATTAAGGAAGGCGAGACTCTGCCGGATTTTGACCACAATCAAAGACTGCATCAAAATAAAGCCTAATACACTTAGGAAAAAGTAAGTAAATTACCATTTCTAAATAAGCAGTTAAATTAAAATGTAACACAGATTTCAATTGCTAACTAAATTTACTAACTTATATATTTTATCTCTTTATATTTCCACTACAGATATTACTCCAAAGAACGAGAAAAAATAATTTACCTCGCAAAAACAGCTCACTAACAAAGTAAGTATACTTTAAAAAGCCTTTGTAAAATATCACTAAAATGCAACTAAACACCTAGGGGCCGATTCCGATTCGGGCCGGAAAACGTACCGACCGACTTGGTACGGGAAAATAGTCCGACCGACACATACCGGCGCTGCCCGACCTGCGTAGTACGATGAAATGCATGTGAATCACGACCGACTCGTACGGAACACAAGCCGAACGACCGAACCGCACGGAAACCAGCTATACGGCCGGGAAACTACGCGAATCGAACCGACCGACACGCACCATGAATGAACCCGACCTAAACGTACCCGCGAACTCCGACCTGCGCAGTACGATGCAATGCATGGAAAACCAGACCGAGTCGCACGGAGCCCAAGCCGCACTACCGACACGCATACAAAACCGAGCCGAAGCAACCCAATACTCCGCGACCGACGCGTACGCCGCACATGAAACCTAGCAGAAACACAGCGTGAACGACTCGGAGAAGCTCGCACGAGACAACTGCAGCGTCCTACTCGGTCACAAGAACGTCTCCTACATGCCCCAAAGCTACAAAGGAAAAAATACAAAAAAAGGGCCAAACAAGCAATTACAAAGCCAATAAATACTGGGGGGGGGGAACATGGAACAAAGACACACCCACAACTCCACCCATATAAAGGCCACAAATCCCTACCATGATCCTTTGCAAATTCAACTGACCTGCCAGCACAGACCACCATCAGACAGCAACCACAGACACACTCACAGCTCATCCATCACACAAGGCACACACCATCAGCACCTCAACAAATAGCACCCTCACATACACCCAGCAAAACCTACACTCACACACCCTCACTTGCACACCCACACATACATCAGTCACCACCACCACCCATCACAATGCCCCAAAGAAGAATCCAAAGTTCCTAGACAGTGAATTGGAAGTCCTGGTAGATGAGATCCTCAGGGTAGAGCCCCAGTTGTTTGGTACATTGGTCCAACAGACCCCCATGTCGCAGAAAACCAAGATGTGGGAGAGGATCGTCGACAGGGTGAACGCACAATCACCATGTTTGCGCACAAAGGAAGACATCCAGAACAGGTGGTATGATGTGCGCAGGAGGGTCAAGGACCTACTCAAGAAGGATTACGCCTTGAGCCAACACACCGGCAGTGGCCCTCCTGCCAAACCAGTATACCTCAGGCCCTGGGAGGAGAAGGTGCGGGCCATCCTACCACCAGGGAGCGTATATGGACTATCAAACATCCCAGAGCCTGTTGAGTACACAACAAATATACACAATATTGTGTGACAATACACACACATCACTGTCAAGGGGATAGTCAAACCATGCACCCTTAGCAAATCCACAGCAACCAAAAGATAATCATACCAAGATGTGTATGTTAGTTAGATAAACACAATACATGCCATCTCATAGTGATATGTAACTGTGTCATGACCTGTACAAACCCAACAACAAAGAGAGCCAGGCAGTGGCACAAATCTAACCCACAAACACACTCAGATATGTAGCCACCACTAGAACACCACCTCACAGGGAAGCTCACTGAAAGGAAGGAATTCTGTGTATGCTGGTGAAGTCAGTGTAGCCAATAGCATGATGGGAGTTGTAGTCACAGATATTGCCCACCCTCACAATTGGCACATCAACACCACTCTGAACCATGCTCACATCAAAGGGAGTGGAAAACAACTGACAAGATGGCTGACACTGGGTACTGCTGTGGGGAGCACAAGGCCCTGCTGGGAACTGTGCACCAACCAACAGCAGGACACCACTGTCTGACACCCTGAAAGCAAACTTGCACTCCCTGCAATGGAAGCACGTTCCATGGTGGGATATCTGGCTGGGTGGGAAGGAGGACTGACAGCACTGACCATAGTTACCAGCAGCTGTTCTCACACACACCCTTAACACAAACTACACACAACTCACCTGGGAGAATGCATTGCCTCACACTCTAATTAAATATCCCACAAAGAACCACCACCCTGGGTTATGCTGTGTGAAGCACAGGGACACCTTTGGGACTTGTAGCCAAACAAACGCCAGGGCAACACTGTCAGCCATCCTGTCAACACAGGCACACTACCCCACAGGGAAGCAGAGTCAAAAGGAAGTAAGTATGGGCATGCTGGGAAGGGGGGTGTAGGCAATAGCAAGATGGGAGTGGTAGTCACAGCTCAACATACCCCACCCACATGGCCCAGCAAGCTCACACTGAAGCATGCATACCTCACAGGGAGTGAAAAGCCACTTCAAAGATGTCTGACACTGGTGCTCTGTTGTGGGGAGCACAAGGCCCTGCTGGGAACTGGGCACCAACAAACAACAGGACACCACTGTCAGCCATCTTGCCAGTGCTGTCACACTCACACACAGTGAAGTCCACTCAAAAGGAAGGAAGTATGGGCATGCTGGGAAGGGGGGTGTAGGCAATAGCATGATGGGAGTGGTAGTCACAGCTCAACATCCCCCACCCACATGGCCCAGCAAGCTCACACTGAAGCATGCACACCTCACAGGCAGTGGAAAAGAACTGACAAGATGGCTGACACTGGGTACTGCTGTGGGGAGCACAAGGCCCTGCTGGGAACTGTGCACCAACAAACAACAGGACCACACTGTCAGCCATCTTGCCATTGCTGTCACACTCACATACAGTGAAGTCCACTCAAAAGAAAGGAAGTATGGGCATGCTGGGAAGGGGGGTGTAGGCAATAGCATGATGGGAGTGGTAGTCACAGATATTGCTCACCCTCACAATTGGCCCATCAACACCACTCTGAACCATGCTCACATCAAAGGGAGTGGAAAAGAACTGACAAGATGGCTGACACTGGGTACTGCTGTGGGGAGCACAAGGCCCTGCTGGAAACTGTGCACCAACCAACAGCAGGACACCACTGTCTGACATCCTGAAAGACAACTTGCACTCCCTGCAATAGAAGCACGTTCCATGGTGGGATATCTGGCTGGGTGGGAAGGAGGACTGACAGCTCTGACCAAATTTACAAGCAGCTTTTCACACACACCCCCTTAACACAAACTCCACACAACTCACCTGGGATAATGCAATGCCTCACACTCTAATTAAATATCCCACAAAGAACCACAACCCTGGATTATGGTGTGTGAAGCACAGGGACACACATGGGACTTGTAGCCAAAACAAACGCCAGGACAACACTGTCAGCCATCCTTACAGCACAGGCACACTACCCCACAGGGAAGCAGAGTCAAAAGGAAGGAAGTATGGGCATGCTGGGAAGGGGGTGTAGGCAATAGCATGATGGGAGTGGTAGTCACAGATATTGCTCACCCTCACAATTGGCCCATCAACACCACTCTGAACCATGCTCACATCAAAGGGAGTGGAAAAGCACTGACAAGATGGCTGACACTGGGTACTGCTGTGGGGAGCACAAGGCCCTGCTGGGAACTGTGCACCAACCAACAGCAGGACACCACTGTCAGCCATCTTGCCATTGCTGTCACACTCACACACAGTGAAGTCGACTCAAAAGGAAGGAAGTATGGGCATGCTGGGAAGGGGGTGTAGGCAACTGCAAGATGGGAGTGGTAGTCACAGCTCAACATCCCCCACCCACATGGCCCAGCAAGCTCACACTGAAGCATGCACACCTCACAGGGAGTGAAAAGCCACTTCAAAGATGTCTGACAATGGTGCTCTGTTGTGGGGAGCACAAGGCCATGCTGGGAACTGGGCACCAACAAACAACAGGACACCACTGACTGACATCCTGAGAGTCAACCTGAACCCACTGCAAGGGTGGCATGCTTCATGGTGGGATAACTGGGCTGGGGGGAGAAGGAGGGCCCGATGTCCAACAAATACAACCAATGCTGTCCATGTACACACCTCAACATTCAAATTGAAATGCTTCAAGTTTGCAAGACAATGTGCTACACCAATATCAACCTCTGACTGTGACAACTTAGGACAATGCAATGTACAGGCCCGCATCCAGCGGTACAGTCACAACTGTCAGGTGTGTGAACCATTGATGCCTGCAGAAACATAACATACATTGTGTGTGTCTCCCAAAAACAGGTGATGATGGGGACACAGCAGCAGACGATGAGGAGTCCCTGTCCCAGGCTCCGGGGGACACTGAGCTCACTGGTGTGGAACAGCCTCTGCCCTTCTCGGATGGCGAAGACCTACCTGGCCCCTTTGGTGTGAGTCATCATGCAGCACCAGCAGGACCACCATCTGCACCCCCTGCACCCACCCCTCCAACAACTGCCAACACACAGACCACCCCCGCCGACACGGACAGACCAAGGACCACCAATGACAACAGCACACGGACCCCGGCCCAACGTGGAGCAACGGACAACAACCCCAGTAACAACCCCCAAGGGGGCCTAGGGTCACCTGTGCGTGCCACCGCAGGTCCCGCACGTGTCGCCAGGGGTGGTGGGAGGGGTGGTAGACATAGGTCGCTGTTTGCAGAGGGGTCTGGACTGCATGATGACCCACAACTGGTACGCATTGCTGATGCGTACCAGAATTGCACCGGAGAGGTCAGCCAGGTAGTGGGGATCCTCAAGGACATTCAACAGCAGCAGGCTGCCCATCATGCCCGCTTGGACTCACACATGTCCCGTGAGGAGACACACATGTCCCGTGTGGAGACACACATGTCTGGCATGGAGTCCAAGTGGGACACATTGCAAGAACTGACAGCGGTGCATAGGGACATATTGACATGCCTCCGCCAGATTAGCACCAACATGGCCACACCTCCCTGTGTGCCCACAACATCTGGTGCTGCAACAACTGCAACTGCCACAGGGAGGGAGGATGACTCTGGTGGAGAGTCCCCTGCACCGCAGCAGCCTGTACGTGAGGGTCCCCCCCCAAAGAAGAGGGGTCGTCCGAGGAAGGACAACTGAGAGGCCGATGGCAATGTACATCCCCCAGGAACCCAACACCTGTTCTAGAAATACACCTTTGTGTGCAAACTGTCCACCCTGTCGAATGCAACCCAACTCCCCCACATGACATGGGGAGTTTAAGTTGGCCCAATGTATCAGATGACTGTTGACTTTACTCAGGACATTTCTGCTACCAAGACTTCCAACTCATTTGGGAACTTTGGATTCCAATCCCAATGTACAGCACCCACCATCCTGTGCACTATACTCACACATGTATGTAAATAAACTCACTAATACACCATACTTGCCTCTGTTGTGATACCAACGTGGTTTCTGTCATGGAGATGATGATCTGCTATATGACACTGTGCATGCTAACTGCTACAGCAAGTACAACACCGTCATGTGAGTCATGGCGACGTGACACATATGAGGGAGACACACCACTAGGGCTACACAACACATGCACACCAGGGCCATCTGACTCATCGCCTACACTGATGTTGCCAGGAAATACAGTGCAATGCACAGACACCACACCTATTCACAGTCTGTGTTAAGTACCCCACTGGTGCAGTAAGCAAATGTCAGTCAGATGTGTGACCACAGACAACGCACATCCCAAAGTGAAGCACAGGTTTATTACACATTTGCAACATGTTGTTACCACTACAGATGCAAGGTAATCCCACGTGGCAGTGGCCACACAGTCAACAAGTGTAGAAGAAAGAAAGTCCAGGGGTGTGTGGCACATCACCTGTAGGGATACGACAGCTTCCACCCTGGAAGTTGAATCACGGTGTCGGGGGATTACAGTTGACCAAACAACTCAGAAAGTACCCTGTGAAGGACAGAAATGTCACACAGTCAAAAGCACTGAAGAACAGGACAGAACTGCAATACTCATGCCCAATACATGTCACAAGATACCTACACAAAACCAAGTTAGCATGTCAACACTGTTGGGGAGTACAGACTACCTGTATGGACACATCGCTGCACGCTTACAGTCAAGTAGCACATGGCCACACTCAAACAGCACCAGAGCACCACCAACACATATCACGCAAACTCACATCATTGACATGACATCTCTGGATACTCACATTCAGCTGAAGAAGTTGGTGATGAGCTGTGTGCGGACATCACCCTCATCATCATCACCATCACTGGCATCGTGGCCCAGGCCAGGATCCTCCACAGGTGGTGGATGTTGGTCATCGTCATCCAGGATGAGAGGCAACTCCTTCCGCACTGCCATGTTGTGTAGCATGCAGCAGACGATGACAATCTTGCACACCTTTGCTGGGGCATATGGGAGGGCCCCTCCTGTCTTGTCCAGGCAGCGAAAGCGGCTCTTCAGGAGACCAAATGTCCGCTCGATCACTCTCCTGGTCCGACCATGTGCCTCATTGTAGTGCATCTGGGCTGGTGTCACAGGGTTCCTGAGGGGCGTCAGCAACCACGGCATGTTGGGGTATCCGGAGTCACTTACACACAGACAATTGCACATTAGCTGAGTTGGAAAAGAGGGTGGACTACTACATTGCAGAACACACACAATGGTACAAAGTCAGTACACACCGACAAGCCAGGCACGCTGGTTCTGCATCTGTGACATCATCCTCGGGATGCGACTACTCCTCATCATGTAGGCATCGTGTGCAGAACCGGGGAAACGGGCACACACGTGTGAGATGCTCATATCTGCAGGACATACCACCAGAGCATTGACCGAATGGTAATGTTTTCTGTTCCTGTATGCCTGATCATGTGCCTGTGGTGGTACCAAAGCCACATGTGTCCCATCAATGGAGCCAATGACATGCAGCATCCTCCCCAGGGCATAGAAGTCACTCTTGACATCAGTGAGTTGTTGACGTTTAGGGAAATAGATGTACTGGTTCAGGTATCTCAAAATAGCCTCCAAAACATCGCGTAGCACACGGCTGAACATGGTCTGTGACATCCCACCAGCAGACGCCACAGTGTGTTGAAAGGTACCGGTGGCAAAGAAGTGTAGGGCTGCCATCACCTTCACCTTGGGGTCAGCGCTGTAGGATATGTCCGGCCAGGTTGCAAATGTGGGGCCAACCGCACCGTCAATTCCTCAATCAGCGGCCTGGTGAAGCGGTAACGTCGGATGCAGTCCCGTTCCACCATGGTTGCAAGGTCAGGGAATGGTCTATGGACAGCTGGTGCCCTGCAGTGCTTAGGTGAAGAAAGAAAGATTGTCAGTCACCCCACATATGTGGCATAGACCATACTCAATATCACATGACACATCATTACGAGACACAAGTACATGATGTGTGTGCCCTTCTGTAAGGACATGTATGGCACCTACATGGCCAACATCTAACATCACAGTTCAACATGTGTTGTCAACAAGTTCCAGGTTGTGCTATGGGATATCATTAGGCTGTGTCACAGTACCCATGTACTGCTGTCACGTTCCAAACACACACCACAGTGACTTGTGAGGACAGATGTGCCCCAGGCATCACAGCTCATTGACAGGTAGATTCCCAGGGACCCTGTATTGCCACATGGACACTGGCATGACATGGCGTATCATGAATACACCACAGCAAAACAACCATGACCCCCACAGGTAGTGGTCCCTGTTGCCTCTGCAGGACAGACATGGACGTCTGTGACACACACACGCACAACATCAAAGTCCATGCACAAACAACGTGGATGTGGAGACTGTCTCCCATTGTGCACATGGAATCAGAGACATTGTAAACACAACATGCACACAGACTGTGGAGGGCCATCACTATTGTGGCAATGGGTCACCCTGTGACGTACATACCGTCCCACATGGGATTCAGGGGTATGTGACATGACATACACATACACAACCTAGAAATGTGACCATGCCACATGCTCTGAAATGAACAGTTGCACATCACAGTGGTCATGTGCACAACACACCAAGGATTCTGTCCCCATGAACACGTGCACATCCTGGGAGTGGCTGCCCCCAAGTGCCACCCAAACAACCACATGTTGACACCCATACACAGAAAAGGTAATGCAGCCTTACATGTCTTAGGATACAGTGTGGACAGGCTGTGGTGTTGTAGGTGTGCCCCTGAGTCCCTGGAAAGTAAATGTGGCTGGCATACGTTCACCTGTGACAGGCATGGTGACATATGCGAGTGACTTGTACAGGGACGCGTTGTACAGCAATGGACCGATCGGTGCGCACGCATTGGCCATTGCATATGATGTGAGCGGGTACGCGTTGTACAGCAATGGACCGATCGGTGCGCACGCATTGGCCATTGCATATGATGTGAGTGGGTACGCGTTGTACAGCAATGGACCGATCGGTGCGCACGCATTGGCCATTGCATATGATGTGAGTGGGTACGCGTTGTACAGCAATGGACTGATCGGTGCGCACGCATTGGCCATTGCATATGATGTGGCCCGAAATACGCGTTGTACAGCAATGGACCGATCGGTGCGCACGCATTGGCCATTGCATATGATGTGAGCGGGTACGCGTTGTACAGCAATGGACCGATCGGTGCGCACGCATTGGCCATTGCATATGATGTGGCCCGAAATACGCGTTGTACAGCAATGGACCGATCGGTGCGCACGCATTGGCCATTGCATATGATGTGGCCCGAAATACGCGTTGTACAGCAATGGACCGATCGGTGCGCACGCATTGGCCATTGCATATGATGTGAGCGGGTACGTGTTGTTTTTCAAAAAACGTGTTGTACAGCAATGGACCGATCGGTGCGCACGTATTGGCTGTGGCCTGGCATGGCAACGGACGCGTTTTCGAACCTTCAACGAGTCTGATGCTGTGAATTCAGTTGGCCACCCACAACAATGTTGCAAATTCATGGGTCTCATGAAGTTGAACTTTTGAAGGATGCTGTGGGCGTGTGTAAGTGGTGCAATTCCATGGATTGGCCAGATTCAGAAGATGCAAACGACTTGGACCTATCACTATGGACACATGGGACAGTATCTGCCTTAGCAGCACACATATAATGCTGGCTGTTCCCCTGAGAGCTCACTTGCCTGCACTACATGCTCCAGGACGACATCTGCCAACACCACTGCTGCTGTCTCTGCATCCTCTGGATCCTGCAATGGCACGTACTGTGGAGAGAGCCCCAGCCTTCAGCACTGAGGAGAACCAGGCCCTGCTGGACAGCCTCCTTCCACAGTACAGCAAGCTGTATGGGAAGCCAGGGGAGCAGGTGAGTGTGCTGCCCACTGCCTTACTAAATGTGCATGTTGTCTGACTAGCAAGACTTACACTGTGCACGCCACTGGCTAGCATGCTCACTGAGTAGTTGTCACCCCCCATAGTGTGTAGTTACATGCACTGAACAGGTATAATGCAGTACCAGTGCATTCCAACAAGGTTTTACTTCCCAGGCAATGATACCATGTAGTAACTGCTGGCAAACTGTACATAGCCATCATTGCACTGCCTGTGTACATCATGTGCCCCTGTGATTGAGACATGTATATCCAAATGTGTGATGCACGGATATGTTGCATGTGTAGTAATGGCCTTTACACTTTGTCATCCTCACAGGTTGATGCCCACCAGAAGCAGGAAATCTGGCTGACCATCGCCCGGGCAGTAAGATCCGTGGGGGTCTACAAGCGCCGGATCCGCAACTGCCAGAAGAGGTGGCAGGACCTTTGGGGCTGGACCCGGAGGATCGCAAGGGTCCAGCTGAAGCTGTTGCCTCCTCGCAGGAGGGGCGGACACCGGACCCTGACCCCCCACATGCTCAGGATCCTGGCGGTGGTCTTCCCTGACCTGGATGGGCAGCTGAAGGCCAGACAGCAGCAAGAAGGGGGTGAGTCCATGACTGCACTGTGAACTTTGTCTGACATGCTATGTGCCCTCCTCTGGCCTGGTTAAACTCCCACAGTACATCATTCTTGTGGTCCAGGACCCATGCCCCTCAATTGTGACATGCCCACTCCTCATCTGATGCCCAGGTGTGGCCTTTACAGTCAGGAAATTGTGTCACTTGGGTACTGTGTCCTTACATTTTCCTTAGCTCAAGGTGGGGGACAGCATTTGTTCACGTAACTTTGTTGTGGGCTTCATGGGTGGGTCCATTGCTTACACAATGCCTGAGTTCTGACATGTAATCTGCGTGTTGCTTTGATATGTGGTCCAATTGCTGATCTGATTCACCACATGTGCCTGGGGTATTTGGCACACACCCATGCTGCGGTTGGGAACAATGTTTGGGCCTCAGGAGTATGTATATCAAGTGTGTCACACATACTTAGCCACCTGCCTACTGTCCAGGGCTCATCCCTCTTCCATGTGGAGCAGGACAGTCATGCCTACTCCAGGCCATACAATACACTCTGTACTCCCACTCCCGTGTATCAGCTGACACGTTGTGCTCAGTGGAATGTTCCCTCAGGTGTCTGCCTCTGTGTCATTGTGCTGTGGCTTTGTTGTCAGGACTACTGGGGTGTTTATCGTTTAGGGCTCAGCATGCCACCAGAGATGTGACCATAGGAGACGATACTTGTGTGACATATAGGTGTTTGATCACTTGACTGTGCAGACTGGGGTATGCGAATGTGAAGTTCAGGCAGCTGTCTCCCATTCACAGCAGATTGTGAGGTGCTCAGGTTCCGAGGGTTGTGTTTCATGTCTCCCATATGTCCAATTGGTATGACGTGGACAAATATGAGTTCAGATGATGTGGTTTGTGGGGGATGGACATGTGCACTTGTCAGCTACAGAACTTGCATTCCCCATGACCTAGGATTGTGACACAGTGCAGACTGTTGTTGGCTGGCTGCCCTGCCCATGTGACTGGAGACAGTGACGTATGACTTTGCAGGCATGCCTGTGCCATGACATTAAACTCCCTAAGAGTGATCCTGCAGGTGAATGACATGTGCTACATGCACCCCATTGTGGCATTGACTATCAGGACATGGGTGCATCATGGTGTCTCGTGCTGGTATGCATCACATGCATTTCAAAATAGACTCTGGCCATCCCTTTATCCGGACACCTGTACTGACTCAGTGGCTAGAGTTGTGATGTGTGCATGTTCACATACTTCACCGTGTTGTCTGCACTGTCCAACTACTGTGTAGGTGGTGCATGTGTCCACACTGGGGTATTGCCATCCGACAGGCACCAGACAGATGGGTGCAAGGCCAGGAGGGATGTGAGTGCCATGGTTGACCATCAGACTGACAATTGGCTTCTCCTACTCTGTTTGAGCACTTTTGGCAATGTTCAACTAAGGATGCCAGGGCTTGCTCTGTAATGTGCTGTACTTACTGTGGTGTGTGCGGTCAGTGCAGGTGACTGATGTTTGTCTGTTTCCCTAATTGTTTGCAGATACATCCACGGCCACAGGAGGGGACAGCTCCACGTACCAGGAGGAGCCGCAGAGCCAGACTGGGTCAGCAGCCGATGAGTGGTCGGAGGGACCCAGTGGCACGGAGGGCGAGGGGAGCCACACCGAGGAGTCCTCAGCAGCATCCACCTCAGCTGAGGACCACAGCAGCTCGGAGGATGACTCCCTTGTGGAGGCGGGTGTCAGCAGCCACCACACCCCAGCTAGTATTGCTGTCCCCGCCACCACCACCACCACCACCGCCCTCCCATCGGCTCCCATTCCAGAGGTCCGTGGAGGCTCCCGTGTTCGGGAGTGTGTCTCCTTCGTGCCAGGCACCGCAGCCCCTGCCCCTGTGTCCCCTGCTGCCCTGAGTGAGGAGTCTGTGTACCTACTTCGCCAGGTCCATGTAGGGCAGATAGCAATGCTGAGTGTCCTCCATACCCACACCACTCTGTTTACACAGCTGGTGTCGTTTATGGAGGGCATCTCATCGGGCATGTCTGCCCTACAGAGGAGCAATAGGTCCATGGACTCCTCCCTGACGGCAGCAGTGTCCCTCCTCCAACAGTCTCTCACCCCTCCTACCTCTGCCCCATCCACACTTCCTGGCACCCTACCTGTCCCAAGTACATGCACACCTGCACAATCACCCAAACACACAGACACGAGCAGCACAGACACACCCACTACAAAAACAAAACGTGCACGCAGGCATCCTCAGGGGACTGATACCACACCCACAGGGGATGGGGAACAGACACGCACACAGGCATCCACAGTCACTCCGCAGTCCTCCGATACCTCTCCCTCCAAGGCCCCTTCCCTTGCCTCACCTGCAACCCCACCTACAAAGCAGCTCTTCCTCTGTGACCTCGGCCTCTTCCCCTCCGATCCAGCTGATCCAGCATACAGGGGGAAGAGGAAGTCCACCCGCACAGAGGGAGTGCCCTCACCCCCGGACACCCTCCCCCAGGCACAGACAGACTGAGGCCCCCATCCGCAAGTCCCCCAGACCCGGAAGAGCAAGACCCCGCTGCTGCCCTGCAGCTCAACCACCAAGTCTCCTTCCTCCATCCCTCAGGCCCCCACTCCACAGGTTCCCCCACCACACCCTGCCCCAGGTTCCCCCACCCACAGATACACCATCCCCAAAATGGTCCGGCCTTCTCCCCCTACCACTTGTTCTTCCAGCACCACACCCCCTGCTGCGCATGTTTGTGCCACTGGTGTGGAGACCGTGTACTCCCCCTCTGTCCTGCCCACCTTACCTGAACTCCATTCTACTCCCTTGGAGATAGGCACTGCAGTGGAGTCCACTACCACCCCGTCTGACTTGGGCACTGCAGTGGGGAACCTGTCCACTCCATCTGCACAGCCCACTGCAGTCGTGCCGGCACCTACACCATCTGACTCATGCCCCCCAGTTGTGCCGGCACACACCATGTCAGACGCCTCCACTGCAGTTGTCAGTGACTCTCCAGCACCCACCACCCCTTCCCTGCCTCCTTCTGGTGAGCCCTGATCCTGTCCCTGCGGTGCCTGGCCTGCCCCACTGTATGCCCCTCCGAGGGGAATGTCCCTGGTGTGTAGCAGTGCAGGCATGCAAAGGGTGACATCTGCCACTGTCACCCTGTTTGGACTTTGATAATGGACTGGCCATTGGCCTTTGTTATTTTTCTGGACTTTTATTTTTTCTAACACATATGCTGAATAAAGCTACTTTCTGTTCTCTAGTGGTTTTGCTTCTGATGTACATGATGTTGATGATGCTAACCATGCCCTTGCTGCAGTGATGGTGATTTTTGATGTCAGGAAAATGAAGTGTTACTGTGCAGGACCCCATGTGGTCCAGGGGAATGTGTCCTATCCTGTTGTGTATCCATGTCATCCTTTGCAGCAATATGAAGGTGTCATGTTTTCAAGATTTGGCAATGGGATTTCCTACTTTTATTTGCAATATCACATCTGTGGCTTACACCCCTGCACATCAGTTGTGCTTGCCATTGTTCTATTTGTCTATTTCCCTGACCGTGTGACCATCTCCACTGGACATGCATGTTTGGGCATCAATGGGGATGGACTCATCTGTGTTATCAGTGCAACTTGCTATACATGTGTGTTGGATCTGGGCTGATGATTTCGGTGACACTCCCATGACCAGGCTGATATGACGGGAGCCTTCATTTTGTGCTAATTGTTGACTGAGTGACCAAGTGTTCTGCTGACATGATAGAGCCCTACTGGGACAACGTATGGCACAGCTTTCCTTACACAGGAGTGGAGTCCCCTCATGGCAGTGTGTAGTTCTGTGACATTGCCTGAGCACAAGGTGTGTGTTGTGTGAGCATGTCTGTGTGTGTTCACTTCCATTTTGCTACGCAGGCTGGGATCCCTAGTGATGTTCTAGTTTGTGATGCTTGCTGAGTTGACCTATGTTCCCCCCAAGTCTTCTCCCTGGCTTCTCTGGGATGTGGGTGCATGGCACATTACTGGTCATCAGGGTGTCACCCATAGGTGTGTTTGCTGTGAGGGCTGAGTTTGTGGGCAAACACAGATGAGACACAGTCAGGATTCCCCTTGGCACTTGTTGGTTACACCAGTCATGTAATTTACAGTTTGTGTTAGCTTTCAGTGATTGTGACACGTTGTGTGTGTGACTGCTGCCACTCCTCAGGGTCAGAGCTGTAATGTTGGTAGTTGTCTATGTGTGTTCTTTGTGGGTGACCTTGGCTTCTTCATTGGTGTGTGACTGTGGGCGGGATCCCATAGGTTGGTGTGGTATTGACGTCATGCCCATGTCCGGCGTACTGTGCAGTGTGTCAGACATTCACGAGTCTTGTTGACTGGCCATGTGTGATGGGTTTCTGCACCTTAGTTCCCACCACCACCCCTGGGATTGTCATGGGTGCATGTGCAATGTCACCAGTGCATGTGAGCTTCACTGCTGCACATTGGTGGAGATCAAGGTGTGTGGTGTTGAGTGTGTGCAGATGAGAGTTGTTTCACGGCTAGACCCCTGCCTCCATATTGGCCTTGGCTGACAGGCCGTGCTGATTGATTTGTGCTTGTGTAGGTGTGATGGTAGTTTGTTGCTCAGGACACATGACTGTGGTTCACAGTGTGAACGACATCTAGCTTTGTCATCACAGTGGGATTATCATGCAGGCCAGTGTCGCCACAATGTGGGGACCCTGGGGGTGGTGCTGTGGTGGGTCTGTGTCTTGCTGTGTTAGTTGCTGTTCCTACAAGCTTGTGTGACATGTGTAATTTGGGCTCCCTCTCATCTAACAATGCCTGATTGCCCACATAGGGGATTCGGATCCATGAGTTACTTTTGTGTGGCACTGTATGTACATCTGTGTAATTGGGATTCAGGCCTCCTCATGTGTTGTGTGGTTGCCTGGGGACACTGCCCCCCCTCACCTGTTGTGTTTGATATGCAGTGTGGGGCTTCATGTTTGTGTTTGTGCATCTGCACCACTGCATTGGCATATCTTTAGTGTGCCATTGGCTGTATGTTGTTTGGTGGGTTTCCCCTGCTGTCCCTGGGACTCCTAGGTCATCAGTCAGCACAGTGATCATGGTTTGTATGTCCCATTGCTGCCATGGTATGGTATTTGTTCACCTCACATCTACAGTCTCCACAGGATATCTACATTTGTGTGCCCATTGGTGCAGATATGTGGGTCTGCATTATGATGGTCACTTCTGTCATTGTGTTATTGATGAATGTTGACAGTGTCAGCCCCCATGGGTGATGTTTGTCTGCACATGGCCAAAGGTATGTCTTATTTGCACTGCACTGTGTGCCTCACCCAATTTATGTTGCTATGGGACACAAGCACTACTATGCCACTGATGTGTTTGTTGTTCTGTGACCAGGGAGAATCCATGCTGTTTGGCATTTGCAGCGTATTCCATGACAACACTTACAATTTGGTCACTGTGATGATGGGGGATTACACCCCATTGCCAGAATGTTCAAAATGTGCTTCAACTATGGACCCCACACTTACCTTTTGGTCACTGTGATGATGGGGGGTTACACCCCATTGCCAGAATGTTCAAAATGTGCTTCAGCTATGGACCCCACACTTACCTTTTGGTCACTGTGATGATGGGGGGTTACACCCCATTGCCACAATGTTCAAAATGTGCTTCAGCTATGGACCCCACACTTACCTTTTGGTCACTGTGATGATGGGGGTTACACCCCATTGCCACAATGTTCAAAATGTGCTTCAGCTATGGACCCCACACTTACCTTTTGGTCACTGTGATGATGGGGGGTTACACCCCATTGCCACAATGTTCAAAATGTGCTTCAGCTATGGACCCCACACTTACCTTTTGGTCACTGTGATGATGGGGGGTTACACCCCATTGCCACAGTGGTCATGGTCTGCTTGCATTGTGGAGGCCACACACATTTATGTGTGACACATGTGATAGGGGGTCACATTGTATGTTCAATGTCATGTTCAGTGTTGTAGGCATTTGACACAGTCTACACACGCTTGTCATGGTGTTGGGGGGATGTGTTTTTCTGACATTCCTTATGTTGGAGTATGCTGGTTGTGTCATGCATTACCCATCCTATGAGTAGGGGTGGTGTTGGTGGTAGGCATCCATCCCCCTATGAGTGGGGATGGTAGTGGTGACAGGCATCCAGGCCCCCCTGAGTAGGGGTGGTGTTGGTGGTAGGCATCCATCCCCCCCCTGAGTAGGGGTGGTAGTAGTGACAGGCATCCAGGCCCCCCTGATTAGGGGTGGTGTTGGTGGTAGGCATCCATCCCCCCTGAGTAGGGGTGGTGTTGGGGACAGGCATCCAGCCCCCCATGAGTAGGGGTGGTGGTAGTGGTAGGCATCCAGGACCCCCTGAGTAGGGGTGGTGTTGGTGGTAGGCATCCAGCCCCCCCTGAGTAGGAGTGGTGTTGGGGACAGGCATCCAGCCCCCCCTGAGTAGGGGTGGTGGTAGTGGTAGGCATCCAGGCCCCTCTGAGTAGGGGTGGTGTTGGTGGTAGGCATCCATCCCCCTATGAGTGGGGATGGTAGTAGTGACAGGAATCCAGGCCCCCCTGAGTAGGGGTGGTGTTGGTGGTAGGCATCCATCCCCCCCTGAGTAGGGGTGGTGTTGGGGACAGGCATCCAGCCCCCCATGAGTAGGGGTGGTGGTAGTGGTAGGCATCCAGGACCCCCTGATTAGGGGTGGTGTTGGTGGTAGGCATCCATCCCCCTATGAGTGGGGATGGTAGTAGTGACAGGCATCCAGGCCCCCCTGAGTAGGGGTGGTGTTGGTGGTAGGCATCCATCCCCACCTGAGATGGGGCGGTAGTAGTGACAGGCATCCAGGCCCCCCTGAGTAGGGGTGGTGTTGGTGGTAGGCATCCATCCCCCCCCTGAGTAGGGGTGGTGTTGGGGACAGGCATCCAGCTCCCCCTGAGTAGGAGTGGTGTTGGTGGTAGGCATCCATCCCCCCCTGAGTAGGGGTGGTAGTAGTGACAGGCATCCAGGACCCCCTGAGTAGGGGTGGTGTTGGTGGTAGGCATCCATCCCCCCCTGAGTAGGGGTGGTGGTAGTGGTAGGCATCCAGGCCCCTATGGGTGTATATGGCATTGGTGATGGCCATCCCGCCCCTATTGTTCTGCTGTAGCTAGTGTAAGTCATTTCTGCATCCCTATGTGTGTGTGTTATGTGTAGGGTACGTGTCGTTTGTTTGTGTGGTGGGTGTTTGACTTACCTTCTGCGCCGTACGCGTCCGTACCTGTTCCGGTAATAGATGTAGAGTATTGGTAGGACCTGCGCGATGGGATTGATGATTGGTTCGTCTCGTTCGGCTTTCTCGTTGCTTCGACTCGTACTCGTGGCTGGCGTGTTCATCTCGTAGCCGTGGATCGTCTTGTGGCGCGAATCGGAGCTTATGTGCAGCTCTCCCGGATGCTCTGACGTGCCGTACGTAGCGACGGGTTCGGCGCGTACGGAAGGCGCATCGTACTAGTCCGGCCGGAAGGTGCTGTATTTTTACTTCCGTGCGACTCGATTCTGCGTTTACGGATCTGGCTCGGGCGGGGAACAGGAGCTGGATTGGGTAAGTACGGCTGGGTCGGGATCTGGGCAGTTATGCACATCGTACTTGCACGTTCGGACGAATGTTCGAATCGGTCGGGAAACACTCGTTCGGCTTGGTTTTTTCCCGGACGAATGGTGTTGGGTGCGCTTCCGGCCGAGATCGGAATCGACCCCCTGGTATATCCTAGACCCCAAAACCACCCCATTTAGATTTTTAAACCATTTAAAAGCCTTTGTAAAATCTAACAAAAACGTTAATGAAGCTATAGTCTATCCTAAACACCAATACCACCCCATGTAAAATTGTAAAACATCAAATAAAATATGCTTTATTTTCCTTTCACAGAAAACTTCGACCAAACAGCATTTATTGAACAAAGAACATCTCCATTTAAAGACAACTAAATAACACTTGGTAAGTATATGTAAAAAATGTTTTCTTTTTAAGCATATAAACATGTATAATATGCTTTTTCATATATGTTCATATACATTTTTTATAGAATTTTCCACATCACAATGACTGAAGGTGCCCAATTTATAACATCTCAGAAAGGGAAATTCTTATTGTGTTACATGGAGTACGTCTACACCCAAGAGAAGCAAACGGGCCTTAAAGTGAACTGGAAATGTTCAAAATATTATTCAAATAAATGTTATGGTCGCGCTACCACCAGTGAAACAACTGTATTATACACTAGAGAACATAACCATCTGCCGAATGTTTCTGAAATTGAAGTGAGAGCAACCCTTGATAATATAAAAGAATTAAGTACTAGCTCACAAACTCCTACAAGTGTTATACTTAAAGGAATTTTACCTAAAGTACCGAAAGAAGCAACCGGTCAATTACCATCCATTGCTTCAATTAAAAGAACCATAGCTAGGACCAAAAAAGCAACAACAACCACAATACCTACGCCTAAAAATTTTGAAGATGTCATAATTCCCCCAGAACTAAGTATAACACACAGTGATGAACCTTTTATTTTCTTTCACAATAAAAATAAAGATAAAAGAATTATTATGTTTGCTACAGCAAACAATATAACTAAACTTCAACAATGCCAAGCCTGGATGATGGATGGCACCTTCACAATATGCCCTAAACCATTCTACGAACTTTACAGTATCCATGGGCAATATCATAACAGTTGCATCCCCTTTATATATGCATTGTTACCAAATAAACAGAATGCAACATATACTGAAATGTTAGGTAAAATAAAGCAAGAAACAAACGACTTTTTTCCTCAAAGAATAATAATAGACTTTGAGCAAGCCATGATAAATTCTATCCTTAAATTGTATCCGCACACATCTATACAAGGATGTTACTTCCATTTCAACCAATGTTTATGGAGACATTTACAGAAATCTGCACTTAGGGGGTCATTATGATAGCGGGCGGATCACCAACGCCCGTATGGCGGTGGCGATCCGCCCGCTATTTTTCACTGCCCGCACTCCATTTCCCCCGCCATATTACGATGGTGGGGGGGACCCCGGCGGGCGGAAAGACCGTCCGCCAGTTTTCCGCCGGTCTGACAGGGGACCGGGCGGAAAAGGGCTCTAACATGGTTATTAGGATGGTGGCGGAAAGCAGCCTTTCCATGGCGGTGTTGCCAAAGCGGTCTTTGCTTCTGGGGGCCCGTTGTGGGCCCCCAGGGTTTTGGGGGGGTGGGGGGTGCACATGGGGGGTACTACATTTGAATGCACAAGGTGGCAGGAACCGCGCGGTGCCTGTCACGTTGTGCATTCAAATGCACAACATGCGTTTTTCACATTGCGGCGGGTGCTGCTGACAGCACCGCCCGCCGCAATGTAAACAATACGGGATGCCACCGCCACCATGGCGGTGGCATCCTAATACACATGGCGGGACCGCCGCACCTCTTGCGGGCGGTCCCGTTTGCCGTTGCGGTGGCGGGTGGACTTTGTCCGCCCGCCATCGTAATGACCCTCTAAGTGTGGAATATGCAACAAATATTACCTTTGCATACCAAATTAAAAATCTAATTGCCCTGGCCTATGTGCCAGTGACAGATGTGGCTGAGCATTATAACATTTTAATTGAAAGTCCATTTTACCAACAAAATGAACAAAAATGATCTCCCCTCCTAGATTATTTGGAGGATACCTGGGTGGGGAGATTACACAAATCAGGCCATAGGCGTCAACCTAAATTTCAAATTTCTTGGTGGAATGTGTATCTAACTACACTTAACCAAGAAGCTAAAACAAACAATGCAGTGGAGGGTTGGCATAATGCCTTCCTATCTTCTACAGGACGAAGCACTCCTACCATACATAAACTATTCCTTGCCATACAAAAAGAACAAAGCTTCCAAGAACTCAGAATGCAACAATCTGTCATCCAATTAAAACCAAAACTATCTAGACAAACTAATCAAATGTATCAGTATCTGCAACAGCAAGTTCAGCTATACCCTTCCACAAGAGGCCTTGAGTACTTAAATATGATAGCTAAAACTCTACTCTAAAACATATAAACAATATAAATATACTATTCTGAAGAAAAAAATTATTAGAATAAAAACAGTGCATTCTTTTAAATCAAAAAATTAATTAATTTGTCTAATATGTGTTATAAATTTATATATACATATATATAGACAAATTAATTAAACAGCAAAGCAACTAAACAACAACTGCAATTAAATTAAAATCATTTCCCTCCCACAATTAAAATATTTAAAAACACTTACCTTTCCCGTTGCTCTAATACGAAAATGCCACATCTTCCAAAGTAATCCAGGTAGTTCACAATCCATAGATATTAAAAAGGAACCCCAATAAAATGTAAAAATACAACTGTATCAAAAACGTAATCCTCCAGGTAAAAATCGACAATCCAGTAACCATAAAAAACCCGAAAAATAGTGTAAAATTAAGAACCGCTCCATGAAAACCGAAAGATGAAGGAAGTATAAAATAATTATTAGTTAATATAACTAATACACACTTCCTTAAAAAAAAAAATTCGCAATGTTCCGTAATTCCAAACTTCTTCCTCGTAAAACCTACAAAACGAAAAAAAACATTCCCACCCACACAAATGTACACATAATACACTTAAAAACATGACTACAAACATTATTCACACAGTATTAACATAAAAACGACATAAATAGAAAAAATCTAACTAGGCCGCAAATACAGAACACAACGTTAACAATTAATAACTAAATAAAACACTAAACACACCATAACTTCTAAAACATAACTCCACGCACACTAAATACAACATTACTACCTTCAAAATACACTTAAAATAGTTTAATATTAAGGAAAATTACTCTTACCTTCTCAGACGCGAAGCAGCTCCCAACCACGAGCTTCTTTCTTCCCAAATGACCCAAAACAACAGCGAGCGGTTACTAAATTAAAGCCCCAAACAAAGATAGCAACTATAAACATATGAAATAAATAGCTAAACTATTTATTTAATATTATACAATGGTTTAAAAATTACTCTTACATTCTAATAAAATACTTAAGAATGTACCTGATTTATTTATATTTATTATCTCTTTTTTATATTATGTAAAATTATAATAATAAATATTATGAATTAATAATATTTAATATTATAATTAGAAAAATGTATATATGTCAAACAACAATCACTAAAACATTTTATTAATGTTGTTTTTTGTTAAAAAAATATCTGAGTTGTAAATCAAATGAACAACTGTTATGAAATGTAATAATTATTAATATTAATATTTTATTATTAATATTAATAATTAAAATACATTATGTTTGTATTACAAAATTAAACTATATTATTTTTATCTGAAATGTGTTGTACAAATATTTTCAGTATATAATGTTAATAAATACTTACCAAAATTTGTAACAGTTGTAAAAATGTTAAAAATGACAAACAATATTTAGCACTTATTAAAAATATATACTAATGTATAAAATGTGCATATAAAAAATTCATATGCATCATGCTATATTTCTAACATATAAACAATTGTGAAGTACAATTTATTTTATTGTTAAACATTTTTTTGTATTATTTACTTGTTAAAATATACATATTGGTAAACTGTAATTTTTATGTAATAAATACACTCTCCTGTATATATATATATTTTGTGATTGATTTTCTACTGTTTAATAAAAAATTACATTTTGGATTTACCTGTCATTTTTATGTTTTATATAATAAAAATTATTAATAAAAATGAGATTTCTATTTTCTTGACTACCTTTTCATTGCTATCACATTTAATGTAGATAATTAAATATTTTGTAATAAATTATATATTATAAAATGCATAATTTTCATTGTATAATATATATATGATATAGCTGTTCTTGATGTAAATATAACTAATATGTTTTAACTAATTTTAACTCTAATAATATTATTATCATATATTTTAAAAACACTCACCTAAATTATGCTTACTACTCCACTCAACATAAATACCCAATAATAATTTTCATTAAAATAACTTATTTTACTATTCCTACTCCACTCTGTATTTAATTGGGGTAGGTGCTGGACACTAAACTTAATTAATTTACTATTCCCACTCCAGTCAGTATTTAATTGGGGTAGGTGCTGGACACTAAACTTAATTAATTTACTATTCCCACCCCACTCAGGGGCCGATTCCGATCTCGGTCGGAAGCTCTCCAAACGGGATCCGGCCGGAAAAAGTACGAGCCGTACGCGTTTTTTCCGACCGACTCGTACGGAAACGAATCGCACCACGCAATGGAGACGTTATCCGACCGAGCAAGTACGATGGATGCGTCGGACAGCCGGATCGAGTCGGAGCGTCCGGCTCGAAAAAGCTCCCGGAGCCGGACTTAGGGGGTCCGTGCCAGACCCCCCTGCACCCGTAGCCGTACGAGTCGAACACAGGGGGGACCCAAGGGTCCCCCCTAAATATGCATGTACGGTGCGAGTTTCACCGACGCGTACACACTGTAGGGGGCGCACTTGTTTGCGACGTACCCATTGAGTCACTGGGAGCCCATGTACGCGTCGTACGACCGGCTCCCATTGACTTCAATGGGAGTCCGAACGAATCGAGTCCGGCAGCCTGCGGCCGCATCGTACTTGCTCGGTCGGACTGTAGGAGTCCGGCTCGCTCGGAAATCTCTCCGGATCCGGCTCGGTCGGAGAGTTTTCCGACCCAGATCGGAATCGGCCCTTCAATATTTAATAGGGGTAGGTACTGGACACTAAACCTAATTTAATTACTTTTCCCACTCCAGTAAGTATTTAATTGGGGTAGGTGCTGGACACTGAACCTCATTTAATTACTATTCCCACTCCACCAATCTGTATTTAATTGGGGTAGGTGCTGGACTGTAAACTTAATTAATTTACTATTCCCACCCCACTCAGTATTTAATAGGGGTAGGTACTGGACACTATCAATCAATCAATCAATCAATCACAGAATTTGTAGAGCGCACTACTTACCCACGAGGGTCTCAAGGCGCTGGGGAGAAAAAAAGGGGGGGGGCTGCTGCTACTGGTCGAACAGCCGGGTCTTGAGTAGCCTCCTGAAGGTCAGCAGGTCTTGGGTCTGTCGTAGGCTTAGTGGAAGGGTGTTCCAGGTCTTGGCGGCGAGGTGTGAGAAGGATCTGCCGCCGGTGGTTATTCTTTGAATGCGAGGGACGGTGGCGAGGGAGAGGTCGGCGGAGCGGAGCTGGCGGTTGGGGACGTAGAAGAAGAGTCGTCTGTTGAGGTAGGCTGGGCCAGTCTTGTGCAGTGCCTTCTGTGCGTGGATGAGGAGTTTGAAGGAGATTCTCCTAATTTAATTCTCCTAATTTAATTACTATTCCCACTCCAGTAAGTATTTAATTGGGGTAGGTGCTGGACACTAAACCTAATTTAATTACGATTCCCACGCCAGTCAGAATTTAATTGGGGTAGGTGCTGGACACTAAACTTAATTAATTTACTATTCCCACTCCAGTCAGTATTTAATTGGGGTAGGTGCTGGACACTAAACCTAATTTAATTACTATTCCCACTCCAGTCAGTATTTAATTGGGGTAGGTGCTGGACACTGAACCTAATTTAATTACTATTCCCACTCCAGTCAGTATTTAATTGGGGTAGGTGCTGGACACTAAACCTAATTTAATTACTATTCCCACTCCAGTCAATATTTAATTGGGCTAGGTGCTGGACACTGAACCTTATTTAATTACTATTCCAACTACAGCCTGTATTTAATTGGGGTAGGTGCTGATCACTAAACTTAATTAATTACTATTCCCACTCCAGTCAGAATTTAATTTGGGTAGGTGCTGGACACTGAACTTAATTAATTTACTATTCCCACTTCAGTCAGTATTTAAATGGGGTAGGTGCTGGACAATAAACCTAATTTAATAACTATTCCCACTCCAGTCAATATTTAATTGGGGTATGTGCTGGACACTAAACTTAATTAATTTACTATTCCCACTCCAACCAGTATTTAATTGGAGTAGGTGCTGGACACTAAACCTAATTTAA
Source organism: Calotriton arnoldi (assembly GCA_963921515.1). Lineage (NCBI taxonomy): Eukaryota > Metazoa > Chordata > Amphibia > Caudata > Salamandridae > Calotriton > Calotriton arnoldi. The sequence continues at coordinate 333,309 of CAWUFW010007638.1, forward strand.
TTACTATTCCCACTCCAGTCAGTATTTAATTAGGGTAGGTGCTGGGCACTAAACTTAATTCATTTACTATTCCCACTCCAGTCAATATTTAATTGGGGTAGGTGCTGGACACTAAACCTAATTTAATTACTATTCCTACTCCAGTCAGTATTTAATTGGGGTAGGTGCTGGACACTAAACTTAATTAATTTACTATTCCCACTCCAGTCAGTATTTAAGTGGGGTAGGTGCTGGACACTAAACTTAATTAATTTACTATTGCCACTTCAATCAGTATTTAATTGGGGTAGGTGCTGGACACTAAACTTTATTAATTTACTATTCCCACTCCAATCAGTATTTAATTGGGGTAGGTGCTGGACACTGAGCTTAATTAATTTACTATTCCCACTCCAGTCAGTATTTAATTGGGGTAGGTGCTGGACACTAAACCTAATTTAATTACCATTCCCACTCCAGTCAATATTTAATTGGGCTAGGTGCTGGACACTGAACTTAATTAAATTACTATTCCCACTCCAATCAGTATTTAATTGGGGTAGGTGCTGGACACTAAACCTAATTTAACAACTATTCCCAGTCCAGTCAATATTTAATTGGGGTAGGTGCTGGACACTAAACTTAATTAATTTACTATTCCCACTCCAACCAGTATTTAATTGGAGTAGGTGCTGGACACTAAACCTTATTTAATTACTATTCCCACTCCTGTCAGTATTTAATTGGGGTAGATGCTGGACACTAAACTTAATTCATTTAATATTCCCACTCCAGTCAGTATTTAATTGGGGTAGGTGCTGGACACTAAACTTAATTTACTATTCCCACTCCAATCAGTATTTAATTGGGGTAGGTGCTGGACAATAAACTTAATTAATTTACTATTCCCACTCCAATCAGTATTTAATTGGGGTAGGTGCTGGACACTAAACCTAATTTAATTACCATTCCCACTCCAGTCAATATTTAATTGGGCTAGGTGCTGGACACTAAACTTAATCAAATTACTATTCCCACTCCAATCAGTATTTAATTGGGGTAGGTGCTGGACACTAAACTTAATTTAATAACTATTCCCACTCCAATCAATATTTAATTGGGGTAGGTGCTGGACACTAAACTTAATTAATTTACTATTCCCACTCCAGTCAGTATTTATTTGGGGTAGGTGCTGGACACTAAACCTAATTTAATTACCATTCCCACTCCAGTCAATATTTAATTGGGCTAGGTGCTGGACACTGAACTTAATTAAATTACTATTCCCACTCCAATCAGTATTTAATTGGGGTAGGTGATGGACACTAAACCTAATTTAACAACTATTCCCAGTCCAGTCAATATTTATTTGGGGTAGGTGCTGGACACTAAACTTAATTAATTTACTATTCCCACTCCAGCCAGTATTTAATTGGAGTAGGTGCTGGACACTAAACCTTATTTAATTACTATTCCCACTCCTGTCAGTATTTAATTGGGGTAGGTGCTGGACACTAAACTTAATTCATTTAATATTCCCACTCCAGTCAGTATTTAATTGGGGTAGGTGCTGGACACTAAACTTAATTAATTTACTATTCCCACTCCAATCAGTATTTAATTGGGGTAGGTGCTGGACAATAAACTTAATTAATTTACTATTCCCACTCCAATCAGTATTTAATTGGGGTAGGTGCTGGACACTGAACTTAATTAATTTACTATTCCCACTCCAGTCAGTATTTAATTGGGGTAGCTGCTGGACACTAAACCTAATTTAATTACTATTCCCACTCCAGTCAATATTTAATTGGGCTAGGTGCTGGACACTAAACTTAATTAATTTACTATTCCCACTCCAATCAGTATTTAAATGGGGTAGGTGCTGGACACTAAACCTAATTGAATTACTATTACCACTCCAGTAAGTATTTAATTGGGGTAGGTGCTGGACACTAAACCTAATTTAATTTCTATTCCCACTCCAGTCAATATTTAATTGGGGTAGGTGCTGGACAGTAAACTTAATTAATTTACTATTCCCACTCCAATCAGTATTTAATTGGGGTAGGTGCTGGACACTAAACCTAATTTAATTACTATTCCCACTCCAGTCAGTATTTAATTGGGGTAGGTGCTGGACACTAAACCTAATTTAATTACTATTCCCACTCCAGTCAATATTTATTTGGGGTAGGTGCTGGACACTAAACTTAATTAATTTACTATTCCCACTCCAGTCAGTGTTTAATTGGGGTAGGTGCTGGACACTAAACTTGATTAATTTACTATTCCCACTCCAGTCTGTATTTAATTGGGGTAGGTGCTGGACACTAAACTTAATAAATTTACTATTCCCACTCCAGTCAGTATTTAATTGAGGTAGGTGCTGGACACTAAAATTAATTAATTTACTATTCCCACTCCAATCAGTATTTAATAGGGGTAGGTGCTGGACACTAAACTTAATTAATTTACTATTCCCACTCCAGTCAGTATTTAATTGGGGTAGGTGCTGGACACTGAGCCTAATTAATTTACTATTCACACTCCAATCAGTATTTAATTGGGGTAGGTGCTGGACACTAAACCTAATTTAATTACCATTCACACTCCAGTCAATATTTAATTGGGCTAGGTGCTGGACACTAAACGTAATTAAATTACTATTCCCACTCCAATCAGTATTTAATTGGGGTAGGTGCTGGACACTGAGCTTAATTAATTTACTATTCCCACTCCAGTCAGTATTTAATTGGGGTAGGTGCTGGACACTAAACCTAATTTAATTACCATTCCCACTCCAGTCAATATTTAATTGGGCTAGGTGCTGGACACTAAACTTAATTAAATTACTATTCCCACTCCAATCAGTATTTAATTGGGGTAGGTGCTGGACACTAAACCTAATTTAATAACTATTCCCACTCCAATCAATATTTAATTGGGGTAGGTGCTGGACACTAAACTTAATTAATTTACTATTCCCACTCCAACCAGTATTTAATTGGAGTAGGTGCTGGACACTTAACCTAATTTAATTACTATTCCCACTGCAGTCAGTATTTAATTGGGGTAGGTGCTGGACACTAAACTTAATTCCTTTACTATTCCCACTCCAGTCAGTATTTAATTGGGGTAGGTGCTGGACACTAAACTTAATTAATTTACTATTCCCACTCCAATCAGTATTTAATTGGGGTAGGTGCTGGACACTAAACTTAATTAATTTACTATTCCTACTCCAATCAGTATTTAATTGGGGTAGGTGCTGGACACTGAACTTAATTAATTTACTATTCCCACTCCAGTCAGTATTTAATTGTGGTAGCTGCTGGACACTAAACCTAATTTAATTACTATTCCCACTCCAGTCAATATTTAATTGGGCTAGGTGCTGGACACTAAACTTAATTAATTTACTATTTCCACTCCAATAAGTATTTAATTGGGGTAGGTGCTGGACACTAAACCTAATTGAATTACTATTCCCACTCCAGTCAGTATTTAATTGGGGTAGGTGCTGGACACTAAACCTAATTTAATTACTATTCCCACTCCAGTCAATATTTAATTGGGTTAGGTGCTGAACACTAAACTTAATTAATTTACTATTCCCACTCCAGTCAGTATTTAATTGGGGTAGGTGCTGGACACTAAACTTAATTAATTTACTATTCCCACTCCAATCAGTATTTAATTGGAGTAGGTGCTGGACACTAAACCTAATTTAATTACTATTTCCACTCCAGTCAGTATTTAATTGGGGTAGCTGCTGGACACTAAACCTAATTTAATTACTATTCCCACTCCAGTCAATATTTAATTGGGATAGGTGCTGGACACTAAACTTAATTAATTTACTATTCACACTCCAGTCAGTGTTTAATTGGGGTAGGTGCTGGACACTAAACTTAATTAATTTACTATTCCCACTCCAGTCTGTATTTAATTGTGGTAGGTGCTGGACACTAAACTTAATTAATTTACTATTCTCACTCCATCAGTATTTAATTGGGGTAGGTGCTGGACACTAAACTTAATTAATTTACTATTCCCACTCCAATCAGTATCTAATAGGGGTAGGTGCTGGACACTAAACTTAATTAATGTACTATTCCCACTCCAGTCAGTATTTAATTGGGGTAGGTGCTGGACACTGAGCTTAATTAATTTAATATTCCCACTCCAGTCAGTATTTAATTGGGGTAGGTGCTGGACACTAAACCTAATTTAATTACCATTCCCACTCCAGTCAATATTTAATTGGGCTAGGTGCTGGACACTAAACTTAATTAAATTACTATTCCCACTCCAATCAGTATTTAATTGGGGTAGGTGCTGGACACTAAACCTAATTCAATAACTATTCCCACTCCAGTCAATATTTAATTGGGGTAGGTGCTGGACACTAAACTTAATTAATTTACTATTCCCACTCCAACCAGTATTTAATTGGAGTAGGTGCTGGACACTAAACCTAATTTAATTACTACTCCCAATCCAGTCAGTATTTAATTGGGGTAGGTGCTGGATACTAAACTTAATTAATGTATGATTCCCACTCCAATCAGTATTTAATTGGGGTAGGTGCTGGACACTAAACTTAATTAATTTACTATTCCCACTCCAATCTGTATTTAATTGGGGTAGGCGCTGGACACTGAACTTAATTAATTTACTATTCCCACTCCAGTCAGTATTTAATTGGGGTAGCTGCTGGACACTAAACATAATTTAATTACTATTCCCACTCCAGTCAATATTTAATTGGGCTAGGTGCTGGACACTAAACTTAATTAATTTACTATTCCCACTCCAATCAGTATTTAATTGGGTTAGGTGCTGGACACTAAACCTAATTGAATTACTATTCCCACTCCAGTCAGTATTTAATTGGGGTAGGTGCTGGACACTAAACCTAATTTAATTACTATTCGCACTCCAGTCAATATTTAATTGGGGTAGGTGCTGAACACTAAATTTAATTAATTTACTATTCCCACTCCAGTCAGTATTTAATTGGGGTTGGTGCTGGACACTAAACTTAATTAATTTACTATTCCCACTCCAGTCAGTATTTAATTGGGGTAGGTGCTGGACACTAAACTTAATTAATTTACTATTCCCACTCCAATCAGTATTTAATTAGGGTAGGTGCTGGACACTAAACCTAATTTAATTACTATTCCCACTCCAGTCAGTATTTAATTGGGGTAGGTGCTGGACACTAAACCTAATTTAATTACTATTCCCACTCCAGTCAATATTTATTTGGGGTAGGTGCTGGACACTAAACTTAATTAATGTACTATTCCCACTCCAGTCAGTGTTTAATTGGGGTAGCTGCTGGACACTAAACTTAATTAATTTACTATTCCCACTCCAGTCTGTATTTAATTGGGGTAGGTGCTGGACACTAAACTTAATTAATTTACTATTCCCACTCCAGTCAGTATTTAATTGGGGTAGGTGCTGGACACTAAACTTAATTAATTTACTATTCCCACTCCAATCAGTATTTAATAGGGGTAGGTGCTGGACACTAAACTTAATTAATTTACTATTCCCACTCCAGGCAGTATTTAATTGGGGTAGCTGCTGGACACTGAACTTAATTTAATTACTATTCCTACTCCACTCTGTATTTAATTGGGGTAAGTGCTGGACACTAAACTTAATTAATTTACTATTCCCACTATAGTCACTATTTAAATAACACATGTTCACACTACTACATATATTGTATAACATTAGAATTAATTTTTTTAAATTATAATTTTTAATTTTTTAAATTTTTTAATATCATAATAATTTTTTTAATGTCTCTACATCTTTAAAATGTTAAATGTTGTTTATACTATACATATAAAAAAAAATGTTGATCTTAACATTTAAATTTGTTTTATTTTCTCCAATAACGACCATTATCTCCTATAAATTTTACTTTGAAATTCGAAAATAATTTTAAAATCAATATTTTATTTTTTATAATTTATACTAATTAAAATAATATTTTTAAAACACTCCCCACCCTTATACCCAGTAAACCCAACATCCACCTCCTATTTTTATTTATTTATTTATTTGTATTTATTTATTTTGAAGGTTTTATATAGCGCTAGCTCCACCCAAGGGTATCATAGCGCTTTACATCAGCAATGGCAATTAACAAGAAAGCAGCAATAGCAATGTACGAAACAAATTCTGCAGATGATCAGACAAAAATAGAAGGAACCATTTAGAGTACATAGTGTGAAGGGTGCATATAAGATAAACAAAACACCAATTGAGAGAACAAGAGTGTCATTATAGATAGCACTTTTACAGTATGCCAAGGAGGACTCATGGGACATTGTGAGGGTGAGGGGGAATATAATGAGGGGGAGGGGGTGAGGAGGGTATGAGGAGGGGGGTGAGTGGGTGTGAGGGGTAGGCGGGATTGCCTAAGGCAGGAGGAGGGCAAATAGTCAGAAAGGAGAATAGGGAGTTAATTTCCCCAATATTTAGTGAGGAGGTGTATTTTAAGGTCTCTTTTGAAGTTGGCATAGGAGGGGTTGCATCGAAGGTCTTTGGGGAGGGCGTTCCAGATGGTTGGGGCATTGCCAGAGAAGGAGCGGGATTGTGAGGCGCTTTTTTTGAGTAGAGGGGGTATGAGAAGAAGAGTGTTGGTGCTTCTCAGCGTTCGGGTGCAGCCAGCTTTTTTGAGTTTAGTTGAAAGGTAGGTTGGAGTCTTCTGATAGAGGGCTTTGTGTGTAATACAGGCAATTTTATAGGAGGATCTACCTTCGATGGGGAGCCATTTGAGGGCCTTGAGGGCAGGTGAGATGCGGTCATAACGTTTACAGTTGGTTGTAAGTCTGGCTGCGAGGTTGAGGACAGATTTGATGGGGGCAAGGTGAATTTTGGGAGTACCAGAGAGAAGGGCATTTCCGTAGTCGATTTTGGATAGGACAAGAGATTGGGTAATTACTTTGAAGTCTTCCGCTGGAATAAAGGGTTTGATTTTTTTGAGATGGAGTGTGAAAAGTGCACTTTTTGCTGAATTTATAACATGGGAGTTTAGTGTAAGATTATTGTTGATGGTGATGCCGAGTGATTTGACAGATTCGACGAGGGAGAGAGGGCAGTTAAGGGCATTAAGGTCAGCGATCCATGTTTGAATGGGGAGAGGGTTGTTTTTGGGCGAGAAGAGGATGATCTCAGTTTTGTTAGGGTTGAGTTTAAGATGGTTGTTGTGGAACCAGGTTTGGATCTTGGTTAGTGCTGTGTTGAGGTGCAGGATGTTGGAATGGGATTTTATTTTATAGTACAGTTGGGTGTCATCAGCGTACAGGTGTTAGTTGATTTTGGCTTGTTTAAGTATCAGGGTGAGGGGTTCCATAAAGAGGTTAAAAAGGGCAGGAGAGAGGATGGATCCTTGCGGGACACCTAGGGAGACAGATGTTGGGCTAGAGAGGCAGTTTTGAATTTTAATTTGTTGGGTTCTATGTTGGAAGTAGGAGGTGAACCAGTTGAGGACAGTGCCATTAAGGCCAAAGCGATCTTTGAGTGTATTGAGTAGGGTTGGGTGGTAGACTGTGTCAAATGCAGCGGTGAAGTCAAGAAGGATGAGTAGGTAGGTCTCACCCTTGTCCAGGGCAAGGTGTATGTCATCGACTATGTTGAGCAGTGCAGTTTCAGTGCTGCAACCTTTGCGGAAGCCAGATTGCAGGGGGTCTAGAAGGTTGAATATGTCAATGTGTTTGTCCAGTTGTAGTAGGGCGCACTTTTCTAGGGCTTTAGAGAGGAGGGGGAGGTTGGAGATAGGGCGGAGATTGTTAGGGTCATTGGGGTCAGCCTTGGGATTTTTGGGAATGGGAGTGATTTGTCCGAGTTGAAGGGAGGTGGGAACATTCCCTGTTGAGAGGGAGGCGTTAATGATGTTGGTCCAGTAGGGGACAATGACGTGTTTGAGATCTTGGACGAGTGTGGAAGGGAGAGGGTCTTTAGTGTGGGAGGACGGTTTGAGTTTGGATAGGATGTTGAAGACTTCCCATTCAGAAACGGAGTGGAAATTATGCCATGAGGCGTTATTTTTAAGCGGTGTGATAGTAAGGGTTCAGGAGGGGTATGTGAGGGGAGGAGGAGTGAGGGAGTCGGGGGTGTTTTCAAGGGGAGTGGAGGATATGGTGGAGTATCCAGGGGATGATGAGGGGTGAGCAAGGGTTGAGTATCAAGGAAAGCACGGTCGATTTTGGCAATTTTTTCAGTGAAAAAGTTGGCAATTTCTTCACATTTGTTAGTGGAGGCCACCGGGTTGAGGGGTGCAGGGGAGGTTTGGTTTCTAATAATGTTGAACAGTTCTCTAGGTCTGTTTTTGGCCCGTGAGAGTTGTAGACGAAAGAAAGATGCTTTTTCCGAAAAGATGTGTTTTTTGTAAGAGGATCTTGCAATTCTAAGGAGAGCAAGATGGGATGGGGAAGGGTGTTGTCTCCATGTTCTTTCTGCCAATCTAAGTGAGCGTCTTTCTTTATTAAGGTCTAGGGTAAAACATGATTTGGAGGGGGCATTTTTTAGCGTTTTACTTTTCAGAGGGGCGAGCTGGTCTAAAACCTCTGAGACAGTTTTATTAAAGTGTTCAGTGAGTTCATTTGCAATTTTAATTTGAAATTCGAAATTAAATTATAAATTCATAATTAAAATTTTAAGCTTTTAACAAATAATTTTTTTTTTTTAAAACACTCCCCACCGTTATCCCCTATAAACCCAACATCCCGCTCCTAAAATTTAATTTGAAATTCGAAATTAAATTAAAAATTCATACTTTAAATTTAAAAATTTAAACAAATGAATTTTTTTTAAAAAAACTCTCCCCACCCTTATCCCCTATAAACCCAACATCCCGCTCCCAAAATTTAATTTGAAATTCGAAATATAATTATAAAATCATACTTAAAATTTTCAAATTTATACAAATTAAATTAATTTTTTTTAAAACACTCCCAACCCTTATCCCCTATAAACCCAACATTCCGCTCCTAAATTTTAATTTAAAATTTGAAATTAAATGATAAATTCATACTTAAAATTTTAAAATTTAAAGAAATTAAATTATTTCTTTTTAAAACACTCCCCACCCTTATCCCCTATAAACCCAACATCCCGCTCCTAAATTTTAAATTGAAATTCAAAATTTAATTATAAATTCATACTTAAAATTTTTAAATTTAAACAAATTAAATTACTTTTTTTTAAAACACTCCCCACCCTTATCCCCTATAACCCAACATCCCGCTCCTCAAACAATATGAAAAAATACTTTTATTTTATAAAATTTAAAAAAGTTACTACTTAACATTAACTCTAAAATATTTGAAAAACATACAAAAACGATATTTTGACATGTCGATATTTTTACTATCGATATTACTAACATCGATTTTTAGCAAAACACCTCAAAACGATATTAACTACATCGATATACAGATCATCGATATTTCATACTCTCGATATTATGAACTCGATATTTCTGTACATCGATATAAAAAATTCGATATTTTGACTGTGCACCATTCTTTAGCTCACTTTACCACCTCAGTTCAGACCCAGCTATATGCAAATCAGTCTTGACCCTGTGCCTCATGGGAAAAGTCCAGCCCGAACTGCCAAGCCGGGTCTTCCCTGAACTGGAAACAAGCATCCTGGGACCACTTTCTGGGTAACACCCTTTATCAGCCAGGATAGCTTGAATCCATTGGCAAAGTGAGCAAGGGACCCACTTCTGGGCATACCCTGCCAACTTAGGGTGAACAAAGCGATACCAAAGGGGATGATGGACGGAGCGTTAGAGCAAATCAAACACTCACCCCCAGTCAACTGATCTGGGTTTAATCCATCATCATCCTTTAGCTCACTCCGCCACCCCAGTTCAGACATGGCCATATGCAAATCAGTCTTACCCTGTGCCTCATGGGAACAGTCCAGCCCAAACTGCCAAGCCATGTCTTCCCTGGACCGGAAACAAGCATCCTGGGACCGGTTTCGGGTTCAAAACCCTCATCAGCCAGGCTATCTTGAATCCAGTGGCAAAGTGAGCAAGGGACCCACGTCTGGGCATACCCTGCCAACTTAGGGTGCACAAAGCAAACACAAGGAGATGATGGACGGAGCGCTGAAACTTTTCAGACACTCGCCCCCAGTCACAGATCTGGGTTGAATCCATCATCATTCTTTAGCTCACTTCACCACCTCAGTTCAGACCCAGCTATATGCAAATCAGTATTGACCCTGTGCCTCATGGGAACAGTCCAGCCCGAACTGCCAAGCCAGGTCTTTCCTGAACCGGAAACAAGCATCTTAGGACCGGTTTCTGGGTAACACCCTTCATCAGCCAGGCTAGCTTGAATCCAGTGGCAAAGTGAGCAAGGGACCCACTTCTGGACATACCCTGCCAACTTAGGGCGAACAAAGCAAGCTCAAGGAGATGATGGACGGAGCGCTGAAACTTTTCAGACACTCACCCCCAGTCACAGATCTGGGTTGAATCCATCATCATTCTTTAGCTCACTTCACCACCTCGGTTCAGACCCAGCTATATGCAGATCAATCTTGACCCTGTGCCTCATGGGAACAGTCCAGCCCTTACTGCCAAGCCAGGTCTTCCCTGAACCGGAAACAAGCATCCTGGGACCGTTTTCTGGGTAACACCCTTCATCAGCCAGGCTAGCTTGAATCCAGTGGCAAAGTGAGCAAGGGACCCACGTCTGGGCATACCCTGCCAACTTAGGGCGAACAAAGCAAACACAAGGGGATGATGGACGGAGCGCTGAAACTATTCAAACACTCACCCCCAATCACAGATCTGGGTTGAATCCATCATCATTCTTTAGCTCACTTCACCACCTCAGTTTAGACCCAGCTATATGCAAATCAGTCTTCACCCTGTGCCTCATGGGAACAGTCCAGCCCGAACTGCCAAGCCAGGTCTTCCCTGAACTGGAAACAAGCATCCTGGGACCGGTTTCTGGGTAACACCCTTCATCAGCCAGGCTAGCTTGAATTCAGTGGCAAAGTGAGCAAGGGACCCACGTCTGGGCATACCCTGCCAACTTAGGGTGAACAAAGCAAACACAAGGAGATGATGGACGGAGCGCTGAAACTTTTCAGACACTACCCCCCAGTCACAGATCTGGGTTGAATCCATCATCATTCTTTAGCTCACTTCACCACCTCAGTTCAGACCCAGCTATATGCAAATCAGTCTTGACCCTGTGCCTCATGGGAAAAGTCCAGCCCGAATTGCCAAGCCGGGTCTTCCCTGAACTGGAAACAAGCATCCTGGGACCGGTTTCTGGGTAACACCCTTTATCAGCCAGGCTAGCTTGAATCCATTGGCAAAGTGAGCAAGGGACCCACGTCTGAGCATACCCTGCCAACTTAGGGCACACAAAGCAAACACAAGGAGATGATGGACGGAGCGCTGAAACTTTTCAGACACTCACACCCAGTCACAGATCTGAGTTGAATCCATCATCATTCTTTAGCTCACTTCACCACCTCAGTTCAGACCCAGCTATATGCAAATCAGTCTTGACCCTGTGCCTCATGGGAACAGTCCAGCCCAAACTGCCAAGCCAGGTCTTCCCTGAACCGGAAACAAGCATCCTGGGACCGGTTTCTGGGTAACACCCTTCATCAGCCAGGCTAGCTTGAATCCAGTGGCAAAGTGAACAAGGGACCCACGTCTGGGCATACCCTGCCAACTTAGGGCGAACAAAGCCAACACAAGGAGATGATGGACGGAGCGCTGAAACTTTTCCATAACTTTTCCATAAGTGAGGAAACTCTCAAGAACATGCCAACACCTGGACTAAAATTGCAATTTAAAGGAATTCGTTGGTAACGTCCAAAGGTGGAGTGATTTTGAAAAGATTAAAGATTGGTGGGCTCAGAATGAAAGGAGAAAGAAAAAGAAAGACTATGCTGGAGCACTAGATGGGGTGGGTGTCACATTTATGTGATGGAGAGTTCTGGAATCTGAGGGGAGCCACAAACTTCCTTCCACCCAGCATTCCCTCAAGTCTTCTGATAAAAGTGGCTCCTCACTTGTGTGGGTAGCACTTGTGCCCGCGACAGGAAACAGCCCAAAACACAAAGTGGACACATCACATTTTTCCACTGAAAACTGACCCTTTTTTGCAATGTACCTCCTAGCTGTGGATGTTGGGCCCCAGCTCAGTCGGCACCAAGGGAAACCAACCAAACCTTTTCAAAACTAGACTCCTATGGGAATCCAAGATTGCAAACCTCAGAATGTGTCTAAAAAACACATTTTCCTCACATTTCTTTGATGGAATGTTCTGAAATCTGAGAGGAGCTACAAACTTCCTTCCACCTAGCATGTCCTCAATAAAAATTGTCTTAGGGCCCTGTAATGCAGCTCACCCGGGAAGATCACTTGTATCAATGAGGACAGTAGGCCCACCATCCTGGCGACTACCTGTAAGGATGCCATCTGCCTTGAGATCAGCTTGCGTAGTTCCTTTTTTATGGCACAGACCTTGCTGTTCAGAAGTTCTAAGGTGGCACTGATGGAGTCTATATTGATCCACAGAAATTCCAATCATTGTTTGGGCATCAAGTCTGACTTCTCTGTGTTTATTAGAAAGCTCAGGTCTTCCAGAAGGGAAACTGCCATTTGGGATTGGTTCAAGTGTACCTGAGAGGTCTCCAACATCATGATGATATTGTCAAGAAAGATTATCAGTCAACAATCTTGAGAATAAAGCCAGGCCATCACCGTTTTCAGCATCTTGGGAAAGCACCATGGTGTTGAAGACAGGCCGAAGGGTAGTACCAGACCTCTTGTTTCCATATATACTGGAGCAAATAACGATGGGGTTGAAATATCAGGGTAGACAGGTAGGTGTCCTTCAGTTCCAAAGCATATCATTCAGTTGCTTCTCCCGAGAAGGTCACTCAAAAATGGATGTCCTCCATCTTGAAGTGTCTGTTGACCAGCCTTCTGTTAAACTCTCTTAAGTCACCCTGAGACTTCTAGAGCATGGTTTATCATCTTGGGGTGGCATAGTAGTGCTGGTGATTGAGGCACACAAATCAAACAAAACGGAGGTATTTTATTCGTGGGTTACATTCCCAGCAGCAAATGCAAGAACAAAAACATTTCACTCTTACACAGAAGGAGATGCACCAGCGGAATATTGTCCGTTCGAGGACATAGAGGTTCTGCTCACGTACCAGGAACATTTATACTGGTTTAAAGGCGCCCTACCCCATACAAGAAGAAGAGTAAGACTCGGCCCGCTCGGAGGAGATGGGGCAATTTGGCTGATATTAGCGGCCTACACACCACATCCTGACATTGAAACAATGCCACTGGGAGACTTACTCATACAACATAAAGATTTAATACAAATCTATAGAAACTTGACGCAATTCATGATGAGGACATTTACAGTCCAACCAGCAATAGTTGCAACAAATGGAACTCAAATTCAGGGTACAGCAACTAAAATTACACCACAAACATTACACGCGGTAATGGGTAAAATGCCCACAAAACGTGAACAAATACCATTCTGGGTAGCTCAGAAAATAACACAGCCAGAGGCAGTATTCCCAAATACTACCCCATATGAAAAACACAGAATGCTAACAATCTGCTTGCCCATGGGGATAACACCACAAGTAGAGGATTGTACCACTTGGGGTACAGTCTTTGCTGCCATTTATACCAAAACTCATGGTATCCTGTCATTAGCAGTAGTACCTGATGTATTAAGACAAATACAGAACGAGTACGGAGCAGAGCCTGCTCTGAACTTAGGGATGAAGTTACTATGCCCAGGTATCAGCCATAATACTAGCTAACATTAAAGGGGAAGCAGCTTCAGTGGCAATCCGCCAACGCCTAAGGGAGCTCAGTCCTTTAGAACAGGAACACGAACTACCGAAAATAATTGAAACTGCATATGCAGAATTAGGCAGAGACAGTTTGGGTGGGAAAGCTTTAAAACCGCAACTGATGGGCAGTCCTGAAAAGGACACTTCCAAGCAGACACCTGCTTCAACTAAGAAGAAGTGGGAAAATAAAAAAGAACAAAACTTTAAAGGAAACAGATCTCAATCCCGAGGGAGATCTCCTCCCCAGGAGCCCTCCGAAAAGAGGTACAACCTTAGGAATAGGGACAATATTAGGAAACCTGACAGGTATCAGGATACTGATACACATTCCTCTCGTTCTTTTCAGGGTTCATCAAAAAACTCCGAGAGGTAAGGATGGTCAGAAAGACAAGAAGAGCATACAAAGTCCAGAGACAAGCAGCACGCTCAAGATTACACTTCTAAAAAAGAAGAGAAGCCAAAGCAAAAGCCACAGTTAAAAAAGAAGAAGGTTGCAGGTCTAAAGATCAGACATGCCCAGAATTCTGAGGACTCGACTACTGAACGGGGAATGGGTTCTGACGATGCTAGACAGTGTGGCAGAAATAACAATAGCTCGCCAGAACCTGATGGAATTTCTGGTGATAGCAGACTTGAATGATTATATCACGGTAGAAACACCCGATACCAGGGTAAGTGTCCCACATAAAGAATATGAAATAACGCTCCAGATGGAGGGGGACAAAAATCGAACAGTGAGAGGTCTCTTTTGGGAGAACCTGACGTTTGGCTATGACATTTTATTAGCTGAACAAGATTGGCCTCCAGCATTCGTCATGGATTGCTCTAAAGGGGAACCGGTAATTCTACGGGCATTCTCAGACCATATTCCCAGGCATTTGCAACACACATATGCGCAGGAGTGGGCGGTAGCCCAGGCTCCAGCATTATACAAAAACCATGTTGGATGGGATGAGGATTCAACCCACCACATAATTCCTTTAAAAAATACTCCAACTGCACAAAGACAGTATCCAATAAAGCAAGAAGCTAAAAAACAGGTCAGGGAGATCTTAGATCAACTTGAATACCAAGGGGTGATTGAAACTTGCACCTCTCAAATGAACAATCCTTTGTTTCCTGTCATGAAACCTGACAATTCATATTGTCTAGTTTCAGATTACAGACATTTAAACACTTGCACTAAGACATTTGCAGTCCAAAATGCACACAGTGCCGCATTAATGAATAACATTGTGCGGAAAAAATATAAAACAACACTTGATATCTCAAATTGATTTTTCTGCCAAAATATAGCGCCTGAAAGCAGGTATCTAACAGCCTTCTCAGCGCTAGGGACCCAGCGGCAATTTTGTCGACTCCCCCAAGGGTATAAGAACAACCCAGGGTTGTTTTCGGCCAGAGTAAAAGAGTTACTTCAAAATTTGGATGAAGAGGCATTGTCCTATGTGGATGATATTTATCTGACGGATGATGACCTAGCGGAGCACTTGAACAGAGTGAATACCATAATTTTGGGATTTGCATCTGAGGGCTACAAATTGAACTTTAAAAAACCAAAAATTGCCCACCTCAGTGTCCTGTTTTTAGGATATGAGCTTTCAAGTGAAGGAAAAAGCCTGGCAGCCAATTGTTTTCGAAAAATGTGTGCTGCTCCAACCTCCAAAATCACTGAAAAACTTACAGTCAATTCTGGGATTCCTACATTTTGGAAGAACATACATTTTGGATTACGCAGCAAGAGTAAAACCTTTCTACGATTTAATAAAACCTGATTTTTCAGTCAAACAATGGACACAGGAACACACAGATACACTTCGTTCCTTACAAGCTGACATGATAGCTTCCAAACATTTACAGACACGCGTAGACGTACGCAACCTGGTGATCCGCATAGTTGCGGGTCAATCTGGGTACACCTATCTGACATATAATGAAGGTGAGACAGTACCAATTGCATACAAATCACATTTTTACACAAATGCTGAGATGCGTTTTGCATCTACAGAAAAGATTCTAACAGCGGTTCAGACTGCTGTAGTGAGAGAAAGAGCACTGGCTCAGGGGAAAAGTATTATAGTCGTGACCCCAGTTCCAGCCTTAGAGGCTGCGACAAAGGCAAGCGTTCCTACCGCTAAAGCCTTACATCCGAGCTGGATACAATGGACTAATTCACTCACTGCAACAGATGTAGAATACAGGTACGACCCAAATTTAAAGACACAAGCATTCCTGCAATACGAACAAGAATATCCTCTGCCAAACGAAATAATGCCTCTTGATCAGAATGAATATATTATTTACACTGACGGATCTGCTCAACCGGCCATAGGAAGTAAGCAACAATATAGCGCAGCATGCGCAATCGTTAAAGGTCGCATGCGGGATGGAAAGTTCCATCCAAGTTGCACGATAACCGCTGGCAGAACTAAAAGCCCTAATACTGGCACTAGTGAATACGGATCGAGAATTCCCCACACTAATTGTGTGCGATTCCTTTTACTCTGTGCAGTCTTACAATGAATATTTGCAGCACTGGGTTCAAAACGGGTTCAAAGATGCAAAAGGTAGCACAATTAAGCATAAAATGCTATGGGAACAGGTAGTGGAGTTGAAAACCGAACTACCGAGGGCTCATGAGATACACACACTGAGTCATCAGCGTGATGGCGTTCACGTTGAAGGGAATTCATTGGCTGATGAAGCCGCAAAGGGGCCTGTACGCACGGCTTCCATAGCTGCAATCACTCGTTCTAAAATGAGAATAGACGGTGAGATTATGGTAGCTGTCATTGCTTCATGCAAAAACAGCAAAGCAGTACCAAAAAGGTTTCCACTCAAGTACTCCTACAAGTTAGATGCCAATAACATTCCATTTGCTCAGATTCCTGGAGTGGGGAATAGAGTAATTCCAAATATGGATCGTAGGTTAGGTTTAATTCTAGCAGCACACGAAGGGATAGGTTCTGCACATGCAGGAGTTACAGCGACTGTTTCTTTATTGAAACAACGCTATTGGTGGCCTGGGTTAACAAAGCAGACTAAAGACTATGGGGTCCATTACGATGGCGGGCGGACTTTGTCCACCCGCCATCGCAACGGAAAAAGGGACCGCCCACCACATGTGTGGCGGTCCCGCGATTAGAATTAGGATGCGCCCGCCACACTGGTGGGCGCATTCCGCATTTCTTACATTGCGGCGGGCGGTGCTTTCAGCAGCACCCACCGCAATGTAAAAAAGGCATGTAGCGCATTTGCATGCACAACGTGACAGGCACCGCGCTGTGCCTGCCAGCTTGTGCATGCAAATGCAGGGGGGTACCATAGGTACCCCCATGTGCACCCCCCAGCCCCCAACATCTTGGGGGCCCACAACGGGCCCCCGAAAGTGGAATCCGCCTGGCTTGCCATGGCGGAGTCTCCGCCATGGAAAGCCCTGCACCGCCGCCCATCATAATATGGATGGCGGTGTCTTGTAGACACCGCCACCATATTTGCGCCCTTTTCCGCCCGGTTGCCTGTATGACCGGCGGAAAACCAGCAGACGGTCTTTCCGTCCGCCGGCGTCCCCACCGCCATCGTGATTTGGCGGGGGAAATGGTAGGCGGGTGGTGTAAAATGGCGGGCGGATGGCCACCGCCATATGGGCGGTGGCGATCCGCCTGCTATTATAATGACCCCCTATGTCTTGAAATGCGACATCTGTCAGCAGATGAAAGGTTCCACCGTAACATGTCCAGCGCAGACACCATTGTTAATATCTGACAAACCACTACCGTGCATTTATTTAGACCAGGGCGGCCCCTTGAAAAGAGATGGGGCTTACAAGTATATCATGGTTGCAGTGGATTCCTGCTCGAGATTCCTATGGGTGTGGCCCCAGCGCTCGGCTGACGCTCGAACTGTTATAAAAGATTTGCGAATCTTCATAGGGACATACGCAATTGGCACATTGCATTCTGACCAGGGCCCTGCGTTTAGCTCTCGGGCTTACAAGGAGGCCATGTGAGGATTGAGTGTAGCATTGCGGTACTCATCTCCGTACCATCC
This sequence comes from Calotriton arnoldi, assembly GCA_963921515.1. NCBI lineage: Eukaryota > Metazoa > Chordata > Amphibia > Caudata > Salamandridae > Calotriton > Calotriton arnoldi. The sequence goes on from CAWUFW010007638.1 coordinate 351,243, forward strand.
AGAGGGAAATTTGGTTGTGGAGAGAAAAAACCGGGACTTAAAGCAATCTTTAACAGCTAGAGTATTAGGCACGGGTGAGAGTTGGGTAAAACATCTGTATGGAGTACAGAGAGCTTTGAACAACATGCCAAGAAGTTCTCTAGGGGGGGTCACTCCTTATGAGGTCCTATTTGGGACAAGAATGTGGGTACCTGATCTTGATTGTGAAGGCTCAGTGGCGGATGAAAAACCTTTTGACATCCATGATCGTTTGGCTGTTTTACAGGATCTAAATGAATCCAGGACACAACAAAGTAATGTCAATCTGAAGCAGACCGCCACTGTGGAAGTCAAATCAGTCACGGCAAGACCTGTCTGGATCCCAAAAGTCGGGGATCTGGTCAGAGAGAAAATAGCGGACAAGAAGGAATTTGGGCCGTCCCACAGAAAACCTGTACAGGTCCTAGCAGTCGAAGGAACCAGAACTGTACTTCTACCGCCTCTTGATGGAAAAAAGGAGAAAAGATTTTTCTCTTGACCTAATCAAACCACACTATGTGGCCGATACTAAGCAGTAGGCCACGTGGACTCCAAAGTAGCAGACGCCCTCCTCTCGCTACAATCCAAGAAGTTCAAACGGAAAGACTCATCACGTTCGAAGAGTCCCCTGTACGGAATGATGGACTATGCAACAATGCTATGGAACTCGTTCCTCTTGAACCTGAAGCTCAACTTCAAAATCAAACTCAAAATCAAAGACAAATTGCTATTAGACCAAATACAGATGGCTACGTCAACATGCCTCGACAAGAGCAAAGTACGATTTCAACAAATCCTGAAGCAATTCCAACAATTGATCGAACTGCTTCTGGCTACTTCATAAACTTTGGTATGTTTTCCTTGGATCCAAGTGAACCTGAAACGACGCCAGCCCAAAAATCACGCAAGCAGCAAGTTAAAGACTTTCTGAACTTTCTTAAAAGAACTTACCTGGTATCACCGTGGGTTGAACTATGGATAATTACCAGGGTACTTTTCTTTCTTTTCTGGTTAGACTTAGTGATAGTTTTTAACATGCTTATTGATGGACAATACATTCGGCAAAGCTCTGCAGCCCAAAAGGTGAATTTAATTTTAAAACCACATCAATCATCTCATCGAGAACAAAGAGACTTGTCATCAGTGAACATTACAGCAGTTCCCATACCGGATGGTATAGTTTGGGAAAAGGTTTATTTCGATATATTCGGCCCGACCGAACTTTTAAAAATTCCACATTGATTTAAAATATCATTAAGTGTTATCATTACCTCAAGTACATTTTCCAATGATTGGGATTTTGAAACTGTTAATAACATGTTGTCTGATTTGGAAAAATCTGCTGCGTTTTCTAATAGTGAAACATTGGAAGGCACATCAGATTACGAAACCATGTATTGTTATCAACATTATGGTTATCACTTTCTGCATAAATCTGCAAATCCTAGAAATGTGTTCACTTACCACCAGTGGGAACATTGTCCAACACCGCCGAAAGGCAGTTCAAAAACATTTACACAAAAGTTTCCATATTTCTCAGGGTTTAATATGTCTGACCCAGACTCATATTATTATAAGGTTGCACCAACATCAGCACAGAAAAATATGTTAACAAGCACCAAACAGATTTACTCTGCTTCCTTTATTGCCCAGTTGTCTGAACAAGGTTTCGACTTATGGAAAGACACCATAGACTTAAAATCATTCTGGGGTACTAGAGAATGGCAGGTGCAGGGAACAGAAGCTTTGTTTAGAGCATGCCTTATCCCCCAACAAATCATGTTTTTGAAGGAGACAGTGCAACAGACGTCTTGCCTTGGACTAGCCAAGAACAAAGACTTGAACACACCTTGGGTGCCGACTCCATCACACACAGAGGGAAACGAAACATCACAAAAAGGGATTACACTAGATGACAATATACAGTACAACAGATCGGACCCCGATTGGAGGAAGTGGTTGATTTGGCCCACAGACACTAATAGTTGTCAGGCGCGATTCATGGGTAAAACCGAAGGGTTAAGTGTCCATAGGCCAGATCCACGTTATGTACAGCGACAACATCCAGGGGTAGTGACATCATACAGTGTTGGGAAGTTGTGCCTCGATTGGCTAAAAACCTCAACACTCACACAGGTGAAACAACACTTATTCTTACTCACACAGGATATGGATCTTAGGGATTTTTTACTAGGTCCCAGGAAGCCACGCCAAAAACGTTTCATATATGCTGACATTTATGCTGCCTACAATGAAATATGGAAAATATCCCAACAAGAGGCCGCGGAGAGACTACGGGAGATAGATCGTATAAATCCAGAAAAATCTCTATCAGTGGTAGACAATGGGTTAACTACATTGACCTCCAGGATATATTCCTTAGGCAACATTGTATCTTCTGCGATAGACATACTAGAACTGGATTTAGCCATATTACAACATGGGCAATCTCAATTACATTCTATTATGTTGTTAAGCTGGACGCTGCAATCTTTGCGTGCAGGCTATGTGCCTTGGCGTTTTATCAACAGCACATCTCTGTTTTCTGAATACAATCTAACAGATAAACAGATAGAAATGGCACAAAGGGGAGCAAAATATACAATGCTGCGTATTGAAAAACTGGATAGATTACCATTTACAGTGGCAGAATCACCGTCCACGGAATGGTTATTCCATGGCCACATAACTCTACCGGTCACTACCTTTCAGTTTCAGTATTGCCTTGAACAAATGCAGGCAGATATGAAAAAATGGGTAAGGTATACATTAGGGAATCTTGGGAATTACCATACAGATTTCGATGCCGGAGTGGGGATTGAGAAGTGTTTCTAAGCGGTACAAACTGTGAGAACGCTTTAAGTGGATCACTCATATGTCAGGATATAATGCTGCACAGGGCTTGTAATGGTTCTGTAGCGAACCTGTCCTGCCATTTGAGGGGTGCCCCAGCTGCAGTGATTACTCCAGCATTTGGGCTACTTTCGAATGGGAGTTACTTGATGCTGAACAGTCAAGGCTGCTGTGGAATGCTCCCGGGCATCGCATATCTGGTAACTGTGAGCTCCAGGGTTACTTGTTGTATGCAAGTATTGTTTCCACTGACACATACAGTCAGGGAGGCGCCGTTATGGCCTTCACTGAATGTTTCTTTAATACGGTTTGATACTCTAAGTAGAATGAAAGCCATGCTTTTACAGAAGTCTGTGCCCTTAACCTCTGCTCAAGAGACTTTTGATCACCAGATCGCAAGGTCTTTGGCAGAGATACAGGCGCTTATTCATACGAACTGTCCTTACCATTTTGCAGAAATGGTAAATCGTATCTTTAACATGTCTGATACGACAGGCATTGTTCACCTATTTAAGACCATAGGTTCTGGACTTATAAGCACCTTTCAGACGGTACTTGGAGTTATACCAAACTTCATTCATTCCGTAATCGGAAGCATCTTTGGAGGACTTCTGCTGATCCTGTTTCTAATAGCAGGAATCCTGATTGTTATTTTTCTGCTACGCAATGGCCGTCCCAGTCACCAAGGAGATGGAAAAAGCACTCCTGGAGCGTAAATACCGTGACCGCATGGTACAACATCTAGGCATGCCTCGCCTGAGAGAACTAAGTGCATCTTGGTTCTTGTCATTTCGACCAGTCTGTATGGACTGCATCTTACCTGTCCTCCGATGCCTGTTTTGCGGTGAAGAATGCATGTTAGATCTTTGTTTGACACTCCCATCATGTGTGCAACCGGACGTGAATGCGTTACTGGACCCGATAACGGCCCATGTTCTGCAATGTCCTCAGTGTATTCCAATGTTGATGGCGGCATTCCTTGAGCCACCGCAGGTAGTAACTGCACCTGTTGGTATGGACACCGGCTCCTCCACTGACACCCAGGCTTTGGACGGCGCACAGGCTGCCCCAGCACTGGCTGCAGACAGCGTGGAACATCATCTGTGCTCAATTGACGTACTCTGCAAGGTGCTACAGGGGCCGTCTACTGCGGAAGCAGGCAACAAAAATGTTGCGTCTACCAGCCAGGACACATAAACATTTGACTCATTTGGCTCGTCGTTTGCTGGAAGGAATTTGCCCTTTTTTAAACAAACTCGATTTGGAACTCAAAAAACAATTTGACATTCCTTTCATTATTGGGCATACATGGCTTCCAAATGCTTATAGTGGTTTGGACTATAGCTTCGGACACTTTAGAGCTATGGCTTGCAAGTTTTTTAATATATAAAAAAAAAATACCTTTTACCTAGATACAACACTGCATGCAGAACGCGGGTTTTTCCCTAGTTCAAAACTCATACATTATGCATGAGGCTTCTTGGAAGCACAGCAGGATTAACAGCAGGACTGACATCTCCTGTATAATATCTCTGTATAAAGTTCAGGCCCGACGTCATCCTTTAGGCTGACACAGTAACACAGCAAGGTAGAACCCCTGGGGAGACCTATGGGTATATATACATCATGTCTTGCTTAGAAAGACAGAGGAGACCGTGACTTACCGGCTGACTCACTGACCAGAGACGCTGAGGTTCCTGCATGCAGACGCTCCAGCTAGCAGTGGTCTAACATCCCTCGTGGGGTGTCCAACTCGAGACCAGGATGGGGTCCCACATTCTCTAATTCTCAGGTAATGGGGTTGACTAGGTCCTAGAGGGATTATTGGCATAACACATACACAGATGCTAGGTACATTTAGGTACATCTAGTTAGGGAGGCATCGTAGGAGTACGCACCTTTTATCATGTGTTTCATGTACATGTATATATTCATGATTTCTGCAAGATGGTAGAACTATACCATCCCTTTACTTTTGTAGTATTGCTAATCATATATCTCTGCTACTGTCTAATGGTTGTTGCAGCTCATCTATTCTACACTAGAATAACAACTGTTCAATAAATACTTATTGAAAACGCCCAGACTGTTTATTCTGTGTATCTCTGAGACAAACTAAGTAAGCACGAGGGACTGAGCGAAAAGTAGTATATTGTTTCCACGATTCTGAGGGATCAGGGTTGTCATGTTCTGAGGTTGCCAAGAACTATTCTCTCCACGATAAGAGGAGATTCTAGTGGCACTGTGAGCTAGCTGATACAGACTGGCTAACATACCCGGTGGGGGTGCATGGAATCAGTCTGCCACCAATCCCACAGTTTATGTTATCCAAAACGCGCAGATCCTGTATAGGGTATATAGAAACTACACGACAAGGCTAGCCTGAATCCATTGGTTAACAGAGCTTTTATTGGCTATTCTGTTTCACATGTTTTCTTGTAATCTTGTTACACATGCCTACTGGTTATACTAGTTCATGTTTATTGGCTGCTTTGAGTAACAGTAAAGAAAAATGAAGCATAATCTGAGCCTCTGGTTCTAACATAGAATGTGAATTTACATAACATCTGCTCTCATTTTAGATTCTGTAGCACCTTCCACAACCTATATGATAAAATAATGAGAGAAAAAGGCTTTTCATCAAACATGGTTCATCTAATCCCAGCATATAGATATCAAAAATTAGTAAAGTTGCTACAGCAAGTATAAACGTAAACAAAAGTGTAAGTTTACCTCTGAATAAGGCCTACCTTTGTGAATTAGACCCTGTATACACTGCGAACTTAGCCAAAAGGCACAGTTCATTTTAATCTGCCAATTCTAGTTACTAGCTACAGATTGCTGTTCAAACACATTACTTGCTAAAGAAAAGGAACAGATTGTGATCAATTGACACTTAAAGAATTCGTCTACTACAACAGACTACCATTTAAGGCTTTGAAGAGATGTCAGACTTTGTAATGTTCAAGAGAAGCTGATCGTTCCTCTTTAATGCATAAGCACAGTTCCATCCTTTCTTCATTTCTTCATTTTTTTTAAAACACTGCTCGTCCTGTTCAAAGTGTTTTAGGGTGCTTTATATAATAACAAGCCTAGAGAAACTAGTACTACTGTAGGGTAGAACGTCGTTAGACGTAAAGGAAACAGGAAAGAAAATGGAGAAACGTATGCTAAGAGCTTTAACTGTCAAAGTATTTAACCATATTTGAAAGTCAATTTAGTCCCTGTTGCTAGGCATATCAATCAATCAATCAGGGGAATTGTAAGCGCGCTACTCACCCGTGAGGGTCTCAAGGCGCTGGGGGGGGGGTAAACAGCTCCGTTCAGTCGAAGGCATAATTATATTCTTTTGAGATTTAGGGCTGTGCAACATCTCGATGTGATTGTAGCATGGGACAACACCTGGTGGTCCACCACCCTCGGTGAACCTCCCACAGACCACGCTCGCAACCTCTGCATCATACTTGACTCCTCCCTCACCATGCACCGACAGATCAACGCTGTTTCCTCCACATGCTTCAACACCCTCCGCAAGACCATCAGAAGGATCATCACCCACGTACTCATAACCAGCAGACTGGACTACGGGAACGCCCTCTATGCCGGAATAAACAAATCTCTACTCCTCAAACTCCAGACAATCCAGAACACCGCAGCTAGACTTGTCCTTGGCATCCCACGGCAACACCACATCACCCAACACCTACGAGAACTCCACTGGCTCCCTGTCGAAAAGAGAGTGACGTTCAAGCTCCTCACTCACGCCTACAAATCCCTCCACAACATCGGACCCCAATACCTCAGCAAAAGAATCTCCTTCTGCGCAGCCAAGAGATCCGATCCGCCGATCCTTCTCCTACATCGCAGCCAAGACCTGGAACGAACTCCCACTCAGCATCAGACAAACCCCCACACTGCAAGCTTTCAGGAAGAACCTCAAGACCTGGCTCTTCGGATGAAATGAAGCTGCACCAAACCCCCCTGCCCCCAGCGCCTCAAGACCCTCGCGGGTGAGTAGTGCGCTTCACAAATCCCTGATTGATTAATTGATTGATGGAATGGTATCCGTAGCCAGGGTAAGAAAAGTGGGTGGGACAACTACATCTTGAAATGTTATGACTGTGCTCCATTGCCTAGAGTGCACAATTGTGAACATTGCTCCTTGTATTCGCGGCATAGAGATTATCCCCAACTGTTTCTTCTTAGTACCTCAGCTATTCCACTTCCTTGTTGCTTTTAAAAATCGCATTGTGTTTGGTTTCACCTCAAGAGTGCTGCTTAGCGGTCCCTCGAGGTAACTCTATTGTTGTTGTTTTCCCCAAATGATTCCTTGCATATCGTTGATGGAGAATTCCCTAAATTGTTGATACCCAAACATAGAAAAGCTTCCACCTACTTAGCAAGAGGTAAAAACTTAGTTCCATTGGTAGCCTTTTTCTCAAGGGCTAAAATCCCAACATAGGACAGCTATATCTTTGCCAATGCTTGGGTAGTAAATACATTTGCCTTTAGATCTTCAGACAGGATTTATTTAGCTTGTTCTTTTTCTCTGATCCAATTACATTTCATGCAAATTTAGGAACATGTTGTATTGTGTGGTGCCATCACTTACACTAGTATATTTGTTCATCTTCCTTTAATTCCTCTTTGTGGTTAGGGACATGCTCTTTCCTTCCTCCATTTGTATTCCTATTTATTTATTTATTGATGTATTTATTTATTTATTATGTTTACCAGTCCACACCTTGCCTGACCATTTTTTTTGCTTCTGTCTGAGTATTAAATACAGCTACCTGAACTGAATATCACCACCAACGCCCTAATTATTAGCAGCTAGTATGTCCCTTGAAAGCTCTGCCATTTGAGGCATGAAAACCGGAAGTACCCATAACTTCCAAGAGTGAAATTACTGAATGCAGTAAATCTGCCTTTTCTGCTTTTATCCCAGATTTTCCTTTTTTTGTCTGGACTATATTTTTGCTAGACTTAGAACTGAGTGCATTTTTACTCCCACTAAACAGGAGAAAAGTCGCCGTGCTTCCTCTTCAAACATTGCTAAACTGGCTTATCCCTGACTGACATATTTACCTATACTACAAGTCCCTAGTATATGCTGTAGAAAATGCATCCAGGACCTGGAAGTTAAATTCCACTTGTGGACTCCATCACCTATTGCGTGACTCCAGAGGGGACCAGTAAAACATGGTTTCAGGCCTACCATGTGTATCCTGACTGCAGCAGCCTGCAAATCTGCTGTCAAACCTGTCAAAAAAGCTCTTTTTGGCAGGTGGGAAACCTGCTTTTAAATATTAATAAGTCAACCCTAAGTATACCTTGTTGCCCACTAGTTAGGGCACCTGATATTTAAAAGTGTAACATGTGTAAAATTAAAGTCTCATGTTCATCCAATGACTAGCCCCCAGAAACTATTTTCACAGGTAGGGCTGTAGCTGAATCCTAGAAAATGACAAAAGTAAAGATTAGAAACTTTAAACCGGAAACGTTTGACAGAAAACAGATTCAAAAGTCAATCAAAGGCTACTCTGAATATTAAAAATCCAATGTAATAGTAAAGTTAGACATTTAATAAATATTTAGGAAAAGTAGCTTTTCAAAAGTAACTCTTACCTAACTTAGCTTCTGAAAAACTAGTGAGCCTTAGCCTACTGACAGCTGGTCTGCCAGTGCTTGACCATACGTTGGTGTCAGAACAGCTCCCAGAGCAGAAACAATTACTTAGGTGTGGGGAAGTGCTTTTCTTCACCTTGCAGGAAGGCCAGTTAGAGTCGACCTAAGAACTTCGTTAACTTGTAAAGAGCATGCATTTTCGTAAGTAAATATAAAGTGAGACCTGGGGGAGGCAAACTGTTGTTGCCCTAGCCAGACTGTCTCCAAACCCAGTGGGAGAAAAGCTTCCTTGAAACTTGCTTTGAGTTACCACAAATGAGGGGGCTACCCATTTTCCTTTGCACACCTCTGGATTCGGACTCAAGCTCTGCACAAGAGAGAAAATGTTTCTCCTTCTTGCATTTTAGGAGTAAGTTGCACTCTGGGATTGTTTTCAGAAGGGCAAACAGGAACTGCTGAAAATGTGGGTAGGGCTGCCTCTGGGAACTTTTACCTCATTGGTTAGGTAGGAGCCAGGAGTCATCTTCACCCTCTATCTACTGCCAACCACAAATGTGGAACCCCAGGGCACCCTCCTCAGATCACTTTATGGACCTGAGGAAGCTCAGAAGATGCCTGAACCTTGCTTGCAGTAAACTGGGAGGAACCCTGAAGGACAGGACTTGCTCCCTCCTGTGCCTACACAGTAGTGGGCTGACCTCCTGTGAGGCTACAGGGACACAACCAGCTGAAACACCACTTTTTCCTGTATGACTAGTTGCCTATTCACAAATCGATTTGCATTGAACTCTGCAAAATGTGTTTACTGAACCAAGCCTTGGTGTCCTAAAAGACCCCCTAAAGCCTGGGAGCTTTAGACAAAGAGCTGAGGAAAATGAGGCTTACTACTGCAAAGTTTTGGGACTTAGAAAAATTCAGACTTTCAGCCACCAACTTCGCTGGGCTGAAGACATAGGTTTGTCTCGCTTAGATCTACTGTGTAGCAGCAAATCCATTTAAGAGGGCCCTCAGAAAGAAGGTATCCAACCCCATGGAGCACTTTTTGAATACTGCCTGAAGAAATCTGAGCTCCAACTCTCATACTAAGGGGCATATTTATGGAATAGTTGTGTAGTGTAGCACAGCAAGTCACCTTACTGTGTTGCACTGCATCACAGGAAAAGGGCAGAAATATACCGTATTTAAGGCATATGGCACATTCCTGACTTTTCTCCCTGCCCTGGCACCCTTTTGGCAGCCTAGTGCCAAACACAGGCACCCTTGCACCATGGTACAAGGGTGTCTGTGTTGTATGCAGGATTGTTTTTGTGCAGAAAGGGACACCTTCCTGCACAAAAAAAATCCTGAGAGGCATTTTCCTCTTTTTATGTGTGCTGCACAATGCAGCCCACATAGAAAGAGGAAGTAACCAGGAGAAATATAAATATTTCTCCTCACTACGCCTCACCTGGGGAGGCATATCTTTTTGGTGCATTCCCAGGTTTACATGGTTTTGTAAATCTGGGAATGCGTCACAAACCATGGGAGTTACATGGGAACACCCACACAACACCCATGGAATGCCTACCCAGAGCAGAGTAGCGCAACTCAGTGATTTGTGCTGTGTTGCGTTACTCCAGATTTTGAGCAACTCAAAACCATGCAAAGTAGCTTTGCATGGCTTCAAAAATCTAGCTTAAGGTTAGCGTCACTCTTGCACCACCTTGCGTGGTGCGAGAGGATGCAAACCAGGTCATAAATGATGATGATGAAATGAGATTTGTAAAGTGCACAGATACTCCATGGAGTGTCCCGGTGCTGGCTTCTAGCCTACCTGCAAGCAGACAGTAGTCCTACTCTTGTTGAAACAGCCAAGTTTTAAATTGTTTCTTAAAACACGATGTCTCAGCTGTTGTGCGTAGCTCCAAAGGAAGTTTAAAATATTTAAGTATATAAATATGGCCCTAAGTCCTATAGAAAAACTCTTGATGAGCCGGGTGGCAAAAGTATCCAACTGATGTGTTGACGACTCTGTGCAAGAACCTTCCTGATACAGCCTGCTGCCTTCACCTGCTAAGAGATTCTGACTCTTATTATGCCAACTAAGACACTTAGAGAAACTTTAGAGTTTGGTAGATGGGATACTTCATCACAAACATGACAGATGTCCCTCCCACCATATTACAAGTGCATTTTATCCCTTCATCTATGGCCATTGCAGGGTTTATCCAGACCGTTGTCTTTAGCGCCTTGATGCCTTTGAGTAATTGTTTGCATTCTACAAATTTCAAATCAAATCAAATCTCTTGGCACTTGTGATATGATGGTTACACACACCGAGGAGTAGCGAGTAGGAGTAGCGAATAGTGATCAAAAGGTGGCACATGCTATGTGTAAATACATAATTTGGGATCCGAATGGTCCTGAAGAATGCCGGTGTGACCCAACACAGTGGGCATTTTTAACACAGCAGAAACATGTCGACACTTTGACAGTAAGGAGGGGTGAAGGAACTCATAAATCTCTCCTATCACCACCATCCTTCAAGTTTTTAGACCTAGCCGGTGGGTCCAGGAATAAATTGTTGAACAGAGGCACCACCAAGCTAGTTTTAACCTTCAATGCACTTTTCTCTCGGTGATCCCAATGCATATTGATATATATATATTTTTCATGTTTTTATTGTCTTCCCCTCCCTTTTGCTCCACCCCAGTCATTGGTCTGCGCATCGGTGTCTAGTAAGCAAGCCCTATGATGAAGCATGTCACAATTTTGTGAGTGAGGGCAGTTTTTTTTCACATAGCATGTGCCATCTTTTGATCACTATTCGCTACTCCTCCGTGTATGTAACAGTTATGTGATTGGGGAGGCTGGAGTAGAGAAATGTTGCATCTCCCCCTTCTGAGTGTGTGAGAACTTGTGATACGATGGACAGGACATCTGTCACACTTTTTCTAATTTGATTTGTCATTTTCATTGTTTGGCGTTTTACCTTCATGACTGTTTTGGTATTTTATGGTTGTAGGAGACCACCCATCTCAAATAACAATCCACATTCTTACACTAGGGGTCATAAATTAAACTCTGTGGTTTTACTAAGAAATGAGGAATCAGTGGGGGATTCAGAATGGAGGCTGGAAATAAGCCCCTTCTGCTCATATGCTTACATGTGAACCCACCCCTTATCCTCCTCGTACACCCTGGGCTATCCCATTCAAAGACCCAGTTCTGCTTTTCTGACACCAATGTATGTTATCCACAGACCAGTTTCACATCTATAGGTTCCTCTCTTTTTCAAGAGGTTGGTATCAGGATAAGGATTTAATGGATTAGAGGTTGAGGTGGTGTTGACACAACCCAAATCACAGTAGCCTCTATTAACTAATTTGCTTAGAAATGACAGTAGCATGGTGCAAATCATTACACCTGAAACAAATCATCATTATTATTATTGGTGCTATAAAATATTATTATTATTATTTTTAGCATGGATCAAGTACAGTTTTCTGTCTGCTGCTAGTATCTTTCCAATAGCTGCAGGCTCCTGCAGGAACATGTAAAAAGGTTTGTTACATGCACTCTGTTTGAACGCATGTGTGTTAGGCTCATCACTCCACCAACCATCCGTGTTCTTGCCCCATCCCATTCCCTCTTCATTGTGTTACTCCTCTTTCACTTCTCCCTCACACCTCTCTCGTTTTGCTTGCCCCGTACTCTCTTCACTCTCTGTTGTGTTGCTGCTCCCTCCCCTCTCTCCCACACCTCCCTTTAGTTGCTTGACCTCCAGCACTCCCACCGGTCCCTCGTGTTGCTGCTCCCTCCCTGCTCCCCCCACACCTTTCTTGCTTGAACCAACTCTCATCCCTATGTCCGTTGTGTTGCTCATCCCCCACGGTTCCCCCTGCCCCTCCAACCCTCCTGTCCCCATAAAAAACATTAAACAGTCAATAGGCAAATATGTTCTTGTGGATGTGAGTGCCATTTGCCTTTGTTCAATGTTTTTTCTACATATTGCTACGGCAGCATGAGCTACTGTGCAGCATGGCTTAAAGAAAAAAAGTGCTATGATGCAGTCAAGGATGGCCGCGTCACAGTGTTTTTTTTTCTACTTTAAGCCATGCTGCACAGCAGCCAGCGCTGCTGTGTAACATGTCTAAAAAATCATTGCCAAAGCCAACAGATCTCACATAACTATAACCTACCTGGTTTGCCAATGCTTGTTTAATAGGCACTGGGATCTGCCCATTCAGCACACCAATTGGAGACACCACTGGAAGGAGTAAAGGAATGGCTTCAGTTACTGAATCCACAAATGTCACTATAAATTGGCAGGTCTATTTTTCCAGCAGTGTGCATGAAGTAGGATTTTCTGAGATGTGACAGCGTGTGAGGTATCCCAGGGGGCCCCTACACCATTTGGAAGGGGGGCTAGAAAGGGACCTCTCAGCAGGGCTGCATGCATACCTATCCCAGAAGAGACATTGCCGGTTATTTTCCTGTGTTCCAGATGAAAATGACTGCACAGGTCAGAGAAACAATTCCGTTCTACTTAGACCCCGTTGGTAGCAGCGAGCCACAGGAGGCCCAGGAGGGGGCAGAGCACTGTAAGCCCCAGGAGCTCTCATGGCTGACGCCGCCGACGACAGCAGCAACGCGCCCGGAAGCGCTTATTTACTTCATTGGGGGCTCCCGCTGCGCAGTAAGCCCGTTGGTAGCAGGGAGCCACAGGAGGCACAGGAGGGGGCAGAGCACTGCAAGCCCCAGGTTCTCTCGCGGCTGACACGGCCTTCGATGCCAGCAGCACGCCTGGAAGTGCCTATTTCCTTCATTGGGGGCTCCCGCTGCGCGGGACGTGCCCGGGCGCTTCCCCTAGCGAAGACCAGGCCAAGAGCACCCGTCTGCAACTGGCCATGGCTGGGCTGGGCCCACTCTCTTGGTCGGTTGACCTTGGTTCGCAGTTCATCGTTTCTACCGCCTGGCTGATACTGCTGACATTGTCAATGCTACCTCGCATTTAGGATGGGCTTTGGACATATGCGGAGTAAGTAACTTCCTAACTGCCTTTTGTATAGAGTTGCCGTGGGCTTGTGAATTCTGCGCTTAGCACCTTATAGTGTTTGGGGGCGCTCCACAGATACTGTTATATTGTCATATTTGCCATCATGGGGAAGAGAAAGGCTTTGCCCTCTATGACAACATCGGGACAGCTTTGTATAACTATAGACTAGTTTTTAGCAAAAGCTGTGGGGGCCATCTCTAAGGAAATCGACCTGGCTGATAGGCGGCTTTCAGTTGATTCAGGAAATACTGGACCCTGGCCTACAATTGTTACATCACTGCCCATCCTCAATGATCAGGGTATGGTCACAGTTACTTCTAACTCAATCCCTGAGACTTCTCGTCCCAACCTTGCTGCAGCCGTGACCCTTTCACCTACGCCTTCAACTTCCACGCCCCTCTCTTTTCTTCTCCAAATAATGATGTGGTGAGTCCTCCAGCTCCCAAACAGGAACGGAAGGCTAAGAAGGCGGTTGAAGTTCCCATGGTCACACGATAGGGTATGGTGAGCATGCATGCCAGGATTAGCCTAGAGGACATGACGATATACCTGGCTCCAGCACTACAAAAATATCACAGCTACTTTCACTGACATATTAGCCCCTCTAAGGGTTAGACTTGATAACTTGGAGGCTGCCTCCAGGGACCTGCCAAGTAAAATGGTCAATTTTTCGAGCCTTATGGATAAGTCCCCTCACACTCAATACCTCAGTCCAAAGTCACATCCTCTGACGCGCCTTCAGCCAATTCCCCTAGCTGTAGTAGCAACCAGTATGAAACTGGCCACCCTAAGCCCCAGGCTGTATTTGGTCAGATTACTTCTTCAGGGCCTAGGGTCCCTCACTGAAACATAGATGGTCCAGCCCACACTAACTTGCTTCCCTCAGTTTCTAATGTGGCAGGTGTCCCCTGTACCAGGGATCAGTCATTCAAGGCCTCTCTGCTCCCGGTGTCTGATATTCCTCCAGCTTGAGCCCCCTACACTGTAGTTTTGACCAGGGTTCCCGGATCAACCACAAACAATGTGGAAACCAATGGCCAACTGATTAATAAAGCCTCCCACTGGTTAGCTCTACATTCTGATTTCACCGTTAGAGACCACAAAGACATCCTGATGGCGTGGAGAGTTCCTTGGATAGGGACCACTAGGAAGACAATTGACGGAGATTGTATTATTATCTCTGTGTGATAAGTCGAATTGGCACAAAAAATTCTACATGGAGCATCTAAATCGTATCTTTTAGGTTTGTGTATTAAACCACTCCCGTTGGGCTTTTACTATAGACCCTTGATGAGCATCCCAAGGGCAGAGCAGCAAATAGTTGGTGGGGGTGCAGATAGCAGAGCAAGGACACACCAACCAATCTTAAACCATTATGCTCCTTTGGTTGACTTCAATGATTTAGACACTTATCCTGCTGGTTTTACAACTGGGCCTTTTACCTCTACGCACAGAGGAGACTAGTGACCCACCAGCCTCAAGACCAATTGAGATCTCATTACATCCCTCATTTACTAAGTACACACCAGGTAAATCCCATTCTATGGGGACTCAATATTCGCCCCTTTCCATCTTATCGTCTCTTGCGGGCGTTACCCCCAATCCTAGGAAAGACCTAAGTTTTATTTCTTGGAATGTGACAGGCTTGTCCTCCAAGTTTTCTGATGATAGCTGGCTACTGTTTATTAGGTCGTTCAACAATAGCTGCTTACAAGAGGCCTGGGAATCGATGAATAAATTATTTTTAGAGGGATATAAGACCTTTTTTTGTCCAGCGTCGGGCTCGAACATGGGCAGAGCAAGTGGGGGTCTTATCATTTTTGTAGCTCTTGAGTTTTATAACACCATACAGATTATGAAGGTGGACTCTCAGGTGTTCCAGGGCATAAACTTGTGCATTGGGAGAGCCCTCTGAATGGTAATAATTCATTTTTATAATGCAAATAGGGGGTTGGGCAGGTCCTCCAATTTTACAGCCTGTTGGAAGCCGGTGTCCCAGTCCCGCACCACTGTCACCAAATGCGAGACCCAGGACTCCTCACTCAATGTTAGGCCAAGTAAGGACACCGTTTGAGATGCTCACCCCCTTAGTAGCTTGGCACGAGCAGCCAGACCTATCTCCAAGGCACGAGTGTACAGTGCGTGCAACCACACTCACAGCAACCCACTGGTGACACCACAAATGGACTCCACACGAGTTTGATAAAACGAGTATAAACTTTATATAAAAAGATATACGATCAGACCACACGATACAAAATCCAACATATAATAAAGGGTAATATTCGTTCCGGCTGGTTGGTAGGTTCAAATCCCAACCACCGCTTTCAAAATGCTATGCTGGTCGCAATGCTAGAATCACACACGTTGCAATGGACAAACAATAGTGCGCTGCGTAATGATACAATCCTGTGCTGGGCAAAGGAGAAATAATACAATGCATAAAGATACACCCCGGTACCTTGCAATGGGAGAAATAATGCAATGCGTACCACTACAATCATGTACTGCGCAATGAAGGAATAATGCAATGCGTCACACCCCAACCACGTACTTTGCAATGAAGAAATAATGCAATGCGCACCGCTACAATAATGTACTTTGCAATTAAGGAATAATGCAATGCGTAGCTACAATCATGTACTTTGCAATGAAGAAATAATGCAATGCGGGCCGCTACAATCCTGTACTTTGCAATGGAAAAATAATGCAAAGCGTAGCGCTACAATCGTGTACTTCGTTATGCAGAAATAATGTCAGGCGTCATAAGACAGTCCGGCAGTTCGTTAGCAGCAATATTGGCAATGTGTATTACGACAGTCAGCCTCTTCGATAACGGTTGCCCCCCACCTTGTATCAACGATGACATGAAGTACAGCTTCTCACTCTGGCCCCAGTACTGCCACTCCAATGGTCAGTACGGGCCCCAATCTGAGCCGAAGCAAAGGCTCGCATTGCCAGAAGGACTGAGAGGCCGAGAGAGTGTCCCTCCGAGCCCGCACCCTGCCCAGGCAGTGATCCACGTTACCTGGGGGCGCGACCCCACTCTCCTCTCCTCCTTCAGCGAACTGGGCCTTCCGTGCGGAACTTTCTCAATGGGCCTCAGTGGCTCGGCCTGGAAGCTCAGCTCCTCCGGGGCTGCCGGTCCGGATCGCAACTGTTAGGAAGGTCTCAGGCGGCCGCAGGGCACACGTACCCCACACCTCTGAGATTACGTTACTCCTGGTGCACGTTCACCACAGCACCCTCCGGGTCTCCTCTGGCACGAAGCCACACACACAACGCTGATGGGACTTCACGTCGACTCCGAGTGCACGTTCACCAGGCACTCCTTCCTGCGGTCTCAGTTGGCACCAAGACACGCACACCGCGCTGCAGAGACTCACTTTCTTCTGGTGCACACGATGATCAGCCGATCACCTCCACAGTCCCAGGTTGCACCAAAGCACGCACACTGCTTCACTGAGACTTACTCAAACTCCGGTGCCCCGATATCCAGGCGCTCGTCACCAACGCCATCGGCCGCACCCCGACACGCTCACCGTGTCCGAGCCTCACTTCTCCTCCGGTGAACTCGATGACCAGGCGCTCTTCACCAGCGCCTCCGGTGCACCCCGACACGCACCCTGCGCATCCGAGACTCACTCCACTTCCGATGCACACGTTGACCAGGCGCTCCTCACCAACGCCTCCTGTGCACCACGACACGCACCCTGCGCGTCCGAGACTCCCTTCACCTCCGATGCACCCGCTGACCAGGCGTTCTTCACCAGCACCTGCGGTGCACCACGACATGCACCCTGCGTGTCCGAGACTCCCTTCACCTCCGATGCACCCGCTGACCAGGCGCTCTTCACCAGCGCCTGCGGTGCACCACGACACGCACCCTGCGCGTCCGAGTCTCACCTCACCTCCGATGCACACGCTCACCAGGCACTCTTCACCAGCACCTGCGGTGCACCACGACATGCACCCAGCGCGTCCGAGACTCACTTCACCTTCGGTGCACACGTTGACCAGGCGCTCGTCACCAACACCTCCTGTGCACCACGACACGCACCCAGCGCGTCCGAGTCTCACTTCTTCTCCGTGTGTCCAAGATCACAGGGCACACCTTCCGAGGGTCTCAAGTTGCCACAACACGCGCCCACTGCGTCGCTTGAAACTTCTCCGGAAACTTTTATGTTCCTGTGTTTCCAAACAGGGAGTAAGCTCACCTCTGGCCCTTGGGGTAACAAGACACAGCACAAAGCACAGTCTTCTTGAAGCAGGGGGACCCAGCGCACAAAGCACAGTCCCAACAGCCTCTTCCTTGGTTAAAACAGCAAACTGCAGACCAGCCCCAGATCACGAAGCAAGGGTCGGTCCTTCCCAGCAGTCTCTTCAGTTGTTCCTTCTTTAGCAGAGGTTCCTCTTGGCCACGAAATGGGTCCAAGCCTTTTCAGTCTCAATCCATTTCTATTACAATGTTCAGGGGTCTCAGCTCTCATAATTATACCCCTAAATGTCTTTGAAGTTCATTGTGCTCAGGGGTCCCTGACCCCTGCCTAAATCAATTCTGGGTGTCTCCCTCCCAGTGTCACCTTTCTCCCTTTGATACTGGGGGTCTGGATCCTTAATCACTCAGCCGGAGATGGGTCAATTGTTTTATAGCCGCAACCCAGGCCTCTTCACCTCCCGGGGCTTCTCCTCCGCCTACTCTCCAGATGCAGGTCAGCCTGGTGCCATCTCAACCCCTCCCTGGGTCAAGACCTCCCCCAGCTCCTCTCCCCTCTCAGATCCAGACAATCAATCCACATTCAGCAGAGACACACAGAAATGCTTAAAGCACAAAACTCAGCCACTTTCTAAAAGAGTGGTTTCTGAACACACAGTGACAAAACCACTTTCATAGAAAGATGTGTTATGACACTGTGAGTTCATACATACTAAACTTCACCTCTCCATTTTAAACTTATGGGAAACTAGGCTAACAAACACAATACCCAGCCTCCCCCATTCTGTCCTATGGGCAGGATGGCCTTTCACCAGAGAAAAACGAAATGGAGGGTTTTTCACTGTCAGGACATAACACACACCTCAGTATATGTCCTGCCTTTTACTCACACTGCACCCTGCCCAGGGGTTACCTGGGACCTACCACAGGGGTGCCCACTATGTACGCAAAAGGGAAAGTAAGGCCTGACAAGTGGTTGCAGTTGTCAGGACAACATGCTAACTTAGCAAACTGCGCGCAGGCCCTACACTGCAGGCCTGAGTTCCCTTCTCCGCGCACCTTTGCATTACTAGCCCTGGCACACACAGTGCACATCACTAGGGACTTTACTAGTAAGGCTAACATACCAATCATGGCCAACCAATTACCATTACACTTTACACAGGGAACACTTGTACTTTGACACTGATCAGCAGTGGCAAAGTACCCAAAGCATTTAAATTGGCAACTCTATGTCAGGAAAACGGTCTAGGGGGAAAGCAAAAAGTTTAGGGAACTTTAGCCAAAAAGGCCAAGTCCTACACAACCCCCTCCCAGCCAAAAGCCAGGGTAGACCAATTATTACCTTGATGGACTTCCTGGCTTCGGGCGATAGAACCAGGACGTAGGCCCTCTACCACAGGGACACCCTCCTGTTCCATGCCTTCCTGACCCCAGGGGGTCTTCTTGATCACTACTCCCTGAGCCAACAATGCTGTTCCATGGATCCCCCCCGGCCAGGGGGACCCCTCCAGGGGTGCTGTTCCCATGCCAACCCCACCCTGGAGTGGTACCCTGGGAAGGCCCCTCGGTCAGGATACTACCTCCAGTCATCCTGCCCTCCAGTTTAAAAGTGGGTTTACCCTGGTCACTTCTAGGGGACCCAGCCCCACTGGCTGGACACTGTCCCACGGGTGTTCCCACTGGGGAACACAACCCTCTTTTATCCTTCCATTTATTTTTCTGGGCCTGCCACTTAGGAATGGCACCCACAAACTTCAGGACGGCAGGAGCTCTGACTACAGACTCCCCACGCCCTCCTGACGCTAGGTGTCCTTCCTCACACCTCTGGCAAGTAGGCACTAGGCCTCCACCCGGGGGCTCTCCTACGGCCCCGCCCAGTTTCCTGGGTGGTTCGACTGATCCCTGGGGGTGCTGCTTACTCTTCCTCCCCCTCTTTTGAGACAAGGGGCTAGCCAGCAACCCCTCCTCACTACTCTGGGATCTCCTTGCGCCACTTGGCCCTTCTTCCCTCTCTGGGGCCTTTTCAGGCCCCTGGACCCATGACCAGGGGTCCGGTTCTCATGCAGGCTCCCGGGAATCAAGGAGTCCACACCTTAACCCGGGGTGGCGCAATCCTGGAAAATAATTTCTGAGCCTAGGCTCCCCTGGGGCCAAATTGGACAACCCCTCCAAATCATTTACCATGCTAACCACTACCCAATCTTCCAGTGCACACTTGTACTCATCCACACTTGGCACTGGCTGTGCGCTGCCACCATTCGAACTGGACTCTGCTTGTTTACCCTTAATGTCCAGTTCCCTCATGCTTAACTCATGAGCGAAGAGAATCCGTTTCTCTTCCAACGCGAGAGCGTTCCTGCTCTCCTCTGCTTGAGTTTTAAGTTTTAACACCTCCAACTCATGCAGTCAGACCCTTTGGTTTTCCTCCAACTCCTCTGGTGAAAAACTCCTCCATGAATGGCTACTACCAGCCCCTGCGGCTGGTCCCTCCACTGGCAAATCCTGTGGACCAAATCCATTCCATGGGTCATCCTCATCCACCTCAACATCACCCGTCTCCTGAGCCTCTTTGGCTTCCCACCAGGCCCTCAAGGCCACTTGCAGCTCCTCCTTCTTGGCGCTACCCTTCATGGGACATCCCAAAGCTCTGCAGAATTTCCACAACTGATCAACCTTGTAGGTAAACAATGCCTCAATGTTAAACTCTAATTCTGCAGCCGCAGCCTCACCGGCTAACTGGCTCCCCTCCTGAGACATGATGTGTGGTTTAAAGGTTACTCAACAATAGAACCAACAATTCAAAACAATATGTTGTTGTGTCGTGGTCTGCGATCAATTTATGATGTACACCAATTACTGTGAGTGGTTTTGCACACACGCGTTTCAATTACGTTAGGATCGTATCCCACTGCTCTGCCGCCAAATGTTGGAAGCCGGAGTCCCAGTCCCGCACCACTGTCACCAAATGCGAGACCCAGGACTCCTCACTCAACGTTAGGCCAAGTAAGGACACCGTTTGAGATAGCCCTGCTCACCCCCTTAGTACGCAAAAGGGAAAGTAAGGCCTGACAAGTGGTTGCACTTGTCAGGACAACAAGCTAACTTAGCAAACTGCGCGCAGGCCCTACACTGCAGGCCTGAGTTCCCTTCTCCGCGCACCTTTGCATTACTAGCCCTGGCACACACAGTGCACATCACTAGGGACTTTACTAGTAAGGCCAACATACCAATCATGGCCAACCAATTACCATTACACTTTACACAGGGAACTCTTGTACTTTGACACTGATCAGCAGTGGCAAAGTACCCAAAGCATCTAAATTGGCAACTCTATGTCAGGAAAACGGTCTAGGGGGAAAGCAAAAAGTTTAGGGAACTTTACCCAAAAAGGCCAAGTCCTACACAGCCTTAAGTAGCACCTTAGACTCCTTAAAGGGGGAGGGCCATGGGCATGAGAATTTTATCCTGGCTGGGGATTTTAATTGTCATCCGTGTTCATATTTTTTAAATCGATCACCCAATGCTCAACCTTGTCCGATCTCGGATGATTTGCACCTGGAGCATACCATGGAAGGGGAGATAAATAATTTTTTACACACACATAACATGGTATTTACCTTAGATCAGTTGCTAACGGGTCTAGATCGCAAATTCCTCCGACATACAAAAGATGGGGTTCTGCCACATTTATAGATTTTATTTTTGTAGCTGCCTCAATGGGTGGGCCACCTGCTTCTTTTAATATTTTATATAGTCCCTTCAGCCATCACAACCCTCTGACCCTGTCCATGGTAGTGTAGGGAACCAACTGAAGGGCCCTCGAAAGCCCCGGGGAGTTTTGACCAGGGGAGGTACCTACGTTGGTCGCAAATAGACGCTAAGGCTTTTAATCATAGTCTTTTTGCTATTTGTCAGCAGGAGATTCTCACTTGCCTGGATCCTCTAACACCTGGTGAGGAGGTTTTTAGTTCTTTTGCCTCCATCGCTCAGGAAGTCTCTGGGCTATTACTAAAACAGGCGGTTGGGTGCTGTCCAGCTCTCCCTTCATGTTTTGGCCCAGTGTGCTCTCAGGCCCTAAGGCAGCTGAAGGAAGCTCTGAAACAGTTGCCTCGTGACAAGGCAAGGGTGTTAAATTGCTGTCAAAACTGTAAAGAGGCCCTGAAAGAACGTAGGCATCAATTACAGAAACAGGCTAGGGCTGATTTAATTAAAGCGGGGGAACTGAGGGACTCAGCACTTTTCTGGATGATAATTGATAGCCCCTTCTAAACCTAGCCTGTGCCACCACATTATCCCAGATCAGTGGGTTTCCCATTTCGAAAGTGTATATAATGCTGGCCTTCTTGAAGGGCCCGAGTAGACATAGTGCCTAGTGTGGCTGTAACACCAGTTACCTTCTCGCTGGAGGAAGTGTATAGGAGTATTGAGTCCTTGTCACGGAACAAGGTGCCTGGCCCTGATAGGATTCCCCCAGACCTTTTCCGTGACAACATTGAAGTTTGGACTCCAATTCTGACACTGGTGTTAAATGCTGTGGCATTGAAAAGAGCATTGCCCTCCTGGTCCACTGCCTCTATTATCAAAATTTATAAAAAGGGGGATAAAGACAACTCGCAATGCTACCACCCTATTTCCCTTATTGATGCCGTAGTCAAGGTGTTGGAAAGCGATACCAAAGGGGATGATGGATGGAGCGTTAGAGCAAATCAAACACTCACCCCAGTCAACTGATCTGGGTTTAATCCATCATCATTCTTTAGCTCACTCCACCACCCCAGTTCAGACATGGCCATATGCAAATCAGTCTGACCCTGTGCCTCATGGGAACAGTCCAGCCCGAACTGCCAAGCCATGTCTTCCCTGGACCGGAAACAAGCATCCTGGGACCGGTTTCTGGCTATTCAGCCGTCATCAGCCAGGCTAGCTTGAATCCAGTGGCAAGGTGTTGGGCCAGATCCTTTTAACCAGACTTTCTGTGTGGGCTGATGCCAATCAAATCTTATCAGAGGTCCAATTTGGCTTTCGCCCGGGTATATCAACCACTGACCAATGCCTCAACCTCTACCTTTTAATAAATAAATACGTGGTTGCACAACAGGGAGTGCTGTTTTTAGCGTTCATGGACGTCACGTCCGCTCTTGATCAAGTTAATCGGAAGAAGCTGTGGGACATATTGACCTCTTTGGGAGTTGATCCTCCCATTGTGCTCCTACTTATGACTCTTCATGCCCACACAACAGCGGCAGTCAGAGTCTCTCAAGAGGGGGGCCTAACCAAACATTGTAATTGGACCCGGGGGTCCACCAAGGTTGTATTTCAGCCCCTTTTTTATTCTCCATTTATATTAATGGTCTAGAAGGCGCTTTTATGGCTTTACAGTCGGATTCCCCTAGAGTCGGCAGGAGATCCTTACCAGTTTTACTTTATGCCGACAATGCAGTGCTTATAGCCCGCAAAGCTCTGGGTTTGCAGGTTTTAATTGATGGGTTTGTTGCTTTTATGGATAGGCTGGACATTCTGGAAGTGGGTCCCCGGGGTCTTCGGTCGAAAACTTTTAAAGCAGGTTCCCATACTCTCCTGGCTTTCCCATATCTGGGAATTCTATTCGATGACCTATTAAATTGGAAAACATTACTGGAGGGCAAGCTGAGCGATCTGAACACATCTATGGGCGCTATTACCAGCTATGCCTATAGATTGGGATCCTGGGAGCCAAAGGTGATCCTAAAATTGTACCAGTCGATAGGCACCTCAAAGGTATTATGTTGCAGTGAAGTATGGGGGTACGTTGCTGCACATAGGCTACAGGTGGCTGAAAATAAGTTCTTGCGTCAGATCCTGCGAGTCCCTCAGAACACGCCAGACGATGCAGTGCACGAAGAACTGGGTGTTAGTTTTCTTGTGAACCAGGTGGCAGTTAAATCTTTATTGTGTTGGGTAAAAATCTGGTTGAGGGAAAATAAGGACTTAAATCGACTGGTTCTCTCAGACTGCTTATCACTGGAGCATGCGTTTAATATCCCTTTGCTGCGCAATGTAAAGGAGTCCTTCCATGCTCTCGGTAGGCCAGATATTTTTCTTTCACGTGATACTGTACGTCCCCAGGATCTTAACATTACAAAAGATCTATATTTTAAATATACCTCTGCCCACCGTGAAAACATTGAGTTTAGGAAACCAACAGTGAGGGCTCACGCCTTGTTAAAGTCCGTCCAGGGAATGGAACATTATCTTTTTGCCCTCACTAGTGCTCATGAAAGATTTTTAATCACCCGTTTTAGGTTTAAACTTCTTCACTTTCTTTTGGCATCCCCGGCGGGCTTCGTCCCGTCAAATTTAAGAGGACTCTGTGGCTGCGACTCTAGGTCTCCACAGGACACATTACATTTTGTTCTCCTGTGTAATTTTTTTTCTCTCCCAAGAAGGCAATTTCTTTGTCCCCTTTTAAAGAGCTTGAAGTTTAGGCAAGCCAGAATGTCACTTATGTATTTACAGCTGTTGCCTAATGAACCCACACTGAACTTTGACTGGCCTCTGTGCCTATGTTGCACTTTTTTTACTGTATTTTCCAGCTATGACAAGGAGTGGCATTTGTTCTCCTTCTTTTTAAATTGGATGTGCCATAGTTTTATCTAATATTTTAATGATGATGTTTTCTTTTAATGTATTCTTGTATCTTTTATGGTTGCGTCTGCTTCCAAATAAAGATTTGTTATTATTCATACTTAGAGCCTGGACCTTCCTCAGTGGTTTACGGTGAACCTATGTGCGCTGTAAGCGAACATGTATAGCATAAGTTGTAGTGCACTGATGTATGTCAACACCACAGTAAATATGGTGAGGGCTACTGCCGGACCACAGAGCTGCCCAAACGAGCAATGTAATGTGAAATATGATGTTAGCCAATCATATTCAAGGCCAGTGACAATTTCTGGGTGCACTGTGTTCCCTACTCTGAATTGAAAATGGTGCCAAGGAAGAATGGTCAAAACTACATCGCAATGTATATTTTCTTGAATTCTATATATCATTTCAAGCAAATGTATCCATTGTCCTGCACGAATGCAATATTAAACCCATGTCAAACCAAAGACCCTGTTCTAATCCTAGTGGTGTTCATTAAGTTTAAGGGCATGAAAGCAGTTGCCATAGGCTGCAAAAGGATAATAACAATTAGATTCAAAATAGGCTGCTAATGTATCAGAACAAATGCCATTATTTTCAATTCCTCGGCATTAATCTCAATGGGATCTGAAATTAAAGATACATTGCCCTTCGAAGTCAATACATTTTAAAGCGATGATTCCATGTCACTTTGGGCTATTAGAGTGATGGGGCTGCGGCGGCCGATGTCTAATGGGCTTGGCGGTTTAACTCCGCTGAGTAATTGCAGCCGCTTTATCTTCCCCTCAATGTGGCAGGTCATGCAGACGAGATTAGGAGTGTAGGTTAATGTGGCGTCTGCCACAGCATGCACTTCTGATAAGCGTGTGTGTGCCCCCTGCGGTGCCAGGCCAATGAGGATCTATTAAAAGCTGGGATTTGCTGTCCAACTAAGAACTTAGGAAACCGCTTGAATTATATTGCTCAATATGATTTAAATTTACATTTAAAATAAATAATACGTGTATTAAACTCACCAGGAGATACTTCACCGACTATGAGTGTGTGCAGTCTACATTTCACCATTCTTTGTCGGCAAGCCCAGTTCTGTGCTCAATCTGACTGTCCACACATTCGCTTTGTGAAACTGAACTTTGAACTGTTAGGCCCTTCACACTTCTTCAGCCGCACCCTCATGTTCCACATTCCCAATCAGTCCATTAACTGTGCCAAATGCCTCCCCAAGCATCAAATAAGCATTGATCACCATCAACACTAACCAGTTCAGCCAGAAAGGAGAACACCAAGCCATTGTTTACTTTACCAGCACAATTCACACAACTACCAGAAAAAGAAAAATGTCTTACATTGACATCTATACGGTTTCGCTTGTGTTTGGAGTAACTTCTACCCTTCACTTTCAAAAATAAAGAAATTAATAATTATTGAAAGTGAAGTATAGAATGAATCAAAAGTAATATAATTATATTTATTACAAATTAAGGTTGCATTCATTTTCACATTTAGAACATTTGTTAAAATATTTTATTATTAAATAACGATTTATTTTTAGATTTTTTTAACATTGAGTTACATGTATATGTATTTTTTTACTATTTTAAATAATGTAATTTAACTTTATTTTCTCAATGGTTTATTTTAAGTCTCCTACCTTCATTATTTTCTATGAAGGGTTTTGCTTGGCCAGGCGTGGTGCTGGTTTCTTTTTAGGCAGTAGTAACTTACACTTGTAAATCTCACCCTCTTTTTCAGGGAATTGAGATGTGTAAGCCTACACTTTTGAGGAACTTTACTCTGAGATTTTTTGTGAATCGACAAAAGTAGTAAAGTTACTCAAACTGCAAGAGTAAATCACACGTGGAAATTGCTCACAAGTGTAAGCTACCTTTTTGAATAGCCCCATTTCTGTTGTGGTCTAGTGATATATAGAACAGAGGAGGAGCTAGTGTGTACATATGGTCCCTACTGATTCCATTGGCATTAGTACTGTTTGGATGTTTGGGTTCTGCAGGGTCTTCTTATTTGGAAGTTTGGCAGTCTATTCCCGTTTGCCGCTCTATTACTAGGTCCAGAATGTACACCTCTGGGATGCCATCAAATGCCAGATTTTCGGTGTTCCCTGGGGGACCATTTTGGAGTGTGACCAGGATTGTAAAGTTTCTGATGCTGCAAAGGTCATAAGAACGTCTACAAACATTTATAGTAATCAAAGCCTACAATTTGCATAGCTTGATAACTTCGTCACCAATTGTCAGCACTTTCCACTTAAAAGCAAGTTGGCCATCAGGTAATCACCCTGCCTCATTCAAAGTTAAATTAGCATGCAATCGCGAACAGGACTTTTGTAGATGCAAACCTGCTCCCGAGATAATTATCGAGAAATTAAATGTGATATGCCTGGTGGCTTTAAAAACTGGTTTCAGACTGAGCCATCTTCCAATTCTTGTGCAAGCTTTGTTTTTCTGAGCGGCAGCCATAAAACACCATTGCCCAAAGGTGACTGCAGTTTTTCTGCAAGATGAAAGGCTGCTATATCAGTGAGACCATTAGAGCTGCTGCTTCTCTTCCATGTAAATGGAAGTAAATAGAAGTAAGGTGTAATTGGCCTCTATTAACCTGAAGCTCAATGGGAAGCAATTATCACTGTATGCAAAAGGTCAAGCTTCATCCTAAGCGGATAATAATCATATCAATCAATGCTGTATGTTTATGCATTGGCCCCACATTTATTGATTTGTTTGTATTTGGAAGCAGGCCTACTTTAAAATCAGTTAAAAAAATATGTAATACATTCAACTAAAATCACCCTGCAGCAAGACAACCTAAGGGCCTTATTTAGATCCTAGCAGCAATGGACCCACCTTCACTGTTTCGACGGATCACCTGCTCTATTTAGATGCTGGTGGGTCCATGGAGGAAAGACCGTCGGGGTGCCTCTGTCTCCGTCAGAATTTCTCACCTGCATAAATGGCGCCATAGCAAAAAGCGGCTGTTGGTGGCAGTACAGCCACTTTATCTGCCGGGCCAATCATGATGTGGTTTCCCGCTGACGCAACTGGGGCGGGATACCTTCTACTTTGAGTTGGCAGAGTCAAAGGAAATGAGGTAGAAAATTACCTTTTATTTCTTTACCACTTCCGTTTCCATCTTAAACCCTATTGTCTAGGTCCTTCCATTGCTGCCTCTACTTGACCACAACACTAATTAACTCCATTGTGGCCGGGATCTAAGGTGATCTTCATTTCCACTTGTCTTACTTTGAATCGTATGTTGACAATTGCTTTAGCCTTGTGTATTTTACATTGCTCTTACATGCAATGTTTTGCCTATGTGTAATGCATTAGTGTTTATTTTCCAACTTATCAAGGTAAAATGAACGCACCTGTATCGACACTTAAAAAAAGATTATGTTGTTGTGGTGCTTGTGGGTGTTGTGCTTCTGGTGCCTGTGGGTGTGCATTCAATAGTGTGTGTGTTGTTTGTGTGTTATGCAAAATGTAAAAAAAAGAGGTAGAACACATTACCTACATATATTTTTGAAGCACACACAACATATATGTGTAGTGACACATTAATAAGTAGTACTTACCAGTCTCCGCTCCACCAGGGACCCACACACCAGGAATCATCTGCTAGGATAATGCCAGCACAACAAGGAAATCTAAATAGGCTTGGTGCAAACCCGCCAGCCTGACGCCGATGGAGTACTGTTTGCCAGGAAAGGAGTCCGCCGCGTCAATGGAGGTGCACTGCTTACGCAACGGAAAACAGTCTGTTAATGCAGATGGTGGTTCAACCAGCCCACATCTAAATACGGCTGGCGGGACTCCTTCAGCTCGATGGAGTACTTGAAACCATGGCCACTGAGGGACGACGGTAGCCCTGCGAAGATCTAAATCAGGCCATAAGTCGTTTTTTAATTTTTTTAATTTTACCCTTAGAAAAAATGCATGACATACTTTCAAGATAATGCTTGCATTTGTAGAGGCGGCAATTGTTTGTCTTTGATGGTCATAGAAAAAATATGATTTTTGAAGCAAGGTTAAAATTAGAAATAGTGGCAGCCATAATATTATGATTTACAAGATCTCAAATTCTGCCATATATAGTATTTGAAAATGTTCCAATTTTTCGATCTGCTTAACAGCATAGCTATATGCAAAACCTCTTGTAACCAGTATAAATAATGGGTGATTTAGGTCAGGCATTTTCAAGTATTGGCTTGTTTGGGTCAGCCCCTTTCAGCCATTGCTTTTAGACATTAGTGGCTGTATCATGATGGGCCTGTATTTTGTGTGCGAGGTGTCTAAAGTTCAAACATTTAATTCTGCATTTCTCTGAGTTGATGCATAATCTTTTGACAGAACAAGTTGGAAACATAGACAATCCCTGGTCACTCTGTCCAATTTGTTCTGTTTAGCCTCATATGGAAAAATAAAACAGAACACAAGGTCATGACCCATCATGGGCCTAGATCTCGCTTTACTGGGCAGTCATCTGCAGGACCTAGAGCTCCCAATATACAAACAGCAGGCTTTGGGTCAGGCTAATCTTCCATTGCTTTAAAACTTTGTCGGTCACATCTTGGATATTTCCATTGCAATGCATGAGTTGCACTGTTTTCATGTTGTGCAAGGAAGATATTGTACATTCAGAATTGTTTGGAAAAGTCCTCTGCATGGCTGAAGATGTGTACCCCTGCCCTGGGTGCCCAACCGTAATGCTGACTGGATCCCTAATGATGATTTTTTGTCATAGGTAAATACGGATACCCTCATAGTGGTGGAAGGCTAGTACCTTCACCAGGAATTAAGCAGTACGAGCATGGTGGTGGCAGCATACCGTGGAGTGATCAGTAGTAGTGAACAGTACCTTTTTACCCTGCTTCACTCGAGTGAGGCCTACAGGCTCACTCAGCTTTTTTAAAGTTCCACTGATGTGTGCTTAACTTACCCTTGGCCTACATCAGGTAGATGTGGAGCGCTACGCAGCACAAGAGTAGTGACTTTGTGCTCAATGTATGTGCGCCTGAGAAGGGTACAGTACAGGGACAGAGCAGTGCTTTGTAGTACATGTAGAATTAGTCCATGTGCACAATGCATGTGTGCCTGTGAGGAAAACATGAAATGAAGGATGAGTTCTACCTTGGATGGTTTTCTACAGAGAGCAGTGGGCCTAATCAGCAAGGAAATTGACTTGGTGGAGCGCTGGTTGTCCTATTCACCCCCTCCCCCCCATTACTCCATCCTTGCGATCCCAGGCCACCGCAATTGCTGCGAGCCCGGTGGCTTCTCCAATACCAAGCTCACACTCAAGTACCATGTCCAACCATGTAGGAGATAACAGCACCACCAGAGGAGCAAGATGGTCCCCCACCATGGTCAGGTGACTCCCCTACACCCCACACAAGCCCTGTGCCAGTTAATTGAGTTGGAGGCAAAAGGAAGAGGGCAGCCAACCACACTAAGGTGAAGAGACTGTATCCTCCAGCCCGTATAGCGGAGAACGTAGCCAAAGATAAGGCACCTGCCAAGACATCCGAAGGGCCCAAGGACTTGTGCGATAGAATCGCAGCACTAGTGACAGTAAAGCTAGAGCCCATCTACAAGCGGCCGGAGGCGATTAAGTCCGAAATCAAGAACTTGAAGGATGCAGTGTCTCTGAAACCTACAATGCCTGAACCTTGTGCATTGCCCCCCACTACTTTAGTTGACTATTGCCTCTTGTTCCCAAGGGTGGTGTGGCGGCAGTACTTCCTACAGCTACGGTGGCAGCTTCTGATGCCGGGGCCACTAGGGTTAGTTGCCCTGTTGACCCCTGCTGGAAGGGAGTGTTCCCAAATGGAGACAACAGCTGAGCTAAATAGAAATGGTGTGCATGTGAGAGGGGAGCAACACACAAATGGTGATTTAGGTAAATCCCACAATCCTATCTCATTGAATCTGCCCCCAGTTGCATGCCCCTACGTTGACATACTGACCAAGGTGCCTTGCGTAGCAAAGGGGACTGAGGAATCCTTCTCCCAATTAAAAAACAAAGTTCTATACTGGCTATGCTCTCATGCTGGCTTCTCCTCTTTGGATGTGCAGCACATATTGATGGTTAGGAGAGTAGACTGGGTTGGGCCCTTGCCCAAATCATGTAGGGGGGATTACGTTGTTGTTAACTTCAGGGTCCCCTCTATTGTCTACAATCTCCTAAATAGCTCTAAACATCAAAATTGGGCTAGTTCGAATATCTTCCTCCTGCCACTGTTTTTTTTAAAATCACCATCTGAAGAGTAGATCTGGGTTTGCACCGCAGCGTGCATCAGACCAAGTGAACAGGTGTGGCTACAAAAGTTATAGCGTCCCAACAATCAAATCTAGTGCTGTGCACCCTTCTGGTGGATTACTAGTATTGGTTTGCTCCACCATAGCCTATGCTGTCACGCCCCTTTATGTGGACTCTCCTGATGTCCATGGGATAATCCTTGCCCATCCTAACTCCCAGGCACTTATGATAATCAATGTCTATTATCGGAGTAGTAGTCATAAGTAGGAATTGAAAACGCTCCAATTATTGGATAGTGTTCTACTAGACCATTGCAACACTCACCATGTGGTCATAGCAGGGGATTTCAAGCTCACATTTGAGCCGAATAATCTGGAAAGTGAATTGTCTAAAGATGAAAACTTTTTTTGAGGTATCCCAGACCTTCTCTGCCCCACTGGAAGACACCTTTCCAGAGCGGTGCTCCAGGTAGTAGATCTCACCCTACCACATGGAATACGGGCATACAATGGGCGATCTCCTTATGCAAACTGCTTGCAGCGACATTTAGACGAGCGAGGCCTGTACACTAGTACAATTGTTTACATCTTCTTGGATGTACGGGATTCGGGCAAGCTAGATGACATGATGGTGGTGGAGCCAGAGGAGAGAGCGACCACCATCCCTTGGTAATTAGGTTAAAAGAAGTTATGACCCTCCCCTGCCCTGTAGCCAATGAGCATGCTCCCACACAGCTCATGGCCATTAACAATAGGAAGTATTTGAAATGGGAAATAGTGGGTTCCCAACCCGAAGGAACCAGGGTCCTATACTCAATTTTGGACATTTATATGGATAACATTTATACCAACGGCGGGAAAATGAGAAGATACTAGCGGAGCACAACATTGAATTTGCTAAGTTGAGGAATCTCCTCACCAAGGAGGTTAGGGAGCACCCAAACACAATGCAGACCAAGGGGTGGTTTTATGGCCAGTGCAAAAAGGCGAAGGCAAACCTGCTCCAAACTATAAAAGAGAGAGATATGCAGGCCACCCATAAGGGGAAACAGGGCCATTTACCGGGCCACCCTAAAGAAGCAAAAAGAGCTTGGGAAGTTGGCTTACGGTCTGACCTGTTGGATGCTGACATAGCTAATGACCAGAGAAAATTCTGGGCATTGGTCAGTAAGAGCGATGGGAGGACAGGTAACCCCGCTGAAACATCTATTCTACCCTGTGATTGTGTTGCCCACTTTGGCAGTTTGTACTCCCCCACCTGTCCCCCCTGAGCCTGGCCCTGCATGTAGGGACCTTCACAATGCTAAGCCACATTTCATAGCCCAGTGGTTTTCACCAAAGCCATCGCAATGGAAGGGGGGTGATCCCTCAATCGCGGAAGGGGTGGAGATTGTGCCCATCCTTAAAAAAGGGTTCCCAATTTGCCTTCCAACTACCACCCTATCAGCCTGATTGACAACCTGTAAAACAATTTTTGCAAGCAGGTGCAAGGGTGGTTGTTGGATTGGTGCAAGAAAAATCACATTCTCTCAGGACTACAAGCAGGCTTCAGGCACAAAACCAGTGTGGTTGACCAGGCCTTACGCTTTCTCCTAGTAAAGTGAAAGATGGTGGACCTGACCAAGGTTGATCTCTACTTGGCTTTTATTGACCTCCGCCAACACTTGACCTTGTGCCTAGAGCGAGATTATGGAAGGTGCTTCAGTGAATGGTGACCCCCATGATCTGCACTTGCTTCAGCTGCTCCACGAGGGGAAGTATGCGAAAGTACGATGCGGTGTGAAGGGAGAATTGACTGAGGCTTTCCCTGTAAACCAGGTCATGTGCCATGGGTGTGTACTTGCCCCAACCCTATTCCTTCCATATGGAGAAAAAAATACCAGCACTCCTTTTTGCGGATGATACATTGTTGCTGTACAAAACTAGGAGGAGCTTCTAAAACTTGATTGAGCGCTTCAGCCAATTCTGTAAAGACTTTGGGCTTGAAATGAATAAGTCCTAGACCAAATATATGATTTATACCAAGAGAGGCAGAGAGAGGGGGGTCATCAAGGTGGGCTCTGAAACACTGGAAAGAGTCCTGCAGTTCGATTATCTGTGTATTAGGCTGGATGATACCTGCTCCTGGGACATGCAGATCACCAAGAGCACTTTAATTGTGAAGCATCAAGCTGCAGGCATACACAAATTTGCCAAAAAAGCAGCCTGGTCCCCTGCCCGTCCGGCAATTGAAATTTACAAAGCGCAAGCAAGGGGGGCTGCACTATATGGACGGAATTATAGGGCCATTGCAATTCGAGTGCCTTGAGCAAAGCAGAAAATAATTTCCTTAGGGGCATCCTAGGCTGAGAGAAACGCGGTTCCCCTTCATCTGGATTTGGAGATCCACGAGTTAGCGATACAGATAGCGTTGAGGCCCTTATTGCTCTGGGTTCATATCTGAAGTACCCATGACCTGCGCCACCTTAGAGAGGGCCTGCAGGAAGTCATTGGATCCAATGAGGTGGGAAAGGTCAGATGGCTGGGGTTGCTCAAAAATGCCTGGATCGAGCTAGGGCTAGAGAAATTTTGGACTATGCCTCAGTCTATTCATTGAGGAGATGCTCTTCAAGTAAAAAACTGGCCCAGGAGAAAGCTGTTAGCAGTAGGGACCATTCATTCACGCTAGGCTGCATACCAAGTGCTTTTCTTCTACACAAATCTGTAACCAAGGCAGAGGATTCCTGGATTTTACAGATCTGGCACATCCTTGATTCCTTTCCTCCAGTTTAGATATGGGACTCTTCCAGTGGCAGCTTCCACTGCTAACTGGGGAAGCAGAAGCAGGGATCTGGCCATTGTTTCTACTGCAAAACTGTACAAGAAAAGTGATGAGCACTTATTGTTTTGTTGCCCACTCTATGCCAACCCCAGAAACAAATGGATCATCCCCCTGTGCAGATTCCTTAGCTTACAAATTTAAGTGGAAGCTTTTAGAATGTGCAAAAGTGACACAGCCTCAATTGTGGTTGTGGCTGTTTCTAAATTCTTGTACATAGCTTGGGCTATTAAACCAAAGCACTAGGGCGAGCACAAGCATTCACGCCCTAAATGTCCTATGTACGGTATTGATTACAGGATGATTTTATGTCTGATTTTGCACTGTATGTAATTTTACAACTTTATTGGTGTTTAAATGTTTTAATGTTTTTTTATCATGTTTTAGCTCCGCCGGCGGAGTTTGCAGAGTTTTGCAACTGCGGAGTGGAATTTACCGGCACGCTATTTAATTTGGTGTGAGCCAGGGCTAGAAAGCTGTGCTGGGATTGGACTAGGTGTGCATTACGGAGGAGGATGGCAACGCATGTAGTGTGAAGCTGGGCTTCTATGGTGTTGGGAGGGGAGGTGTTGGCGGTGCCTGATTCGAGGGAGCTGGGTGTGCAGTGTGTGGCTTTTAACCCTCATCATGTGAAGTTCTACCCATGCTGTTACGGGGGAGCCATGGAGGTGTTGGTGTTTGTGCTTGTACATAAAGTGCACTACACTTAGTGCAACAGTAGAGAGAGTGTTGGATCATGGAGCGGTAAAATGTACTATTCCCACTCCAGTCAGTGCAACGGTGGCGAAAGTGTTGGATTGCGGAGGGGTAATATATATATATATATATATATATATATATATATATTCACTGAAAAAACCATAGGTTTCAGGCACGTTATAGTTAGAAATTTGCATTTAAAAACCTTAGAAATTCACTGAAAAACCATAAGGTTTTAGGGACAGTTATAGTTAGTTGGACATTGCACTCGTACAAAACCCGTGAAATTCCCCGTTATAGTTAGTTCAGGTAACTATAACTCGCGCCCCGCAATGCACTGCTGATGACGCCACATATTACATCACTCATGACGTGGTCAGTGAATCACTGATGACATCACTGATGACATCTCAAATGACATCACTGATGACATCACTGATGACATCATCCAGTGACTGTGTGTTTGTGTAAAGTTTAAATATGTTTAATATATATAGGGAAAGGCATATTGAAGAATGAGTGGGTGTATAAGTGTCTGAATGGATGATTTAGTAGGTGCGTGACTGAGTCTATAAGTGAGTGATTAAACGTATCTTACTGGATGCATGGGTGAGTGACTAAACTGTGTGAATGTCTGTATCCGTCTGTCTGTTGTTGTGCAAGCAGCTGCATGGGTTTCTGACTAGCTAAATGAGTGTCTATATGGGTTATGGATTGGTTCTCTGAGTATCTGTATGGGTGCCTCAGTGTTTGTGTGGGTGGGGTGAGTGTGACTCTGTGCATAGATGTGTGAGTGGGTGATTCACTGGGTGCATGGTTTCAAGAGTGCGTCTGTGATGGACTGTATGGGTGGGTGAGTGTGTGTATGGGTGTGTTAGTGATTGAATGTATATCTCAGTGGTACATGTGTGAGTAACTACATATGTGAAAGGCAGTATATATGTGTGTTGGAGTATATAAATGGCTATAAGTGAGAGTGTGTGATTGTGAGAGTGGCTATATGGATGAGTGTGTGCTTGCATCAGTGATTGCATAGGAGCGTAAGAATGTGCTAGTATTTTTATGAGTAAGTGAGCTGGTGTGTATAACTGTATAGGTGAGTAAATTGGAGTGTGATTAATTATTTGCATGACTGACTAGGTGTGTGAGTACCTCTATGGATGAGTTGCGTTGTGTGAGTGTTTATATAGGTGTATGAGTGCATATGATAGTCCTGTACTGAGTGACTGTAAGTATGAGTGACTGTATGGGTGAGTGAGTAGATGTGTGTGTGTAGACCTAAGAATCAGTGAGTGGGTATGTACTTATTGGTATTGGAGTGTGTATGGTTTTGAGAATGGCAGTCTGTAATTTAGAGTGGGTGTTTCAAAACTTATATTAGGGTGTGAGAAGATGCATTAAATTCTCACATGGATGATGTCATCAGTGATGTCATCAGTGATGTCATTTGAGATGTCATCAGTGATGTCATCAGTGATGTCACTGACCATGTCATGAGTGATGTAATATGTGATGTCATCAGCAGTGCATTGCGGAGCGCGAGTTATAGTTACCTGAACTAACTATAACGGGGGAATTTCACTGGTTTTGTACGAGTGCAATGTCCAACTAACTATAACTGTCCCTAAAACCTTATGGTTTTTTCAGTGAATTTCTAAGGTTTTTTAAATGCAAATTTCTAACTATAACGTGCCTGAAACCTATGGTTTTTTCAGTGAATTTCAAAGGTTTTTTAAATGCTAATTTCTAACTATAACGTGTCTGAAACCTACGGTTTTTTCAGTGAATTTCAAAGGTTTTTTAAATGCTAATTCCTAACTATAACATGTCTGAAACCTACGGTTTTTTCAGTGAATTTCAAAGGTTTTGTAAATGACAATTTTTAAATGTATTAATTGTTATATTTATTTTTTTCATACTGATTTACTACATTTTTAGAAACATTTTATTTTTACATATTTTATTTTTTAAATTACATTGTAATTACATTATACATTACAAAAAATACTTTCTCAGAATGAATTACTTTAGTTTAAATACTTTGCACATAGGCAATAGACTTTTAAGTACAGTAGTTACAGTTGTTGCAATGGGCAACACATTTTCAAACACAATGCAACATTCAGCTCAATGTGAATTTCTAGTTAAATGCAATTAGTTACTTTATGGATTACTTTTCTAACCACAGGACTGGATCCTAGATTCAGTCCTGGGACATCTCCTGTAAACAGTTGAGTAAAAGCGTTTTGGTTACAGTAGTGATTTTTAAGGAATATTATTGTATTTTAAAAGTTGACACTTAGAAACTTTTTCTCATAGAATCACCAATGTTATCCTATGGAAGGAAACTCACTTAGCAGGTAAAAACTGTTATCGTTACTTTTTTCTTACTCAGTGTTGGATCCTGGATCCAGCACTGGTGCATCTCCTGTAAACAGTTGAAAGAATGCGTTTAAGTCATACAGGCGATTTTTAAGGAATATTTGTAGTTTGTGAAAATCGACACTTTGAAACTTTTCAGCTGAAAACCAGACAATGGATTCCTATGGAAGAAAATATAAGTTACTGGTAAGTACGGTTAAAATTACTTTTCAGGGTCAGTGCTGGGCTAAAAGATGCAGCACTGAGGTCTCTCCTGATAACAGGTGAGTAAATCGGAATTCGTATTTCGGCTGATTTTAGAGGAATATTTTAAAGTTCCAAAACTCCACACTAAGAAGAATTTCCAAGTGAAACCAGTCAATGTTAGCCTATGGAAGGAAATTCAAGTTACTGGTAAGTACGGTTAAAATTACTTTTCAGGACCAGTACTGGGCTGAAAGATACAGCACTGAGGTCTCTCCTGATAACAGGTGAGTAAATCGGAATTTGTATTTCGGCTGATTTTAGAGGAATATTTGTATGTTTCAAAAATCAACACTTAGAAACTTTTTCAGCAAAAAGCAGGCAATGATATCCTATGGAAGGAAATTCAAGTTACTGGTAAGTACGGTTAAAATTACTTTTCAGGATTAGTACTGGGCTGAAAGATGCAGCACTGAGGTCTCTCCTGATAACAGGTGAGTAAATCCGAATTCGTAGTTCGGCAGATTTTCGAGGAATATTTGCACAATGGTGAAGGTAGGGGGCGGGGCCTGAGGTGACATCTGTGCAAATGCGCCCCGTGGCGCGTTTTAAGTTGGGGGATTAAGTCCCCTTGAATCATGAGGGTCCCTAGGGGCCAACTAGCCCACCAGGAACCTCCAGTATGCGCCAGGGGCTGCGTTGCAGAGACGTGTAGAGAGGCCACACCCTTTTACACCTCTCTGCAACGCAGCTCTGTGGCGCTTTCTGGATGTACCTGTTGGGCTAGTTGGCCCCCAGGGACCCTCAGGATTGAAGGGGATTTAATTACCCATCTTAAAACGCGCCACTGGGCCTGTTTGCACACATGTCACCTGAAGCCCCGCCCTCCCTTCACCACTGTGCAAACGCACCCGTGGCGCGTTTTAAGTTGGGGATTAAGTCCCCTTGAATCCTGAGGGTTCCTGGGGGCCAACTAGCCCACCATGTACCTCCAAAGTGCCACAGAGCTGCGTTGCAGAGAGGTGTATAAAGGGGCGTGGCCTCTGTACACCTCTCTGCAACGCAGCCCCTGGCGCATACTGGAGGTTCCTGGTGGGCTAGTTGGCCCCCAGGGACCCCCAGTATTCAAGGGGAATTACTTCCCATCTGCAAACGCGCCAGGGGCGCGCTTGCAGAGTGGTGAAGAAAGGGGGCGGGCCTGCGGGCCGATCGTTTTTTTTTTTTTTCCTTGAAGGGGGCTGTGTGGCCCCCCTTCCTTTTTCTTACTTTTGGGCCCTGGGGACCCCATCCCCCAGGGCCTTACCCCCTTTTTTTTTTATTAAAATTAAACTGGAAGGGGGCCGCGTGGCCCCCTCCCCTGGCCGAAAACTGCCTCGGGACCCCATCCCCGGGCATGGCCACACATTAACATTCCTTTTAAGGAGGGGGCTGCGTGGCCCCCTCCTCAGGCCTCCTTTTGCCCCGGGGACCCCATCCCCCGGGCAGGCCTTTTTAAAAATAATTTCTGGGGAGGGGGCCGCGTGGCCCCCTCCCGGGCCACTTATGGCCCCGGGGACCCCATCCCCCGGGGCCTGGCCTCTGGTTGGGGACTGTGGGGGTCCCCAAACCCCCACAGTCCCGCCGGCTCCCCGTGTCCTAAGGGAGCCGGCATTGCTTTTCACACGGGGAGCAGCTAACATGCTGCTCCCCGTGTGGAAAGCAATTGTCTTTGGATATTAGAGCGAGAGCAGGTTTCCTGCTCTCTCTTCCAATATCCAAAGCAGCTTGTAATGACAGGACGGGAGCCGCGAGGCTCCCGTCCTGTCATTGCAAACAGCAGTGTCCCGGGGTAGGCAACCCGGGACACTGCAGGAGCCGGCCCTGGGGGTGGCAGTCCCCAGGGCCACCACAGGCTCCAGGAGGGGCCGCGCGGCCCCCTCCCCACATCAGCAAAGTCCCGGGAGGTGGTGGTCCCCGGGCTTTGGGGTCCAAAACGGACCCCCATTTTAATTTGTTAGTGCCCCGGGGAGGTGGCGGTCTCGGGCGTGTGGGGGGGCTCGAGCCCCCCCCCACACAGGAAAAAGTTTTAAAAAAAGAAGCCCCGGGGAGGTGGTGGTCACCGGGGCTGCGGGAGGGCTCAGAGCCCTCCCGCATCATTTTAAAAAGAAAGCCCCAGGGGGTGGCGGTCCCCGGGGCTTGGGGGGCCCTTTGAGGCCGGATTTACACCATTTAACAAAAAGGGTTCTTTCTGAACCAAGAACTACCTCTTTGCCAAATTTGGTGTAATTCCGTTCAGCAGTTCGGGCTGTAGCCGTGTCTAAAGTTTCCTATGGGAAATTGATTTTTTGACTCTTATTTTTTTAATTTCTCCGCAACTACTGAACGGATTTACACCATTTAACAAAAGGGTTCTTTCTGAACCAAGAACTACCTCTTTGCCAAATTTGGTGTAATTCCGTTCAGCAGTTCGGGCTGTAGCCGTGTCTAAAGTTTCCTATGGGAAAATGAATGGGGAAAACACGCTTTGGGACCCCCTTTTTCTCGGCCCCCGCTTGACGAATCACCCTGAGACTTTCAGGGTAGGAGCAGACCGGAGCAGGCCATAAAGTTTGAAAATTTCGCGAAGATTCGTCAACCGACGCAAGAGTTATTTCAAATAGAATGTCGCGGATTTCCTATGGAAAATAGGTCCTAACTATAACTATCTACTGGCGACCGCCAGTAGATAATATATATATATATATATATATATATATATTCACTGAAAAAACCATAGATTTCAGGCACGTTATAATTAGAAATTAGCATTTAAAAAACCTTAGAAATTCACTGAAAAAACCATAGGTTTTAGGGACAGTTATAGTTAGTTGGACATTTCACTCGTACAAAACCATAGAAATTCCCCCGTTATAGTTAGTTCAGCTAACTATAACTCGCGCCCCCGCAATGCACTGCTGATGATGTCACATATTACATCACTCATGACTTCCA
Source organism: Calotriton arnoldi (assembly GCA_963921515.1). NCBI lineage: Eukaryota > Metazoa > Chordata > Amphibia > Caudata > Salamandridae > Calotriton > Calotriton arnoldi. Next base: position 390,947 of record CAWUFW010007638.1, read on the forward strand.
GTAAGCGCCACAGGCCTGCGTTGCAGAGAGGTGGTCCGAGGCCACGCCCCTTTTTACACCTCTCTGCAACGCAGCTCTGTGGCGCTGACTGGAGGTACCTGGTGGGCTAGTTGGACCCCAGGGACCCTCAGGATTCAAGGGGACTTAATCCCCCAACTTAAAACATGCCACAGGGCGTGTTTGCACAAATGTCACCTCAGGCCCCGCCCCCTCCCTTCACCACTGTGCAAACGCACCCAGTGGCGCATTTTAAGTTGGGGGATACAGTCCCCTTGAATCCTGAGGGTCCCTGGGGTCCTACTAGCCCACCAGGTACCTCCAGTAAGTGCGCCAGAGCTGCGTTGCAGAGAGGTGTAAAAGGGCGTGGCCTGCACCACCTCTCTGCAACGCAGCTCTAGGCGTGCACTGGAGGTACCTGGTGGGCTAGTTGGCCCCCAGGGACCCCCAGTATTCAAGGGGAATTAATGCCCCAATTTAAGAACGCGCCACAGGGCGCGTTTGCAGAGTGGTGAAGGGAGGGGGCAGGGCCTGAGGCACGATCGTGTCTTTATTTTGTTGTTGATTTTTAGAAGGGGGCTGTGTGGCCCCCTTCTTTTCCTTTTTGGGCCCTGGGGACCCCATCCCCCAGGGCCTGACCCCTTTTTATTAAAAAAAAAACTGAACGGGAAGGGGGCCGCGTGGCCCCCCTCCCGTGGCCAATTCTGGCCCCGGGGACCCCATCCCCCGGGGCAGGCCCTGTCCATTGGGGACTGTGGGGGGAGCCCCAATGCCCCCACGGTCCCGCCGGCTCCCTGCGTCCTGCAGGAGCCGGCATTGCTTTTCCACATGGGGAGCTGCTAACATGCAGCTCCCCTTGTGGAAAAGATCTGCTTTAGATTTTGGAAGAGAGAGCAGGTTTCCTGCCTCTCTTCCAAAATCCAAAGCAAGTTTGCTATGGTAGGACGGGAGCCGCGAGGCTCCCGTCCTGCCATAGCAAACAGCAGTGTCCCAGGTGGGCACCCCAGGACACTGCAGGAGCCGGCCCTGGGGGGTGGTGGTCCCCAGGGCCATCACAGGCTCCAGGAGGGGGGCCGCGCGGCCCCCCTCCCTTCACTTGCACAGCCCCGGGGAGGTGGTGGTTCCCGGGGGTCCGTTATGGACCCCCAAATTTAAATATTAGTGCCCCGGGGAGGTGGCGGTCCCCGGGGAATGTGGGGGGGCTTGAGCCCCCCCACACAGGTATATATATTTAGTTTTTTAAAAAGAAGCCCCAGGGGGTGGCGGTCCCCGGGGCTGCGGGGGGGGCAGTGTGCCCCGTGATTATAATTGATTTAAGCCCCGGGGCGTGGTGGTCCCCGGGGCTTGGGGGGGCCTTAGAGGCCCCCAAACTCTAAAAAAACAAGCCCCGGGGGTGGCGGTCCCCGGGGCTGCTGGGGGGCCGTGTGCTCCCCCGCAAATATTTTTGCAAAGCCCCGGGGGACCTGGCCCACCCGGGGGCTTCAATTAAACAAAGCGCGGGAGTCCGCGCTTTGTTTTTTTTTCTTCACGGCCGGATTCGCGCACCCAGGGCGAATTCGGCTTATTTTGTTTTTTAAAAAAATGCTTTTTTGGGCCCTGGGGGTCCTTGTGGGACCCCCTGAGCAGGCCTACGGGGTCAGGGTGTTTCTACCCTGCCCCCTTTTCTTGTTTTGCGCCTTAGTTTTTCTGTCTGGCTGCCAACACTTCCTGGTTTGGAGTGTTGACAGCCAATTAGCATGAAGCTCGTGATCGAGAGGGTGCGCGGATCCACCGCGGCCATAGATATCGAAACTTTTATTTTTTGAATTCCTCAGGAATTACCAAACGGATTTACACCATTTAAGAAAAAGGGCGCTTTCTGAACCAAGCACTACCTTTTTGCCAAATTTGGTGTAATTCCGTTCAGCAGTTTTGGCTGTAACCGTGTCTAAAGTTCCCTATGGGAAATTGATTTTTTGACCTCTATTTTTTGATTTTCTCCGCAACTACTGAACGGATTTACACCATTTAAAAAAAAGGGCGCTTTCTGAACCAAGCACTACCTTTTTGCCAAATTTGGTGCAATTCCGTTCAGCAGTTCGGGCTGTAGCCGTGTCTAAAGTTAACAATGGGAATTAAACTGGAGAAAACACGTTTTGGGACTCCCCTTTTTTCTCAGCCCCCGCTTTGCTGAATCACCCCGAAACTTTCAAGACAGGAGCTGACCGGAGCGCCCCACTAGTTTTGAAAATTTCGCGATGATTCGTCATCCGGCACCAAAGTTATTGGGAAAACAAAAACGCTTTTCCTATGGAAACTAGGTCGTAACTATAACTTTCTACAGGCGACCGCCGGTAGATAATATATATATACATATATATATATATGCTGCAACAAGGTACATTTATTTCCTAGTACCCAACGGAAAGCACTCACGGGAACAGTTTCAAAGTATAAAATACTTTATTGGTGCAGACCCCCCGCTTACTGACAGACGCGTTTCGCCTTGCGGCTTTTTCGATGTCAGTTGCCCTGTGCTAGACCGGCAGTATTTCAATTCACAGCGTGTCACATGATCAATGACTGACATAAACAATGGACTTACATTGCACTCCTATGCCAAAGAATGGCGGCCAACTTATAGTGTGGTTTACATCCCACAATTGTCATACTGCCGAGTTTAAAAATGTGCAATAAGTGAAATGAAAGAAGATTTAAAATCATACATATATATGTGATCAAGGCTCCTCGGAGCCGAAACGTTATGGCGGCACAGCAATAAACTATTGAAGATCGACTAAACCTGGGTCCTTGTCCGTAATTTCAGCGGATTACTTGGAGAACGCGGAGTTCGGAGAAAAGTTATATATATATATATTATCTACTGGCGGTCACCAGTAGATAGTTATAGTTAAAACCTATTATCCATAGGAAATCCGCGACATTCTATTTGAAATAACGTTGGCGCTGGTTGACGAATCTTCGCGAAAGTTTCCAACTTGTTGGGGCGCTCCGGTCCGCTCCTATCCTGAAAGTCTCGGGGTGATACGTCAAGCGGGGGCCGAGAAAAATGGGGGTCCCAAAACGCGTTTTCCCCATTCATTTTTCCATAGGAACCTTTAGTCGCAGCTACAGCCCGAACTGCTGAACGGAATTACACCAAATTTGGCAAAGAGGTAGCCCTTGGTTCAGTGTCGTGCCTTTTGCTTAAATGGTGTAAATCCGTTCAGTAGTTCCTGAGAAAATCAAAAGTAAAGTCACATATATATCTGGGCGGAGCCTAACCACACATGTCATCGTGAGATCTGATTGGCTGTCAGCACTTCATCCTGGAATTGCTGGCAGCCATCTTGGGACCAATATAAATGATAGTACCTCATTGAAATGCATTGTAGTGAATAGAAGATTTTGAGGGTCACCAAAAGGAGAACTATAAAGGGTGATAACAGGCTTTAGTTACATTAGAATTTATTTGTTGATGGTACCATACTAATTTTAGGAATTGTGGTGTATTCTAAGGTGATTTACCATGTGAAAAACCTTCTGCTGGGATATCATGAATCATGTTTGAGAGAACACTATTTTCTCATGCTTGTCCCATGGAGGTTTGGAAGGTGCTCCAGAAGCTAAAATGAGAGCATATTTTCTGTAAATTCACATTATCTTTCTCACTCATGTGAGAATGAAGTCTGACATTCTCAGTAAAACATGTACATCCAACAAGGGCAGAGACTGTCAGTTGATTCATTTGTGTTCTACTGCAGCTTCCCAGAGTGTTCTAAAGAACAACTAGAGTGCTAACAGCCTTACTTATGACAAAAGTATGGCACACCTGAAGCCATCTTGATTGGAATAAACTGGTAACACTTAAACAATTTAATTTAAAAAGGAACAAAATGATGGGGTTCATTTTGTCATAGAAATTATGGTTAGTGCTGTAGAAAGAAAAATTAGGACATGTTTCAAGTGTGATCTCAAATATCTTCCTGTTATATTTCAACAGGAGCAGCCTGCCAGTTGATGCCTTTGTGTTCTACTGCAGCTTCCCAGAGTGTTCTAAAGAACAACTAGAGCGCTAACAGCCTTACTTATGACAAAAGTATGGCACACCTGAAGCCATCTTGATTGGAATAAACTGGTAACACTTAAAACATTTAATTTAAAAAGGAACAAAATGATGGGGTTCATTTTGTCATAGAAATTATGGTTAGTGCTGTAGAAAGAAAAATTAGGACATATTTCAAGTGTGATCTCAAATATCTTCCTGTTATATTTCAACAGGAGCAGCCTGCCAGTTGATGCCTTTGTGTTCTACTGCAGCTTCCCAGAGTGTTCTAAAGAACAACTAGAGCGCTAACAGCCTTACTTATGACAAAAGTATGGCACACCTGAAGCCATCTTGATTGGAATAAACCAGTAACACTTAAAACATTTAATTTAAAAATGAACAAAATGAGGGGTTCTTTTTGAAATAGAAATTATGGTTAGTGCTGCAGAAAGAAAAATTAGGGCATGTTTTAAGTGAGATCTCAAATCCTCTTCTATTTCATTAGAAAATTCTGACATGCAGACTGAAACAATCACTTTCAATACCAGCAGCAGACTACCAGTTAACTCCCTGGTGAGCAGTAGCTTTACTCCAGTGATCTAATGAGCAACTAGAGTGCTAACATTCTGAATTTATGGCAGATGTGAGACATCTGAATGCCTTCTTGATGGAATCAAAGTAAAAACTGAAAGCATTTCCTACTGAGGAGACTGCAGTAAATGAAGAAATTAGGAAACTTCATAACAAAGAAGTCTTCCAAGATGGCCACCAGTGAAAAAAGAGCCCAAATGTAGCACAAATATTACCCAGATGTAGCCCACATATAGCCCAATGACAAAAGTGTGCAAAACACTTTTTATTTTTAGTTTTTTTGCAGTTTTATGTAGTGCAGACTGGTCAGGTATTGGAGCATTGCATCTTAAAACATGACCCCCCTACACTACACAAACACCACTGCACTACCTTAAACCCAAAAACACTACCCCCAGCACGACCCCCTACACTACACAAGCACCACTGCACTATCCTAAACCCTAAAACACTACCCCCAGCACGACCCCCTATACTACCCAAACACCACTGCACTAACCTAAATCCGCCACCACTACCACCAGCACGACCCCCTACACTACCCAAACACCACTGCACTACCCTAAAACATGACCCCCTACACTACACAAACACCACTGCACTACCCTAAACCCTAAAACACTACCCCCAGCACGACCTCCTAGACTACACAAGCACCACTGCACTACCCTAAACCCTAAAACACTACCCCCAGCACGACCCCTACACTACCCAAACACCACTGCACTAACCTAAATCCTAAAACACTACCCCCAGCACGACCCCCTACACTACCCAAACACCACTGCACTACCCTAAAACATGACCCCCTACACGACACAAACACCACTGCACTACCCTAAACCCTAAATCACTACCCCCAGCACGACCCCCTACACTACACAAGCACCACTGCACTACCCTAAACCCTAAAACACTACCCCCAGCACGACCCCCTACACTGCCCGAACACCACTGCACTGCCCTAAACCCAGAAACACCAGCCCCTGCATGACCCCCTACACTGCCCGAACACCACTGCACTGCCCTAAACCCTGAAACACCACCCCTAGCACGACCCCCTACACTGCCCGAACACCACTGCACTGCCCTAACGCCTGAAACACCACCCCCTTCACGACCCCCTACACTGCCCGAACACCACTGCACTGCCCTAAACCCTGAAACACCACCCCCAGCATGACCCCCTACACTGCCCGAACACCACTGCACTGCCCTAAACCCTGAAACACTACCTCCAGCAAGACCCCCTACACTGCCCGAACACCACTGCACTGCCCTAAACCCTGAAACATCACCCCCAGCAAGACCCCCTACACTGCCCGAACACCACTGACCTAAACCCTGAAACACCACCCCCAGCACGACCCCCTACACTGCCTGAACACCACTGCACTGCCCTAAACCCTGAAACACTACCCCCAGCATGACCCCCTACACTGCCCGAACACCACTGCTCTGCCCAAAACCCTGAAACACCAGCCCCAGCACGACCCCCTACACTGCCCGAACACCACTGCACTGCCCTAAACCTTGAAACACCAGTCCCTGCACGACCCCCTACACTGCCCGAACACCACTGCACTACCCTAAACCCTGAAACATCACCCCCAGCACGACCCCCTACACTGCCCGAGCACCACTGCACTGCCCTAAACCCTGAAACACCAGCCCCAGCATGACCCCCTACACTGCCCGAACACCACTGCACTGCCCTAAACCCTGAAACACCAGCCCCAGCACGACCGCCTACACTGCCCGAACACCACTGCACTGCCCTAAACCCTGAAACACCAGCCCCAGCACGACCCCCTACACTGCCCGAACACCACTGCACTGCCCTAAACTGTGAAACACCAGCCTCAGCACGACCCCCTACACTGCCTGAACACCACTGCACTGCCCTGAACCCTGAAACACCAGCCCCAGCACAACACCCTACACTGCCCGAACACCACTGCACTGCCCTAAACCCTGAAACACCACCCCGTGCATGACCCCCTACACTGCCCGAACACCACTGCACTGCCCTAAGCCCTGAAACACCACCCCCAGCGCGACCCCCTACACTGCCCGAACACCACTGCACTAAACCCTGAAACACCACCCCCTGCACAACCCCCTACACTGCTCGAACACTACTGCACTGCCCTAAACCCAGAAACACCATCCCCAGCACGACCCCCTATACTGCACGAACACCACTGCACTGCCCTAAACCCTGAAACACTACCCCCAGCAAGACCCCCTACACTGCCCGAACACCACTGCACTGCCCTAAACCCTGAAACATCACCCCGAGCAAGACCCCCTACACTGCCCGAACACCACTGCCCTAAACCCTGAAACACCACCCCCAGCAAGACCCCCTACACTGCCCGAACACCACTGCACTGCCCTAAACCCTGAAACACCAGCCCCAGCACGACCCCCTACACTGCCCGAACACCACTGCACTGCCCTAAACCCTGAAACACCACCCCCTGCACGACCCCCTACACTGCCCGAACACCACTGTACTGCCCTAAACCCTGAAACCCCACCCCCAGCATGACCCCCTACACTGCCAGAACACCACTGCACTGCCCTAAACCGGGAAACACCACCCCCTGCATGACCCCCTACACTGCCCGAACACTACTGCACTGCCCTAAACCCTGAAACACCACCCCCAGCATGACCCCCTACACTGCCCGAACACCACTGCACTGCCCTAAACCCTGAAACATCACCCCCAGCAAGACCCCCTACACTGCCCGAACACCACTGCCCTAAACCCTGAAACACCACCCCCAGCAAGACCCCCTACACTGCCCGAACACCACTGCACTGCCCTAAACCCTGAAACACCACCCCCAGCAAGACCCCCTACACTGCCCGAACACCACTGCACTGCCCTAAACCCTGAAACACCACCCCCAGCACGACCCCCTACACTGCCCGAACACCACTGCTCTGCCCAAAACCCTGAAACACCAGCCCCAGCACGACCCCCTACACTGCCCGAACACCACTGCACTGCCCTAAACCCTGAAACACCACCCTCAGCATGACCCCCTACACTGCCCAAACACCACTGCACTGCCCTAAACCCTGAAACACCAGCCCCAGCACGACCCCGTACACTGTCCGCACACCACTGCACTGCCCTAAACCCTGAAACACCAGCCCCAGCACAACCCCGTACACTGCCCGAACACCACTGAACTGCCCTAAACCCTGAAACACCAGCCCCAGCACGACCGCCTACACTGCCCGAAAACTACTGCACTGCCCTAAACCCTGAAACACCACCCCCAGCAAGACTACCTACACTGGCCGAACACCACTGCACTGCCCTAAACCCTGAAACACCACCCCCTGCATGACCCCCTACACTGCCCAAACACTACTGCACTGCCCTAAACCCTGAAACACCACCCCTCAGCACGACACCCTACACTGCCCGAACACCACTGCACTGCCCTAAACACTGAAACACCACCCCAGCACGACCCCCTACACTGCCCGAACACCACTGCAATAAACCCTGAAACACCACCCCCTGCACGACCCCCTACACTGCCGGAACACCACTGCACTGCCCTAAACCCTGAAACACCACCCCCAGCACGACCCCCTACACTGCCCTAACACCACTGCACTGCCCTAAACCCTGAAACATCACCCCCAGCACAACCCCCTACACTGCCTGAGCACCATTGCTCTGCCCTAAACCCTGAAACACTAGCCCTAGCACGACCCCCTACACTGCCCGAACACCACTGCACTGCCCTAAACCCTGAAACACCACCCCCAGCACGATCCCCTACACTGCCCGAACACCACTGCACTGCCCTAAACCCTGAAACACCACCCCCCGCAAGACCACCTACACTGCCCGAACACCACTGCACTGCCCTAAACCCTGAAACACCAGCCCCAGCAGGACCCCCTACACTGCCCGAACACCACTGCACTGCCCTAAACCCTGAAACACCAGCCCCAGCACGACCCCCTACACTGCCCGAACACCACTGCACTGCCCTAAACCCTGAAACACCAGCCCCAGCACGACCCCCTACACTGCCCGAACACCACTGCACTGCCCTAAACCCTGAAACACCAGCCCCAGCACCACCCCCTACAATGCCCGAACACCACTGTACTGCCCTAAACCCTGAAACACCACCCCCTGCACCGCCCCCTACACTGCCCGAACACCACTGCACTGCCCTAAACCCTGAAACACCACCCCCTGCACGACCCCCTACACTGCCCAAACACCACTGCACTGCCCTAAACCCTGAAACACCACCCCCTGCACCGCCCCCTACACTGCCCGAACACCACTGCACTGCCCTAAACTCTGAAACACCACCCCCTGCACCGCCCCCTACACTGCCCGAACACCACTGCACTGCCCTAAACCCTGAAACACCCACCCCCAGCATGACCCCCTTTACTGCTCGAACACCACTGCACTGCCCCAAACCCTGAAACACCACCCCCAGCAAGACCCCCTACACTGCCCGAACACCACTGCCCTAAACCCTGAAACACCACCCCTGCACGACCCCCTACACTGCCCGAACACCACTGCACTGCCCTAAACCCTGAAACACCACCCCCTGCACGACCCCCTACACTGCCCGAACATCACTGCACTGCCCTAAACCCTGAAACACCACCCCCAGCACGACCCCCTACACTGCCCGAACACCACTGCACTGCCCTAAACCCTAGAACACTACCCCCAGCATGACCCCCTACACTACCCGAACACCACTGCACTACCCTAAACCCTAAAATACTCCCCCAGCACGACCCCCTACACTACCCGAACACGACTGCACTGCCCTAAACCCTAAAACACTCCCCCAGCACGACCCCCTACACTACCCGAACACCACTGCACTGCCCTAAACCCTAAAAACACTCCCCCAGCACGACCCCATACACTACCTAAACACCACTGCACTGCCCTAAATCCTAAAACACTACCCCCCGCATGACCCCTACACTACCCAAATACCAATGCACTACCCTAATCCCTAAAACACTACCCCCGCACAACCCCCTACACTACCCAAAGACCACTGCACTACCCTAAACTCTAAAACAATACCCCCCGCACGACTCCCTACACTACCCAAAGACCACTGCACTACCCTAAACCCTAAAACACGACCTCCTACACTACACAAACACCACTGCACTACCCTAAACCCTAAAAAACTACCCCCAGCACGAACCCCTACACTACCCAAACACCACTGCACTACCCTAAACCATAAAACACTACCCCCAGCAGTACCCCCTACGCTACCCAAACACCACTGCACTACCCTAAACCCTAAAACACTACCCCCAGCAGTACCCCCTACACTACCCAAACACCATTGCACTACCCTAAACCCTAAAACACTACCCCCAGCAGTATCCCCTACACTACCCAAACACCACTGCACTACCCTAAACCCTAAAACCCTAAAACACTAACCCCAGTACGACCCCCTACACTACCCAAACACCACTGTACTACCCTAAACCCTAAAACACTCCCCCAGCACGACTCCCTACACTACCCAAACACCACTGCACTACCCTAAACCCTAAATCTACCCCCAGCATGACCCCCTACACTACACAAATACCACTGCACTACCCTAAACCCTAAAACACTACCCCCAGCACAACCCTCTTCACTACCTAAACACAACTGCACAATTTGTTACAGGCATTGCAACGCAGGCCTGTGGTGCTTACTGGAAGTACCTGGTGGGCTGGTTGGGCCCCAGGGACTCTCAGGATTCAAGGTGACCTAATCCCCCAACTTAAAACACGCCACGGGGCGCGTTTGCACAGTGGTGAAGGGAGGGGGCGGGGCCTCAGGTGACATGTGCGCAAACACGCCCTGTGGTGCGTTTTAAGTTGGGGAGTTAATTCCCTTTGAATCCTGGGGGCCAACTAGCCCACCAGGTACCTTCAGTAAGCACAACAGAGGTGCGTTGCAGAGAGGTGAAAAAAGGTGCGTGGCCTCGGAACGCCTCTCTGCAACTCAGCTCTGTGGTCCTAACTGTAGGTACCTGGGGGCTAGTTGGGCCCCATGGACCCTCAGGATTCAAGGGGACTTAATCCCGCAACTTAAAATGCGCCACGGGGCGCGTTTGCACACATGTCACCTCAGGCCCCCTCCCTTCACCACTGTGCAAACGCGCACTGGCTCTGGTTAGTCAGAGTCAGTTACCACCAGTACCCGTCTGAAAAAGTTGTGGGCACAGGATGATTTTGCAACAAGGCCTCTTTCTGCTCCTCTGTTGGTTCTTTCTGCACATCTTTTGCTTCTTTCTGTGCGTTTTTCTTCTTTCTTCACATGTCCTACCTCTGTTGGCATAGTTAGAAACTAGCATTTAAAAAACCTTTGAAATTCACTTAAAAATCATAGTTTTCAGGCACGTTATAGTTAGAAATTAGCATTTAAAAAACCTTTGAAATTCACTGAAAAAACCGTAGGTTTCAGGCACGTTATAGTTAGAAATTAGCATTTAAAAACCTTTGAAATTCACTGAACAAACCATAGGTTTCAGGCACGTTATAGTTAGAAATTAGCATTTAAAAAACCTTTGAAATTCACTGAAAAAACCATAGGTTTCAGACACGTTATAGTTAGAAATTAGCATTTAAAAAACCTTTGAAATTCACTGAAAAAACCATAGGTTTTAGGGACAGTTATAGTTAGTTGGACATTGCACTCGTACAAAACCCGTGAAATTCCCGTTATAGTTAGTTCAGCTAACTATAACTCGCGCCCCGCAATGCACTGCTGATGACGTCACATATTACATCACTCATGACATGGTCAGTGACATCACTGATGACATCACTGATGACATCTCAAATGACATCACTGATGACATCATCCATGTGATAATTTCATGCATCTTCTCACACCCTAATATAACTTTTGATACACCCACTCTAAATTACAGACTGCGATTCTCAAAACCATAGACACTCCAACACCAAAAACTACATACCCACTCACTGATTCTTAGGTCTACACACACATCCACTCACTCACCTGTACAGTCACTCATACTTACAGTCACTCAGTACAGGACTATCATATGCACTCATACACCTATATAAACACTCACACACCGCCACTCATCCATAGAGGTACTCACACACCTAGTCAGTCATGCAAAAAATTAATCACACACCCATTTACTCACCTATACAGTTATACACACACCAGCTCACTTACTCATACAAATACTAGCACATTCTTACGCTCTTATACAATAACTGATACAAGCACACACGCATCCAAACAGCCACTCTCACAATAACACACTCTCACTTATAGCCATTTAAATACTCTAACACACATATATACTGCCTTTTACATATGTAGTTACTCGCACATGTACCACTGAGATATACATTCACTCACTAACACACCCATACACACACTCACCCACCCAAGCAGTCCATCACAGATGCACTCTTGAAATCATGCACCCAGTGAATCACCCACTCACACATCTATGTATAGAGTCACACATACCCCACCCACACAAACACTGAGGCAGCCATACAGATACTCAGAGAACCAATCAATAACCCATATAGACACTCATGTAGCTATTCGCAAATCCATGCATCCACTTACACACCAACAAACAGACGGATACAGACATTCACACAGTTTAGTCACTAACCCATGCATTCAGTAAGATACGTTTAATCACTCACTTGTAGAGTCAGTCACTCACGTACTAAATCATCCATTCAGACACTTATACACCCACTCATTCTTCAATACGCCTTTCCCTATATATATTAAACATATTTAAACTTTACAGAAACACAGTCACTGGATGATGTCATCAGTGATGTCATCAGTGATGTCATTTGAGATGTCATCAGTGATGTCATCAGTGATGTCACTGACCATGTCATGAGTGATGTAATATGTGACGTCATCAGCAGTGCATTGCGGGGGCGCGAGTTATAGTTAGCTGAACTAACTATAACGGGAATTTCACGGGTTTTGTACGAGTGCAATGTCCAACTAACTATAACTGTCCCTAAAACCTATGGTTTTTTCAGTGAATATATATATATATATAAATGCAATTACATCATTTACATAATTAGCTATCAATTAAACAATTATTAATATTTAACTAATAACAAATTAATTGTATTTAATTAACTTCCCACCATTCACCCCTAAGAATACAACTCACACCTAATATATAACACAAACAATATCTTAATTTCACAATTTACATAACTAATTATCAATTAAATAATTATTATAAATTAACATTAATTATTAAATATTATAATTCATTTCCTGCACACCCTTTACCCATACAAAAGCAACAAACCACCCCAAAACCTTTTTAAAGTATTACTCAACGTACATAATTAATAATAATTTAAATAATTAATTATAATAAATAATTATTAATTAATCATAATTAATTTACTTCTCAACCTATACCCTTACAAAACCCACATCCCGCACCTAAAACTTACATTTAAAGAAAAATTAATTAGAAAATTAACATCAATAATTATCAATTAAATAATTAATATTAATTAAAAAGGGATTATTAATTAATTATATCAAATTTACTTCCCACCCTGCACCCCTATAAACCCCACAACCTGCTACGGTACTAACAATCTAATCAATTAAATTTAAAAACTAATGTATACAAACAATTCATAGCATATACATTTAAAATATTTACTAAAATACATCAAAATAATTACAAATAGATATTATGAACAATGATATTTCTAATATCGATATTAACAACATATGTATTTTTGTAATCGATATTAACACTTTTTTTAATTTTTAACATCGATATACTTACCTTAAAGTTGATATTCTTGTCAACTATAATCTTGCACACAATATTTCTGTATCACGATATTTCCAACTCGATATTTATGTAATTCTATATTACATTTTCTGTATTTTGTCTGAATACCCCCCTTGCGTTCTGTCCTCGTGTTCTGTTCTCTTCTCAAAGGCCGCACAGTGCACATGGGAGATGCTGGCCATGCTCAGCAGCTGCTCCTAGGGAGGCGACCTCTGCCCGGAGTGCAGGGGGTGACTCCTCCCAGCAGCATAGGGAAGAGCAAGGAAACCCTCCTCGCCTCTCCTACGGGTGACAGACATGTGCTCCTGAGAAGTGGCATGCAATATCCCTTCATTTTTCAGAGGGTACGCTTTTGCCCTATTTAAAATACCTAATTCTCTACCAGAATGGACTTCTGAAAACGTGGTTTCAAGCATGCATTGCGAGGGAAAGTTTAGGCTTCAGTTGCACAGTTTTATTACTGTATTCTCGTGGCGCGGGTCAGCAGCCTGTATTTCTCCACAAGGGAGGGTGCCACTTCACATCTAAGATTGGCAGTTGTTAAGGAGCACATCTTAAGAACCTCCAAGCCAGAGGAAAAAAAGGCTTACGTACAGGTATGACCAATGAAGAGTGCCGAGAGTTAACAACTAATCAGTGGCACTTAATACCATGACATCATGAAAAGTCTAGATCGGGAAGACTTGAATCGGAAGCATGGTGGCAGTTGGAGCGGAGAACAAAAAACGGGTATATGGCAGGTGAAGATAGATCGGTAGCAGCATGAAGACAGAAAGAACCCCTAGGCAGAGAGTTGGAGGGCTGGAACACAATAATAGAAGGGGAGGAGGAAGACGAGGAGGAAGAGGATGTAGGTTGGGGGGCAAAGGGGGTGAATCAGCCAAAATAGGAGGAAGATCTTCTAGAGACGGGAGAAGCTGCTCTCGGGGCACCGCTGGCCTTTGAGGTGGCAGAGCAGAGTAAAGACCAGGAGGGAAGTTCCCCCAGCGTTCTGAACTTTAGAGGACTGGATGAGGTGAAACAAGGTAAGAGAACTGACCGACAGCTTAATGCATGTGTAGCTGGAGTGTTGCTATTTACAAGCCTGGCAAAGTGTGCACACAACTATTTTACTCATGCTATGTCCGCCTGTTCTTCGTGGACTAGAGGATGTTTTTCTTGTTTCTGCAGAGCTGCAGTTCCTAGTGCAGGCTGTAAGAGGTCTTGCTGTTTGTAATATTAGTTGAATATATAGTACTGCCAAGTTCTTGTGCATATTATGGGTGTAGGGTGTAGTGTATTGTTGCTTTGCTAACTCCACCCACTTGCGGAATTTTGTTTTTCGGCCCTCCGCAGAATTCCGCGAGCTGCGCTCAGCCCTAGTTTTAATATTGCTTACGTATTGTTCATGAAGAGACTGATCTCTCGAACTATGAAATAAATAAATGAATGAAAGATGTAGTGCTTTGCAATGCGTGCATAATAAAAGCATGTGCTGGGTGTATGTGTGCTTGCATGGAGTAGAATACATGAAGGGTGAAGTGTTATGCAGTACTCACATGGTGAGTGAGTTTGTGAAAAGGACAACCTGGTATAGTATAGATAAGCTTCAGTGCTGAACAGTGCAAGCAGACTGAGGGCCTTATTATGAGTTTGGTGGTCCTCCTGTCGGCCCACCACCGCCGTGCCAACAAGACGACAGCCAAGCCCATCATGTGCCTGCCCACCGGATTATGATTACAATCCAGGGCAGGCAAACGGTGCTGCGGCGGTCTCATGGTAGCGATTGAATAAGGCTCATAGGAAAGCCCTAACAGCAGACTGCCGCCATGACAGCGCCTGCAGCACGTTCCTGCACGTTGTTCCTGCACACCGTGCAGGAATGGGTGTACAGTTCCAGGGGGGCACAACATGTGCCCTCCTGCATGCATCCCCTGGCTCAGAAGTGGCAGGGTGCCCTGTTAGGGCCCCCTTAGTTGCCTCTCCACCTACTTTTTCATAGCGGGTTCACCGTCATGAAATGGGTGGTGGAAAGCCAACTTGTAATATGCTTGGCAGTGCCAGCATCGGTACAGCCAGCATATTGAGGCCAGTTTCAGACCGCTGGTGCAGCGGAGTCCTTCATCCCGGCGGAGCCGGTGGTCTCGTGGCTGTCCGACTGCCACACTCAGTCTACTGCGGTTGGACCTGCAGTGGTGGCGGTGGTCAGACTGCCACCACTATTACGGTGGTACTGAGGAACACCGTACTCGTTTTAAGGCCCTGAGTGTTGTTGTTGAATGCATGTATACTTGTAATGGTACAATGCTTGGAGGTAACAGTGCTGGAAAGTTAGGTCCTGACTACAAGTCTGGTGGCCCAATGACTGGGGCATGGTGCGCAGCAGCTTCAGTCCAGCCACCGCTGCCCTGGTGGTCCCACCACCCCATTACAACTAGGGCGGTCAGACCGTAATTGCACCACCGCAACTGCCAGGGATTAGAGATCCCTGGCGGTCGTGCAGCGGTCTTGAGGCCGCAATATGCTTGGCAGGACCGCCGCATTCCTGCCAAGCATATTACGAGTTTCCTCTCCACCACGGTTTTCATGGCAGTTCCTACTCCATGAAAACCGTGGCAGAGAGGAAAACAAATCAGGCCTTATAGGGCCACCTGTTGCCTCAGGAGCATGGGGTGCATGCATGGTGGCACATGTTGTGCCCCCCTGGGTGCATGCCCCCTAGTACCTGCACGGCATGGACTCCCCCAGTCCATGCCATGCAGGTACTGTCTTTGACGTTCCCATTGTGGTACCTATTTCATAGGCACCACTGTGGGACCACCAAAGAACCGCCCACCAGTCAGAAAAAAAGTCATAATCTAGCAGGCGGTGTGAACACAGGTTTGGTGGAGCAGGGCGCCGGCGTGTTGGTCCCGCTCCCGCACCGCCAAACTCGTAATCAGGCCCTACGTGTGTTGTGAATGTACACTGAGTAAGGGAGCCTGCAATAGTACTTGATATGGAGGACCCTTGGTTCAATTCTGGGAAGCCCAAGCCAACCTGGTGAAGACATGAGGAGGAGAAGAATCCCCTCCACACAGATTTGTGTATTACTGCATTTATTTGAGCTGGGTGGAACACACACTGGAGGAAATGAGGAAGAGACTCCCTTTACAAATTCAAAAGACTGATCTTTGTTTCAGTGATAGATCCCAAGGAAGGGGGCTGGACACATCTTAGGAAAGGAGATGGGCTTATAAGGGAATCATTAAGAGTAGGGCTGGGACTATGGGATTAACTGTTTGATGGACATATCACTGACATCCAGGTGTGAACTCTGGTCACTCCCACAAATTGTGTTGTGGGACAATCAGCTTTGGTGTCTTGCTTGGTGTGACAGACTGCCGTTAATGAGGAAAGAAGAAAAAGAGAAGTGTCCATTTCAAAAGAAGCAGAACCCCAACATAAAACTTCAAAGACCCAGACTCTAAATTACATTTTGGTGTCTGGAAATGGACTATAAGAAGGGGAGGTTAAGACTCCAAACTTGGTCATCTGCTAAACAGCCAGACAGGCTGTGTGAGGAGGGGAAGCTCTGCAAGGCTTATGCCTGTGACCTGCTAGCTGAGGGGACATCACCCACGAAACTAAAGACAACATGCCCTGTAGCCTGGAGCACCAGTGCCTGCCTTCCTTCCAAGACCAGTGTGTCCTGTGATGAAGAGGCAAGCTTTGGAGGGGGCGAGGTCAAGTGGGAAGCCGAACTGTGAGGCCTCCCTGTGCGAGGTTTTAGAATTCAGCTGTAAATCTATCAGGTTGTTGCCTGTGTTCAGTGTCAGTTTGGCAAACCCTGTATGCCAGAGGGCCGCCATGGGCTGAGCCATGTTTTGAGCACATTGTGGGTCTTGCTAAGCCTGTACCACCATGCTGCGGTGAGCCCGTATGCCAGATGGGACCACCAGTAAAGTTGCAACTGTGAAAGGTACTGAGACTCATGATTGTCTTGGAAGGGGCGCCTGTGCCGGGTCTGGTGGCTCAGTGGACTAATACGTACACTGCAGGAGCCTGTGTTTGACCTCATGGTCACAGGTTCAAATCCCGGTGGGTCCACTCAGCCTTTCATCCATCTGAGGTTGATAAAATGAGTACCATTGATTTGGGTAACAATAGGCATCTGGTGTTCAGCGCCAAGATACCTACGGGTGAATGTGCGCTTTACAAATGCCCATGTTATGTTATGTTATGCCAGAGGAGCTTGCTCAAACAAAAAACTGAGGCTGCATTTGGTGGGTTAGACCCACACTGCATGGGAACAGCTCCTGACTAACCACTGAAGACTGCAGAGGACTCCATGAATGACATAACACCTTCCTGGGCTCCAATTGGGAGGAGAAGAAAAAATTCCTTCCCCCAAACTCTGCCAGGTAAAGCCAACTTACTGTGTTCTCATGAGCTGAGAGATGCTCTGTCAACTGAGAGAACTCCGGCAGCGCCACTCAGGAGAGAGAGCCTGAATGCTGGGTGCTGACACATGGGCCACAGGCAGCCTGACTTCTACGAGCCGAGCAGGACTTGCAGATGCTCATGCTTAGGGCATCCGCTGCACCGCTGAACTCGTTCGTGCTGCGAGAGTGAGTAAGATATGAATGGCGCCAGTTGGTGCCCGGGGGACTCATAGCTAACAGTGCTGTGGCGCAATAGACACTTTTGACTAAAACCTGAGTAGTCAAAGAGGAACTCTTGAGTACAGCATAATAGTGAGTATTTCCTGAATGCGGCCACCAGTGAATGGGGGATAACTCAGAACATGTAACACAAAGGAGGGTAGGACAGGGACTTGCCTGACAACTACTAAAGCCTCGACCTCAAGGGGATTGTGTTGTTGCCTCTGAATGCTGTATTCCTTCGTATGTGTAGAGTTAGAAATAAATTACAACTTTTTCTTATAAAAGCAAGTACTTGAATGGATATTGATTTATTGTTCGTACTGTTGTACTTTGAGTTATGAGTCGTGTTCACGTACCTGCATATACATCTCCCCCCGTGGGAGCCTAGACTGCTCGACCACAGCTACTACTGAGAGTCAAGTGCAGAAGGGGTACTTGGCCCAGTTGTTCTTGATCCATAATAAATGGAGCCCTGGGACATAAGAACTAAAAGGCTCAACCACCACAGTTTGGCCCAGGTGCTCCTGCATGCCCTCTAAAAGGGATTCTGACAAGTATTTACCTACTTTTGTTGATTAGCTGGTTTTATACTTAAGACCCACTCCTGCTTACTTCCTAAGGATGGATCAGCTGCTTAATTTGGGCTAGATTTGTTTTATGATAATGTGTGCCGTGGTGATCCTTCTTTTGTATTACAGGTTGTGTGTGCTATTGTGATCTTTGTTCAGTGTCTGTAGGTGTTTGTGCCACGATGGGCCTTCTTTTACATCACTAATTGTATGGAATGCAAGTTCTCATATAAGGTTTTCAGTAACAGTAATGATAATCCCCATTCGAATAATTTTTCAAATAACTGAAGATGTTAACCATCTTTTATGTTTATGCACATTTAGAAGTAAGCATTAATTCATGAACATTGTTTTGTTTTATGATTTTTAAACTGTGTGGTATGGATACTAATAAGAAAACATAAAAAAATTAAACTCCTTCAGTATGAGGGTAGTCTCTATGCACATGCTCTTGAACATAAAACACAGCAAAAACTTAAAAACTGAAAACCTTTGATAATACTTAATACTATAAAGGTATGTATTTTTCCATTAGAAGAAAAAAAGAAATGCTTGCAATTGTGATAAGAATCCTGGGTATGCAAACATGGTACAGGTAATTTTGAGTCTGCTGGTATTCTGCCAAGGACTTACCAGCATTGTCTCCTCTTCCTAAAAGTCCAACTAATGCCTCAGAAGGGACACAATGCTCAACATGGCCCGCCACCAGACATCACCAACTCTGAGTTGCTATTATACTACAGGGTATTCATGTTACGAGGTGAGGGGAAGGAGATTAGGAGGGAAGGAGACCTCAAATGACAAAAGATTAAATTAGATTTGTCCTTACATCGTCTTCCCCTTCATATGGATAGAATCTGCTCAATAGATTTTAATACCTGTCTATCTAGACCTCCTAGCTACCTTCCACCTTAAGATGAATTGAGTGAATTTTCAGGATACCACAATGGCTAGGACTTGAAAAGGTAAACTGTCAACAAATTAATTTACATACATGTCACTCAAAAGTCTTAGGCCATTATTATGAGTCCGGCTGTCCACGGACTGCCAGACTCACGGAGGCGGTATCCCGACCGCCCTATTATGGTTAGGGCGATTGGACCGCCCAGGGACCACCTCAATCGTCACAACCACCAGGGAACCACCAATCCCTGGTGGTGACACAGCAGTCCTGAGGCTGCAAAATACTTGGCTGGACCACTGCGGTCCAGTCTAGTATATTACGAGCTTCCTCTCTGCCACTGTTTTCATGGCGGTGAGCCCGCCATGGAAACTGTGGCAGAGAGGAAACAAAGGGGGCCCTACAGGGGCCCCTGGTGCATTGCGGCATGTGGATGCACCGCGGGGGACACAACATGTGCCCCCCTGTGTCATGCACACCAGTACCTGCACAGCATGGACTGCAGCAGTCCACGCCATTCAGGTGCTACCTTTGATGTTCCCATTGTGGTGCCTATTTCGTAGGCACCGCCCTGGGAGCACCAAAGAGCCACCTGCCAGACCAGCAGAAAATTACAGGTCTGAGGGATGTTCCTACCCGGGTTTGGCGGTGTGGGAGTGGGGCGGTCCTTGCTCCTGCACCACCAAACTCATAATAAGGCCCTTAGCTAAAAACATTCATTCATTGTGTTCACGCACCATGATTTATACCCAAAGATCTTTATGCTTCTATTAAAACAAAATCAGAGGTTTTAGTGCCCTGTTCTTGCAGCACCCTGTTAAATTCAGGCTGTAGGACTTGGCCTTTTTGGCTAAAGTTCCCTAAACTTTTTTCTGTCCCCCTAGACCGTTTCCCTGACATAGAGTTGCCAATTTAGATGCTTTGGGTACTTTGCCACTGCTGATAAGTGTCAAAGTACAAGGGTTCCCTGTGTAAAATGTAATGGTAATTGGTTGGCCATGATTGGTATGTTTGCCTTACTAGTAAAGTCCCTAGTGATGTGCACTGTGTGTGCCAGGGCTAGTAATGCAAAGGTGCGCGGGGAAGGGAACTCAGGCCTGCAGTGTAGGGCCTGCGCACAGTTTGCTAAGTTAGCATGTTGTCCTGACAAGTGCAACCACTTGTGAGGCCTTACTTTCCCTTTTGCATACACAGTGGGCACCCCTGTGGTAGGTCCCGGGTAACCCCTGGGCAGGGTGCAGTGTAAGTAAAAGGCAGGACATATACTGAGGTGTGTGTTATGTCCTGACAGTGAAAAACACTCCATTTCGGTTTTCACTGGTGAAAGGCCATCCTGCCCATAGGACAGAATGGGGGAGGCTGGGTATTGTGTTTGTTAGCCTAGTTTCCCATAAGTTTAAAATGGAGAGGTGAAGTTTAGTATGTATGAACTCACAGTGTCATAACACAACTTTTTATGAAAGTGGTTTTGTCACTGTGTGTTCAGAAACCACTCTTTTAGAAAGTGGCTGAGTTTTGTGCTTTAAGCATTTCTGTGTGTCTCTTCTGAATGTGGATTGACTGTCTGGATCTGAGAGGGGAGAGGAGCTGGGGGAGGTCTTGACCCAGGGAGGGGTTGAGATGGCACCAGGCTGACCTGCATCTGGAGAGTAGGCTGAGGAGAAGCCCCGGGAGGTGAAGAGGCCTGGGTTGCTGCTATAAAACAATTGACCCATCTCCGGCTGAGTGATTAAGGATCCAG
Organism: Calotriton arnoldi; assembly: GCA_963921515.1. Classification (NCBI taxonomy): domain Eukaryota; kingdom Metazoa; phylum Chordata; class Amphibia; order Caudata; family Salamandridae; genus Calotriton; species Calotriton arnoldi. The sequence continues at coordinate 412,286 of CAWUFW010007638.1, forward strand.
ACCCCCAGTATCAAAGGGAAAAAGGTGACACTGGGAGGGAGACACCCAGAACTGATTTAGGTAGGGGTCAGGGACCCCTGAGCACAACAAACTTCAAAGACATTTAGGGGTATAACTATGAGAGCTGAGACCCCTGAACGTTGGAATAGAAATGGATTGAGACTGAAAAGGCTTGGACCCATTCCGTGGTCAAGAGGAACCTCTGCTAAGGAAGGAACAACTGAAGAGACTGCTGGGAAGGACCGACCCTTGCTTCGTGATCTGGGGCTGGTCTGCAGTTTGCTGTTTTAACCAAGGAAGAGGCTGTTGGGACTGTGCTTTGTGCGCTGGGTCCTCCTGCTTGAAGAAGACTTTGCTTTGTGCTGTGTCTTGTTACCCCAAGGGCCCGAGGTGAGCTGGCTCCCTGTTTGGAAACACAGGAACATAAAAGTTTCTGGAGAAGTTTCAAGCGACGCGGTGGGTGCGTGTTGTGGCAGCTTGAGACCCTCGGAAGGTGTGCCCTGTGATCTTGGACACACGGAGGAGAAGTGAGACTCAGACGCGCTGTGTAATAAAGCTGGTACACTGGATATGTTCAACAGGAGATGATTTATTAAATGTGAAACAGGAATCTACAGATGTAACGTCCTACCCACAAAGCGCCAGCAGGAACTGACCAGTGGGAGTTCTAATGATGCTCAAACACGAACAAGACTCTAGAATGGAACATGATGACACGCAGGTCAATGCTCTAAGAGTGGAGCACAGAATACAATGACACACAGGTCATTATACGCTGGGTGCGTGTCGTGGTGCACAGGAGGCATTGGTGAAGAGTGCCTGGTCAACATGTGCATCGAAGGTGAAGTGAGTCTCGGACGCGCTGGGTGCGTGTCGTGGTGCACCGCAGGCGCTGGTGAAGAGCGCCTGGTCAGTGTGTGCATCGGAGGTGACGGGAGTCTCGGACGCGCAGGGAGCGTGTTGTGGTGCACAGGAGGCGTTGGTGAGGAGCGCCTGGTCAACGTGTGCATCGGAAGTGGAGTGAGTCTCGGACGTGCAGGGTGCGTGTCGGGGTGCACCGGAGGCGCTGGTGAAGAGTGCCTGGTCATCGAGTGCACCGGAGGAGAAGTGAGGCTCGGACATGGTGAGCGTGTCGGGGTGCGGCCAAAGGCGTTGGTGAAGAGCGCCTGGATATCGGGGCACCGGAGTTGGAGTAAGTCTCAGTGAAGCAGTGTGCGTGCTTTGGTGCAACCTGGGACTGTGGAGGTGATCGGCTGATCATCGTTTGCACCGGAAGAAAGTGAGTCTCTGCAGCGCGATGTGAGTGTCTTGGTGCCAACTGAGACCGCAGGAAGGATTGCCTGGTGAACGTGCACTCGGAGTCGACGTGAAGTCCCATCAGCGTTGTGTGTGTGGCTTCGTGCCAGAGGAGACCCGGAGGGTGCTGTGGTGAACGTGCACCCGGAGTAACGTAATCTCAGAGGCGTGTGCCCTGCGGCCGCCTGACACCTTCCTAACAGTCGCGGCCCGGACCGGCAGCCCTGGAGGAGCTGAGCTGCCAGACCAAGCCGCTGAGGCCCATTGAGAAAGTTCTGCACGGAAGGCCCAGTTCGCTGAAGGAGGAGAGGAGAGTGGGGTCACGCCCCCAGGTAACGTGGATCACTGCCTGGGCGGGGTGCGGGCTCGGAGGGACACTCTCTCGGCCTCTCAGTCCTTCTGGCGACGTGAGCCTTTGCTTTGGCTCAGATTGGTGCCCGTACTGACCAAAGGAGTTGCGGTACTGGGGCCAGAGTGAGAAGCTGTACTTTATGTCATCGTTGATACGTGTGGGGGGCAACTGTTATCGAAGAGGCTGACTGTCGTAATACACATTGCCAATATTGCTGCAAACGAACTGCCGGACTGTCTTAGGACGCCTGACATTATTTCTGCATAACGAAGTACACGATTGTAGCGCTACGCATTGCATTATTTCTCCATTGCAAAGTACAGGATTGTAGCGGCCCGCATTGCATCATTCCTTAATTGCAAAGTACATGATTGTAGCTACGCATTGCATTATTCCTTAATTGCAAAGTACATGATTGTAGCGGTGCGCATTGCATTACTTCTTCATTGCAAAGTACGTGATTGGGGTGTGACGCATTGCATTATTCCTTCATTGCGCAGTACATGATTGTAGCGGTACGCATTGCGTTATTTCTCCCATTGCAAGGTACCGGGGTGTATCGTTACGCATTTTATTATTTCTCCTTTGCCCAGCACAGGATTGTTTCGTTACGCAGCGCACTATTGTTTGTCCATTGCAACGTGTGTGATTCTAGCATTGCGACCAGCATAGCATTTTGAAAGCGGTGGTTGGGATTTGAACCTACCAGCCAGCCGGAACGAATATTACCCTTTATTATATGTTGGCTTTTGTATCGTGTGGTCTGATCGTATATCTTTCTATATAAAGTTTATACTCGTTTTATCAAACTCGTGTGGAGTCCATTTGTGGTGTCACCAGTGGGTTGCTGTGAGTGTGGTTGCACATACTGTACACTCGTGCCTTGGAGATAGGCCTGGCTGCTCGTGCCAAGCTACTAAGGGGGTGAGCAGGGCTATCTCAAACGGTGTCCTTACTTGGCCTAACGTTGAGTGAGGAGTCCCGGGTCTCGCATTTGATGACAGTGGTGCGGGACTGGGACTCCGGCTTCCAACATTTGGCGGCAGAGCGGTGGGATACGATCCTAACGTAATTGAAACGCGTGTGTGCAAAACCACTCACAGTAATTGGTGTACATCATAAATTGATCGCAGACCACGACGCAACAACATAGTGGGCCTGATTCACAGAACTAACTTACGTCAAAATCCTAAACTTACAACAATTTTGGTATTCACAGAATGAACTTACACATTTGGGTATTCACAGAATGAACTTACACATTTGGGTATTCACAGAATGAACTTACACATTTGGGTATTCACAGAATGAACTTACAACAATTTTGGTATTCACAGAATGAACTTACACATTTGGGTATTCACAGAATGAACTTACAACAATTTTGGTATTCACAGAATGAACTTACACATTTGGGTATTCACAGAATGAACTTACAACAATTTTGGTATTCACAGAATTAACTTACTCATTTTGGTATTCACAGAAGGCACTTACTCATCAATGAGTAAGTGCCTTCTGTGAATACTCAAATGTGTAAGTTACACAAAATGTGTAAGTTACACAAAATGAGTAAGTTACACAAAATGTGTAAGTTACACAAAATGTGTAAGTGTCTTCTGTGAATACCAAAATGAGTAAGTTTATTCTGTGAATACCAAAATGAGTAAGTTCATTCTGTGAATACCAAAATGGTAGTAAGTTTAGGATTTTGTCGTAAGTTAGTTCTGTGAATCGGGCCCATTGTTTTGAATTGTTGGTTCTATTGTTGAGTATCCTTTAAACCACACATCATGTCTCAGGAGGGGAGCCAGATAGCCGGTGAGGCTGCGGCTGCAGAATTAGAGTTTAACATTGAGACATTGTTTACCTACAAGGTTGATCAGTAGAGGAAATTCTGCAGAGCTTTGGGATGTCCCATGAAGGGTAGCGCCAAGAAGGAGGAGCTGCAAGTGGCCTTGAGGGCCTGGTGGGAAGCCAAAGTGGCTCAGGAGACGCGTCAAGGTTGGGTGGGCACAGCTTCTGTGTGACGTCGCAACCGCTGAAACTGCTGAGGAGGACGCCATTCGCTCCGGTATCCAGGCGTTACACACCACTGGAGGCGGATCGCAGGAGATCAACGCTGCAGGGACCCGGGCTTTGGAGGTGAAGTCCCGCCCTCTGCACATGCTCTTGATCACGGGCCCCCAGGAGCTCATTGTTGCAGGGACTGCAACTGTCGACTGTGAAGGTATTGACCCTCACTTCCCCGTTCCCTCTCTCGCGAGCTCCCGGGTGGCAAGATACGCGGCTTGACGCTCCCGTCCTGGAGATCAGCTGGGAGGTCTTCCATGGCGTTTCCTATTTGCCCGCATCTTCTCAGTGATTGAAGGTGGGTTGCTGGTCCCCTGGAGGCTGCGCCGATCGGCCGCGGAGGATTTAATGTGAGTCTGGTTTATAAACAGATTTAAAAACACGCGCTCCTGCACATCGGTCACACGCTGCCGAGCACCGGGTGCTGCTGTGTGTGCTGAGGAGCTAGACATTGGTTGACTGGGCGGCCCCCCTCATTTTTGCTCATATGTGCGGACATTTGTTCACTCATTGCTCATTTACACTTGCTCAGTCTCTGTCTCCTTTTTTGACCCGGTGGGCAATGCAGGGTCCCCATTTTGGGTGCGTGCTCTGGAAGCATCCTCAGTTCAACTTCCTCAAAATGGCAGACATAACAATTAAATTGAGAAAGGACTACTAACCCCACACCAATGCAGAGAAAGAGACATAGGACTTCCTTACAAGGCACATCTCAAAAACTGAAATGAAGGACCAACTACTGCACTTCACTCCATAGAAAGGGACAGAGGACTACATCCCAGAGAGGTTAGTTACAGCGAAAGAGCTATAGGACTATACCCCAGTTCATCACCTGATAAAAAAGAAGTCATCTTGGACCGGCGTCCTCATCAGCTAATTAACCCATGGTTTTTTTTCTTGTTTTTTTCTCTTTCTCTCTCTCTCACCCCCCCCAATCTCCCTAGACTCCCCCTACAGTCTCCCTCCACCAATTTGGAGCCGAAGCCCAAAATTTCTGGCCCCATAACTACCCCTTCCCGACCTTTTCTCCCTACCCACTAGGATTACTATTTGCCTATTCAAGAACCACCTGTTAAACAAAAATACCCTCACCTCCGTGCACTCATTCGTGGGGGCCCCTTCGTCGCTAGGACACACTATCAGAATTATGATCAGTCCCGACCCCTCAGGATACAATGCCCTCACTATCAACTACCCGCCTAACCCCTCCAAAAATGCAGCCAAAAAACACAAACATCGCATACTCAAAGACAGACCGATACATTATTCTCAGACATCTACTTCTGTACAAACAAGGGTAATATAGTTAATGACCTCATCTTATATACCAGAAAACGAGCATGCTGGCGGAATGCGATATATTCCATGCTTCGTATGTCAGGCACTAGGAAAACACCTAATGGTCTCAAATTAACAACATCGCCCTCGCTCACCTTCAACGGTAATGCCACTATTACCCTCTACAACAATGGTATCATCCTTATCCAAGCCTCTAATGCTAATCTAGCCATGATGGCCAACATCTTTCCTACACTCAAGAAGGCGATCTCAGTTAAATCCAATGACCCCTATCCACAACCTATCACCACCCTGGACCTAACCAGTCCTCCCCCCTCCACATCCGGGAGGTCCACACTCGCCCGGAATCATCCCCCGCCTTTAGATGATCTCGGAACCTCTCTACCCCATGTCAGACTGACCCAACACACTAGACCTCCGACTCATAGGCCGGGCGAGCCTACTGGTTCCCTCCTCTCGCCATTCTCCAGTCCGATACAGGTTGACTCTCGAGCGCTGAGTCCCCCTCTCACCCTATCACCTTCGCACTCATCGAAAGTTCACCCGTCACGCATCCCTCCTTTTACGCCACCTGCTAGGTCAGAGTCTTGGCAATTGCCCTGCACGGACCGTGCTCCGCCAAACCCACTCAATCCTTACTTGACCGTCCCTGACTCACAGGGCAATGGCCCTCCCACCCTCCTACTCTTACCAACCCCTCTATCCTTACATAATGGAACACAGCAAGTCCGCACGGACCAACTCCTCCCTCTGGAACCTCAAAATACCGCCTTAGACCTCTCTGGTACACATCAAGACCCTTCCTCTTGGCCAGAACTCCCCACTCAACATTTACCCCTCTCACAGCATTCAGACCTGGTGGCGCGCCTGGACGATTGATCTCTCCAGTTGCACCTTCTCACCGTCGAACTTCATGATCTGAAAGCCTTCTCGATTGAACACCTCCCCCTGATCAGTTCCCTCCTCTCCAGTGCAAAGTTGCCCAGAGCACCTGCTAGTGACAGAACTCGCTTTGGTCAGCCTCCCCTCCGCTCCTTTTCCAAAACCATACCCCTACCTAACGCTCCCACCCGCCCCAGAAGAGCGAAGGCCTATCTCGCGTCTAACGATATCAATGACTTACTCATTTCTTACTCATTTACCTTAGACACCAACAAGATTACGGAGGGTCAAATTCAAACTATTCACGCTAACCCGTACAGAGAACCCCCTCACAACCCTAGAGGCTTAAATATTGATAACCTTATGAGAGAGAACATCATACAGTCTCCTCCCCCTCATACACCGGTCCAACTTAAATGCGTACTACTCAACTGCAGGTCAGCCAGCAAACACGCCTCTGACATATTCAACCTCATCCAACACAATGAGATAGACATCATCATCCTCACTGAAACTTGGCTCAATCCCGCTTCCACTCCCTTCCTAGACCTCTTAGTGCCTCCTACCAATGACATAATCCGTCTAGACAGAGCTTTGAAGACGGGTGGTGGCCTAGCTTGTATACATCGGAGCTCGCTATCGGTCTCCCACTCAGAGTCCTCTACCCCATTCTCATGCGAATACCTTTGTCACAATATCTTTAGTCACAACCTTCCGGTTTGCAAACTACACACATTTTACCACCCACCTGGGGACAACCGCCCCTTCATCGAGCAATTAATGGAAATCATCTCTGGCAATGTTGATTCCGCTATGGCCCAAATCTTCCTTGGTGATTTCAACCTGCACTGGTCAAACCTCAATGACCAAGCTGTTACATGCCTCAAATCATTCTTAAATGATCATGAACTGATCCAACACTGTGACCAGCCAACCCATAATAAAGGAGAAATTCTGGACCTCATCATCTCCAAAGGTCACACCATCACACTGGACACCATTTCCCCGTGCGATTGGTCCGATCATCACAGCATCTTCTTTTTTATCAACTTGGAAGTCTCTCTGAGGAAGGCTCAACCAGCAAAATCGAAGATTTGGAAAAGGGACCTCAGAAATATCAATACAGCCGATCTAGCAACCCACTGTATATCTGCCCTCTCTCCACAAGCTGACATGACCGAGGTACATGCACTCACCAACTTCTACATCTCTACTATTACTAGCATCATGGATTCCATTGCTCCACTCCAACAAAAAAACGCCTCAACTAAAATTTCCAAACCATGGTTCCACGACAACTTAAACACGGAGCGCCGCCACCTTAGGGCAGTTGAACGTTCCTGGAAATCGAATCCATCCTCGGACCAACTAATAATCCTTAGAACGATAAGGAGCTCCTATAACAAACAAATCAAGATCGCTAAGGCCGACTACTTCAGATCCCAACTTAATCAAGCCGCTAATCGCCCCAAGAAACTTTTTGAGCTGGTGAAACAACAATCGGTGGAAACACCAAACCACTCTGTCTCTGAGGTCAACCCACCTTCATGCGATGATCTGGCCGCCTTCTTTACTGAGAAATCCAGACTCATCAATTTTGATCTTGACTCCAGGAAGGCGCTTTTGCTAGCTGGGGGGTCTGCGCCCCCCTCGACCTTATCAGAGAAGTTCGAACCGACCAGCCTGAGCACAAAGAACAATGCCTCATGGGGCACCTTCACTCCCCTCAGCGAAAGAGACACCAACAAGATTCTTCAGAGTATCAACCCATCTAATCATTTTAGCGACCCGTTGTAGGAGAGTAGGATCTGCTTCTTATAGTTACCCCCACTTTTTGCTGATGTTTCACTGTTTTTCGACTTAGCCAGACTGAGGCCCTGCTAATCAGGACCCCAGTCTATCTGCTTTCTACTCTAAATTGATTGTATGTACTTTAGGTACACTCCAGATTGGATTCTGGGGTATCCTTGTGAGTCCCTAGTATATGGTATACTATGTACCCAGGGCATAGGTACCCCAGAGGCCTACCAGGGGCTGCAGCATGTATTGTGCCACCCCTGGGAAGCCTTTTAAAATGACACAACAGGTCTGCTACAGCAGCCTGTGTAAGGTGGTATATGCACCCCTTACTGAGATATAGGTTCCCTATATCTCTCCATATCACTGCACATGTAAAACTATCAGTCACCCCTATGGCAGGCCTTAACAATCCTGAAGGCAGGGTGCTGGGTTTCATGTGAGAGGGTGCCCATGCATGAGCAGAGCCCCTCTGCAGCTTTTGGAATCTTCATTCCGGGGTTGTTTGTGATGCAGCCAGACCATATACTCTTAAGTGCATTCTAACCCCGCGGTAAATGCTAACTTGAGAATGGCTGCATGGAAAACTCTCGTGTTTGGTGTCAAACACCTTGGAATCATACCTCCACCCCAGTACTGAGGTGGGAGGTATGATTCCTCCCTTCTAGAGGGAGCAACATGGCACCACCGGTACACCCGGTGCCAGCTTAACAGAACCCTGGCATCACAAAATGGATGCTGCAGCCACAGACATGAGTCTGCCCTCCTGCTGCTGGATGAAACTCCGGCAGGGGAGGCCTGGACAATAGGTTTCCTGTCACAGGGAGGTGTGACCACCACCCAGACAGGCTTTAGTGTATTGGGGCTGGGTGGGTGCACTCTCAGAGTGCTTTGAAGTCTGCACTGGGGGCACATTTGGTGTCCCTGTGCATAGTCCAGCTCAAACCGGTTGCAGGGGCACACAGCCCCTGCTCTGGCGTGAAACTGGACAAAGGAAATGGGTGTAGCCACCCCTCTTTCCTGACCCTCCCATAGGTGGGTCCCCAGAGTTTGTCCCACCCCTTCCTTGGGTATAAAGTAGGAAACCCTGACTACAGGACTTTAGATTACACCTGGACTAAACTCTGTTACCAGAAACCAAGTACTTCGATGATCTACACTATGCTGGATGACTGAAGAATCTCCCTTGGAGTAAAGGAGTTACTCCCCTGCAAGGCAGGCATCTTTAACGCAACTGACCAGTTGGCATCTCCAAAGCTCCTGCGAACTCTGAAGAATATTGCCACACAGGAGGTGGGTTTTCCAAGGTCTCTGAGGTCGATCTGTGCCCACAGCAAGTCTGAGGCCCGTATCCCTCGTGGAGACCGTGCAACCTGAACCCCTGGACACCACAACCATTTGCAGAAGCATCAGCTTTCTGGCAACCCCTGAGGCTGAGCTTTGAGTTACTTGTAGCCCTGACCCCGAGCAGTAATTGCTCTGAAGATTGCAGGCCTACACTCAACGAGTGTTCCGTGGGCTGCCATTTTGTGATTCCTCTTGAGGTCCCTTTGCGATCCCTGGTCCGTTGACCTGTGGGCCCCCAAGAAGGTGACTCTAACTTTTATTGGGCTTCCCTAGTTGCTCCAGACGTGCCCTGACTCTCCATTGCTTGGGGAGTCCCCAGGACCTTGCGGGTCTGCACAGAAGCATCTTTTCTCTTCCTGCGTGGGTTGCTGTTGCCAAGGCTTGTTGTGGTCAATCCGATCACCAACACCCCAGCACTCGACATCCTTTGTGGGACAGCACGAATCCAGCTCCTGGTTGTCGTCGACATCTCTGGGACCCCGTGGCTGCAGAGTCAAGCTTCACCTCTTCGCACCTGAAGCACCCGACATCGGTGGGCATTCGATTGCTCCGCTCCTGGTCACTGGCTAGTGACCCAGACTCTGTCCCCTCTGCTTTCAGGTTCTTCACATCTTCGATCCAGGCTTGGATCCACCCGGACACTTTTCTTCTTCACGGCAGCAGCACTTTGCAGCAGATCGCCATTGAAAACGACAACGATTCTCGACACCCTTTGACACCTATGCACCCGGCTTCCCTGTGTGAGGTAACTCGAGTACTCCGGTGCTCACATGGGTGTTGGCCCTAGAACCCCTTAAGTCTAAAGGGGTTTGCTAAAAGTCCTCTCCTAAGTGTCCTTTATCTTTAAAATTCCAACCGCGACTTTCCGCATTGAATCCTACAGCGCTCGCGGCTGTGTTCTCACACTGCACACGTCCCCCGTGGGTATCCTGTGTCACTACCTTGGGTGGTTCCTTGGGGTCCCAGCGATTCTACGTGCTCTAGGCACTGTGTCTAGTCAAGTCGTGGTTCTTATACCACTTTCTTAATATATGGTTTTGTCCCCCCCAGGGCCCAGTGTATATTGTGCTATTTACTGTCGTTTTAATACTGTGATATTGTGTATCTTGAACTCTAATCTCATAAAGAGTTTAGTAGTTAGTGTTTAGAAATAAATACATATATTTTATATATATACCTTGTGTGGTTCTCCTTTCATTTAGTTATTCAAGAGGTTATAATCTGGTAAACCAAGCTGCTTTACACTCCTTCAAGACTTAGCCTGAAGGCTGCTCTCCATAGCTACCACTAGGATAGCTTTCAATAAAGGTTGTCTTTAAACCTATCATCAATAAGGGTCGTTTGGACTGGTGTAAGGTGCCCACTATAACTAGTAGACAGCATATGCCAGGCCAACTTCTCACACCCGTTACCACCGTCCATCTTCAAAGAACTGAAGGAGGTCGTCACCCCCATCTGGACAAAGATTGTCAATGCGTCTCTCTCACAAGGTACGATCCTGGATTGTCTAAAAGCTGCTCAGGTAAAATATATCCTAAAAAAGCCTACAGCAGATAGTACAGACCTTAACAACTTCCGTCCTATCTCTAACATCCCCACCCTTGCCAATCTCCTAGAAAAATGTGTCCAATCTCAACTCTGTGCCCACATCGAGAATTTCCATCTCCTGGACCAACTCCAATCTGGCTTCCGGAGTGGGCACAGCACCGAATCGGCTCTCACGCACGTTATGGATGACATTTTAAAAATGCTCGACCAAAATGAATCCTGCCTCCTTATCCTCCTGGATCTTTCCTCAGCGTTTGACACTGTGAATCACGACAACCTCCTATCCATTTTGAAGCACAGGATGGGCCTTTCTGGTTCAGTGCTGCAATGGTTCTCGTCCTTCCTCCACCACAGATCCCAAAGAGTTAAGGCGAACCACTCTCTCTCCCAGCCATCACTAGTATCCATGGGGGTCCCCCAAGGGTCCGCCCTAGCCCCCATATTCTTCAATTAATTCTTGGAACCTTTAGCTAATGCTCTAAATTCCGCTGACATTCTCTTCCATATGTATGCGGATGATACGCAACTCTATATTAAAATCTCCTCCCCGAATAACCTTATAGCACTCAACTCTACCCTAATAAATACTCAAAACTGGTTAACTGAGAACCACCTCTTGCTCAACACCTCCAAAACAGAATTCCTTCTCATTTCTCCCCCGAATCACATCCCCAAGATAGACCTTTGGATGAACCACCTCACTGCCTTCAACTGCTCCCCCCTCATTGTTGACTCAGCCAAATCTCTCGGACTCACCCTAGACAAGCATCTGAACATGAAAACTCATATCAGCAATGTGTGTAAGGGAGTGAATCACCTTATGAGGATACTCAGGAATCTCAAACCTTTCCTCCCACAAGCTGACTTCAAGCAAGTGGTCCAAGCGCTTGTTTTGCCGAGGCTAGACTATGGCAGTGCTACACTCTGTGGCCTCCCAAAATATACCTTGGCCCCACTAAGGGCTTCACTTAATGCGACGGCCAGACTGGTCACGGGGACGAAAAGAAACGAGCACATCTCCCCAGTCTTAAAATCCCTAAATTGGTTGCCCTATGAAGCAAGAATTCAGCTAAAGATTGCCTCCTGAAACCTTAGATCTTTCGCAAAAAGAGATCGTGTCACCGAGCTTTCTCCGGCTCTGCGCCAAAGATCTGGAACTCTCTCCCACCGGAAATACGCAGAATCTCCTCCAAGGTTGCCTTCAAATTGGAAGTAAAAAGATTCATCATGAACAAGTTCCTACCTTAAAAGGGTCTCGGATCCTCTGCTCTAATGCTTTGGACCTACACCCAAAGTCCTGTGTTTGGTGATATTCTGCTTTACTAGTCACTTGCTCCCCTCCCAGTTCGCTATGTTCCAGTTTTTATCTTACCCTTTATTGTCCCTTTCGATTGTAACCTTTTGTTTGATATGCATATGTGATTTGTTTAGGTTGGTACCCCTTCTGACGATTGTACTGCTACTATTACCTTCCTTTCCCTCAAATTGTAAAGCGCTCTGATATCCTTCGGGATCATGTTCGCGCTATATAAAACTTTATAAATAAATAAATAAATGAGGATGACCCAGGGAATGGATTTGGTCCACAGGATTTGCCAGTGAAGGGACCAGCCGCAGGGGCTGGTAGTAGCCATTCAGGGAGGAGTTTTTCACCAGAGGAGTTGGAGGAAAACCAAAGGGTCAGACTGCATGAGTTGGAGGTGTTAAAACTTAAAACTCAAGCAGAGGAGAGCAGGAACGCTCTCGCGTTGGAAGAGGAACGGATTCTCTTCGCTCATGAGTTAAGCATGAGGGAACTGGACATTAAGGGTAAACAAGCAGAGTCCAGTTCGAATGGTGGCAGCGCACAGCCAGTGCCAAGTGTGAATGAGTACAAGTGTGCACTGGAAGATTGGGTAGTGGTTAGCATGGTAAATGATTTGGAGGGGTTGTTCAATTTGGCCCCAGGGGAGCCTAGGCTCAGAAATTATTTTCCAGGATTGCGCCACCCCGGGTTAAGGTGTGGGCTCCTTGATTCCCGGGAGCCTGCACGAGAACCGGACCCCTGGTCATGGGTCCAGGGGCCTGAAAAGGCCCCAGAGAGGGAAGAAGGGCCAAGTGGCGCAAGGAGATCCCAGAGTAGTGAGGAGGGGTTGCTGGCCAGCCCCTTGTCTCAAAAGAGGGGGAGGAAGAGTAAGCAGCACCCCCAGGGATCAGCAGCACCACCCAGGAAACGGGGGGCATAGGAGATCCCCCGGGTGGAGGCCTAGTGCCTACCTGCCAGAGGTGTGAGGAAGGACACCTAGCGTCAGGAGGGCATGGGGAGTCTGTAGCCAGAGCTCCTGCCGTCCTGAAGTTTGTGGGTACCATTCCTAAGTGGCAGGCCCAGAAAAATGAATGGAAGGATAAAAGAGGGTTGTGCTCCCAAGTGGGAACACCCGTGGGACAGTGTCCAGCCAGTGGGGCTGGGTCCCCTAGAAGTGACCAGGGTAAACCCACTTTTAACCTGGAGGGCAGGATGACTGGAGGTAGTATCCTGACCGATGGGGCTTCCCAGGGTACCACTCCAGAATGGGGTTGGCGTGGGGCCAGCACCCCTGGAGGGGTCCCCCTGGCCGGGAGGGATCCATGGAACAGCATTGTTGGCTCAGGGAGTAGTGATCAAGAAGACCCCCTGGGGTCAGGAAGGCGTGGAACAGGAGGGTGTCTCTGTGGTAGAGGGCCTGCGTCCTGGTTCTATCGCTCAAAGCCGGGAAGTCCATCAAGGTAATGATTGGTCTACCCTGGCTTTTGGTTGGGAGGGGGTTGTGTAGGACTTGGCCTTTTTGGCTAAAGTTCCCTAAACTTTTTGCTTTCCCCCTAGACCGTTTTCCTGACATAGAGTTGCCAATTTAGATGCTTTGGGTACTTTGCCACTGCTGCTCAGTGTCAAAGTACAAGGGTTCCCTGTGTAAAGTGTAATGGTAATTGGTTGGCCATGATTGGTATGTTTGCCTTACTAGTAAAGTACCTAGTGATGTGCACTGTGTGTGCCAGGGCTGGTAATGCAAAGGTGCGCGGGGAAGGGAACTCAGGCCTGCAGTGTAGGGCCTGCGCGCAGTTTGCTAAGTTAGCATGTTGTCCTGACAAGTGCAACCACTTGTCAGGCCTTACTTTCCTTTTGCGTACACAGTGGGCACCCCAGTGGTAGGTCCCGGGTAACCCCTGGGCAGTGTGCAGTGTAAGTAAAAGGCAGGACATATACTGAGGTGTGTGTTATGTCCTGACAGTGAAAAACACTCCATTTCGTTTTTCACTGGTGAAAGGCCATCCTGCCCATAGGACAGATTGGGGGAGGCTGGGTATAGTGTTTGTTAGCCTATTTTCCCATAAGTTTAAAATGGAGAGGTGAAGTTCAGTATGTATGAACTCACAGTGTCATAACACATCTTTCTATGAAAGTGGTTTTGTCACTGTGTGTTCAGAAACCACTCTTTTAGAAAGTGGCTGAGTTTTGTGCTTTAAGCATTTCTGTGTGTCTCTGCTGAATGTGGATTGACTGTCTGGATCTGAGAGGGGAGAGGAGCTGGGGGAGGTCTTGACCCAGGGAGGGGTTGAGATGGCACCAGGCTGAACTGCATCTGGAGAGTAGGCGGAGGAGAAGCCCCGGGAGGTGAACAGGCCTGGGTTGCGACTATAAAACAGTTGACCCATCTCCGGCTGAGTGATTAGGGATCCAGACCCCCAGTATCAAAGGGAGAAAGGTGACACTGGGAGGGAGACACCCAGAACTGATTTAAGGCAGGGGTCAGGGTCCCCTGAGCACAACGAACTTCAAAGACATTTAGGGGTATAACTATGAGAGCTGAGACCCCTGAACGTTGGAATAGAAATGGATTGAGACTGAAAAGGCTTGGACCCATTTCGTGGTCAAGAGGAACCTCTGCTAAGGAAGGAACAACTGAAGAGACTGCTGGGAAGGACCGACCCTTGCTTCGTCATCTGGGGCTGGTCTGCAGTTTGCTGTTTTAACCAAGGAAGAGCCTGTTGGGACTGTGCTTTGTGCGCCGGGTCCCCCTGCTTGAAGAAGACTGTGCTTTGTGCTGTGTCTTGTTACCCCAAGGGCCTGAGGTGAGCTGGCTCCCTATTTGGAAACACAGGAACATAAAGGTTTCCGGAGAAGTTTCAAGCGACGCGGTTGGTGCGAGTTGTGGCAGCTTGAGACCCTCGGAAGGTGTGCCCTGTGATCTTGGACACACAGAGGAGAAGTGAGACTCGGACGCGCTGGGTGCGTGTCGTGGTGCACCGCAGGCGTTGGTGAAGAGCGCCTGGTCAGCGTGTGCATCGGAGGTGACGTGAGACTCGAACGCGCAGGGTGCTTGTCGTGGTGCACCGCAGGTGCTGGTGAAGAGCGCCTGGTCAGCGTGTGCATCGGAGATGACGGGAGTCTCGGACGCGCAGGGAGCGTGTCATGGTGCACAGGAGGCGTTGGTGAGGAGCGCCTGGTCAACGTGTGCATCGGAAGTGGAGTGAGTCTCGGACGCGCAGGGTGCGTGTCGGGGTGCGCCGGAGGCGCTGGTGAAGAGTGCCTGGTCATCGAGTGCACCGGAGGAGAAGTGAGGCTCGGACACGGTGAGTGTGTCGGGGTGCGGCCGAAGATGTTGGTGAAGAGTGCCTGGATATCGGGGCACCGGAGTTGGAGTAAGTCTCAGTGAAGCATTGTGTGTGCTTTGGTGCAACCTGGGACTGCGGAGGTGATTGGCTGATCATTGTGTGCACCGGAAGAAAGTGAGTCTCTGCAGCACGGTGTGCGTGTCTTGGTGCCAACTGAGACCCCAGGAAGTAGTGCCTGGTGAACGTGCACTCAGAGTCGACATGAAGTCCCATCAGCGTTGTGTGTGTGGCTTCGTGCCAGAGGAGACCCGGAGGGTGCTGTGGTGAACGTGCACCCGGAGTAACGTAATCTCAGAGGCGTGGGGTACGTGTGTCCTGCGGCCGCCTGAGACCTTCCTAACAGTCGCGGCCTGGACCTGCAGCCCCGGAGGAGCTGAGCTGCCAGGCCGAGCCGCTGAGGCCCATTGAGAAAGTTCTGCACGGAAGGCCCAGTTCGCTGAAGGAGGAGAGGAGAATGGGGTCGCGCCCCCAGGTAACGTGAATCACTGCCTGGGCGGGGTGCGGGCTCGGAGGTACACTCTCTCGGCCTCTCAGTCCTTCTGGCGACGTGAGCCTTTGCTTCGGCTCAGATTGGGGCCCGTTCTGACCAAAGGAGTGGCAGTACTGGGGCCAGAGTGAGAAGCTGTACTTTATGTCATCGTTGATACGTGTGGGGGGCAACTGTTATCGAAGAGGCTGACTGTCGTAATACACATTGCCAATATTGCTGCTAATGAACTGCCGGACTGTCTTAGGACGCCTGACATTATTTCTGCATAACGAAGTACACGATTGTAGCGCTACGCATTGCATTATTTCTCCATTGCAAAGTACAGGATTGTAGCGGCCCGCATTGCATTATTCCTTCATTGCAAAGTACATGATTGTAGCTACGCATTACATTATTCCTTAATTGCAAAGTACATTATTGTAGCGGTGCGCATTGCATTATTTCTTCATTGCAAAGTACGTGATTGGGGTGTGACGCATTGCATTATTCCTTCATTGCGCAGTACATGATTGTAGCGGTACGCATTGCGTTATTTCTCCCATTGCAAGGTACCGGGGTGTATCGTTACGCATTGTATTATTTCTCCTTTGCCCAGCACAGGATTGTATCGTAATGCAGCGCACTATTGTTTGTCCATTGCAACCTGTGTGATTCTAGTACTGCGACCAGCATAGCATTTTGAAAGTGGTGGTTGGGATTTGAACCTACCAGCCAGCCGGAACGAATATTACCCTTTATTATATGTTGGCTTTTGTATCGTGTGGTCTGATCGTATATCTTTCTATATAAAGTTTATACTCGTTTTATCAAACTCGTGTGGAGTCCATTTGTGGTGTCACCAGTGGGTTGCTGTGAGTGTGGTTGCACATACTGTACACTTGTGCCTTGGAGATAGGCCTGGCTGCTCGTGCCAAGCTACTAAGGGGGTGAGCAGGGCTATCTCAAACGGTGTCCTTACTTGGCCTAACGTTGAGTGAGGAGTCCCGGGTCTCGCATTTGGTGAATGTGGTGCGGGACTGGGACTCTGGCTTCCAACACAGGCCAAATGCATATCCCTGTTATTGCTCACTTAAATAATCAAACTTCTGCTCTCAAAAAGAGCACAGTTATTGGCTCCAAAAATATGAGCTCTCTGTAAAATATTTGCTGGTTTAACTACAGGACGCATTCTCAGTTCTGATGCCCAGGAACTCTCTCATTGAGAGCAAACAATGGGCTAGATGCACCAAGCATTTTTCCGGTTGCAAACCGCCCGTTTCAAGGAATCGGGCCATTTGCCACTGGAAAAATGCATTTTGGTATGTATCATTCCCACATTGCGATTCGGTAAGATGTTACTGAATCATAGTTTGGAATTGCAAATACTTATCAATTCGGTATTAGGAAGGGGCATGTTTAGGACATCCCTTCCTAATACCGAATCGCAGCGGTATGTAAGAATTTTTTGCGACTGAAATGTGGTCAGAAAACATTCACATTTTACCACCTACTTCAAGTAGGTGGTAACCCATTTGCAAGTGGGAACCTTTGAGAATGTAAATAAAAATATTCTTTAAGAGCAGGCAGTGGTCCCACGGACAACTGCCGACTCTTAAAACAAGCATTTGCAATGCAATAGGACTTGCATTAGTGAAAGTTACAGCTATTGGCGTTGCAAATGATGTTTGTTATTTTTTATTTTTTTTCTGTTACTAGGTGTCCCTGTGGAGTTGTAAAGGGATCTCTATTAGCCACATAAGGTACTGCACCGTTAATACAATTATAAACAGAAACAAGCATTGGCACAGGTAATAGGTCTGCCCTTCACAGTCTGATGCAATGGATATTTTTTCGTTATTTTTTTTGCAAACATATGCCAAAAAATACATTAGAAAACATGCATCCCCCTAAATTTGGGCACCATAAGTTTGCAAAAATTCAAATTAAAAAACATTCACTAATGTGGCTGTGTTACTATTGATGATTTATAGGTTACAAGCCTTTTAGTTGTGTCATGCATTTTATAATTATTTTTTGTGAAGGAGACACTGAACCAAGCACTCAAACGACAGGTAGCTACAATGTTACAGTGTTACTTAAACACTTTTCAAAAAGCAACTTTAAAAAGAAGACAGAAAATAAATCACCATCTAACGCTGCACATAAAGTGTAGAAAAATAAATAGCGGGTATAAAAAGTTAATATAAGCAAATAAATAAATAAAATAAAACACAATTTGAGCTAGTTTTGTCACCGAAGAGAAAAGAACTACTTTTAGGTGGATATTAACAATGTATTGTGCAGTCACTTAAAGTTAAGGAAGCTGCTAAAATGACAAGCAGAGGAAGTCATGCTAATAAAAGGCGTGAGGCTGCACAAGACACCTGACGTAAGAGCAGCACCTATGAGGTGAACAAATGAAGACTCCAAAGTGGATCTCCAGAGTGAGAGGACATGGCACAGCAGTCAGAGCGGCCGACAAGGGAGCTGGGGATCCCTTTTCGAGCCTCAGCATTGGCTCAACATACTGTGAATCTGGGCAAATCACTTAGGGCCTTATTACAAGTCCGGCGGGCCATGGACCGCCAGACTCATGGGGCGGGCGGTGGTGGTCTTCCGACCATCCTATTATGACCAGGGCAGATGGGCCACCCTAGGACCACCGCAACCACCCGGAATCAGAGATCTCTGGCGGTGGCGCAGCGGTCTTGAGGCTGCAATATACTTGGCGGGGCCGCAGCGGCCCCACCAAGCATATTGTGAGTTTCCTCACCGCCACACTTTTCATGGCAGTGTGACCACCATGAAAAGTGTGGCAGTGAGGAAACAAAGGGGGCCTCTGCACCATCGGGTGCATGTTCTGTGCATGCACCCCAGTACCTGCACTGCATGGACTGCAGCAGTCCATCCCATGCAGGTACTGTCTTTGACATTCCCATTGCGGTGCCTATTTCATGGGCACTGCTGTGGGAATGCCAAAGAACCAGCCGCCAGACAGGATAAAACTCCTAATCTGGTGGGCGGTTCAAACACAGGTTTGGCAGTGCGGGAGGGGGGCGGTCCCACTGCTACACTGTCAAACTCATTATAAGGCCCTTAATCTTCCCCGTGGCTGCCTTAAAATGTACACATTTAAAAAATAAATAAAGCAATGGGGTTGACGGCGGTTAAGCAGTGTGGGGGTGGGTTTGGACTGCTGCCGCGCTAAAATGTTCTAATTTAAAATTCAAAAAAAGCATCGATATCGGAGGAGTCGTGGGGGCTGGCAAGCACTGTTGCGGGAGGGATGAGGGGGTGGACGGCACAGGAATAATTAAGTGGGCAGGCAAATGAAGGTGCTCAAGGGAAGTAAACAGAACATTTGAGCGGAGGCAGGCCAACAAAAAAAAAGAGTGCTCTCGTAGCTCCCTAAATAAATTTACAAGTAAGAGTACGTGTAACAGGGGCAGTCCTCATGGGAGTATACAAAAGTCCAAAAGGAGAGACTGCTAACTGCATTCACCAATGAAAAACCAGTATTTCTAAAGGACAGCAAGTGGAACCAATGAAAAAATTGGCATTTTCTGAAGTCCATATCCTAGATACACCATGTCTCTTCGAAACAGTTCATGCGCTGCCTAGGTGAGACCTAAAAAAACTGCAAAGTTTCATTTTTTTCTTTTTAAATGGATCCTGTTTTCCTTTAAGGGAAATGGGCTGCATTTTTTTTAAAAATAGCTTTATTAAAAAGCATTTTATATACAAAACAGTTTCCACCGTGGGACTCAAAATGACAGGTGGTACCTACACACTCTGGTGTTGTTTTATACAAACATGAATACAAACATAAATTTATATATAGACTGACAAGAGGTTTCTGTGGTAATATTTCTATTTTTTCTATAATTTCATTCTTCCATAAACTGTTTGATATTCAGGTAATAATCAAATAGATAACATAAGTGCAGGTGACGCGGTGCCCACGACGCCATCTGGTTCCCACGGAGTAAGGACACAGGACCTGTTAAACGTTGTTCTGACTGTGTGAGCCTTGTCCGATACGGACTCAAGGATTGGAGGTGATATTGGACTGTTTGGAAGTATATTACCTGAAAGATCGAGTTAAGTTACTCAGACGAGTCCCCAGACAGGACCGTTTCCTGACCAGTGGATGGATATCCCCTGGTAATAAGTCAGACGACTATTGTCCTGAAGAGACCGCGGGATTTGACAGAGGTGGAAACGTCGACATAAGTTTTCATCTGGTCATTCTGAGCAATGATTGCCTTACATATATTAGGATATACACATGTAGTCCCCTTGTAAATACACAAACCAGTGAATATTTCTACATTGCTTCTTATGTGTACAGTTTTTGAAATATGTTTGTCACACTTGAGCACAGCGTTGCCTGCACTTATGTTATCTATTTGATTATTACCTGTATATCAAACAGTTTATGGAAGAATGAAAATATAGAAAAAATAGAAATATTACCACAGAAACCTCTCATCAGTCTATATATACATTTATCTATTTTGTTTGTATTCATGTTTGTATAAAACAACACCAGAGTGTGTAGTTACCACCTGTCATTTTGAAATAGTAACATTGAATGGTGGGCTTCCCCGGATTGATACATGTGGACTACCAGCACATCTTTTGGAAAGAGTCCCACAGTGGACACTGTTTTGTATATAAAGTACACTGACCCCAGTCCCCGTGGGCAGAAACGGGGTTGTCCTTGTGAGAATATATTTATTAAAAAGCAGTCACAGACATGGAGGTCTGCCTCAGCAGGCCACCATTCCTGTGATGGCTGCCATTCCTAATAGGTCGCAAATTGCCATTAATATGCATGAGGAAGGTCTATCTGCGACCCACTAGGAATCTCTAATGAAACTCAAAAGAGTTTCATACATTAGGAATACTGGTTTCCTAATTGCGATTTGGAGAGAATCACAATTAGGAAATCGGGATTCCTAATATTAGTACATCTATCCCAATGTTCGGTATCCTTAATGAAATACAGAGCTGCTTGTCAGTTATCCTTCTGTGGTGTTTTTCTTTGGGCTGCTTCCTTTTGGAGAGGTGCAAGGTATACCTCCACCCACAGAGCCAGTTTTAGAATACTGAGTGTGTGTGGCCAGACATGGCTTCCCTTTATACTGGGAACTGTCCAGGATGGCTGCCTCACCAGGACTTTGTAGTGCCAAGGCTTGAATTTCTCCTAAAACTCTCAAGGATTTGCACATGTTCACTGCCTTGGGCTAAATTTTGTCAACATCTTGAGTAGTCTTTAGCTTAGGACCACAGATGACCCTTCAGTTATGACCTTAGATCGAATTTGTCTGTCAGGCAATGCTTTGATTTTTTTAGGTATCTTTTGTGGCTGTGAGATGATAGCAAGTTAGTGATTCCTGAAGGAGACTCTGGTGCTCCTTACCTGTTTCATTACTTTCATAAAACATCCATTGGTTGTGCTACAAGGTGAGATGATAATTCCTGATTACTCTGCAACAAAACCAGTGTTTTATGTTTATGTTCCTTATTCAATTATGCCTCACCCTTTCGCAAACAAACGTTCTGAAGCATAATTATGTTTTTCTTTCATTTAGGCACTAGATACTTACAAGGACATTCAGTAGTAGGGAAGTCTTTATGCATAATCCTCTTCACATAAACAATAAGGTGAAAACTTTTCCTTGTGCTTAAAACTGTTAAGGAATGTATTTCCACAGGGGGATACAGCATATTTTGGTGAGATTGTGATAAGGATTCTGGGTATGAAGAATTGTTTTTCAGATGACTGCGGGCCTGCAGGTGTTCTGGCAGGACCATACCAGGGGTGTCTCCCTTGCATAAGAGCATGGCTCTCCTTTCATTATCTTCATAAAACAGCCCTGGCTATTCTGCACCAGAGTTGAGCAACTATATTCTGATCGTTCTTCAACAAAAGCATCCTCTGTGGTTATGCCCATATACTATTAAACACAGCCAATCAGAAGCAAGCAATCTGAAACATAAGCATTATTGTGTGCATAGACACTAACTCGCGAAACGAAAACGTTTTGAGAAATGGGGCGCATTTAAGTACCATGCAATTCCACATAACAATAATGCACCAAAGGCTGAAAACTCTTCTTAATACTTAATATTATTAAGTGTTGTATTAAGTAATGTATTTTCCCATGAGAAGCGTTTTGGATATAGTAGGTTTTCTGGTTATGCAGATATTTTGTGAATGATTTTGGGCCTGCAGATGTTCCACCATGGCCTTGCTGGCACCGTCTCACCTATATAAGAGTATTTACCTAACCATGGCTGCTTACATGCACGTTTATTTGTGGTACCAGTCAGTGGGATTGCGCCCTTGTGCTCCTGACTCAAATGGAACATCTAGTAAGGACTTGTGTTAATGCTTAGAACCTTAAAACCAGACCTGTTGACGCTGCTCATGTTTGTTACATTTTGAAAGCAAAATTTCCCTTTCACCTAAATGACCAGAGACGCATTTACATGACTTCAAACCAATGTACACCTGCAGCTGAATGCTGTTGCCGAAAATGTCAGAGCTCAGTGCATCATGTAAAGTTATCAGGAGCTGTAGGGAATGTTTAACATGAACTGTCAAGTTATGAATCACCATAATTTAACAAAACTTCTAAATGTTGTAAATTCTCTGCATTTCTGTTATTTGCGGTTAATCGGATTTGTAACTTAGAAATGAACAAGACATAATTATTTTATGAAATCAAGATTCTCACTTCTCACTTCTTGTAGCTGTATTATTTGTCCCCTAGGAAAGGTTCCAATAAGGTCATGAGCTAGATATGATCATTACACTCCCCATATATGCACTAAAATAGTTATAAAGCGACATAGGCGCACCAATTAATGCTAAAGCAATTGTTTTGCAA
The DNA here is from genome assembly GCA_963921515.1 of Calotriton arnoldi. Lineage (NCBI taxonomy): Eukaryota > Metazoa > Chordata > Amphibia > Caudata > Salamandridae > Calotriton > Calotriton arnoldi. Next base: position 434,880 of record CAWUFW010007638.1, read on the forward strand.
TTCACTATTGGAATTAATTGGTTAAAGACCATTTGCAATTCATACTCTGCATTAGGATAACTGTGGAGGGGCCAGTAATTTGTTGTTTCATTCTTAATTTGTGTTTCTGTTTCATATTGAAAACTAAAGAGAACCACAAATCAATAAAATTGATTTCACCTCAGCACTTTTCCGCTGATTTAATTTTTTTGATATCATTGTTGGGTTTTAATTAAATTACGAAATACAATTTTCTTATAATAATCCTTACACTTTACGTCTAGCAAGCCTGTGTAATTAAAAGTATCTTTCATTCTTTGTGTTACACCAGAACCCTTACAAAAAGCTATTTTTTGGTCCCAACTTTACTAAACTACAGTGTGGGCGATCATGTGATGCAAAGGGATGGTATGTGACTCAAATTGTTACGTATCAATTAATCAATCAATCAAATTATTTGTAGAGTGCACTAATCACCCGTGAGGGTCTCAAGGCGCTGAGCGGGGGTGGGGGTGCAGCTACTGCTCAAACAGCCAGGTCTTGAGAAGTCTCCTGAAGGTCAGCAGGTCCTGGGTCTGTCGCAGCTGTGTGGGGAGGGTGTTCCACGTCTTGGCCGCGAGAAAGGAGAAGGATCTGCCGCCGGTGGAGGTCCTGTGGATGCATGGGACGGCGGCAAGGGCGAGGTCGGCGGAGCGCAGCTGGCGATTCGGTGTGTAGAAGGTGAGACGCTTGTTGAGGTATGCTGGACCGGTGTTGTGTAGTGCTTTGTGGGCGTGGGTGAGGAGCTTGAAGGTGATCCTCTCCTTGACTGGGAGCCAGTGCAGGTCCTTCAGGTGGGCAGTGATGTGGGTGTGGTGGGGTATGTCGAGGATGAGGCATGCGGAGGCGTTCTGTATGCGTTGGAGTCTCTTCTGGAGTTTGGCCGTGGTTCCTGCATAGAGGGTGTTGCCGTAGTCCAGCCTGCTGCTGACGAGGGCCTGTGAGACTGTCCTTCTGGTTTCGGTGGGGATCCATCTGTAGATCTTGCGGATCTTGGTATCAACCAACTTAAGTGTGCAAAATAAACTTTCCACCTAAAGATGATGCCTCAGCGGGGATGAAACAACTTTGCATTGTGCAGCCCAAAGCTGCTGATAATGGGTTCAAAACGGGTGTGAACACCTCTAAAATTCCACACGAAGACAGATCACCTAAAGTCATGGAAAGTAGCGTGGTCCGACTTTGTATGAAATCAGTGTTTAATTTGTTAAAAAAGTAAGTGCCAGGGCCCCGTCTCAGGAGGCAACTACAGCCTGAACCACCCAGTGCCCCTGTTAGCTCTGCCAATGAACGTATCAACACAATAACTAAATGTCACACTCCTACAAGTGTGACAATTCAGACTATTCTAGACCATCCAAAACTATAATAATGGAGTGAGTGGCAGGTATTATTATTATTATTATTATTATTATTATTATGTATATTGACTAATTATACACCATTGTTGTGCTCATCTCAAAATTAGAGCGAGTGCCGCCATGTGTTGGACTTTCATTAAAGCGGGTGCTGACAATTAAGTGCTGGTGGCGAGCACCAGAAACTACTGGCAAAAATTAAGCACTGCATGAAATCTTAGCTCAAATGAAAGAAGGCACAAACAATGCGCCAATAGTAAATTCCATTACATTTCCAAGCATAATATATATAATTTCTGTAAAGTGATACATATTGCATAATTTACACTGGAGAGTATCTCTGCCATACTGATATGAATTGGAGTCGGTGCCTCCAGGACAAAACTCATGCAAGCAAACTCTTGCTTGCTGTTGCACTTTGACGCAATGCTAATTTGTGTTTAGTGATGCACATATAGGTAATTTTTGCATGAGATCATCGGTGTGTAGCACATGATAAATATACCGCCATCCAACGTTTTTGCTGTTTGCGCAACACTGCAGATTTTAGAGCAGAGGGTTTGTTTCGCAGCTGGGTGACAGCCTTCGTCTTCTTGTGCGGTTCAGCATAACCTTCAGTAGCGGCTCGTGGAGGGAGTGCCGCGGGGTGGTGGGGCGGGGCGGGGGAGGAGCAGGGTGGGGGTAGTAAACTACGGCAAACGGCCGAACAGAGGTAAGTAAAAAAATAAATAAATAAAACGAATTTCGTTGCGCACGCTGCATTGCCAAATGCGATGCAGCGTGCGCAACGAAATTAGTTTTATTTATTTATTTGTTTACTTACCTCTGTTCGGCCGTATGCCGTAGTTTACTACCCCCCAACCTGCTCCTCCCCCGCCCCGCAGCACTCCCTCCACGAGCCGCTACTGATAACCTTTCTATGAGCACAGAAGCAATATCCAGACTTGATGCTTTAAAAGAAAGCAAAAAGTTTGTGGTTTGCCTTCCGTGCAACCTTATACTACGTGATGCCTAATGGAGCTTGTTTTTTGGTTGATCCATCTCCCAGCTGAGACTCGCAGTGCACCTTGACACAGTTGAGGACTTCTTTGGCCTTTGTACAGTCACTGGTGGGGGAGTGGGGGGTACCCTGGGAAGTTCCCTGGGCATTGGTCTGCTGTTGCTGTTGAAAGCCTAATCTGGAAGAGAAAAGTTATCCATTCTGTTTTCTGTGTAGTCTTTTTTTGCAATGCCGAGGAACATTTTGCAGTGGCACAAGGGGGGTCGCCACTCAGTGCTGCTTGGATGCTCAGTGCTGCACTGCTCCTCCTCTTCTACAAGCAGCTGGGTTCCCTCAAGTCTAATCCTAAACATTTATAGCAGGATTGTAGCAGGACTTTTAGGGGCATATTTACAATGGAAGTGACGGAGCGTGGCGTTAGCCTTCTTGGCTTAACGCCGCGCTCCGCCACTTCTGAAACGCAGGGCTGACCATATTTACAACAATATGGTGCAGCCCTGCGTTCCCCCCTGCACTGGTGCTAAATTTAGCTGCCTAGCGCCAATGCAGGCACCCTTGCACCATAGTGCAAGGGTGTCTGCGTTGCAAGGGAAGATTGTTTATGTGCAGGAAGGTCCCCCTTCCTGCACATAAACAATCTTTAAATGGCGTTTTGTAACTTCTATGTGTGCTGTTTAATGCAGCACACATAGACGTTGCAGAACGTCTTTTTTAATGATTATTTATGTGCAGGAAGGGACACCTTCTTGCACATAAACAATCAATAGCGTTTTGCTGTTTATTTGTGTGCTGCACAACGCAGCACACATGGAAACAGCAAAAATGAGGAGAAATTAAACATTTCTCCTTGTTTCGCCAGGGTAAGACCAGGTTTTCACTGGTCTTAATTTTGGTGCTGTCTCCTATTTGCGCCGCCCTTGTAAATAGGAGGCACCGTCAGAATCAATGGGTGTTGTGGTGGAACGCCTACCACAACACCCATTACCCTCCTCTTTCACGCTAAGTATAGCGTGAAAGGGGGCCTTATTTTCAAGGCAGTGTTAAGCCACGTTCAGTGCCCCTTAGTTTCTTTCTAACCACAGAAGAGGGCTAGCTGCCAAAGACACCAGACCTGTGAATCAGAAATCTCCTCCAGTCCATTCCTTTGGACAGCCTGACACCAGTCAGTGGGGAATTCATAGAATACTGACTGATCTGTGGATGATGTCCTCTGTTTATACTCACCGAGGAGACTACAATATGGGCTCCAGAGCCTCTTTGTGTTGTGGGTTATGCCTGATGTCACCGGAGTGCGTTTCTCTTCAAACTAGCTACTCATGCAATTGCCTTTGTGAGTGTCTGGGAAGCACAAGGGTGGAGCATGGGTGTTCTCAGACTGAACTCGTAAGACAAGTAGCATAAAAGAGCTGGATTTCCCTCATCTGACTAATAAACAATAAACACAGACACTAATATTTGTTTCCTCTGGGAAAAAATAGGAAGGAAAGTGGCAGAGAGACATTTTACATTTTAAAGGGGCTTAGCTCTCCCACCTTTGTTACACAGGAGCCTGGTCTACTTCAAAAGGCTTTTGGGGAATGTTTATGGTCTACTTACAGTTCACATCCCCATATGCTAAGTTCTCTCCATCCTCCATTTTGTGAACCACTCTTACACAAGAAATCCAAAATGGATTCGTGTGTCCCTGCAGTCACACCAGTCCATACACTCCATACTCCCACTGCCACACAACCACAGAGCTTGCATACATGCATCATCCATGGCACACAGATCCTCATTTCCTGCCATTATTGCTCAACCTGGCGAGGACCGTAGTCACTCAATGAATGGGGCAGGAGGGTTTTGCATTTCATGTGCTCTTCAATACCACAGAGACGCTTTCTGGATCATACAGCAGTGTACATACATGATTCTTGTGTATGCTGAGGAAACAAATGAGAAAAAGGTACTAAAACATGCCCTGGTGTACTTGAGTTAGAGGTGAATGTTCCACTGAGCCATGCAGGGTTCATTCCTGTCTCTAAAATTCAGAATAGCTCTAATGGGCTTGAATGTGTCTATAAACATTTTTGATCATCATTTAATTCTAGAAGCACAGTCATAAAAACGTTACAATTTCTATGAATACAAATTCTTCCTATTAAAAAGGTGTCAGTTAACCAAGTCAGTTTCAGCAAGTATGACATATTTAAATAAGGTATCAAAAATAAAAAAAATGAGTTTGCAGCTGTTCTAGGGGCAGCACATTCTTTCTAATATAGCACACTCTCCTTGTGGGCGCAGGGTGCACCTTTTGAAAGGTGCGCTGTGGCGCAAACAAGGAACGTGCACCGTAGACATAAAATGGCCCCTGGATATTCCGAAATTAGGACTCAAATGGTGCTTAGACTACAAATCATACTGGTTTGTATACACAGCCTGCAAAACTATCCCTCACACTTCCTTCAAATACCTCTCCATGAGCAGATGAGTAGATTCTCTGCTATATGCCACTGAAACAAATCTAGAGCACCTCTCTAGGCCCTCAGACTCACAGGTGGCCACTTAACTGGCCACTTAAGCTGAAAGCAATAGGGGCCCCGCCAAGAAGTAGGAGAGCACTATAGATATGCACAATTCTATACATATGGCATGTCACAGCCACACCATATCTTAAGCATATGTAAACCGTTTTGGCTCCCTTACTCACTTGGCCTTACCAAGGCAACATCATAACTACTATGGCTGTCCAAACGCTGAATAAACGCTAATTCATTTACTCCTTATATTAGTTACTAACTAGCAAACTGCATGTGTACAGACTAGCTGAGTAATGAAAGGAATACAAGTTCAACATATAACTGTTTGTCTTTCTTTTGTGAGAAAGTGGAATCTGTTAGTATAGCCTTGGTTAGGCCAACTAGATATTATAGTGATGTCACCAGCAGAGATCCAGATGTATGCTTCTAATCAAAGTTGATACAGAGAGAGAACATATTATCTATCGAGGTTCCGGAAGTTATTTTTATAAGGTGAAGACAATACCGTAAATATTTCTTGGATGAAAAAATACAACAGCTGCCATACCTAATTACATATGGACATAAAAAATAATTGTATTAATTTAACACACAGATGAATCATAATAATGCTGGCAGGGAATCTAACCAAAATGGAAGGAACAGGATAATGGAATCATGCTGAAAAAAGAAAGGCCTTTTGGCAACATTTCGTTTTCTTTTCATTTCTCAGCAGCTTACAGTTGAGACTGTGGGTTTACAAATCCTGATTTTAAATTAGATCAGTTTTATTCAGCCCTCAGAGACCAAAATTGGTACATCTTGTGTGATTGTCGAAATTTATTTTGAAAATCTTGTTTAGTTCCCTCGCGATTTTTATTTTGAATCGGAGGAAGGGGAATTGAGTTAACTGCACAGCACCGACGAGGAGAATAAATAAAACTTGTGACCGTCATGAAATCAGTTTGCAGACAAACACTGATAGAGGAGGTGTCATATTTTTCAAGAGATAATTTAATTTAGCTTGACTATTTTTATTGCAAAAGATACAAATGGTGCGTGTTATATATAACATAATTAAAATCGCATTTTTAAATAGGAACTATGGTAGAGTAGTTTCAGAACAAGAGTATATCCAGTGCATGTGTGCAGCACAGGGAAGTGAAACTAAAATTCCATAAAGATGGTCAAATGCGCTGGTTACAATGAAGAGGGTAGATCAGAAGCACCAGGCGTTGGCCACAACGCCTCTTCCTTTTGACAGTCAGGCAGTAGGGAGTTCCGTGGGGCGGTGAGGCGGGGCGGGGGGTAGTAAACACCGGAATATGGATGAACGGAGGTAAGTAAACAGTTAAATAAATAAAACGAATTTCGTTGCGCGCGCTGCATTGCAAAATGCGTTGCAGCGCGCGCAACGAAATTCGTTTTATTTATTTAACTGTTTACTTACCTCCGTTCATCCATATTCCGGTGTTTACTACCCCCCGCCCCGCCTCACCGCCCCACGGAACTCCCGCCACGGGCCGCTACTGCAGTCAGGGAGAGATATCATCTCTGTCATTTCAGGCCTCTGCACTCCAGAAACCCCGTTCATTGTTATATTGGAAGAGTGCAAAACAGGAGACGTGTTGTACTCTGTACTCTGCATCACCACAGTGGGGGCGTGGGATTCTGTGGTCAAGTGATGACGTCAGCCAAGTTAGTGACTGCAAGGAAATGGGGAATGGATCAGCCACCGATGGACACAATGTTGTTTAAGAGTTGGAGTATGTAATCAATGGAGTATATTATGCACACCATGAAGGGAGAAATCAAGGCATATTTGGTAGACTCTGAGGGCCTCATTTATGAAAGTGACGTATCGCTGCGAGAAAACAGCGATGCGTCACTTTTCATTGCGCCCTCCTTGCGACACCAATGATGCATCATATTTACAGTATGACGCATCATGTCGCAAGGAGTTACAGATACGTCAGTATTTCTGACATATCTGTAGGCGCAAAAATAACGCATTGCTGGAGTGTGTCACAAAAGTGACGCAACTCCAGCAATGTGTCCTTTCACATGGGCAAGTCCCATGTTAAATGTTCCTGCGTCAGTCTTACGCCTGCCATGAGGCTGGCGTAAGATATTGACGCATGTGCATCCTAGAAGTGGCGCAGTGAAATCTTATAGATTTCACTGCGTCTCTTCTACGACCCTTTCTTGCATCGGAACGCCCCCCGCATACATTATACCTGGCGCAGGTATAATGTGAGGCAGGGGTTTACAAAGTGACGCATCTACCTAGATGGGAACATTTTCTAATGCAAGAGCACATTCAGAAAGTGGCACGTCACGTTGCTGTTTATGTTCTGTTGCATTTTGCGCCAAGAAACTATTGTTAAATGGTGGGAGTAAGATGGGGGAAAATCCTACCCTAGGAACACATTTAGTGAGCCCAAGTGGATGCTTGTGCTCTATATTCATGTTCTTTTGCATTTAGTGCTATTTCTTATCACAAAATGCATCCTCGCATCCATTTGGGATGCGAGGGGGCATTTTTGCACTAAGGAAATATCGCTAAATGCAGAATTACTCTTTGTGTGTAATTCTGCGTCATCTCCCAAACTATTTGGATAATACCGCATGATTACTATGGACATGGACATCATTTAGGTGTTGCCAGGGGATTCATCTGTGACCCCTGGCTGGCCTCTTGCGCCCTTGACACTGCCTCTGTTACCCCTGGCCTCAAAGGTGGCAAATCAGAGCCAGGAACACAGGGGCAGCTCTGCTTTCCTTATTTTTAGCTCATTTGTCTTTATACTAATAGTGAATAATATTCTATTATTGACTATTAGGGTAATAGAAAATAGAGCACACTTAGCTAGAACAGAACCTTTGGTGGCAGCTGTTATGTTATGTTATGTTATGTAACGTTATTTGAGCTTATATAGTGCACGGTTACCCAAAGGTGTCCTGGCTCTGAGCATGCCTGCTGGTCGTCAGTGATGGGGGTTTTACTGTGAGAAAAGCCAAGTTTTCAGCCCCCTTCTGAAGGAAAGGAGATCTGCTGAGTTCCTCAAATGGAATGGGAGCTCATTCCATGCCTTAGAGGCACAAGTGATGAAACTTCTGCCCCCCCAACTGGCCTTTTTAATCGGAGGAACTAGGACTTGTTTCGCTCCTGTAGACCGAAGGTTCCTTGCGGGGACATACCATTTGAATTTTTGCCTCAGATGGTTGGGGCCAATTCCATTGAGGGCTTTAAAAGCCATGCAGAGGGCCTTAAAGCGTACCCGTAGTTTCACGGGGAGCCAGTGTAGTTGTTTTAACTCCTTCTTTACAGAGACGAATTTGGGAGTACCTGTTAGCATTCTGGCTGCAGCATTCTGTGCAATTTGAAGCCTGTTAACATGCTGATTTTGGGCATTTAAATATAGACTATTACAGTAGTCAATCCGTGCCATAATAAGGGCCGTGATCACTGTCCGGAGACTGCGCTCCGGAAGAAAGAACTTTATTTTCCTTATGATTCTCAGGATTAAGAAACATGTCGAGACCACCGAGCTTAGGTGATCGCCAAAAGAGAGCTTATTGTCCATAATCACCCCCAAGTTTTTTGCTTTCCTGGTGGGAGAAGGGCAGAGGCCCAGCTCTGCTGGCCACCAATCTGGCGTCCACATGTTAGGGTTGTTTCCAAACATAATAACCTCTGTTTTGCCTGAATTTAATTTCAGGCAGTTGGACGACATCCATCCATCTTGAGATGGCCCTCATGCAATCATGAAAGCGAGCCCCTGTTTCCTTCTCTTCCCCGTCTCTAATTGACAACACTATTTGCGTGTCATCTGCGTAGGAGGTGATTTGGAAGCTGTAGGATTTAATTAGGCCCGCCAAAGAGATCACATACACATTGAAGAGTGTCGGGCTTATCGATGAGCCCTGTGGCACCCCACACGGGAGTGAGAAAGGCTTTGACCTGTGGTTGTCCAGTTCCACTGTTTGCGTTCTTCCAGAGAGGAAGGACTGTAGAAGGTTCCAAGCGACACCATGTACTCCTACTTCAGACAACCGGTCCATCAGAACTTCATGATGGACCGTGTCAAAGGCTGCTGACAGATCTAACATAATCAGAATTGCCTTTCCTCCTCTGTCCAACGCCTCCCGCACCTCCTCTGTGGATTTGATTAGGGCCAGCTCGGTACTGTGTTTTGCTCTAAACCCGTATTGCGATGAGTTGAGTAGATTGTTAGTTAGCAGAAATGTGCTGATCTGGGTGTTCATGGCCTTTTCGATAATCTTGGCGGGAAGCGGGAGTCTTGAGATTGGCCTATAATTGTTTGGATCGCTAGGGTCCAGGGTAGGTTTTTTTAATAGGGGAAGGATAGAAGCCTTCTTCCAATTGCTGGGGAATTTGCCCGTTGTAGCTGTGGTAAGTAAAAATGTTTTTACATGTATTTTGTGTGCATGGATGCAGGTGAGAGTGTGTTTATATGAGCAAAAGCGTGTGTATGTGTGAGCATGTTTCTATTTGTTTAAGCATGTATGTGTGAGTGAAAGTGAGTGAGAGTTAGTGACAGGTAGTAAGTGAGATTGTGTGAGATTGAGGCCCAAATTTACTATTCTTTGATGCAAGACAATGCTGCAGCAAAGATGCTGCGCTGCCTTGTGACAAAGTTGGAGAGAAAAGATAAGGTGCATTGTTTTTCTCCTTGTGCTCTGGTGCACTTTTGGCAGCCATGCGCCAACACACACACCCTCCTTATGCAAGATTGCAAGGGTGTGTGTATTCTCTAAAGCATAGGTTTTGTACCCAAAGGGGTCCTTTCCAGTATAAAAACTATGCTTTAAGGCTTTTTGACTTTGTATGTGTGCTGCAAAATGCAGCACACATAAAGATTGGAAAAACAAGCAGAAATGATAACATTTCTCCTCGTTATGCCTGCCTTGAGGAGTCATAGGATGTTGGTCCAGATTCCATTCTACCAATGTTTGTAGATAGGGATTTGCATAAAAACCCATGGGTGGTTGCATGGGAATGCTACTGAACCACCCATAGAACAACCACTTGATGCAAAATAGCATAAAGTAGTGCATAGCACAGTTTTACATTACTTTGGGATACTGTCTAACACAAATAAGGATTTGCATTGGATAGTAAATGCACTGTAACACTTTGCACCTGGCATCAGAGAAGTGACACAGACACACTGCAAAGCTTTAGTAACCCTGGGTCTAAGTGTCAGTAAGCATGAGTGGGTATGAGTGAGATTAACAGACAGTGAATGCAAGTGAGTAAGTGAGAATGAATAAGAATGAGAATAAGAGGGTGTAAGAGTGTGACTGTAATGATAGGGTTATGTGACCTGCCTTCCTAGAAACAAAATCAGGGTCAAGGGTTATATGATGTCACTTCCTGTGATCTCATTAAGGTGAAAGGGTATGTGATGTCACCTCCACTACCCTTGGCATTTGGGTGAATCGACGCCCATGGTGGTTACGCTACACAGAATTACGCGAGTTACGCCCACTTCGAATGATCATTTTTAAGACAGATGCAATGTTTTCCCAAGATATTTGGAAAATTACAATGCAACACTCCAATATCAACCTCTGTGCAGAGTAACTACTGTCTTGATATATTGATGAAATTCCTAATACAATTGGTAAGTGGTAACTTTAAGAGTAAGTTTAGATGATTATTCCACAAAATAAGTTGGGGCTTATTTACAAGCCCCTTGCGCCGCTGATACATCACTTTTTGTGACGCACCGATGGTGCATCTTGCTGCCCCATATATACAAGGACACGAAAAGCCACCCTGCATGGCTTTTCCTGGCCTTGTAAATACGGCCCGTTTACACGCAGCACTTTGCGTGAAAGGGGCGTTCCATGGGTGTTGCTGTGGGTGTTCCCACGCAACTCCCATGGAGCCTGACACATTCCCAGATTTACGAGAAATCGTAAACCTGGTTATGCATCTGAAAGCTACGCCTCCCAGGGGAGGCATAGAGAGGCGCAACGAGGAGAATATTTTTTATTTCTCCTCGTTTCTTTCCTCTTTCTATGTGTGCTGCATTTTGCAGCACACATAGGAGATTGTTTTTGTGCAGGAAGGTGTCAATTCCTGCACAAAAACAATCATCCCCGTGTCGCAGGTACAAGGCAACAAATTGTGCATTAGCGCAGGGAAGAGAAAAGGGATCTGTCATATCGTTGTAGATATGACGCATCCCTTTGTTTCGGAATTAATGCAGCGCAGCGCAGCAAAATGACTTGCGGCACCACGCTGTATTAATTCCTTGAAAATAAGGCCCATTGTAAATTGATACTCTAGCAACAGATTTGTTTTCATTAAATGCAGAAGGAAAATTAACTAATGAAAGTATGGAAACGTTTTGTCAGTTGCATAGCATATGGCTTCAGAAAGTATTTATAAAATATTTGTAAATAAAAGTAGTAAGCTTGTTAATAATGAATATTAAAGCATCCTATAGAACATTGTCGTTGAAGTGATTGATTGATTTAACAAGCAGTATCAGTTACTTTAAAGTTGGCCAGAAAGTTTGAGATAAACTTCCCTTAGATAATGATTGCTTTTTACTGGTGAGAGAAGGACATGTAGCAAATGTGCCTTTCCTTCATGGTCACCCCAGATTGTTTGCCTTTTTCTGGACCCTATTTTTCTTTTCTTTAAGACTATGCATGTTGTCACTGCTAGTAGTAAAGTGCCTGGGTTTATCCTCTAATTCATGTGCTGTACATTGGACCTCCCTATTTGGCCTATTTAACTTCGCTACAAGCAAGTTGTAAATGGAGCCTTAAGTGCACCCATGGCATGGACATTTAAATGGCATATGTAGCCTGCAAAACACCACCCATTTACATAACAAAAATATATTTCTGCCAGGAGGACCACAGTTCTCTGGCGAGGCTGCAGTTTAAATGCACTGCAGTGACACTTGGCAGGGAAAATGCCTTTGCCATGTAGGAAAAGTCTAATTTTATATACTCATAATTCACTCCTAAAATTACATTGTAAGCTCATGGGGCAGGTTTTAATATATAAAACTATGGCCCACTACATATTGAGGTTAGTGTGCCCAAACTGTGAAATAAAACACTAAAGCCATTTCACTCTTTAGACTTGTCTGACCTGTCCATAATAGGGAAAAGTGAGAATAAGGTCTTTATTTTCCACCTTCACTTAGGAAAGGGTTAGAAAATTTATTCAAAGGTATTCCTCTGTTTAGTTTTTTTATCTGGCTATAAAGTGCAATCAGGTTTGTTATAACATAAGCAGAAAAGTAGCTTTGCCAAATGTACTTTAGGCTGCCTGAGCCAGATCTGGCATAAAAATGTTCTACAACGCATTACACCTCCAGAACTGGAATACATATACTCAGCTAAGAAGTTCGCACATCTAACTCAGAGATCAATGGGTTGCCTCTGGGCCTGGGAAAGCCCAATTGGTGTTAACTGCCGACCACTTAGCATGCATGGGCTATCTGGGAGTGGGCAGGAAGAGTTGGCAGAACAAAATACAGCTTTAGAACTACCTCTTTTGACATGGAGATGTCAGGGAGAGCTTCTCCTATTCATTCACATGACCCTCCTGAGCAACCCGTTCTCAGTCACATGATTGGAAAACCAGTTCTTCCAACTATCACACATGGAGAGTTGGAAAACACATCTTTGGCTGGGAGAGATAATAACTCTGGTTCAAATGATAATAGCTTGCCTGTGGGCCATTGAAAGTCCAATAGGAATTAACTGCTGACCACACTGCAGGGATTAGCTATAAGGAAGGGGGCAGGAACAGTTGGCAGGGCAAATGTCAGGTTTAGCACTACCTATTTGGCTTAGAAAGGCCAAGTATGGCTTATTCTATTTATCCTCAGAACCATCCTAGACAGTTAGGATCCAGCCACAGTAGGAGGGAATACAAGCTTTGATCCTGTCAGCTAGGGGAGTGGTCAAGAAGCTAAAGACAGGCCGGCTGTGGCAGCTGGGTCCCGCCATATTGAAACAGGGGATCCCTGGTAATTGTACAATAAGGCAAAGAGGAAGTAGTGCAAAAGGATGTGGGGGACTGTGAGAAAAGTGTTAGCATTGGGTGGTAGAATTCCTCTAATCACTGGGTAATGCAGATAATAATTCTGGCACCTCCATCACCACATCATCTGAACATTCCCGGACCTGGGAAGTCTTCAACTGAAGAAGGAGGCCCTGCTTTAAGAAGAACCAAGACTCCTGGCTCCTTTTGAAAGAAAAAAGCTCACACAATTACTCAAGGACTCCTGAATCCTGCTGGCATCCAGAAACTGGAACTGGCCTCCTAGGGACAATTGATTGACCTGCTGCCTACCGGCTTCAGGGTCACAAAAAGCAGAAGCGCACCTGACTCCAATAGGGTTCCAAAGAGGACTAGACCCTGATGGGGACCTGGCTGAAGAGAGACCTGGTGCTCAGAAGCCTGCAATGAGGAGCGAGGAGGAGGGAGAACTGACCATAAGAAGTTTACCCAGTAGTTGGAAACTAGCTCTGAAGTAAACACTTTTGAACAGGACAAGCCGCTTGGTGATTCCTACCTCTGCTCCATCACAGAGGTCCTGAAATTGCACCTAGGTCCTGGTCCAAGGTGAACTGTTGTTTTCCCATAGTGCTTGACTCCTTCTAGGCACTTTTTGACTTGAATATTTATAAAATCTATGGTTTTCCCTTACTTTTTTTGATGATCTGGGTGTCTTTTTCACATTCAATTTTTCCATATTTTCTAAATTGGTTTGGGAATTCTATTGTGTTGTGCTCTTTACTTTGAAATTGTTGGTATTGCTTAAACTTAACAAGCATTTTTCTAGGGACAGCCTTGCTGCTTGTGCCATAGCTACCAGTATTTGAGCAGAAACTCTCTTAGAACTGTGTCTTGGCCTAGTGGGTTTATTGAGTTAACAGGGGTGCCCCCTCTCCCAAATTAATAACCCTTTTTTAGACAGGCATGCTTGACAAACATATTTATGTTTTGGACGAAAGAACATTTTTAATGAAAAAGTAACTTCTCAAAAAAGGAGTCTCTTCATTTTGAGGTATATCCTCCCAACTGCTCAGAAAATGCCTATATCCAGAATTACTTTATCAGTACATATTCTGGATAGCAACGTGTTTCCACAGGATTCTTCCACACCAATATTAGATTTGTGGAACATTTGACACAAATGGGATCACAGAGAGGAGCTCTATTACCATGACGAAGCCTTACTTGTTAGCCCCTCTCATTTTAGATTTCCTTTGTAGCCTACCCTTTCGGTCATTCTACCCCCGTTTACGAATAAAGTTTGCAGTGGCTTGGATGAGAAGTGATGTAGGTTGGAAGTCACAAGCATGATATTATGCATATGAATCACTAGAATTATGAATAGATTTCAATGACAAATGGTGCATAATGCTTATTATTATGCCTACAAAAGACAATCAATTAAGAGACCAACTTACTAAAAAAATGTTTACAAACAAATTAGCTTTGGGGTCTCTGAAGATGTAGTTATCTGTTCTACGAGGTGCTTCCTTTTCTCTGCCTCCATGATACAGCATGAAATGTGAGTCTATGAGTGTCAGATGTATTTGGGTATATAGGCAATTCCATGGGAACAACAGTCTACAATAAAGTTGCTCTCCTGTCATCTCTTGCCCATAATTCTTCAGAGATCTGGACTGACACATCATATGAAGCAACATTTTTGCCTTTCTCCAACCCCTCACATATCTAAAGAAATCGTCTTCCTATAATTTCCAAGAAATCCCTACCCTATAGTAGGCTAGATCACATAGTTTGTTACTCTTCATCCATGCAAGCCCCAGAGATACATGTTTCTTGTAAGTCAATATCAAAGGGTTCTCTAAACCTGTTTACTCAAGATTTCACCTCATTAAAATCAAACCTTCATGGGTCCCAGTTCCCTCTTCCTTATTGCTACATCTTTTGCACACACTACACCTAATATTTAGATATCTTGCCTGTCCATGCCATAGTGTTCTCTTACCAATCATGTCATACTCCTTTTACACTTGAATCTTACCATTTCATGCCCTCTGGTAGCTTGACCCATAATTCTCAGGTCCTAGGATTCATCACCCCAATTTCTAACCTTCATCCCTTCACCATCATTGTGTACTGTGACTCTCCTCCACTCTACAACCTGTTTATTTGAAATCACTGGTCCTCATTTATGTGTTAGAACCTCTACCCCTAACATACATTAATTTACTAGCGTTTTTTCTTACACCCTTCCATCAACTCAGCGCCCTACATCTCCTCCACAGATTCGGATTTCATAATCTTCAGTAAACTTACTATAGTTCTTCTCACTCTTCATGCAAACATGCCCATTCATCTGCTCATCGACCCATGATCTAGATCTCTCTATCCCTCACTCATTTATGCCCTGGGGCCCCCGCTCCCTCATTTGTCTGCTTCTCAGGACTCCCTAGTCTTAACTTCTACTTGAAACTGTGCTTCCTTGAACGTGTGCTTTTAATGTCTGGAGGTTCCTACCATCATCAAACTTTGCCTTATATCATAATCATTATTTAATTCATTCATTTGTTTGTTTGTTTATTTATTTGATTGTTTTGCATAGCATTGGCTTGTAACCAAACTCACTTGACAACACTAGTGAGGCTACAGACATTTAGCCCAACAAATTCGCCCCTTTTTGTTTAGTTGAAGCCTGCAAAGAGACCAGGCCGAAAGGCAATACATCTGTGATCCCAGTGGCATCAGTGGAGGATGGGAAGCCATCTATTAAGTGGCTGGTCTTCAGATTTTGTTTGTTTAGTATGGTTGACCCCTCAGATTGGGGAGCAACAAGCAATAGATGAGCACCTATGACCCAAATTGTTTTACTTTCTTGAGCTGTATGCTGGAATCTTGTTTGCATGGTCAGGTTTGCTCTGCTTGATCTCAGGTTTTGTCTGGCCATGTAGATTGGTGTCAATTTAAGTAGGTAATTGCATTGAGTCACCTGCACATTTTCAAGACAATTCACATAAGGTTTAATTATATTCTATGAGCAACTGCTAAACGGTGAAGCTCATTGAATGCTGAAATACTGTATGTTTTTTATTCAAATATAGCTTGGCTCCTAAATTTAGTCATCTTTAGAGGCTTAGAAAGGGTTTTATAGGTGTGCCTGTATAAACTATGTAACAGTAGTCAAATCTTGACAGTATCAGGGCCCTTGTAAGCCTGATATGGTTTTTTAATAGAGAGAAAGATGGCATCCCATTTAGCATCATGAGCTGAAGTTTGATGTACTTTTTTTCAAAATCTAAAATTTGCGGAGAAAATTAAAGGTATGTGTCGACAACACTGCAACTATTCATATGGGGTGGTATTAATGCCTACTTCCTTAGTTAAATTGAAAGGTATTCAGCCAGCTGAAAAATCTATGTTTAAGAGAACTTTACTTTTTATGAACTTAAGTCAAAGTTAGCTTTCATTAATCTAGAAGTTGAAATGTTTCTTACATGGTGTGATGTTGATTTCCAGTTTAATTAATTGCCATTCCAGAAGTGCCATTTATATATATTTGCAAAGGTATATATGGTATTGGGAGATAATATGAGCCAGAGGTCTTATGCAGATTTTATTAGTAAAGGGAGTAGAGGTGCGCTATACAACTAACTGCAAAAACTAGAGTGAGCGCTATCTAATTTAGAGAGAGAACAAAGCAAACCCATGACATTAAAATTCTTACCATGTTGAGCGAAACCCTTCTCTCTTATGGGGAGCTGGCGGACAAACCAGGATACAGCAAAAGTGAGTCCCCGAGCAAGACTCTATCATGGCTACTAAATCATGACCATAATCATTCTCTGGTCCACACTCTGAAATCAGATGCTGGTGACACCATTACCAGGAGTGCTAAAATACTTCGGGGCATATTTACGTTCCCTGGCGCATCCCTGCATATCAGCAAGGATGCGCCAGGGAAAATGCGTCACGCAAGTTTACCCTTGCGCCACGTCCAATGCGCCGCATTTACAATGCGGCGCATCGTGGCGCAAGGATAAGCAGATGCGTGACGCATCTGCTGGCGGAAGGTTGGCGCAGTGCTGAAGTTGTGTTGCAAGCGCGATGCAACTCCAGCACTGTTCCAACCTTCCCTATCCCTAACATGGTGCGTCAATCCTTACGCCTGCTTGAAGCAGGCGTAAGGATTTGACGCACCAGCATCGGAAAAGTGACTGCGTGAAATCTTGTAGATTTCACAACGTCACTTTTACGAGGCGTTCCTGCGCCGGAACGCCCCCCCTTGCGCCGGTACGCCCACATGAAACCTGACGCAGGTTTCATGAGGCGCAGGGGTTTACTACGTGACGCATCTCCCTAGATGCGTCACGTTGTAAATATAGCACAACGCGGCGCATGGTTTGCGTCGCCGCTGCGTCACATGCGTGACGCAACGGCGGCGCAAACGTGGCGCAAGGTGTTTTTAAATATGCCCCTTCGAGTTTTTAAATCACATACATAAACTTACATACCTGCGCAGCCACCACAAACCCAGCCAATATAGATAGCTACCTTGATGGCATTGCAGTTGAATAGAGTGTGGTGGAAGTACATCCCTGCAGTAACCCATTAGTGAACAGGAGATAATGATTGTGATCAAGGGACGGCAGGGAGGGAATGTGGGCTCACTCCTGAGTTCTACAAAGAATACAAGACAATTCTAGCCCGAGCTTAGGGGACACATGTTCTAAGAAGTAGGTCACCTCAGGACTCTTCCCCTGAGCATGAGAGAGGCTGCAATCCCTACCAAAAGAAAAACCAGGGAATTGAGAACTGGAGTGCAAATCTTACTAACAGCTCTCCCATATGAACACAGACAACAAGAGTCTAGCATGGGTCATAGACAACAGACTGAATCCCCTAATGAGCATCTTTACACTACCAGAGCAACATCCATTAATTTAAGAACATTCTTCTCATTGATCCATCAAATATGCCTTGAGGAGTTGGCCTAACGGCTAGGGCGTCCGACCTCGAATCTGGGGAACTGGGTTTGAGTCTCGGCAATGACGCTGAACATCCTGTGATTCTGGGCAAATCACTTAATCTCCCCGTGCCTAACAAAAAAAATGAATGTGTGTCCTAATGTAACGTAACTGGTGCTATGTAAAGCGCTCTGATACCCGATTCGGGTCAAGTTCGCGCTATATAAAACTATGTAAAAAAAAAAAAAAATCAGTAGATTTGTAGACCACTGCTTGTCACCCTTTAGGGTAGCCAGGTGCTGGCAGGGTGATAAATGCCATAATTATTGCTCAATGCGGTACAGGTTTTTGATTCTTTAGAATGGCCTTTTCTAGTAGCAGTATTTTGCAGACTGGGGATCAGCTTTAACATTATAAGCCTTGTTAAATTATTATATTCTGACATTGTTGTGCTCATACACATCAATGTATACATCTCAGAACCCTTCCCCATCCAAAGCAGCATTTGCCAGGGCTACCATCTCTCCCCCTTCTCTTCGCCCTGGCAGTGAGCTCCTCACAACAACCTGGCTGAAAAAGAACCATACTCATCAGGATATGGCATTCCCTACTAGTCATGCTCTCAATCAATCAATCAATCAGGGGTTTATAAAGGGCGCTACTCACCCGTGAGGGTCTCAAGGCACTGGGCGGGGGGGTGCAGCTCCGGATCAGTCGAAGAGCCAGGTCTTGAGGCTCTTCCTGAAGGTGTGCAGAGTGGGGGAGCGTCTGATGTTGACTGGGAGCTCGTTCCAGGTCTTTGCTGCAACGTAGGAGAAGGCTATTCCGCCTGCTCTGGTTCTGCGGATATGTGGGGTCTCTGCCAGGGTGAGGTCGGCGGAGCGGAGGTTCCTTTTGGGTACATGGAAGGAGACTCTTTCGTTGAGGTATTTGGGTCCGGTGTTGTGGAGGGATTTGTAGGCGTGGGTGAGTAGCTTGAAAGTTACTCTCTTCTCGATGGGGAGCCAGTGGAGGTCTCGTAGGTGCTGGTTCATGTGCTTGTGTCAAGCGGTTCCGAGGACGAGTCTGGCTGAGGTGTTCTGGATGGTTTGGAGCTTGTGTAGCAGGGTTTTGTTGACTCCGGCGTAGAGGGCGTTGCCGTAGTCCAGTCTGCTGGTTATGAGTGCGTGGGTGACGGTCTTTCTGCATTCAGGGGGGATTCACTTGAAGGTCTTGCGGAGGATGCGGAGGGAGTTGAAGCAGGTGGAGGCGACGGCGTTGATCTGGCGGGTCAAGGTGAGAGAGGAGTCTAGAATGATGCAGAGGTTCTGGGTGTGGTCTGTCGGCGTGGGTGGGTTTCCGAGGGCAGGGGGCCACCAGGAGCTGTCCCACGCAGTGGGGGAGGGTCCGAGGATGAGGACCTCTGTCTTCTCTGAGTTCAGTTTTAGGCAGCTGTCGCTCATCCAGGCTGCGACGTCTTTCATTCCTTCTTGGAAGCTGAGTCTGGCGTCTTTGGGGTTCTTCGTGAGAGAGAGGATGAGCTGGGTGTCGTCGGCGTAAGATACCATGCTGTCTGACGATGGTGGCAAGGGGGGCCATGTAGATGTTGAAGAGAGTGGGGCTGAGCAAGGATCCTTGGGGTACTCCACAGTTGATCTCTGTAGGTTCGGAGAGGAAGGGAGGGAGTCTGATCCTTTGGGTTCTGCCGGAGAGAAAGGAGCAGATCCAGTCGAGGGCGGTTCCTCGTATACCAGCATCGTGGAGTCTGGCTGCGAGAGTGCGGTGTGAGACGGTGTCGAAGGCTGCGGAGAGGTCTAGTAGGATGAGGGCCGCAGTGTGGCCCTGGTCGAATAGCATGCGGATGTCATCGGTGGCGGTGAGGAGGGCGGTCTCGGAGCTGTGGTTGCTGCGAAATCCGGACTGGGAGGAGTCGAGGATGGCGTTCTCTTCGATGAATGTGGTCAGCTGAGCGTTGATGAATCTCTCTGTGACTTTGGCTGCGAAGGGAAGGAGAGAGATGGGCCGGTAGTTTTTCATGTCCGTCGGGTCGACCGAGGGTTTCTTGAGGAGGGGCTTGACCTCTGCCTGCTTCCAGTCATCGGGGAAGATGCCGGATCCGAGAGAGGCGTTGATGGTCCAGCCTAGTTCGGGAAGTTGATTTTCAGGTGGAAGTAGGAGCTGAGCTTGTTGCAGAGGTCCTGAGATGGTGGGACGTCCGTGGCTTCGCTGGGGGGTTTGGTGAACTGCTGCACGACGTTGAAGAGTTATTTTGCATTGCTTGCGTTGGTGTGGATTTTGTTCTTGATAAAGGTCCGCTTGGTGGCTCTTATGCGCTGGTGGTATTCATTCATGGCGTTCCTGTAGTTGTTCTGGTCTTCGGTGGTTTTCCTGTTTCGCCAGAGTTTCTCGAGGCATCTGCCGGAGCGCCTGGCTTCTTGGAGGTCGGTGGTGAACCAGGCGGCCTTCAGGGGGCGTTGTTTGACGGGGTGGCGGAGGGGTGCGAGCTCGTCAGCACAGCTGGCGATCCAGCGGTGTAGTTCTTTGGCTGTGGAGTTGGCATTGGTCGTGGCGGAGGGGGGGTCGTGGAGGAGGGTGGTGTTGAGGTGTTCCTCTGTGATCTTGATCCAGTTCCTTCGTGGCGGGCGCGGGGCGGGTTTGGGTGTGGTGGTGGTGGTGAAGATGAAGTGTACGCAGTGGTGGTCTTTCCAGAGGGGCATGCTCTGATGGAACATGTACGCAGACAATATTATGCTCTTTGTAAAAGAAACTTTCGAGACAAACCTCATAGCCATCCTTCATGAAATAATCCGATATCTACATAAAATCGGGCAAATCCGGACTGCTACCTCTTACTGCTGTGGCCAAAAAACACAGAGACAGAATTCCAACTCAGATGATGCGAAGCATCACTAAGATATTTGGTGGTGCTTGTCTCAGGAGACAGGTGTGTGCTGAGACAGAGTAATTACGGCCCGGCAGACTCTAAACTCATGGAACAGGTGGACAGGCAAGTAACCATTTCAGTGGTGGGAAGATTTGTTCTGATAAAAATGATTGTTCTCCCCAAATTTTCACACTTATTTAATACCATTCACATGTCCCATAACAAAATGTTCTTCACCACCTTACGGACACAACCTATCAGAGTAGTGTGGGGTGGCAAAAACCCTAGGCTGAAATGGTACATACTCACTCTACTTTACGATATAAGTTGCTTCACTATACCTGACCTAGAGTTCTTCTACCATGTGGTGAAATTCCACTACGCAGCTTACTGATTTGACCGCAGTGGACATGCCCCCAACTACACATTGAAAAAGATCCAGTTACTAGGGGAGACATAGGCACCATAATCACATTAATGCCTTCTAAACCTTTCCATTTGGTAGAGATGGGCTATGCACTAGATCGTCAATCTGGACCATTGCCGGAGAGGCTGAACTAGATTGCCTCTACTTGCTATCTCCCAAAACCACCAATAACCCAGCTCTCACATCCACACTTGATAAAGGGCTCATAAAAACCCTATCGGAGGTGGGACTAAAGCAAAGTGGGCATTTTTCAGAGAGAAAAATGTTTTCTATGGAACAATTGAGAGGTGAGCACAGATCACGGCCATAGACATGTTTGTTTCCTACAGGATCAGACAGGTGTCCTCAGACCTCTGGCTCACCTTCCCCGTAATACCGCCGGAGTACTACCACCAACACAATTCATAATGACATCGTGCACCCGAGCTGGATATCCAAATCCTACAAATTATACAGTGGCAGCATCCCGAATACTGACAATGTGGAGGAAATTAAGTGGGAGTGGGACCTAGGCGAGGACCTGGGTAAGAGAGTATGGACCTTCTGCTGTACACAAACCAAATCTAACTCAATAAATTATAGACACATGCTTTTACATTTTAAGTT
Organism: Calotriton arnoldi; assembly: GCA_963921515.1. Classification (NCBI taxonomy): domain Eukaryota; kingdom Metazoa; phylum Chordata; class Amphibia; order Caudata; family Salamandridae; genus Calotriton; species Calotriton arnoldi. The sequence goes on from CAWUFW010007638.1 coordinate 456,631, forward strand.
CATGAATAGAATGTACTTCACTCCACAAATCCTCCATTCCATAGATCCTAACAGGCCGTCTTAAAGCGCTCGCTCTCCATTGACCCAGCAGTCTTCTTCCACCTAAAATGGGAATGCCCGCCCATACAATCCTACTGGGCGGACATATCAAAGGCAGTAGATCAGATAATTGGCATACACGGGGACTGGTGGGTTGATGCTCTTTAGCTATGTCAAACCCATTCTTAAACCCGTAAAAAGGATAACAGCTATAACTGTTGTTGCTGACCTGGAGACAACTTCTATGCTCATGGATTAAGGGTCTGACTCGCACTATAAAAGCTTGGCTCAAAGATGCTGCCTACTGGGGCAAAATCGCACAGTCATATGCAGAGCTCCAAGTACTTTAGGCCACGGTGAAGGACATCTGGGCCCTCCTCAGACAATACCTAGGCAACATCACACTATAACTCGGCCAATGTGTGAGATTAACTGTATACTTGTCTCTCACATGGCACACAATGCAAACGGACAATGATTAATCATGTGAGGTACGTCCACATTTGATATATGTATGTTTATTGCCTGCCTGGATATGGCTCCACAAGTGACTCTCTTATATCCGACAGAGACCCTACCTTGTTGATAGTCAAAATTACGTATCGGAATGCATCATCAGCCCTCACCAATACCAAATTTACTTGTTAATAATCTGTTACTATATTGGTGAATTTATGTATCACAAAGATCATGTACATGTAATACCTGTGTACTGTTGATGTTTTTGTTTAAATGAACAACTAATTAAAAAAGTGGACAGAGGTGAAACCTGTAGGGAACAACAAAACATTATTTTTGTTGGTGACATAAAATAAACCTTTCCTGATCTCTTGACTCTGCTTAGAGAGGAACAGTTGACAGCTTGTTAGAGTGAAGGTTGAGGCCAGGCAGCATACTTAAGTCCAAAAGTTTTTTCCTGTGCTAGGGGTGCACTGCTGAGCTATGCCAAGCAGTATCATGGGCCAGAAATGTTGGTGAGGTGAGTGGATGCTGGGATTTGCCTTAGTAGGATACACTCTGCTCACCAATAATCTGCCTCTGCAAAGAAAAGGATGTGCCATGGAACATCAGCAGGCATATAATGTTCTGACCCACTCTCATAGGACAGAGGAGATTGGAAATATTTCCGTGGGACCCCAGGCAGAGCAATAGGAGCAGTGGTGGACTGGAAGCTAAGAGCAGCCTTGGAAAATGTGTACCTACCAGACCCAAAGTGTAGCTTGTGAGTTGCACTATATTCAGGAGGATTGTGCCCAGGCAAATTATATATGTATTTACAAGAAATGTGTGTGCATTCCCTCACAGCTGTTTGCCAGGCTTGATAGCTGATGATCCCTCTGTATACCCACACCTAAAACAGCACTTTGGTCTTCAGCCTACCGAAATAAAATAAAATAAAAGTCACTGCCCTTCCCTTCCGAAATATAAATAAGTGAAAGAATAGAAGTCAGAAGCAAGTGAATAAAGTATGCATAACTGTGTATGAGGCTATGCAATGGCACGTGGCTGTGCATCAAGGCATACTCTATGACATTGTTCCTGGGAAAAGCTTGCTTGCTTGAGAATTCCAGAAGTATTAGAATATTTCATTGTTATCTCTTAAGAGCTGGCTATAAAAACAATGAAGAGTGGATCACTTGTCCTGTATTACAACCAGGGTCTGGTGTAGTGATCGTCTTAAAAAACCCTCAATCACGTACAGGGGTGGCGGAGCGGTATATCTTGATTATCCGCTTCTGAGACTACGTGAAAGCATCATCATTGGGTCTTTCATAAAATATGCTTTCCTCCACCTGGAGGCAGACCAACTGGTGATTACAGTAGTGACCAGTAATCGTGTGAGTGCAAGTGAGGTGAATTTAAAATTACCTACATCTCTCAACAAAGAAGATTTATTCAGTTGGATATGGGGCAAGGTTAAAATAAAATAAAAGGCAGTGCATGTATAGAAGTGTTACTGTTCTATAACACCTGTGAGTCCATGTGAGTGGTCGACATGTTTCAGTCCTTCTATCGCCCAGTTGGGTCGGGGGGCTTTCTTCAGGACCAGTGTGAAGCTTGTTGCTCACTGAGCAATGCGTGAGGGTAGGTTAGTCACTTACCCTTCTTCTCAATTGTTACCGGTCAATAGTACCTGTAACTTACTGATTCCGCATTAAGGCTTCATCGGGGGACAAGCGGACTGATCACCTACTCAAGGAGTCAGATGCACGACTTGTGCTCACTCCATCTGTAGTGCCCCGGTATCCGGTATCCGCTTGCATCTAAATTAGGTGACAGAACTTTGCTTTGGCAGAGAGGGTATGCCATTGCCTTTGCGATAGAGTGCCCTCTCCACAAAAGTCTAATCAAGCCAATATTTTTTTTAAAAAACAACTTTGCTTTAAAATCCTAGTGATCTGCAAGTTATGCCATTATACAAGCTTGTAACCAGCTTACATGTAGTGCTTTTTCAGGATGAGACAAGACTTGCTCCACATTCCCTCAATTCTGAAATCAACCACACATTCTGATTGGCCATCCGGATACCTCTTGTGTGCCTTCTTCCGTTCACTGTTCAAGAGCTCACAAAATCTTTTTCAATGGTTTATATTGCCGCTATGTGTTTTAAAGGTTTGTCAGCGTGCAAGAGGACTTACTAACCAACTAATGGTACTTGTGCATTACAAGCCTGAGAATTGTACATGCTCCATGGATGCTAAAACCAATATTTGATCATAGTTTATCACGAACATTGGCAAAGCCAATGGGTCTCAACAATTAAATCAGTTGGTGTTGCCAATGTTTGTTTTGGGTCGGATAGCCATTAAAATTTGTGTGCATTCACAGCAGTTATCTTTGAATGCATAGTTATTGTAAAAAATGACATTTAAAGATGGGCACTATGGATGTGCATGCATCCTTGGTTGCCGTCTTTGAATTCATTTGTAATATTTTAGTAAATACAGTCTAAGGATGGCTGCAGTGGATACATGCACATTTGCAGCAGCCATCTTTGTGTGTGTTAAAATACAAGCTCATTCATAGATGCCAGCTGCACACGTGTCCAAATTGACTTGTGGGGTGAGCATCTTGAAATGGTAAACATTTTAAGATAGATGCAAAATAAGGAAATTAAGTAGGCGGTGGCAAGGGGACAAGGGAGTAATGAGGAGTGGGGATGGGGCAGAATATCAAACAAGCATTGTTAAATGCATTAGGTTTCGCTTATGGGATTCATAATACGTTAAGAGGTGTGTAAGCAGTGTATGAGTGCAGGGAGAATGGTGGGAGTGCTCTCTGTGCACGGTGAGTGGTGCATGAATGAAGGTTGATAAGTGTCTGAGTGCAGGGTGAAAGATCCTCAATGCATGGTGATTGATGTGTGTTTAGTGCAGAATGAGAGTTGTGTGAATGTACAGGTTGAGAGACATTATGCTGTACAAGGTAGAGGTGTACGAGTATAGGGTCAATAGTATCTACAGAAAGATATAAATTGAGATTCTGGAAGGAGCTCAGCCTGTGCTTCTGTGCAGGTGCTCACTCATGCAAATTCATGATCTACCTACGTTTTTTCATAGCCCTCACTGATCCAAAAGCCTGAAGACAACCCTTCACATAGGCACGCTGGAGCAGAGGGGCAATGGGTACGCGGGTCAAGTTCGCGCTATATAAAACTCCGTTAAAAAAAATGGGGGGAAACTGGCACACATGGTCGGACTGGCACTTGTGTTCCCAGATACTTCACTCCCCCCAGACGCTGCATATTCCAGTTCTGACTACTGTAATGCATTCCTGGAGTTTAGTCTTTGGGTCACATAATACAATCAAGATACTTGAAAAATTATTTATAAAATGAAAGAGCAATATGTTAATTTGTACACTGTGGCGACAGGTACCATCTAGTAGTATTAACCCTAGCAGACACACAAAGCTAAATCTGCATATGGTGCACAGGGTCAGTCACAGAACTACATACGTTGTCAGAAGTGGCAAAGGGGGAGGGTGTGCCTTGTGCCAGTATGCTGGGTAGCACACAAAATAATAACTGTGTGACACAAACTGAGGGCACATGATCAGGAGTGGCAAGAGATGAGTAACAGCTTTCCAGCTGGCGTCATGACACTCACCAATAATATTCCCTGTTTTGGTGCAGAAAGTGCAGGCTGCAGACAAAATTGCACACAGTAGCCATAGACCCCAGGGGTGATTGTGCAACCTCATGTTTCCTGGAGAGCTAATCCATACATGCAAATTTGTCTGAACTCAGGAAGCATCTCTCCCTTCTGTTCCACGCACAGCCCAGAGCTGTCACTGGTCACGTGGCAGCGCAATGTTAAGGCTCTATAGTGCACAGACTGCAGCACTGCCCTGACAGTCAGGGGCTGATTACGATGCGTTAGGAAACAGCTCCGACCGACGGTCAGAGCCGTTTCCTAACGCATCGTAATCAGTCAGTCGGATTCCTTTCCAACTGACCCATTAGGATGGTGTTGGTCAGAATGGAATCCAACCGGTCATTCTGACTGGCCTCCGACGGGCTCGGAGAGCCCATCCGCCAGTCGGAATGACCTCTGTAATCCCAAGGGCGGCTCTGAAGGATTACAATGTCGGATTCCGACAGCCTTTCTGTGTCGGCCTTTCCGACACAGAAAGGCTGTTGGAAGTCGACTTTGGCCCCCATGGATGCACAGCCTCCAGTTGTTGGCTGAGGGGCACCTATGGTGCCGCCCTGTTGATCCCTGCACCCCGTGGCAGGCACCTTGAGGTGCCTACCACAGGGTGCAGGGATGAACTGCACCTCTTTGTTTTACAATGAGAGCATGCATGGCGGTCGGAATGCATGCTCCCATTGCAAAGAATAGGAGTGCGACCGAACACTGTTCGATGGCATCCTAATTGGTTGGTCGGGACCGCCGACAGGAGGTCGGGTGGTCCCATGACCGAAACAATGTCGTGCGGACTTAAGTCCGCCCGACGTTGTAATTAGGCCCTAAGTGTGTACGCTCAGTGGTGGCCATGTTAGGATCAGACAAACATGGCTTTTTAGATTTAGACAGCTTTATAAGGCGGAATATATGTGCTCTAAAGAACAGTTGTTACTATTGCCTAATCTAATACAAAATTGCTTTGCCTAGTCATTGAGATTGAAATGCATGTGGGGACAGGAGCTATTTTCAATGATAAAAGTAGTGCTTCATATAGCTTTTTTGCTGGTCTCCTCGATGGTGAGTGCGATCGGGGGTGGGGGGGAGTGCAAATAGCGTGCAGGCTTTGAACAAACAAAAATAAATGGAGCTGACAAGCATGCTTGAAATGCATGTAGCCAGGGGGAGATTATGAAGAAAAGCATAGTGCAAGCACTGTTCATTCAAAACATTAAAAACTTTCCCCAAAAGCGGATGAAAACAGTACTTAGGAGGTGGATGCTAAGAGAAGCACACGAGGAACAACATAAGGAACAACAGGAAACGGTATGCTACAGTCAATAGAAATTGAGGAAAAGTAAGGAGCAAGCACAGAAACCAATGTAAAGCAGGGGGGCAGCTGTAAGCCCATTCTAAGATTTATATTGAATCCTATAGATTTCAGGTGGAACCGAAAAAGAAAGGAGTATCATGGGGCAAAGTAACACAGATTAGGGGACATGAAAAAGAAGGCCTAAGCATACATTTACACAAACCCCACGAAGTACTTTAGGAATAGATTGACCTTGCTATGTGTGCTGACTGCAATATTGTGCATTTATTGATAAATGACCCAATGCAATGATGTAAATGCATTGACCCCACCGCAGTTGAGCAGCATGGTTGAAGAATTCTGTGTGCATGGCCTTGACAGATGCTGGGATGCTGTAAAGTTTATGTTTGTGATCCCTTTTGAGTGTGATGTAGTTAATTCTCAGACGCTGACATTTGTGTGCCTGGAAAGTGGTTTAGATTTTTGCTAACTGTAAGTTATGAAGCACTTTACATTTTTGTTACTGATAAGAGGAAAACAAGCGCCTCATTTCCTTATCTAGCACATATTTGGAAGAAACAAAGAAAATATGCAGCCATTACATAATTTCTTGAAATTAAAATTACTTTAAATTTTAAAATTGAGGCAATGTATTTCAGAACGGAAATAGTCATCCTGAAACCACTGTAAATGCAACACATTTCAAACAGATAACACACACTCCATAGAAACAGAGATATTGGCACCATTTAACAGAAATCAATGTTTCACACTGTAAACTTGTTGAGTTAGAATATGTCTTTTGCAAAAAGATAAATAAATAAATACTTTCCATTAAAATACCTGTCCAAACATAGCACTGCTCTACAATAATTTTTAACACGGCTATTGCGTGTAATAAAAGTATGCCCTGTTAAAAATGTAAACACTTACATTTCTGAAATGCATCTTGAGTTCATTGGGATGAATATACAGAATATGAGCTGTGTAACTTTATTTGAATAGAGTTGTTGTTGTTTGCCTTTTTTAAGGGGGTGCTGGTTTATATAATTTAAATATACTAGAACCGGCCATATGTGCTGTGAGTTAGCTTTAAATGATTACTTTTCCCTTATACCACCAGAAACTCCCCCTGCTCTCTTGCCAATGAGCTGAAACCAGAGAGACATGTTAATTGCTCCATATTCCTGAGTAATCATTTTATGATGGGTTTATTGCTACTTCTCTCTTATCAGGGCATGGCACTGTTATGGTCCCAGTGATAAATTACCCTTTGGAGAGGAAGAAGACAGGGCCACTTTAACAAATGCAATAAAGCCCTTTTATATGTGAGAGTTCAGTGCATTCCCATTCATCATACACCCTCTCTGATTTTACACAGATTTTACACTGTTGATTAGCTCATTAGAGGGGTTAATTGGGTACATTAACTGGCAGAATTACATCGAGAATATGAACCACGGGCTGCAGCATTACAAATGACAGGCACACAACAGTCATTCCTGGGCAGCCTAAAGGCAGTTCTTTTCTTTGATTAACTTTCATTAGATTTTAATTCTTTTCTCCAAAGTTTTATAATCGAATCTAAGAATATTTTCTATGCAGACTCGATATTTAAATGGATTCATTCTATGCCATCATTTTAAAATTGAGATAAAATGTCATTTTAAGCAGGGTAGGTGTAGATAAGCAGAACGACGATTATTCAACCGCTAGGTGCCGCTTTTACTAACGAGCAAGCACTTTAATTGGGTAGGTGCTCTGATAATATTTACACAAAATTGCTAGATCTTCATTTCATATAGCAACAGTTCTGGAATGTACTCTGAATGAACGCACCTCATTAGGTTTTTGCAGGTTGCAGGCAGTGGATTTTTCAAATGGTTGATTTTTCTGTTTGTGTAATTGCTCATTAGCACAAGAATCAAAGAGACCTCCGCTTATATGGAGAGTGACTGGGAGGTCACTGTTTCTACTTTATGATGATTTAAGAAGCTGTGATCATGTTAATGAAGCTTGGGAATCCTTAGTAGAAGCATTGGAGTAAAGCGTGTTTCATAGATACAACTCCCAAAGCTGCAAAACATTTGATAGATTTGCTTATAAATCGGATGATTTTTCAGTTTAATTTTATCTCTTTATTTTGTAAGCATGTTTCCAGGGTCGATGTAAGGAGGTTTGTAGTTGAGATATTTTCTGTCTTTTCCCCTTCTGGTAGTGAGCCCACGTTTGCTTTCGTCACCCTCTGTGTTTTCTCTACATATCTGAGGTTCTATATTTCTGTCTGTGCCTTTAGTATCTGTGTGTGTCTAGGGGTTTTACTTGTGCCGGGTGTGTGCACAGTGCCGGTGCTACCATAAGTCCAGCAAAGGAAGAATCACCAGAATCTTTATGTGTGTATGGGTGTGTCTGTGTGTGTGTGTGTGTGTGTGTGTGTGCGCACATGTGTGTATGTCTGTATTTCCATGTGTGTTTGTGTGCATGCATGTGTGTGTTTGTGTATTCATTGAAATGGGTGGCATTCATTTTGGTAAGTGTTCTTTACAAATGTACTGTTCTATGATTTAGAGTAGATAATTTATTGTTTTTAAGCTGCATGCAGGTCCACATATCCGTCCTCACTTGAGAGTTCGTCAAATCACAGGAGTATCTGCTGTCACATTGGCCAAGAGGAAAGCTAGCAGTTGACTCACTCAAGTCCCTACGGGCAGTCTTTTTTATTTTTTGGGACAAATTCGAGGAGTGGGGTTAGCACTGTACTTCAGCATCTGTTTCCTGAGCATGCTACTCCTCCCTGTCCACCTAAAAAAAATGCCCCTCATCTCAGATTTCATAATTACATTCTCCTTCTGGTTGATAGGGTGTTTTATACACACGTCAAGCACTTGCAACCACACCTGTAAACTTTACAACTGGACAATACTCGATGAGTTTCAGACAAAGGACAGTTTCCCTTAACACATACGATTATATGCTGCACTAGAAATCCACACATCAAATGCATCATCTGTTTAAGGGCACTAACTGGCCATTTTAATGTGGCTTCCTCCTATTAGAAAATGCTGTACAACGGATGAATTTGCACTTGTCAATCCGCAGTCTGGAACTGTATAATCTCTGATATATTAACCATCTGTAACACAGCGTCGGTCTCTATCCCCTTAAACGATGCCTACCTGTTGGTTGGCCTATTAAAATCCTTCAACATTTTTGCCGGTGGAGAACTGACATGTACCATATTTTCTTCACTCGCCCTCATCTACTCCTACTTTATTCCTGGAACTGGACATGTGTATAAGTGGTACTGAGAAATCAGCGATTCTGCAATCCTCAACGTCTTGAGTCAAGATTTGCTCCACATCAGGTGACCATCCATGCATTAACAGATGCACTGAGCCTAAAAGATAGACATCAACTACCTTGGCTAGCCAAATGAGGACAGCTGTAAAATAACTCAGGCAATAGAGGCTAGACCCAAAATGTATTCCGATAAAAGATCTTGCAAGGATCAACACTAGACATATTTAGGATATATGACAGGACAAGGCTGGTCAGCATGATTGTTAATAAATTGCAAAATGTGTATCTCTAAGCACGTATTCATTTGCCACAAACACTAATTGGATTTGATGCTCTCTCCGCATGATTACAAACAAATTGAAAAGGAATTCTGCTTTGGGAAATCAAACTGAAAACTGAAATTAAGTGAAGTTATTTTCTGGTGCCTATTTCTAGGATGATATATCTCTAGAATCCTGTTCATTTGTTTTTCTTTTATCTATACTTCAAAAAGAGTAAAGTTCACTGGCTGCTTTCACTTTTGAAAAGAAATTAGTCTTGCTAAAGTTAGAAGGCCCTGCTTTTCACCAGATCCTCAGGAGAAAGGTACATCACTTTCTAGGTGGCCAAATATTTTGACCCTATTCCTCTAAAAGGAATTTTATAGTAGGATGTTACTGTTGATAATCAAAGTATTTGCACAAGTACAACAGACTCGCTTCTTTATCAGAACCACACTGGACTCTAGTACTGTGTGGTTTTCTCTGGAGTTGGCAGCGCCATCCCAAAGCCAGCACTACACCTAAAAAAAACCAAAAATTGCATTTTGGTGCAGTGCACTTCCGCCCCTCTTCTCAGATTTCATGATTGCATTCTCTTGCTTGTGGTTAAAGTGTTTTACCCACTCCTTTAAAACTTGAAGAAAAAGACATAGAAAACTTGTATCTGGAAAATACCTTTGGATCGAAACGGGGGCACAGGACAGTGCAGCCTCCCCATAAAGTCATTAACATACACTGCATCATGTTATTAAGAAATCAGCCCATAGTGTGCAAAACCATCTTCAAGCCTTTTTCTTTAGAGAATGAAGATGGTGACAGTTTTCTACATTCAAAACACCATTTCCAGGCCCTATGCCAGAGGTATATCCACAATGCGCTCTGAATGCATGGCATTGCTCTCCACATTTCTGAAATGAATATCCCATATTTCTTCTTCTTTGTTAAGTTACTGTATGCGGTCAATGCTGTGAAGCCGGAAACGTCACTCCTCTTGAAGTCATCTGATTCCTTGGAGGTGGTAGTCGTGCAAAAGAAGGGTGAAATGTATGGCTGCAAGGAATTGGCAACACTGGCTTCATGTACCTGAGTGGCAGCATATTTGCATTTTCACTCACCCCATAATGGACCACTGGTAGAGGATGGTGCTGATGGAGCAAGGACTCATAAATGAGACTTGCTCGGATGCAGTCTTCTCATAAGTATTAATGTATTAAATTTGTATTGTTCATACTAATAACTGCACACACAAATATAAGTAGCAAGGAAGCTTGCTTATGTGTTTTAACTAACAAGTAACGCTTGTCTATTCTAAAATGGCCGCTAAAGCGCTGGAACTCTACTGCGCATGTCTCAACCATATCACGTGGTGTGACGTCTTTCTTTGCTTGGTGGGAAACTCTTGCTTCTGCGCAGTGTGCATTAAAATGGCTGCTTTATGTTTTCATGTGCTGCAGCTTGCTCTCATGTTGCACTTAAACTGTGGTATTCTAACGCTACTAATGCGGGATAGAGTTTATAAGTAAATGGGAATAGAATAGAAAGAGTGGGTATACAGTGAAACATTTTATTTGTGATTTTAATATTTTCTTCTTTGACTTTATTAGTTCGTGAAAATTGGGCCTGGGGTTGGTGAACTGAAAACTCGTGTGACAATGGTTCTGCGCATGCTCCCTGAATGACTGCCCAGAGAGAGGAAGGATGAAGTCAACCTGGACGTCGTCCAAGGCCGTGACCTGATGGCCAATATTGCTGTATTCATGAATGTCCCAACTAATATGCAACAATGTACATGGAAAATGTATAAACTTTGTCATGAGACGGGTGGGAAATAAAGCAAATGTATTAAAAGTGAGGGGCGGTATTTTAAAGACAATGGGCCTTAAGAGAAATTGAATTAAATCAATATGGTGTGAGGATCAACCCCCTGTCCCTGTCCAATCAGAAATAGTGGTCCCATATTTTTGCAACATTAATGGGAGGTACATGGGTGTAGAAGGGTATAACAGCTATTAGAATTAGTCAAATTAGTTAGCACAAGCTTTAGCGCAGCACACAGAGAGAAGAGACCAGTCCAGACGAGCTGATCGATTGCAGACTGAACCGCTGTCCAGAGAGGTCCTGAGGAGGGGGCGGCGGAGTCCATTAGAAGGAAGTCTCGGGAGAATTCGAGGAGAAGTGAAGTACCAGAGAGGGGAACGACGCAGGCGTCGTTGATAGAGAGGTCATCAGTCCTGTCCTGATCCGGGAGGAGGTCTTTGCTCTTCATCCTTCCAGGGTCCTATCTTTCCAACTCCTTGGCCAAGGGGTTTGGTTCTCGCACTTTTAGGTAAATATAAATGCAAACCTTAGTTGCGCTGCTGTCTCTATCTTCTCCTTTCCTAAGGGACCGTCATTGATCGATAATTGATTATTATGCTTCATCCTTGATATGCGATTTAAGTATCATGTGGTTCTGTATTTTACTCTGCAAAATCTTTAGATAAATATTTTAAAACTTCTTGACTCAGTGATTATTTCAGAAATTATAAATTGTATGGAACGTCACTCATTTTAAACTTCCCAATTTAGCAGGGGGTCCATTGGTAAGTCATTACTCTTCAATCAGAAAGGTAATTGGTAGCAGGGATTTTGATAAAGAGTACAACTGACCCACCAGCGGAAATTACTAGCGTAGTATGAATGTAAGGGCCCAAGTGAGTATTTTGTGTGTGAATGCTTGTTGCTAGTAACCCGCTGGATCAGTTTTCTGGTTATCAGAGGATGGTTTTGGTTGCACTTTGTTAAATTGGGTAATGAGAATTTTATTTTTATGAACTAACATCCGTTATTGTTTAAAGTTTGTTTTATGTTGTCCAGAAATCCCCGGGGAAAATTGAATAGCGGATGGTAAGTGGAAGCCATACTGCAGTGAGGTTATCTGTCAGGCAGAAATAGTACTGAAAAGTTAAGCAGGGCTATCAGTACTTGTTAGGGACTCTTGTGTATGTGAGTGACAGCAAGGGAGTATGCTGGTGAAAGTTTGATGTTATATCACCTAGAAAGGGTAACATTGAAGAAGTAACAGGTATTTCTAAAGTTTATGTGAAGGGTAAACGGAAGGGTTTTACTCGTAGTGTATGTTTAGTAAACGGAAAGGTTTTACTAAGTGTGAGAGAAACTATTCTTTCAAATAAGAGAAACTGGCACGATAGCGAATGTTTTATGTTACTGAATTTTTAAAAAAAGTATAGAGAAAATAAAAGTTTTTTGCGTACGATTTTGTAAAGGGAGGGTCAGCTGCCGGAGAGGAAGCTGACGTCACAAACACCGCGTGGGATTGGTTGAAACCGCGGGCGTAGAAGGACTCTTGTAAAGGAGGGGTCAGTAGTCAGGAGCAATACTGACGTCACAGGTACTGCGCTGGGATTGGTTGAAACAGCGAGGGACAGAGAAGCGCAAATTGTAAAGGAGGGGTTGGCAGACAAATCGTCACTAAAAAACGCGCTAGGATTGGTTCAGAGTCAGAAGTTAGCTGAAATTTGATTGGTGGTCAACATAAAAGCTGAAATCTTAGTGGATAGCGGAGATTGTATGTTAAAAGGTGATCCGACTTTAATAGGAACTCGTCCGGATAGGAGATTCCTAGGCTTTGCAGAATATAATTTTATACATCGAGATTTACCCGGAATGTATGGAGAGAAGAGGAAAATGTCATTCTTACAAAAGATTAAGAATTATTTTAAAAAGGATAAACCAGTCAAAACTAGGGAAGGAATTATCATTCCACCAGCAAAAACACCCGCTTCATTCATGATGATGGAGAGAGGTTATCACACTTGCGTATGGATAGAGAATTGGATAGAATATACCAAAAACGATGGAATATTAGCTTTTCCCGAGAATGGTACTTTTAATGGAAGAATTCTTCAAAATTTGAGATTAAGAATGAATGACCTAGAACCCAGACCTAGACTAACTCAATACGAAGCCTTAGAAGAGTGGGAAACCGAGGCATTTGAACGTGACCGATCCAGAAGTAATAGGGGTTATCGGGGATTTTTCCCCAGATACCAAAACGAGTCAAGGGACGGTCAGATGAAACAGTGGAGAAGAGCAATGCTTACAGAGGGTCTGTATCCGATATTAATGGCAGAAGAATCATTAGGGAGTAAATGCACAGAAAAGACGAAACATTTGACTAGATTTGGAGATTCCGAAGATGAATTTATGGAAGACATATTAAAGAATCCACCACCATATCAGGAAGGGACAAGTGGATGCACCCTAAGTGCACCCTTGTTAAGGACACCTTTGGTACCCCAAGTATTGTATGATTCACCAGTTAGTAGAGTACTTCACGATAAAGAAAAGGAAGCGATAGATAAAAGAGCAGAATTAATCCAGAAGGTAACACAATTGAGTATTCATCCTGATTCATTGACCATACCTGTAACGATTGGTCCAGTGGTTCCCTTATATGGTGACAAAGTAACTTATCCCAAACCTCTAGTTATGCCTACACCTGTGAATGTTTCTAAACCTGAAGCAGTAGTAATGGTTGAGGATCACTTTAGTGATTGTGAGTCTATGATTTCATTAATGGACTTGCCCATTCGCGACTCTGTAAATAGTACTCCCAGAAGAGTAACACCTGGTTGCTCCAAAGATGTAAACATAATAACTTCATCAGGAACAAAAAGTGCCACTGTAGTTACCCCAGAAGACTTAGAAAGATGGGCACAAGGATCAGACAAACAGAACTCACCTCCAAAGATCATGGATATTTACAAATTAAAGGTCGAGTTAGAAGAAATGATAGCAGGAAATGTAGGGGTAGATCGCCTAAATACCTACGATGAAGAAGAATTATTGTTTGTATGCAGAAGCATCACCAGAAATGTAAAAATATTTCATGAGAAATTATCAGATTTAGCTCAACAGATGGGAATTGAAATAGGGAAGTCAAAGGTGTTACAAAAACCCTACAGAGCAGATTTTTCAGACAAAGATTTAGAGAACATGAATGCCTCTGGAAGAAAATTACAAGTAAAAGAATTAATGACAGTTTTGCAGAAATGGGGAGAGCTAGATAAGTGGAAAGTTAGATGGACAAAGAAAAAGGAAGAGGCACGATACAGTAGAACAACTTCTGAATATTTGATGAAGGAAACAGGGAAAGGAGATCAAATGTACCCGATGCGAGAAGTTCCAGGAGGGGGATATGTACATGTCCCATGGAGCAGGCAGGATATTTTGTCATTTACGAATGATTTTCCAAAATTGAGAGAAAAGCCAATTGAATGGTACAAGCAGGTTGAGAGGTTTGTGAAGGTGTCAAAGGTATTGTTGAAAGACTTGGATGGTTTGTTCGACATAGTGGTACCTGCCGATTTGTGGACCGATTGCAAAATCACAGTTGATTGGCCCAGTGAAGAGTATCCTAGAGATCCAAAGACAGGTGCCCCGTCAAATGACGTAATGAAAAAGTATCAGCAGGTAATAACTTACCTGAAAGGGAAAATACCGCCAAAAGAAACAGACTGGGTGAAAATAGATAGAACTACCCAAGAAGCCAGTGAATCGGTACATGCCTACTATGAACGTCTATTGCAGGTATTCAAACAGTATAGTGGATTTGAGGATATTGGAGATAAAAACATGAGTCAGTTCGTTTACCGATTTGTTTATGGATTAAAACCAGAAATTTGTCAGATGATTAAGCAGCACATGTTGTGCTGGCAAGGGAAGCCCATCGACAAGATTTTGAAATATGCCAAATATTGTGGAGATGATATTGAAGATAGGCACAAGAAATTGCAAGAAAAGGTGATGTGGGCTCAGGTAAAAATGGCTGAGAAACAGGGAATTAATTTGGATAATCCAAATGAAAATCAGGGAAAAGATTCTGGAATGAATGGTGACACTGGGAATGGAGGAAAAGTGAGAGGACGAATGAGCAGAGAAGAGGCTAAAAAGAAGTTTCCTTGTCACGGGTGCGGAAAATTGGGGCATTGGAAGGATGAATGTAAAAAGATTCGGAATAATAATGGCCCAAATCAAAATTTAAATCCACAGACGCAGAATGACTCACAGCAGGGTGTAAATCCTCAGAGTCAGTTGCCACCTGCACCTATACAGGGTAATGTAAGCAGAGCAAAGCACGGTACCGACGTCGGATATCAAGGAGGAAGTGGTAAGAATGATTATGTAACATCACAATTTCTTTTGCAGGATGACTTTTGTACCTATAACTCATGACGGTGCCTAGGAGAGGGGAAGAAGGAGTGCGTACTTGGTGCATCCTTACCGGTAGATCAGTCAGGTCCATATGTTGAAGGGAATGTGAAAGGTAATGATATTACTTTCCTTTTGGATACTGGTGCTACCAGGTCTACTGTGAGAACAGCAGACATCCCAGACCTTCCTCTCTCTGGAGAAGCTATCCAAGTTGTGGTGGTGGCTAATCAGAAGATTAGAACACCTCTTACCGAACCAATGGAAGTAAAAATCGGAAACTTTAGAGAAATGCATCAATTTGTAGTATGTGATTCCAGTCCAGTAAATTTATTGGGCCGGAATTTGTTATGCAAGATGAATTGCACAATTTTCTGCACGCCGGAAGGTGTGGCAGTTCAGACCCCAGATGAAGACCATGTATATAAATTTATGATTGCAAAGCAAGGTACAGAAGTAGATGAGATGTTTTCTTTAATAACAGAAGACGAGTTACCAGAAGAACTGAAAACTACAGTGAATTCCATGGTATGGGATTTCAGGGGAAAAGAAGTAGGACTTATGGCCAAAATAGATCCAGTTAAGATTACTGTAAAAGAAGGTGCGATTTTCCCAAACACCCGACAGTATAAAATGAGTGCAGAAGTAAAAGCAGGAGTCATTGAAGAAATTAACAGAATGGTAAGACAAGGAATACTAAAAGAGGTAATGAGTAGCCCTTGTAACTCACCCATCATGGGCCTGAAGAAACCTAGTGGAAAATATAGAATCGTTCAGGATTTGCGTTAAATAAACAAGATTGTGGAACCCTGTTGTCCTATAGTACCAAATCCTGCAGTGATTTTATACCAGATTCCTTGGAGTGCAGGATGGTTTACAGTAATTGATTTATGCCAAGCATTCTTTTCGATACCCTTGCATCCAGATAGTCAGTATCTATTTTCATTTAAATTTGAGAACAAGGTCTATGTATGGAATCGTGTTCCTCAGGGGTACACGGAAAGTCCTTCCATCTTTAATCAAATATTGAAAAAGTGTCTAGAGAAACTAGTGATGCCAGGAAGCTCAGTTCTAGTACAATACATAGATGATTTACTGGTGGCATCTAACACCAGAGAGGACTGTGTTGTTGACACCATTGCATTATTAAATCATCTAGCTGAAGAAGGGCATAAAGTTTCACCTGAAAAACTGCAGTTCTGTACAACAGCAGTTAAGTATCTAGGACACCAGATTGAGAGGGGCAAAAGGAGAATAACAGCTGAAAGAATAAAATTAATAAAGAAAATGCAGATGCCTGTCTCTCAACGAGAAGTAAGAATGTTCCTTGGAATAGTAGAGTATTGTCGACAATGGATACTAGGATTTTCACTATTAGCAAAGCCACTTAATTCAAATGACGAAAAAGAAGGCGAAAGACCCAGTTGAGTGGGATGACGAGAGTGCAGGAGCTTTTGTAAAGTTAAGAAATGCTTTATGTGCAGCACCTGCCCTAGGCATGCCTGATTATAAGAGAAAATTTGCATTATTCTGTCATGAAAGAGAAAATTGTGCACTTTCCGTCTTAACCCAGAGACATGGTTTAGACAGACGTCCTATAGCATATTTTTCTGCTACATTGGACCCAGTGGCAGCCGCATTGCCAGGCTGCTTAAAAGCAGTGGCGGCTACATGTTTGAGCATTGAACAAAGTGAATCAATTGTAATGGTACATCCTGTAAAAATGTTTGTTCCACATGCGGATGTGATTTTGTTGACAAGAACGCAAACTCAGCATCTTACTCCTAGTCGGTTGACTAAATATGAAAGAATAATACTGGGTGCTGAAAATGTGACCATTGTAAGGTGCACAATAGTAAATCCAGCTACCTTACTACCAGACCCATATCATGAAGAAGTTAAAGATGACGAAGAGGAACATGATTGTTTGCAAATCACAGAGTTGTGCACAAAACCACGTCCTGATATTCAGGAACTACCCCTCAGGAAGCCAGACAGGGAGCTGTTTGTTGATGGTTCATGCCAAAGGCATGAAGATGGAAAACTAACGGCAGCATATGCAGTGTGTGAACTAACTGGAATAGTCGAAGCATCCTATTTACCAGGAGTCAAATCTGCACAAATAGCTGAATTGATTGCATTGATAAAGGCTTGCAAAATTGGGAGGAATCAAAAGGTAACTATATTTACAGATAGCCAATATGGTTACGGGGTTGTGCATGATTTTGGCCAACTATGGATGCAGAGGGATTTCATGACTTCTTCAGGATCCCCCATTAAAAATGGACAGTTCGTAAAAGAACTACTGGAAGCAATACAATCACCAAAAGAATTGGCTGTGGTGAAATGTGCCGCACACCAGTCAGGAGATGACTGGGTGGTAGTCGGCAACAGATACGCAGATCTGGTGGCTCAACATTGTGCCAAAAACAGATTGTCAGTAAATAAAAGGGTGGAGAGAATGGGAATCAGCTGCCAATTTACGCTGTATGCACCGCCTGAAACATGGAATGATGTAAAACAGTTGCAAGATGATGCTGATGAAAGTGAAAAAGGTACATGGATTAAAATGGGATGTTCTCAAAAGGCAGACGATGATGTATGGATTTGCGCTGATGGCAGACCAGTCATGCCTGACTGTCTACTTTCACAAATGGCTAGGATGTATCATGGAGACACACACGTAGGGAGAGATGCAATGATTAGGCTCTTCAGACAAAATTGGTACAATCCAAGGTTTAGGGCGGTAGCAGAGAGTCTTTGCCAGAGATGTTTAACTTGCCAAATGTATAATCCAGGAAGAAAAACAGTAATTGGGTTTGGGAAAAATTGGAAAGGCAGAGGGTCCATTTATGAGATTGCAACTTGATTTCATTCAGTTACCACCATGTAGAGGGCTGAAATATGTTCTAGTCATAGTGTGTCTGTTTTCAAAATGGGTGGAGGCATACCCTACCAGAAGGAATGACAGTATTACAGTCGCAAAGTTGTTGCTACGTGAACTCATACCTAGATTTGGTTTTCCAGTAACTTTAGAATCAGATAGAGGAAAGCATTTCAACAGTGAAGTGATTAAGATAATCTGTTATGCATTCCAAATTGAGCAAAAATTGCACTGTGCATATCGTCCAGAGGCTTCTGGAGTGGTTGAACAAATGAATGGCACAATAAAATCCAGACTGGGAAAAATGTGTGCATCAACATCATTAGATTGGCCAGATGCATTGCCTCTTGTTTTAATGGGACTCAGAAGCATTCCTGATAGAAACACCGGATTGAGTCCGCACAAGATAATAATGGGAAGAGCAATGAGACAAGCACATGTTCCCACGAATAAACTGCTGAATATATCTGATGATATGGTTCTGGATTATTGCAAGGGATTGGCTGACCTAGTGCGTTCTGTCTCTCATCAGGTTGGAGAAGACGCAGTTTCCAGGCAGCCTGAACAAGAACATGATCTGAGTCCCGGAGACTGGGTGGTAGTGAAGAATCACACCAGAGAAACGTGTCTATCACCCAGGTGGGGCGAACCTTGTCAGGTCATACTGGTCACAAACACAGAAGTGAAGTGTGCAGGATTTCCTAATTGGATTCATGTAAGCCACACCAAAAGAGTACCAGACCCTGAAGAAGAAGGTCCTCAGACAGCATCAATAACTGAGGAAGCTGAAGGTTGCCCAGCTGAAGAATCTCAGGTACGAGATTCAAAGGAAGCTGAAGAAGAACAACCGAGCACAAGTCAGGACTGGATACCAGTGGTGGAAATTCCTGAAATCTACCACAGAACAAGAAGTCAAGTAAATTTAGAAGAAATTGAAGAAGATCAGATAGGTGAAGAAGAAGCAGCTCAGGAAGAAGAAGAAGAAATAATAAGAGCACCTGAGCAGGAACAGATAGGGAGAGGAAACTGGGCTCAAATTAAAGAAGAACAAACAGATTTTGAGCAGGGACAGACAGGTTTAGAAGAACGCGGTCAGGCTGCAGAAGTACAAAGTGCACAGAAGAAGAAGATCTTGAGAATATCAAGCAGGAAAAAGTAAATAAAGAACAAGAGCAGTTACTAGAGACTCACAGTGGAGCAGTTGAAGAAAAACAAATGAGACGAGAAAAAAAACAAATAGTCGAAGGAACAGAAATTGGAAGAACATCAAATCGTAACACAACCTGAAAATAAAAGAATTTCTGAAGAAGGAAATAAAGAGACAGTGCAAACAAAGAAAACAAGAAAAGGTGATCATTGGCCTAGTGTCATTAAAAGAGTAAAATACCACATAACAACCAGAAGTGAAGATCCAGATCAAGTGAACGAAGTAACAAGCCAAACGGGACAAGAGAATAAAAGTGGAAAACGAACAAGCAAAAGACTGAAACTTGTAAATAACAAATTTAAAGGTCCTGATTGGACTTATATCATCCTTGACGATTACGAAAGCTCAGAATCAAGTGAAAGTGGTGACGAAGGAACCAGTGCGGAACTGACTTATGAAAAAGAAATAAAACCACCTTGAGAACGTAAAAAGAATTGAAGAAAACGATAAGAAGAGCAATCTTCCTTGTCAAAAATGTCTGACAATAGAGTTACTGGGAGACCAAAGCAGAAAGGTTGTAAAAGATGTTGTGCTATATGCATATGCAATCTGGTAGTGATGCTTATAGTATGGTTAGTTGTGATCGTAGCAATTCCTTACCTTATGATAGCAGATAAAAAGATTAACAATGAAACAAAGGAAAGAACAGATAACCTGAAAAGTAATAAAGTAGAACTAAAGGCAGAAGACGAACCAGAATTTCATCATGAAGTAACAGATAACGACACTAGTCTTAGGGGCCGATTCCGATCTCGGCCGGTAGTGCTCCGAATCGGATTCGGATTTACCGGATCCGATTCGGAGCCCTGTTTCCCGACCGAATCGTACGCGGGTGCGGCCGAGCGAGTACGATGCAAGCTCCCGCGAAATCGCCGACCGACTCGTACGCGGCTTCAACACGCTCCAACCGACTCGCACGGACACGACTCGCACCGCGCTATGGAGACGTTTCCCGGCCGGGTAAGCACAATGCGCGCCGCGAACAGTCCGACCGACTCGCGCCGTCCGACTCGAAAGAGCTGTCGGAGCCGGACTTTGGGGGTCCGCGTCGGACCCCCCTGTACGCGTAGGCGCGCAAGTCGCACACAGGGGGAACCATGGGTCCCCCTACCTGTGCATGTACGCCGCGATGCGCATGGACGCGTACCCGCTGTAGGGGGCGCCCTTGTTCGCCTCGCACCCATTGAGTCAATGGGAGCCCGCGTACGCGTTGTACGACCGGCTCCCATTGACTTCAATGGGAGTCCGACCGAATCGAGTCCGATAGCATGCGAATGCATCGTACTCGTCCGGTCGGACTGCTAGGGTCCGATTCGGTCGGAATTCTCTCCGGGTCCGGCTCGGTCGGAGAGATTTCCGGCCGGAATCGGAATCAGCCCCTTAATGTTTTTACAAAGTTATTGTTTCAGTATGTAGATACCATGGAAGTTAGTAATTGTTATGTCTGTATGAAACTACCTGAATCAGTAGCAGAAGGGTTAACGTATCATCATTTGCCATTAACCTATGGCATATCCTGTAGTGTGCTGACTAGTTTATTTTATAGAACAGGGCGACTTTATTATTATTTTTCAAATATAGATGTGATATTTTCTGAGGTTCCAATTCGAAAGAATATGAATCCAGTGCTTAGTAGCAAAGATGCACAGTTTATGGGAGAATTTTTCTTAACAATGAAATCAATAGACATAACACATGCACATAGACACAATTTAACATGTTCTTTACATGAAGAAGAAAATATATTTTTGAATTTAGTAGAAAGTAGAAGATAAGATTTCCAAAAGAAAGCTTTTGAGCATAAGGCTCATTTGCCACCTTGGGCTGAGAAAGAAGGTAGTTACACACCTGGCAAGGCTCAAGCTGCTATGGCTCTAGATTTTGTAAAGACAGGGAAAATGTGTCTACATAGGTTAAAGACTGAGTATAACAATGTTTTCATCGGTACCAGTGAATGTGAACACAATTTCTTAATTCTGGGAGGTTGGGGACTCAAAGGAGGAACAGATTCAGTTTTTCCTGGAATCTATTATGTGTGCGGGAATAAGGCTTACTTTAGGCTTCCTGCACGGTGGTATGGAAGTTGTTATTTTGGAATAGTATTTTCAAAAATATACCACGTAAAAAGAAACACTGGGAGCAATGAAAATAATAATGAATTAACACGTAGAAAAAGAGCTAGTTTTTCAGAAATTGTAGGTGATATATTTGGTGCATTGATACCTTCAGTGGGAATAATTCTGAACTCAAGGAAAATATGTAAATTATCTACAGTGGTTGATCGTTTATCAACTGACACTGCTGGAGGATTTTTAATGCTTAATGCGGAGATGGTTGCGATTAGGTCTATGGTTATGCAAAATCGACTTGCTCTTGATATAATTCTAGCAAAAGAGGGCGGAGTCTGTAAATTATTGAAGACGAAACACTGTTGCACTTACATACCTGATAAAAGTGCAGAAATTGGAACGTATATACAGAATATAAGTAAACTTGAGAAGGAACTAAAGCCACTGGAAGTTGTTAGTGTATGGGAAAGATTGACCAATAGTATTAGGTCAATTGGTACTTGGTTTACTAATATAGGGAAAGGACTTATAGGTCAAATATTAGTACCCTTAGCAGGGATAGCAATAATAGTACTTTCAATAATAATATGGTGCAAATGTTGTAAAAAGAATGGATCGTACAATGTGACAGGGAAAGGAAAGAAGCGAAAGTTTGACGAAATTGAACTTGAAGATTTAAGAAGCGAATTATACAAGAAACTGAAAGGAGATGTGAAAGATAGAAAGTGTGTAAATGAAAATGAAACTATAATATGCTAAAAGTTGGCATCTGGTTGTGGGTAGTAATTGATGGCTCAGAAACGCCATCAGAGAGGGGATTGATGGAGCAAGGACTCATAAATGAGACTTGCTCGGATGCAGTCTTCTCATAAGTATTAATGTATTAAATTTGTATTGTTCATACTAACAACTGCACACACAAATATAAGTAGCAAGGAAGCTTGCTTATGTGTTTTTACTAACAAGTAACGCTTGTCTATTCTAAAATGGCCGCTAAAGCGCGGGAACTCTACTGCGCATGTCTCAACCATATCACGTGGTGTGACGTCTTTCTTTGCTTGGTGGGAAACTCTTGCTTCTGCGCAGTGTGCATCAAAATGGTTGCTTCATGTTTTCATGTGCTACAGCTTGCTCCCATGTTGCACTTAAAATGTGATATTCTAACGCTACTAATGCGGGATAGAGTTTATAAGTAAATGGGAATAGAATAGAAAGAGTGGGTATACAGTGAAACATTTTATTTGTGATTTTAATATTTTTCTCTTTGACTTTTACTAGTTTGTAAAATTGGGCCTGGGGTTGGTGAACTGAAAACTCGCGTGACAATGGTTCTGCGCATGCTCCCTGAATGACTGCCCAGAGAGAGGAAGGATGTAGTCAACCTGGACGTCGTCCAAGGCCGTGACCTGATGGCCAATATTGCTGTATTCATGAATGTCCCAACTAATATGCAACAATGTACATGGAAATTGTATAAACTTTGTCATGAGACGGATGGGAAATAAAGCAAATGTATTAAAAGTGAGGGGCGGTATTCTAAAGACAAAGGGCTTAAAGAAATTGAATAAAATCAATATGGTGTGAGGATCAACCCCCTGTCCCTGTCCAATCAAAAGTAGTGGCCCATATTTTTGCAACATTAATGGGAGGTACATGGGCGTAGAAGGGTATAATAGCTATTAGTATTAGTCAATTAGTTAGACCAGGCTTTTGGTGCTCGACGAGCTGATCGATTGCAGACTGAACCGCTGTCCAGAGAGGTCCTGAGGAGGGGGCGGCGGAGTCCATTAGAAGGAAGTCACGGGAGAATTCGAGGAGAAGTGAAGTACCAGAGAGGGGAACGACGCAGGCGTCGTTGATAGAGAGGTCATCAGTCCTCTCCTGATCCGGGAGGAGGTCTTTGCTCTTCATCCTTCCAGGGTTCTATCTTTCCAACTCCTTGGCCAAGGGGTTTGGTTCTCGCACTTTTAGGTAAATATAAATACAAACCTTAGTTGCGCTGCTGTCTCTATCTTCTCCTTTCCTAAGGGACCGTCATTGATCGATAATTGATTATTATGCTTCATCCTTGATATGCGATTTAAGTATCATGTGGTTCTGTATTTTACTCTGCAAAATCTTTAGATAAATATTTTAAAACTTCTTGACTCAGTGATTATTTCAGAAATTATAAATTGTATGGAACGTCACTCATTTTAAACTTCCCAACTTAGCAGGGGGTCCATTGGTAAGTCATTACTCTTCAATCAGAAAGGTAATTGGTAGCAGGGATTTTGATAAAGAGTACAACTGACCCACCAGCGGAAATTGCTAGCGTAGTATGAATGTATGGGCCCAAGTGAGTATTTTGTGTATGAATGCTTGTTGCTAGTAACCCGCTGGATCAGTGCTATCTTTTATCACATTTCCTTCCTTATAAAGCCACAATACCCTCTCTCATAAAATGCACCACACAACCTCCTGGCTCTACACTTGTAGAAACCTTACAATTAACTTGCGGTTCAGGGCAGTGCACTACTGTTAGAAATGGGGGTCTCTAGTTGGCAGAGGTAGGTACCTTTGTCCAAATAGGGATCCTTGCTTCTTATCAGGGTAAGGGGGATACACCTTTAGATAACACTTGGTAGCTTTGCACAAGCAGACAGGCTTAACCCAAAGGCAATGTGTAAAGTAATTGTACCAACACTCACAGTAACACCCCCTTGGTAGCTTTGCACGAGCAGACATGCTTATCCCAAAGGCAATGTGTAAAGTATTTGTACCAACACTCACAGTAACACAGTGATAACACCACAAATGAACACCACACCGGTTTAGAAAAATAAATTCACCAAGCCAAACAGCTGCAGCGATAGGAAGCGTAGAAAAACAAAGAGATACGTCGATTCCTGAGACCTTCGTGGATGCGATGAGACAGTTCTGCTGGACACAGGGGAGCGGTGCGTCAGGTCCGGTCTGTAGGGGTAAGCGATGCGTCGATTCTGAGACAACTCCGATCCGTGGGTGATGTGTCGGGGAAAACTTGCCGCACAGGAACGATGTGTGGAAATCTGGGATGCGTCTGCAAAAGATGCAGCGGCATTGAGCGGCGCTGCGTTGCTTTCTTCAGCTGCGATCCCTTGATGCGTCGATTCTGGCAGCGGCGACAAGTGCTGCATCGGTTTCAGCGGCGGTGCAGGGAGATTCTTCTCGCACCATGGCGTTGCGTCGGTTAAACTGTCACAAGAAGAGCGATGTGTCGATTCTCTTGTCATTGCATTGCTTTCCAGCTCCCAGTAGCAGAAACAACCTCCAGAGGCCACACACAGTCACAGGCACTCCTGGCAGGTCAGAACTATCAGCAAGGAAGTTCAGGGGAGCTGGGGGTGAAGTCCTTGTGTTCCTGAGACTTCAAAACAGGAGGCAAGCTCTACTCAAGCCCTTGGAGACTTTCCTCAAGAAGGGGACACAGCACACAGCAAAGCCCTTCTCTTTTCCTTGGCAGAAAACAGCAACTGCAGGCCAACCCCAGACACACAGAAAGGACAGTACTTTACATTGTGGAAGGCAGGCACAGTCCTAGTCAGGTACAGGTGCTACTCCTCCCACCACTCCAAATGCAGATCAGGCCTATTCAGCCTAGTGCTGACTCATCCAGACTCCTGGAGCCACTGCACCACCCCAGCCGCTGTCACTCCAAAGCCAGTCAGTCAATCCACAAACAGGCAGAGGCACACAGGATGGTTGACCAAGAAAGTAGCCACTTTCTAAAAGTCGTATTTTCAAACTCAGAATGTAAAAATCACCTTTCCTAAAAGATGCATCTTTAGATTCTGAGTTCAGGCATACTAAACTTTATTTTCCCATCTGGTCCCAATGGTAAGTTATATTTATAAGATGTTATAAATTAACTCCCATGCTTTCCTATGGGGACAGATAGCCTTACAATAGTGAAAAACGAAATTGGCAGTATTTCACTATCAGGACATGCCACACACATCAGGGCATGTCCTACCTTTCACATACACTGCTCCCTGCCCACAGGGGTACCTTGAGCCTACCTTAGGGGTGACTAACATGTAAGAAAAGGGAAGGTTAGGGCCTGACAAGTGGGTGCACTTGCCAAGTTGACATGGCAGTTAACAACTGCGCACAGACACTGCAGTGGCAGGTCTGAGTTACCTATTCAGAGCTACTCATGTGGGTGGCACAATCAGTGCTGCAGGCCCACTAGTAGCATTTGATTTACCAACCCTGGCACACTCAGTGCACTTTACTAGGGACCTACTGGTAAAAGAAATATGCCAATCATGGATAACCAATCACAATAACAATTTACACAGAGAGCAAATGCACTTTAGCACTGATCAGCAGTGGTAAAGTGCACAGAGTCCTACAGCCAACAAACACAGGTCAGGATAAAATAGGAGGAAGAAGCAAAAAGTTTGGGGATAACACTGTAAAAAGGGCCAAGTCCAACAACTACACTACCCTGTTCATAATGCTGCACAGCTGCCACCAATATACACAAAGGTAATAATTGCTAAGAAGGATGTTCTAAGGAACAACCACCCAAACCTGGACATATAACACAGGAGGACATATTTATCATGTTTTCAAGCATCACAGCAAGACACCTTCTTGCGCTGCAAGAAAGGGAGAGAGCAGGAATGCACCATCTCTCTCAGGATATGGCACATTCCTGCTCTCTTCTTGTGCTGGCGCACATTTGGCTGCCTAGCACCAACGCAGACACCCTTGCACCATGGTGCAAGCATGATTGCATTGGAGGCAGGATTGATTTTGTGCAGAAAGGGACACCTTCCTGAACAGAAACAATCCTTTGAGGCTTTTTCCTCTGTCTAAGTATGCTGTAGAATACAGCACACATAGAAAGAGGAAAGAAGAGGAGAAATTAAGATGTTTCTCTTCATTATGCCTCCCCTGGGAAGGTGTAGCATTTTGACGCATTCCCCAGTCTAGCACTCATGGAAAATCTGGAAATGCACCAAAATCCATGAGTGTGTGCATTGGAACACCCACGTTCTGCCCATGGAACACCTCTCTAGGGCAGATTAGTGCCAGTCAGCAACTTGGGCTGCCTTGTCTTAATCCAGAGTTGCCAAGCACCGTAGGGCCACGCAAAGCGTTCTTGCGTGGCTTGATAAATCTCATCTAGGTTTTGCATTGCTTGCTTTACCTTGCGTGGCACAAGGGCGATGCAAAACTTTGATACATATGCCTCTCAATGACATTGCCACTGTCTCTTTGCTTCTCTGCACTTTTCTTTCTGTGCTTTCACCACAATGTCTGTACACTCGTATGCATCCCATAATAAAGCTTATTTATATTTTCTTTACATTTGGCTCAGGTGTACAATAGGTTCATTTTCTAAGAGCTTTTTTGAATTCTTCTATGTAGCTTTTTAAAAAAAATAAAAAATATATACTGTTTAGCACATCATTTAATCTTTCTTGAAGTGTATCTTTGCACCGCTCCGGACCTCCTCATAAATCCATACACATCCTTGCCAGATTTCCACCGTTGGACCCCCGAGAAGTGCCCAGGCTGTGGGGCTCTAGGGGCACCGAGGCTCTGTGTCGAGGGTCGGACCGGTGACCCCACCACTGGAGAGAAGCAGCAGTGCACCACCTACCATAAGATGGCAACCTGCAAGGAGGGTGAGTGGTGCTATAGGGGCTAACCAAAGGGTATCCTGCTGGAGCTGAGAGACAGCTCTGAGGCGGCTGGTACAGGCACCACTGAGGTGCATGCGACCAAGCATGTGCTGGGCCCACCGTAGAGCGAGCGACCGCTGTGTTGAAGAGGAGCAGCAACCTGGTGAGAAGGAGGGTGGTCGTTAGCCTGCCGTGCGAGGTAGAGGCCGTCCGCACCTGGCATGAGGATCAGAGTGGGGGGGCCCACGAAAGGCTGAGGAGACAAGCCCATGGGCCTGGGAGAACCACTGCATTACTGGACAGCCCCCAACCCTGTGACCCACAGGGGGAGTGAGCGACTCTGGGCCACATCTGCACCCTAGATGGCGAAACTGATCTGGCCACTGTTCCCTGAGACTGGAGGCAGGCAGCAAGGCACGGTCAGAGTGCGATGCCAGGCGACAAGCCCCAATGAAGCTGATCCACATGCTGAGGAGAGCCACGTAGTACTCCTGATTGGCCTGCCAGGTCGCTATGGACTGTCCCTGCGGGCCCTGGACTTGAGGTCAGCTTGTCCCGGGCTCCCCTTTGGCTGTTGACGCTGGGATTTGTCCTTGGCTAATCGTGATGCCTTTGGGCAAGCGAGGTGCGGCCCAACAGGGGTGCTGCGGGTGACCTGAAGGATGGTTGGTACAGGGGCCCTGGCTGCTTGTGCTACCCTAGGGGCAAGCAGGTCATGAACCCTCTAGAGTACCGCAGATAATCCTACTCCCGGTGCATACCTGACACTATGGGGAAAAGATAGACCTGCACCCCCAGCACAGGCGCAAATGAAAATTGACTTGTTCACGATGCCAGCCTGAGTGGGCTGGGGATAGGAAGCGGTCCTCCCCGTCTCAACAAAATCTGACACAATCCAAGACTTGCCAATTATCTTGCTAACGGCAGTAGACCCACAGTTGTAAGTGGTTATTAGTTTCACTTCATTCTTGCCACTTACTTTCTTTTTCGGTCTCAGGAGACTGTCCCTGTTTGTACCAGTTACTTTCTCTTTTGCTGCCCTGATCACTCTCTCAGGATAACCACGCAGCTTGAATCTACCCATCATTTTGTGGGCCTCTACCCTAAAGGGGTATATATATATATATATATATATATATATATATATATATATATATATATATATATATATCACTGAAAAAACCATAAGGTTTTAGGGACAGTTATAGTTAGTTGGACATTGCACTCGTACAAAACCCGTGAAATTCCCCGTTATAGTTAGTTCAGGTAACTATAACTCGCGCCCCACAATGCACTGCTGATGACGTCACATATTACATCACTCATGACATGGTCAGTGACATCACTGATGACATCACTGATGACATCTCAAATGACATCACTGATGACATCACTGATGACATCATCCAGTGACTGTGTGTTTGTGTAAAGTTTAAATATGTTTAATATATATAGGGAAAGGCGTATTGAAGAATGAGTGGGTGTATAAGTGTCTGAATGGATGATTTAGTAGGTGCGTGACTGAGTCTATAAGTGAGTGATTAAACGTATCTTACTGGATGCATGGGTGAGTGACTAAACTGTGTGAATGTCTGTATCCGTCTGTCTGTTGTTGTGTAAGCAGCTGCATGGGTTTCTGACTAGCTAAATGAGTGTCTATATGGGTTATGGATTGGTTCTCTGAGTATCTGTATGGGTGCCTCAGTGTTTGTGTGGGTGGGGTGAGTGTGACTCTGTGCATAGATGTGTGAGTGGGTGATTCACTGGGTGCATGGTTTCAAGAGTGCGTCTGTGATGGACTGTATGGGTGGGTGAGTGTGTGTATGGGTGTGTTAGTGATTGAATGTATATCTCAGTGGTACATGTGTGAGTAACTACATATGTGAAAGGCAGTATATATGTGTGTTGGAGTATATAAATGGCTATAAGTGAGAGTGTGTGATTGTGAGAGTGGCTATATGGATGAGTGTGTGCTTGCATCAGTGATTGCATAGGAGCGTAAGAATGTGCTAGTATTTTTATGAGTAAGTGAGCTGGTGTGTATAACTGTATAGGTGAGTAAATTGGAGTGTGATTAATTATTTGCATGACTGACTAGGTGTGTGAGTACCTCTATGGATGAGTTGCGTTGTGTGAGTGTTTATATAGGTGTATGAGTGCATATGATAGTCCTGTACTGAGTGACTGTAAGTATGAGTGACTGTACGGGTGAGTGAGTAGATGTGTGTGTGTAGACCTAAGAATCAGTGAGTGGGTATGTACTTATTGGTATTGGAGTGTGTATGGTTTTGAGAATGGCAGTCTGTAATTTAGAGTGGGTGTTTCAAAACTTATATTAGGGTGTGAGAAGATGCATTAAATTCTCACATGGATGATGTCATCAGTGATGTCATCAGTGATGTCATTTGAGATGTCATCAGTGATGTCATCAGTGATGTCACTGACCATGTCATGAGTGATGTAATATGTGACGTCATCAGCAGTGCATTGCGGGGCGCGAGTTATAGTTACCTGAACTAACTATAACGGGGGAATTTCACGGGTTTTGTACGAGTGCAATGTCCAACTAACTATAACTGTCCCTAAAACCTTATGGTTTTTCAGTGAATTTCTAAGGTTTTTAAATGCAAATTTCTAACTATAACGTGCCTGAAACCTATGGTTTTTCAGTGAATTTCAAAGGTTTTTAAATGCTAATTTCTAACTATAACGTGTCTGAAACCTATGGTTTTTTCAGTGAATTTCAAAGGTTTTTAAATGCTAATTCCTAACTATAACATGTCTGAAACCTACGGTTTTTTCAGTGAATTTCAAAGGTTTTGTAAATGACAATTTTTAAATGTATTAATTGTTATATTTATTTTTTTCATACTGATTTACTACATTTTTAGAAACATTTTTTTTACATATTTTATTTTTTAAATTACATTGTAATTACATTATACATTACAAAAATACTTTCTCAGAATGAATTACTTTAGTTTAAATACTTTGCACATAGGCAATAGACTTTTAAGTACAGTAGTTACAGTTGTTGCAATGGGCAACACATTTTCAAACACAATGCAACATTCAGCTCAATGTGAATTTCTAGTTAAATGCAATTAGTTACTTTATGGATTACTTTTCTAACCACAGGACTGGATCCTAGATTCAGTCCTGGGACATCTCCTGTAAACAGTTGAGTAAAAGCGTTTTGGTTACAGTAGTGATTTTTAAGGAATATTATTGTATTTTAAAAGTTGACACTTAGAAACTTTTTCTCATAGAATCACCAATGTTATCCTATGGAAGGAAATTCACTTAGCAGGTAAAAACTGTTATCGTTACTTTTTCTTACTCAGTGTTGGATCCTGGATCCAGCACTGGTGCATCTCCTGTAAACAGTTGAAAGAATGCGTTTAAGTCATACAGGCGATTTTTAAGGAATATTTGTAGTTTGTGAAAATCGACACTTTGAAACTTTTCAGCTGAAAACCAGACAATGGATTCCTATGGAAGAAAATATAAGTTACTGGTAAGTACGGTTAAAATTACTTTTCAGGGTCAGTGCTGGGCTAAAGATGCAGCACTGAGGTCTCTCCTGATAACAGGTGAGTAAATCGGAATTCGTATTTCGGCTGATTTTAGAGGAATATTTTAAAGTTCCAAAACTCCACACTTAGAAGAATTTCCAAGTGAAACCAGTCAATGTTAGCCTATGGAAGGAAATTCAAGTTACTGGTAAGTACGGTTAAAATTACTTTTCAGGACCAGTACTGGGCTGAAAGATACAGCACTGAGGTCTCTCCTGATAACAGGTGAGTAAATCGGAATTCGTATTTCGGCTGATTTTAGAGGAATATTTGTATGTTTCAAAAATCAACACTTAGAAACTTTTTCAGCAAAAAGCAGGCAATGATATCCTATGGAAGGAAATTCAAGTTACTGGTAAGTACGGTTAAAATTACTTTTCAGGATTAGTACTGGGCTGAAAGATGCAGCACTGAGGTCTCTCCTGATAACAGGTGAGTAAATCCGAATTCGTAGTTCGGCAGATTTTAGAGGAATATTTGCACAATGGTGAAGGTAGGGGCGGGGCCTGAGGTGACATCTGTGCAAACGCGCCCCGTGGCGCGTTTTAAGTTGGAGGATTAAGTCCCCTTGAATCATGAGGGTCCCTAGGGGCCAACTAGCCCACCAGGAACCTCCAGTATGCGCCAGGGGCTGCGTTGCAGAGACGTGTAGAGAGGCCACACCCTTTTACACCTCTCTGCAACGCAGCTCTGTGGCGCTTTCTGGATGTACCTGTTGGGCTAGTTGGCCCCAGGACCCTCAGGATTGAAGGGGATTTAATTCCCATCTTAAAACGCGCCACGGGGCCTGTTTGCACACATGTCACCTGAAGCCCCGCCCCCTCCCTTCACCACTGTGCAAACGCGCCCCGTGGCACGTTTTAAGTTGGGGGATTAAGTCCCCTTGAATCCTGAGGGTTCCTGGGGCCCAACTAGCCCAACAGGTACATCCAGAAAGCGCCACAGAGCTGCGTTGCAGAGAGGTGTATAAAGGGGCGTGGCCTCTGTACACCTCTCTGCAACGCAGCCTAGCGCATACTGGAGGTTCCTGGTGGGCTAGTTGGCCCCAAGGACCCCAGTATTCAAGGGAATTACTTCCCATCTGCAAACGCGCCAGGGCGCGTTTGCAGAGTGGTGAAGGAAGGGGCGGGGCCTGCGGGCCGATCGTTTTTCTTTTTGTTTTTTTTCCTGAAGGGGGCTGTGTGGCCCCCTTCCTTTTCTTATTTTTGGGCCCTGGGACCCCATCCCCCAGGGCCTTACCCCCTTTTTTTTTAATTAAAATTAAACTGGAAGGGGGCCGCGTGGCCCCCTCCCCTGGCCGAAAACTGCCCGGGGACCCCATCCCCCGGGGCATGGCCACACTTTAACATTCCTTTTAAGGAGGAGGGCTGCGTGGCCCCCTCCTCAGGCCTCCTTTTGCCCCGGGGACCCCATCCCCGGCGCAGGCCCTTTTTTTTCTTTAAATAATTTCTGGGGAGGGGGCCGCGTGGCCCCTCCCAGGCCACTTCTGGCCCCGGGGACCCCATCCCCGGGGCCTGGCCTCTGGTTGGGGACTGTGGGGGTCCCCAAACCCCCACAGTCCCGCCGGCTCCCCGTGTCCTAAGGGAGCTGGCATTGCTTTCCACATGGGGAGCAGCTAACATGCTGCTCCCCGTGTGGAAAGCAATTGTCTTTGGATATTGGAGCGAGAGCAGGTTTCCCTGCTCTCTCTTCCAATATCCAAGCAGCTTGCAATGACAGGACGGGAGCCGCGAGGCTCCGTCCTGTCATTGCAAACAGCAGTGTCCCGGGGTAGGCACCCGGGACACTGCAGGAGCCGGCCCTGGGGGTGGCGGTCCCCAGGGCCACCACAGGCTCCAGGAGGGGGCCGCGCGGCCCCCTCCCCACATCAGCAAAGCCCCGGGGAGGTGGTGGTCCCGTGGCAGCGTCGTGGCGTGTGGGGGCTCGAGCCCCC
The DNA here is from genome assembly GCA_963921515.1 of Calotriton arnoldi. NCBI lineage: Eukaryota > Metazoa > Chordata > Amphibia > Caudata > Salamandridae > Calotriton > Calotriton arnoldi. The sequence continues at coordinate 489,207 of CAWUFW010007638.1, forward strand.
ACACAGGAAAAAGTTTTAAAAAAAGAAGCCCTGGGGAGGTGGTGGTCCCCGGGGCTGCGGGAGAGCTCAGAGCCCTCCCGCACCATTTTAAAAGAAAGCCCCGGGGGTGGCGGTCCCCGGGGCTTGGGAGGCCCTTAGAGGCCCCCATACATAAATTTAACCCCCACCATGCCCCCGGGACTTGGGCCACCCGGGGCAAAATACAATCGAGCGCGGGAGACCGCCCTTCGATTTCTTTTTCGGCAGGATTCGCGCTCCCTGAGCGCATCCTGCCGATTTTTAAAAAAATACATGCTTTTTCTGCCCAGGGGTCCTTGTGGGACCCCCTGAGCAGACCTAGAGGTCAGGGTGTTTCTACCCTGCCCCCTTTGTGCGTTTGCGCACTTTTTTACTGCTTTCTTGTTCCTCGGTTCTACCGAGGAACAAGATGGCTGCCAACACTTCCTGGTTTGGAGTGTTGACAGCCAATTAGCAGACAGCTCGTGATCGGGAGGGTGCGCGAATCCGACGCGGCCATAGATATATATGTACTTTTACTTTTGATTTTCTCAGCAACTACTGAACGGATTTACACCATTTAACAAAAGGGTTCTTTCTGAACCAAGAACTACCTCTTTGCCAAATTTGGTATAATTCCGTTCAGCAGTTCAGGCTGTAGCCGTGTCTAAAGTTTCCTATGGGAAATTGATTTTTGACTCTTATTTTTAATTTCTCCGCAACTACTGAACGGATTTACACCATTTAACAAAAGGGTTCTTTCTGAACCAAGAACTACCTCTTTGCCAAATTTGGTGTAATTCCGTTCAGCAGTTCGAGCTGTAACCGTGTCTAAAGTTTCCTATGGGAAAATGAATGGGGAAAACACGTTTTGGGACCCCCTTTTTCTCGGCCCCGCTTGACGAATCACCCTGAGACTTTCAGGGTAGGAGCGGACCGGAGCGGGCCATAAAGTTTGAAAATTTCGTGAAGATTCGTCAACCGACGCAAGAGTTATTTCAAATAGAATGTCGCGGATTTCCTATGGAAAATAGGTCCTAACTATAACTATCTACTGGCGACCGCCAGTAGATTAATATATATATATATATATATATATATATATATATATATATATATATATATATATATATATATTCACTGAAAAAACCATAGGTTTCAGGCACGTTATAGTTAGAAATTAGCATTTAAAAACCTTACAAATTCACTGAAAAAACCATAGGTTTTAGGGACAGTTATAGTTAGTTGGACATTTCACTCGTACAAAACCATAGAAATTCCCCCGTTATAGTTAGTTCAGCTAACTATAACTCGCGCCCCCGCAATGCACTGCTGATGACGTCACATATTACATCACTCATGACATGGTCAGTGACAACACTGATGACATCTCAAATGACATCACTGAACACATAATCCAGTCACTGTGTGTTTCTGTAAAGTTTAAATATGTTTAATATATATAGGGAAAGGCGTATTGAAGAATGAGTGGGTGTATAAGTGTCTGAATGTATGATTTAGTAGGTGCGTGACTGACTCTATAAGTGAGTGATTAAACGTATCTTACTGAATGCATGGGTTAGTGACTAAACTGTGTGAATATCTCTATCCGTCTGTCTGTTGGTGTGTAAGCGGATGCATGGATTTGCGAATAGTTACATGAGTGTCTATATGGGTTATTGATTGGTTGTCTGAGTATCTGTATGGGTGCCTGAGTGTTTGTGTGGGTGGGGTGTGTGTGACTCTGAACATAGATGTGTGAGTGGGTGATTCACTGGGTGCATGGTTTCAAGAGTGCATCTGTGATGGACTGTATGGGTGGGTGAGTGTGTGTATGGGTGTGTTAGTGAGTGAATGTATATCTCAGTGGTACATGTGTGAGTAACTACATATGTGAAAGGCAGTATATATGTGTGTTGGAGTATATAAATGGCTATAAGTGAGAGTGTGTGATTCTGAGAGTGGCTGTATGGATGAGTGTGTGCTTGTATCATTGATTGTATAAGAGCGTAAGAATGTGCTAGTATTTGTATGAGTAATTGAGCTGGTGTGTGTATAACTGTCTATCTGAGTAAATGGCAGTGTGATTAATTATTTCCATGACTGACTAGGTGTGTGAGTACCTCTGTGGATGAGTGGCGGTGTGTGAGTGTCTATATCGGTGTATGAGTGCATATGATAGTCCTGTACTGAGTGACCATAAGTATGAGTGACTGTATGGGTGAGTGAGTGGATGTGTGTGTAGACCTAAGACTCAGTGAGTGGGTATGTAGTTATTGGTGTTGGAGTGTCTATGGTTTTGAGAATGGCAGTCTGTAATTTAGAGTGGGTGTATCTAAAGTTATGTTAGGGTGTGAGAAGATGCATGAAATTATCACATGGATGCTGTCATCAGTGATGTCATCAGTGATGTCATTTGAGATGTCATCAGTGATGTCATCAGTGATGTCACTGACCATGTCATGAGTGATGTAATATGTGACGTCATCAGCAGTGCATTGCGGGGGCGCGAGTTATAGTTAGCTGAACTAACTATAACGGGAGAATTTCTATGGTTTTGTACGAGTGAAATGTCCAACTAACTATAACTGTCCCTAAAACCTATGGTTTTTTCAGTGAATTTGTAAGGTTTTTTAAATGCTAATTTCTAACTATAACGTGTCTGAAACCTATGGTTTTTTCAGAGAATTTCAAAGGTTTTTCAAATGCTAGTTTGTACCTATGCCTATAGAAGTAGGACATGTGAAGAAATAAGAAAAAACGCACAGAAAGAAGCAAAAGAAATGTAGAAAGAAACAGAAGTCCACAAAGACGAAGAAAAATGCAGGAAGAAGCAAGACATGTGCAGAAAGAACCAACAGAGGAGCAGAAAGAGGCCTTGTTGCAAAATCATCCTGTGCCCACACCTTTTCCAGACGGGTACTGGTGGTAACTGACTCTGACTAACCAGGCCTAGAGCCAGTGCTATGGTAAAAGACAGAATACAGTTAAAACACCTACATACACTAGGGAACACTATGCGTTGGGATACCCCTGTGATTAGCATGACCTCCTCTGTAACTCCATAGTACATAATAGGGCAGGGGGATTAAAACTACCTCTTAAAACGCGCCATGGGGTGCGTTTGCACACTGGTGTAGGGAGGGGGGGCCTGAGGTTACATGTGTGCAAACATGCTCTCTGGCCGTTTTAAGTTGGGGGATGAAGTCCCCTTGAATCCTAAGGGTCCCTGGGGTACAACTAGCCCACCAGGTACTTCCAGTAAGCGCCACAGAGTTGCGTTGCAGAGAGGTGTAAAGGGGCATGGCCTGGACCACCTCTCTGCAACGCAGCGCAGTGGCGCTTACTGGAAGCACCTGGTGGGCTAGTTGGCCCCCAGGGGCCCTCATGATTGAAGGGGAATTAATTCCCCAACTTAAAACGCGCCACAGGGCGCGTTTGCACACATCACCTCAGGCCCCGTCCCCTCCCTTCACCACTGCTGACATGCAGCTCCCCTTATGGAAAAGCAATTCTGCTTTGCTTCATTGAAGCGAGAGCAGGTTTCCCTGCTCTCGCTTCAATGAAGCAAAGCAGAGTTTGCAATGACAGGGCGGGAGCCGCGAGGCTCCCGCCCTGTCATTCCAAACAGCAGTGTCCCGGGGTTGGGCACCCCGGGACACTGCAGGAGCCGGCCCTGGGGGGTGGCGGTCCCCAGGGCCATCAAGGGCTCCAGGAGGGGGGCCGTGCGGCCTCCCTCCCAACACCTGCACAGCCCCGGGGAGGTGGTGGTCCCCGGGGCTCAGGGGTCCGTAACAGACCCCCAAATTTACATTTGAAGTGCCCCGGGGAGGTGGTGGTCCCCGGGGCATGTGGGGAGGCTCGAGCCCCCCCACACATGTATTTTTTTTTTTTAAATGAAGCCCCGGGGTGGCGGTCTCCGGGGCTTGGGGGACCTTAGAGGCCCCCAAACTTTAAAAAACAAGCCCGGGGTGGCGGTCCCTGGGGCTGCGGGGGGCTGCGTGCCCCCGCAACTCATTATTCAAGCCCCGGGGAGGTGGCGGTCCCGAGGCAGTGTGGGGATTGGGGCCCCCACACATTTCAGTGCCCCGGGCCTTGGCACACCCGGGGCTTTTTGAATACGAAGCGCGGGAGCCCACGCTTTGTTTTTTTAATTTTCGGCCGAAATTCGCGCTTGGTGCGTGAATCTCGCCGATTTAAAAAAAAAAAATTGTTTTTTTGGCCCTGGGGGTTCTTGTGGGACCCCCTGAGCAGGCCTAGGGGGTCAGGGTGTTTCTACCCTGCCCCCTTTTTGCATTTTGCGCACTTGTTTCTCTGATTTCTGGTGCCTCGGTTCTACCGAGGCACAAGATGACTGCCAACACTTCCTGGTTTGGAGTGTTGACAGCCAATTAGCATACAGCTCGTGATCGGGAGGGTGCGCGGTTCCTCCGCGGCCATAGATATATTTGTGTTCTTACTTTTGATTTTCTCAGCAACTACTGAACGGATTTACACCATTTAACAAAAAGGGTTCTTTCTGAACCAAGAACTACCTCTGTGCCAAATTTGGTGTAATTCCGTTCAGCAGTTCGGGCTGTAGCCTTGCATAAAGTTTCCTATGGGAAATTGATTTTTTAACTCTTATTTTTTGAATTTCTCCGCAACTACTGAACGGATTTACACCATTTAAAAAAAAGGTCGCTTTCTGAACCAAGTGCTACCTTTTTGCCAAATTTGGTGTAATTCCGTTCAGCAGTTCGGTCCGTAGCCGTGTCTAAAATTTCCTATGGGAATTAACATGGAGAAAACACGCTTTGGGACCCCTTTTTCTCGGCCCCCGCTTGACGAATCACCCGAAACTTTCAGGATAGGAGCAGACCGGAGCGCCCCACGAGTTTTGAAAATTTCGCAAGATTCATCAAACAGCGCCAAAGTTATTGGAAATAGAATGTTGTGAATTTCCTATGGAAAATAGGTTATAACTATCTACTGGCGACCGCCAGTAGATAATATATATACCCGTGCAGCTCAGTGTGCCTGGTTTTACCTGGTTTTATCCAGTTCCATGGATTTTAAATGGGTTTTACTTGGTTTTACTGGGTTTTACGTAGTCTTATGAGGGTTGGGATCTGGTTTTTAACTATCTTTGTAATCACTGGTTTACGTGTTCCCAATATAGTTGTTATTAGATGGGTGATACTCATCTGGTATTTGGATGATAATTTAGAATTTGAAGGATTTGTATTATTAACCTGTATTTAATGATTTCTTCTTTTTCATTATTGTCTACTGTATATTTCAATAATATAGGTTGTTATGATGGTGGGATATATTAGAGTCTCTTGTATCCCCATCTCCTATTCCTAGGTCTGTTTATTATAAGTGCACTTGCACTTTATATTTATCTATTTATTTATTTATTTTTGTCCATAATAGGATAGGTTGTAATCGACATGCTACAATACCTAATATAAATGTTTTCCCTTTTGAATCCATATTGTATATGCACTTGCACTTTAGATGTAATCATTAGTGAGCATCTCCGCCTCCATGAATTTTAAGCAGGCTGTCGACTATGATTTTAATAGTCGGCACCACAGTAGTATTATGAAGCACTAGCACTTTTTTAATTCAACATCCTTTCCTCGGTTCATGTGTTTAGCATATGTCTACACGTATTTTTGATATATTGGGAATTTTTCCTTGTTTAATCTGTGCAGTTTTAGTGTATTATACCTGACTTACTGTTTATTTATTTGTACAGGTTTGATATATTCGATATATTTATTATGAAGGGTTACATCTTTTACTGTGTTGATTATATGGGGTTTGATATGCCCAAATAATATGCAACGCATAGTATGTTTTCCATGTTTACTAGAGGGAAGGAGTTGGATCTGCACTGTGTCACTTTAAAAATGTTCAATGAGGTTCAGCGCGTCGTGTGATCAAGCTTGCGGAAACGCAGGCGAAACGCGTAATGCTGGGCACTTGCCACAATTATCTCTGATGCACTGATATCACCGAATAAAAGCACTTTTTTCTAAGGATTTGCCCCGTGTGGTCCGTACCTGCTGCGCTGCTGTGAAGTTGTCGCTTTAAGGACTTTTGGTTTTCCATATATATATATATATATATATATTAAAGCTCCAAGGTTCCCACCAGTTTGAGATGCACTCTGACATCCACTACAGCAACCTTCATGAGGTAAAAGCCGGATCGGCGGGCGGATCCAGTTTACAGCATGCCTGTCGATTCACGCCTGACGTGTTTCGTGCTCATTGCACTCTTCAGAGGCACAACAGTCAATTTGGCATAAAGGCCACACCTCCCACTTATGATATAAGCCCTCCAATGGGCGACTCGAATGAGTCTGCGTTGGTTTGAGGGTCTTGTAGTGTGTGCCTTAGTTATGTGCCGCTGTCTGAAACATTCCAAGCCCACCAATGGGCCTCCACTCGCTCCTCCGGCTTGTCAATCCTCAATGGATGCCTCCACATTAAGACTCCGTGATTCGGAGCCCCGTGGCCCCAAATTTCCGGGTGGTGCATCTCCCGCGGCTGGGAGGCCGCGTTGTAAATCAAAGCTCCAAGGTTCCCACCAGTTTGAGACGCACTCTGACATCCACTACAGCAACCTTCATGAGGTAAAAGCCGGATCGGCGGGCGGATCCAGTTTACAGCATGCCTGTCGATTCACGCCTGACGCGTTTCGTGCTCATTGCACTCTTCAGAGGCGCGACAGTCAATTTGGCATAAAGGCCACACCTCCCACTTATGATATAAGCCCTCCAATGGGCGACTCGAATGAGTCTGCGTTGGTTTGTGGGACTTGTAGTGTGTGCCTTAGTTATGTGCCGCTGTCTGAAACATTCCAAGCCCACCAATGGGCCTCCACTCGCTCCTCCGGCTTGTCAATCCTCAATGGATGCCTCCACATTAAGACTCCGTGATTCGGAGCCCCGTGGCCCCAAATTTCCGGGTGGTGCGTCTCCCACGGCTGGGAGGCCGCGTTGTAAATCAAAGCTCCAAGGTTCCCACCAGTTTGAGACGCACTCTGACATCCACTACAGCAACCTTCATGAGGTAAAAGCCGGATCGGCGGGCGGATCCAGTTTACAGCATGCCTGTCGATTCACGCCTGACGCGTTTCGTGCTCATTGCACTCTTCAGAGGCGTGACAGTCAATTTGGCATAAAGGCCACACCTCCCACTTATGATATAAGCCCTCCAATGGGCGACTCAAATGAGTCTGCAGTGGTTTGTGAGTCTTGTAGTTTTTTTAAAAAAATGCTTTTTTTTGGCCCTGGGGGTCCTTGTGGGACCCCCTGAGCAGGCCTAGGGGGTCAGGGTGTTTCTACCCTGCCCCCTTTTTGCGTTTTGCGCACTTGTTTCTCTGATTTCTTGTGCCTCGGTTCTACCGAGGCACAAGATGGCTGCCAACACTTCCTGGTTTGGAGTGTTGACAGCCAATTAGCATACAGCTCGTGATCGGGAGGGTGCGCGGATCCTCCGCGGCCATAGATATATATGTGTTTTTACTTTTGATTTTCTCAGCAACTACTGAACGGATTTACACCATTTAACAAAAAGGGTTCTCTCTTTGCCAAATTTGGTGTAATTCCGTTCAGCAGTTCGGGCTGTAGCCTTGCATAAAGTTTCCTATGGGAAATTGATTTTTTAACTCTTATTTTTTTAATTTCTCCGCAACTACTGAAAGGATTTACACCATTTAAAAAAAAGGTCGCTTTCTGAACCAAGCGCTACCTTTTTGCCAAATTTGGTGTAATTCTGTTCAGCAGTTCGGGCTGTAGCCGTGTCTAAAATTTCCTATGGGAATAAACATGGAGAAAACACGTTTTGGGACCCCCTTTTTCTCGGCCTCCGCTTGCCAAATCACCCGAAACTTTCAGGATAGGAGCAGACCGGAGCGCCCCACGAGTTTTGGAAAATGTCGCGAAGATTCATCAACCGGCGGCAAAGTTATTGGAAATAGAATGTTGTGAATTTCCTATGGAAAATAGGTCGTAACTATAACTATCTACTGGCGGAGCCTAACCACACATGTCATTGTGAGATCTGATTGGCTGTCAGCAGTTCATCCTGGAATTGCTGGCAGCCATCTTGGGACCAATATACATGATAGTACCCCATTGAAATGCATTGTAGTGAATCAAAGATTTTGAGGGTTACCAAAAGGAGAACTATAAAGGGTGATAACAGACTTTAGTTACACTAGAATTCATTTGTTGATGGTACCATACTAATTTCAGGAATTGTGGTGTGTTCTAAGGTGATTTTACCCTGTGAAAAACCTTCTGCTGGGATATCATGAATCATGTTTGAGAGAAAACTATTTTCACATGCTTGTCCCATAGAGTTTTGGAAGGTGCTCCAGAAGCTAAAATGAGAGCATATTTTCTGTAAATTCACATTATCTTTCTCAGTCATGTGAGAATGAAGTCTGACATTCTCAGTAAAACATGTACATCCAACAAGGGCAGAGACTGTCAGTTGATTCCTTTGTGTTCTACTGCAGCTTCCCAGAGTGTTCTAAAGAACAACTAGAGTGCTAACAGCCTTACTTATGACAAAAGTATGGCACACCTGAAGCCATCTTGATTGGAATAAACTGGTAACACTTAAAACATTTAATTTAAAAAGGAACAAAATGATGGGGTTCATTTTGTCATAGAAATTATGGTTAGTGCTGTAGAAAGAAAAATTAGGACATGTTTCAAGTGTGATCTCAAATATCTTCCTGTTATATTTCAACAGGAGCAGCCTGCCAGTTGATGCCTTTGTGTTCTACTGCAGCTTCCCAGAATGTTCTAAAGAACAACTAGAGCGCTAACAGCCTTACTTATGACAAAAGTATGGCACACCTGAAGCCATCTTGATTGGAATAAACCGGTAACACTTAAAACAGTTAATTTAAAAAGGAACAAAATGAGGGGTTCTTTTTGAAATAGAAATTATGGTTAGTGCTGCAGAAAGAAAAATTAGGGCATGTTTTAAGTGAGATATCAAATCCTCTTCTATTTCATTAGAACATTCTGACATGCAGACTGAAACAATCACTTTCAATACCAGCAGCAGACTTCCAGTTAACTCCCTGGTGAGCAGTAGCTTTACTACAGTGATCTAATGAGCAACTAGAGTGCTAACATTCTGATTTATGGCAAATGTGAGACACATCTGAATGCCTTCTTGATGGAATCAAAGTAAAAAACTGAAAGCATTTCCTACTGAGGAGACTGCAGTAAATGAGGAAATTAGGAAACTTCATAACAAAGAAGTCTTCCAAGATGGCCACCAGAGAAAAAAAGCCCAAATGTAGCACAAATATTACCCAGATGTAGCCCACATATAGCCCAATGACAAAAGTGTGCAAAACACTTTTTATTTTTAGTTTTTTGCAGTTTTATGTAGTGCAGACTGGTCAGGAATTGGAGCATTGCATCTTAAAACATGACCCCTACACTACAAAAACACCACTGCACTACCCTAAACCCTAAAACACTACCCCCAGCACGACCCCCTACACTACACAAGCACCACTGCACTATCCTGAACCCTAAAACACTACCCCCAGCATGACCCCCTACACTACACAAACACCACTGCACTACCCTAAACCCTAAAACACTACCCCCAGCACGACCCCCTACACTACCCAAACACCACTGCAATAACCTAAATCCTAAAACACTACCCCCAGCATGACCCCCTACACTACCCAAACACCACTGCACTACCCTAAAACATGACCCCCTACACCTCACAAACACCACTGCACTACCCTAAACCCTAAAACACTACCCCCAGCACGACCCCCTACACTACACAAACACCACTGCACTACCCTAAACCCTAAAACACTACCCCCAGCACGACCCCCTACACTACCCAAACACCACTGCACTACCCTAAACCCTAAAACACTACCCCCAGCACGACCCCTACACTACCCAAACACCACTGCACTAACCTAAATCCTAAAACACTACCCCCAGCACGACCCCCTACACTACCCAAACACCACTGCACTACCCTAAAACATTACCCCTACACTACACAAACACCACTGCACTACCCTAAACCCTAAAACACTACCCCCAGCACGACCACCTACACTACACAAGCACCACTGCACTACCCTAAACCCTAAAACACTACCCCCAGCACAACCCCCTATACTGCCCGAACACCACTGCACTGCCCTAAACCCTGAAACACCAGCCCCTGCACGACCCCCTACACTGCCCGAACACCACTGCACTGCCCTAAACCCTGAAACACCACCCCCAGCACGACCCCCTACACTGCCCGAACACCACTGTACTACCCTAAACCCTGAATCACCACCCCTTCACGACCCCCTACACTGCCCGAACACCACTGCACTAAACCCTAAAACACCACCCCCAGCACGACCCCCTACACTGCCCGAACACCACTGCACTGCCCTAAACCCTGAAACACCACCCCCAGCACGACCCCCTACACTGCCCGAACACCACTGCACTGCCCTAAACCCTGAAACACCACCCCTGCACGACCCCCTACACTGCCCAAACACTACTGCACTGCCCTAAACCCTGAAACACCATCCCCAGCACGACCCCCTACACTGCACGAACACCACTGCACTGCCCTAAACCCTGAAACACTACCCCCAGCAAGACCCCCTACACTGCCCGAACACCACTGCACTGCCCTAAACCCTGAAACACCACCCCTGCACGACTCCCTACACTGCCCGAACAATACTGCACTGCCCTAAACCCTGAAACACCACCCCCAGCACAACCCCCTACACTGCACGAACACCACTGCACTGCCCTAAACCCTGAAACACTACCCCCAGCAAGACCCCCTACACTGCCCGAACACCACTGCACTGCCCTAAACCCTGAAACACCACCCCCAGCAAGACCCCCTACACTGCCCAACACCACTGCACCGCCCTAAACCCTGAAACACCACCCCAAGCACGACCCCCTACACTGCCCGAACACCCCTGCTCTGCCCAAAACCCTGAAACACCAGCCCCAGCACGACCCCCTACACTGCCCGAACACCACTGCACTGCCCTAAACCCTGAAACACCAGCCCCAGCACGACCCCCTACACTGCCCGAACAACACTGCACTGCCCTAAACCCTGAAACACCACCCCCAGCACGACCCCCTACACTGCCCGAACACCACTGCACTGCCCTAAACCCTGAAACACCAGCCCCCAGCACAACCCCGTACACTGCCCGAACACCACTGCACTGCCCTAAACCCTGAAACACCAGCCCCAGCATGACCGCCTACACTGCCCGCAAACCACTGCACTGCCCTACACCCTGAAACACCCGCCCCAGCATGACCGCCTACACTGCCCGAACACCACTGCACTGCCCTAAACCCTGAAACACCAGCCCCAGCAAGACCCCCTACACTGCCCGAACACCACTGCACTGCCCTAAACCCTGAAACACCAGCCCCAGCAAGACCCCCTACACTGCCCGAAAACCACTGCACTAAACCCTGAAACACCACCCCCAGCAAGACCACCTACACTGGCCGAACACCACTGCACTGCCCTAAACCCTGAAACACCACCCTCTGCACGACCCCCTACACTGCCCAAACACCACTGCACTGCCCTAAACCCTGAAACACCACCCCCTGCATGACCCCCTACACTTCCCGAACACCACTGCACTGCCCTAAACCCTGAAACACCACCCCCAGCACGACACCCTACACTGCCCGAACACCACTGCACTGCCCTAAACCCCGAATCACCACCCCCAGCACGACCCCCTACACTGCCCGAACACCACTGCACTGCCTTAAACCCTGAAACACCACCCCCTGCACGACCCCCTACACTGCCGGAACACCACGTCACTGCCCTAAACCCTGAAACACCACCCCCAGCATGACCCCCTACACTGCCCGAACACCACTGCACTGCCCTAAACCCTGAAACACCAGCCCCAGCAAGACCCCCTACACTGCCCGAACACCACTGCACTGCCCTAGACTCTGAAACACCAGCCCCAGCAAGACCCCCTACACTGCACGAACACCACTACACTGCCCTAAATCCTGAAACACCAGCCCCAGCATGACCCCTACACTGCCCGAACACAACTGCACTGCCCTAAACCCTGAAACACCAGCCCCAGCACGACCACCTACACTGCCCGAACACCACTGCACTGCCCTAAACCCTGAAACACCAGCCCCAGCATGACCCCCTACACTGCCTGAACACCACTGCACTGCCCGAAACCCTGAAACACCACCCCCTGCACAACCCCCTACATTGCCTGAACACCACTGCACTGCCCTAAACCCTGAAACACCACCCCCTGCACCACCCCCTACACTGACCGAACACCACTGCACTGCCCTAAACCCTGAAACACCACCCCTGCACCACCCCCTACACTGCCCGAACACCACTGCACTGCCCTAAACCCTGAATCACCACCCCCAGCACGACCCCCTACACTGCCCGAACACCACTGCACTGCCCAAACCCTGAAACACCACAACCCTGCAGGACCCCCTACACAGCCCGAACACCACTGCACTGCCCTAAACCCTGAAACACCACCCCCGCACGACCCCCTACACTGCCCGAACACCACTGCACTGCCCAAAACCCTGAAACACCACACCCAGCACGACCCCCTTTACTGCCCGAATACCACTGCACTGCCCCAAACCCTGAAACACAACCCCCAGCATGACCCCCTACACTGCCTGAATACCACTGCCCTAAACCCTGAAACACCACCCCCTGCACGACCCCCTACACTGCCCGAACACCACTGCACTGCCCTAAACCCTGAAACACCACCCCCTGCACGACCCCCTACACTGCCCGAACACCACTGCACTGACCTAAACCCTGAAACACCACCCCCAGCACGACCCCCTACACTGCCCGAACACCACTGCACTGCCCTAAACCCTAAAACACCACCCCCAGCATGGCCTCCCTACACTGCCCGAACACCACTGCACTGCCCTAAACCCTAAAACACTACCCCTAGCACGACCCCCTACACTACCCGAACACCACTGCACTACCCTAAACCCTAAAATACTCCCCCAGCACGACCCCCTACACTACCCGAACACGACTGCATTGCCCTAAACCCTCAAACACTCCCCAGCACTCCCCCTACACTACCCGAACACCACTGCACTGCCCTAAACCCTAAAACACTCTCCCCAGCACGACCCCCTACACTACCCGAACACCACTGCACTGCCCTAAACCCTAAAACACTCCCCCCAGCACGACCCCCTACACTACCCAAACACCACCGCACTGCCCTAAACCCTAAAACACTACCCCCGCATCACCCCCTACACTACCCAAACTTCAATGCACTACCCTAAACCCTAAAACACTACCCCCGCACGACCTCCTACACTACCCAAAGACCACTGCACTACCCTAAACCCTAAAACACTACCCCCGCACGACTCCCTACACTACCCAAAGACCACTGCACTACCCTAAACCCTAAAACACGACCTCCTACACTACACAAACACCACTGCACTACCCTAAACCCTAAAGCACTACCCCCTACACTACACAAACACCACTGCACTACCCTAAACCCTAAAAACTACCCCCAGCACGAACCCCTACACTACCCAAACACCACTGCACTACCCTAAACCCTAAAACACTACCCCCAGCAATACCCCTACACTACCCAAACACCACTGCACTACCCTAAACCCTAAAACACTACCCCCAGCAGTACCCCTACACTACCCAAACACCATTGCACTACCCTATACCCTAAAACACTACCCCCAGCAGTACCCCTACACTACCCAAACACCACTGCACTACCCTAAACCCTAAACCACTACCCCAGCACGACCCCCTACACTACCCAAACACCACAGCACTACCCTAAACCCTAAAACACTCCCCCCAGCACGACTCCCTACACTACCCAAACACCACTGCACTACCCTAAACCCTAAATCTACCCCCAGCATGACCCCTATACTACACAAACACCACTGCACTAACCTAAACCCTAAAACACTACCCCCAGCACGACCCCCTTAACTACCTAAGCACAACTGCACAATTTGTTACAGGCGTTGCAACGCAGTCCTGTGGTGCTTACTGGAAGTACCTGGTGGGCTAGTTGGGCCCCAGGGACCCTCAGGATTCAAGGTGACCTAATCCCCCAACTTAAAATGCACCACGGGGCACGTTTGCACAGTGGTGAAGGGAGGGGGCGGGGCCTCAGGTGACATGTGCGCAAACACGCCCTGTGGTGCGTTTTAAGTTGGGGAATTAATTCCCCTTAAATCCTGAGGGACCCTGGGGGCCAACTAGCCCACCAGGTACCTTCAGTAAGCACAACAGAGTTGCGTTGCAGAGAGGTGAAAAAGGTGCGTGGCCTCGGAACGCCTCTCTGCAACTCAGCTCTGTGGTCCTAACTGTAGGTACCTGGGGGCTAGTTGGGCCCCAGGGACCCTCAGGATTCAAGGGGACTTAATCCCGCAACTTAAAACGCGCCACGGGCGCGTTTGCACACATGTCACCTCAGGCCCCCCTCCCTTCACCACTGTGCAAACGCGCCCTGTAGCGCGTTTTAAGAGGTAGTTTTAATCCCCTGCCCTATTATGTACTAGGGACTTACAGAGGAGGTCATGCTAATCACAGGGGTACCCCAGCGCATAGTGTTCCCTAGTGTATGTAGGTGTTTTCACTGTATTCTAAGTGTCTTTTAGCATAGCACTGGCTCTGGTTAGTCAGAGTCAGTTACCACCAGTACCCGTCTGAAAAAGTTGTGGGCAGAGGATGATTTTGCAACATGGCCTCTGTTCCTCTGTTGGTTCTTTCTGCACATCTTTTGCTTCTTCCTGCACTTTTCTTCGTCTTTGTGGACTTCTGTTGCTTCTTTCTGCATTTCTTTTGCTTCTTTCTGTACGTTTTTTCTTCTTTCTTCACATGTCCTACCTCTGTAGGCATAGTTAGAAACTAGCATTTAAAAAAACTTTGAAATTCACTGACAAAACCATAGGTTTTAGGGACAGTTATAGTTAGTTGGACATTTCACTCGTACAAAACCATAGAAATTCCCCCGTTATAGTTAGTTCAGCTAACTATAACTCGCGCCCCCGCAATGCACTGCTGATGACGTCACATATTACATCACTCATGACATGGTCAGTGACATCACTGATGACATCACTGATGACATCTCAAATGACATCACTGGAGGTACATGGTGGGCTAGTTGGACCCAGGGACTCTCAGGATTAAAGGGGACTTAATTCCCCAACTTAAAACGCGCCACAGGGCACACATCACCTCTGGCCCCGCCCCCTCCCTTTACCACTGCGCAAAGGCACCCTGCGTCACGTTTTAAGTTGGGTATTAAGTCCCCTTGAATCCTGAGAGTCCCTGGGTCCAACTAGCCCACCATGTACCTCCAGTAAGCACCACAGAGCTGCGTTGCAGAGAGGTGGTCCGAGGCCATGCCCCATTTTACACCTCTCTGCAATGCAACTCTGTGGCACTTACTGGACATACCTGGTGGGTTAGTTGGCCCCCAGGGACCCTCAGGATTCAAGGGTACTTAATTCCCCAACTTAAAACGCGGCACAGGGTGCGTTTCCACTCTTGTGACATCAGGCCACGCCCCCTCACTGCACCACTGCGCAAACGCACCCCCTGGTGTGTTGTAAATTGGGGGATTAAGTCCCCTTGAGTCCTGAGGGTCCCTGGGGGCCAACTAGCACACCACTTACCTCCAGTAAGCACCACAGAGTTGCGTTGCAGAGTTGTGTAAAAAGGGGCATGGCCTGGGCCACCTCTCTGCAACGCCGCGCAGTGGCGCTTACTGGAGGTAAGTGGTGGGCTAGTTGGCCCCCAGGGACCCTCAGGATTGAAGAGGAATTAATTCCCCAACTTAAAACGCACCACAGGGTGTGTTTGCACACATGTCACCTCAGGCCCCGCCCCCTCCCATCACCACTGTGCAAACGCACCCCATGGCGCGTTTTGAGTTGGGGGATAAAGTCCCCTTGAATCCTGAGGGTCCCTGGGATCCAACTAGCTCACCAGGTACCTCCAGTAAGCACCACAGAGCGGTGTTGCACAGAGGTGTAAAAAGGTGCGTGGCCTCTGAACACCTCTCTGCAACGCAGCTCCCTGGCACATACTGGAGGTACCTGGTAGGCTTGTTGGCCCCCAGGGAACCTCAGTATTCAAGGAGAATTAATTCCCCAACTTACAACTCGCCAGGGGGCGCGTTTGCACAGTGGTGAAGGAAGGGGGCGGGGCCTGAGGTGACATGTGTGCAAACACACCCTGTGGCACGTTTTAAGTTGGGGAATTAATTCCTCTTCATTCCTGAGGGTCCCTGGGGGCCAACTAGCCCACCAGGTACCTCCAGTATGCGCTAGAGAGCTGCGTTGCAGAGAGGTGTTCAGAGGCCACGCCCCTTTTTACACCTCTCTGCAACGCAGCTCTGTTGCGCTTACTGGAGGTACCTGGTGGGCTAGTTGGCCCCCAGGGACCCTCAGGATTGAAGAGGAATTAATTCCCCAACTTAAAACACGCCACAGGTGGCGGTCCCCAGGGCCGGCTCCTGCAGTGTCCCGGGGTGCCCACCCCAGGACACTGCTGTTTGCGCGGCCCCCCTCCCACCATTGGCAAAGCCCCGAGGAGGTGGTGGTCCCCGGGGCTTGGGGGTCCATCACGGACCCCCAAATTACAATAATTAGAGCCCCGGGGAGGTGGCGGTCCCCGGGGCGTGTGGGGGGCCATGTGCCCCTGCAAATATTTGTGCAAAGTCCCGGGGGGTGGCAGTCCCCGGGGCAGTGTGGGGGGATTGGGGCCCCCCCACACATTTTTTTACATGCCCCCGGGACTTGGCCCACCCGGGGGCTAATTAATAACGAAGCGCGGAAGCCCGCGCTTTGTTTTTTTTATTTTCGCGGCCGGATCCGCGGATCCTCCGCGCATCTCTGCGTTTTTATTTAAAAAAATGCTTTTTTGGGCCCTGGGTGTCCTTGTGGGACCCCCTGAGCAGGCCTAGGGTGTCAGGGTGTTTCTACCCTGCCCCCTTTTCTTGTTTTACGCGACTGTTTTTCTGTTTTCTTGTGACTCGGTTCTACCGAGTCACAAGATGGCTGCCAACACTTCCTGGTTTGGAGTGTTGACAGCCAATTAGCATGAAGCTCGTGATCGGGAGGGTGCGTGGATCCACCGCGGCCATAGATATCGAAACTTTTATTTTTGATTTTCTCAGCAACTACTGAACGGATTTACACCATTTAAAAAAAAGGGTGCTTTCTGAACCAAGCTCTAGCTTTTTGCCAAATTTGGTGTAATTCCGTTCAGCAGTTTTGGCTGTAACCGTGTCTAAAGTTTCCTATGGGAAATTGATTCATTGACTCTTATTTTTTGAATTTCTTTGGAATTACTGAACGGATTTACACCATTTAAAAAAAAGGGCACTTTCTGAACCAAGCACTACCTTTTTGCCAAATTTGGTGTAATTCCGTTCAGCAGTTCGGGCTGTAGCCGTGGCTAAAGTTTACTATGGAGAAAACATGTTTTGGGACCCCCCTTTTTTCTCAGCCCCCGCTTGCCAAATCACCCCGAAACTTTCAAGACAGGAGCTGACCGGAGCGCCCCACTAGTTTTGAAAATTTCGCGAAGATTCGTCAACCGGCGCCAAAGTTATTGGGAAAAGAATGTTACGATTTTCCTATGGATAATAGGTCCTAACTATAACTATCTACTGGCGACCGCCAGTAGATAATATATATATGTATATATATATATATGTATATATATATATATATATACACACACACATACACACACACTTTTATTTAACATCCCTTCTCCTTTTTGCCAATGTTGTGCAGCAACACGGAGCATGTGGTGGGGAGGAGGAACAGGTATTTATGGGGAAAGTAACACATGAGAGCGAGAGCAAGAAAATGCATGCACTTTACTGGGTTGCTAAAAGGGAACATAAAAACTTATTTACCTGAATGTGAACAGTGGCAGGATACAAGTCATCCAATCAACAGGTCGGTAACTGATCTGTGTTCCAGCAGAAGAACAAAAACAAAAAGAGAAAGGGAAGCCTTTAAATAAGAAGGAAGCAAATGGGGTTTTCAAGATAGCCAACCAATGGTAAGCAATTGGCTGCCCCAAAGTCCCAAAGCTCACGTTGGTATTGTCCACTGTATATCTTTTCGTATACAGACTGCAAAAAGAAGTCTGCATGCAAAGTGAAAAAGTGTAGGAAAAAGTGAGAAAAACAAAACATTTGAATAAAAACATTGGATACATTAAAAAATACATGTAGTGTAAGACAATAACTTTGCAATAAAAGAAATTTACAAATTAAATGAATTACTGTGCTACAACTTTTTTCATGAAGCCGTGATTTATTGAGTAATATGGTGCTGAAAGGGAAATCATTTTAATTCTTAAATAAAATTTTAGTGTTACGAATGTTGCCCCTAACCGTGCACCCCTGGAAGGCTAATGATCTTATTTTTTAAAAGTGTAACAATAAATGCTGGATAGAAAGAAGATTCCACCCACCCCCCACGATTCATGGGTGTCCATAAGCACCTCATATTATTCTAGGGTCCGCAAAGAACTGTTTACTCTATTTCATACAAAAGGGGATGTCATCTATACCCTTAAACATCTCCTACTATCTTTGCCACATATTGCATTTCAGAACACCTCTTCTTTTCAGCGCAGGTGTAAGCAGTGGGAATACTGTCATATTCCTTTCTCTATATGTCTCTACTGGTAAAATTAATATTCCTCACTATTTGTTGGCAATATTGACCTGTTTTAATAAAGCAAATCCGATGACTACATCTCTTATCTGATGTGGTTCTCACAGTAACTATATATAGATGAACACACAAACATGGAAGGTGATCGGTGGAGAAAACAATCCACCTGCCTCGGTGTTTCGCCATTTTTTCACTTATGGAAAATTGAGGGAAGGTGAATAGCTGCTGTGGCCTACAAACAGATGCCCAGCCATCATTTACTGTCATTCCCATTGATGGCTCTGTAACTTTACACCTGACCTGGCATGAAATCAAAAGACTAGGCTGACATTAATAGATGCAAAATAGTCTTACCTATCTAAATGGTAAACTAGGGCCTGCCCTGTACAGTTACATATATGATTCAGTTATGGGATTGTGAAGGATAAGTTTAATGCTTACTGTCCTGAAGTATATCCCTGTGGCTCAGTATGTCACAAAGCGAGTCTGCAACAGTACACCCAGACAATGCTCCCTCTAATTTTGCTAATCTGTGTGCGGCAATGAAAGGTGCCAGTGCGCAACAGTCAATGCTCCGTGCGCCGAAGAAATGGAAGAATTTGCTGTGCAAGGGGGCACAGTGTTAAAGCTATCAAAATTAGAGATGTTTGACCCTGCTAAGATTTGTTTGACAATAAAGGTAAAAAGGTGCACTTTGACTCTTATTTTGCTGCATGCAACAGTCATGATGGAGGCTCTTGTGCCAGTCTCTGTATGTGATTTCCAATTATGCATACCACCATTAATTGCTTCACAGTGAAAATAATGCTCCTATACTATCCTGCCATTTGGGTGCATACCTCTCCTACATGGCTACTGCTTTCATCTTTCATATATGCCAAAAGGCATGATTTAAAATGTGGGTTCCTATGCAACTTAATTTATTCTGTTGTACTTCCTTCAGTGATTCATAATGATATAAATAGTTATTCCTTGTTTTAAGGATAAGCTTGACCAGAGCAATGACCCATATGTGACTTTACGTTATTCTAGGGACTCAGTGTTGATATTGGGATGGGGGATTAATGTGAAAGTCTCACTATTCTCCATTAACCTTGTGCATCAAACCAACACTGGGGTGCATCAACAAAGCAGTGTGTTGATAGTTGGGTATTAGCTAGGTAGTGCATTGCCATAGTAGTTCTACAGGCCCTGCATGAAGCCCAGTAATAAAGTGTCATGTCTGCTCACAGTGCCTCATTGCAATGATGGAGAGAAGGGTATGTTACACCAGTGCTTGGTTTCTATTTCTACCCAGGCATACCCCAAATCCAGGTCACCAACCAGGTACAAAGAAAGCCAAGGTACAAAGGAAGTGAAAAACTGCAAACCCTGTACTTCACAGTTGCTTTGCACCAGCATTAACAAGCAGGCAACACTATGAACAAGTGGCAAGATCCTCAAAATGCAAAACTGCCTTCTGGCCCGTTTTAGTCCTTTGCATCTTAAAAAGGCATAATTGCATGAATGTTTTTAACAAATACATTAATGCATCAATCAGCCATATGTGTGAGCCTCCATACTAGAGTGATGCCAACATATACAATAACAGAGCATTGGGTGCACACTAGTGCACACTAGTGCGTCCTTTGTCCATCACTAAACCCATTAGTTTTGGGCATCTCAAACTCCAGGAACAAGAAAAGGCACAAGATAAATCATGGTGCAGGTTACCATTCGACTTGTTTCTGAGACTCTCCTCTGTTTAGCAAACTGAATAGCACAGTCGAATTCTTGCTTTCTGAAGGGGCATCCATACCCACAGATATATCCACAGTACGGGGTGAGGGGACATAGTGTGCGGCCTACAGTCTTTGTAGTCATAGCTAACCACATATTCCACATACTGCATACATACAAATGGTATTTAAGTTAAATTTGAATATTTGCTAAAACACTGTGCAGCCCATGCATGCCTGTTCTATTTTTAGCTGTGCAATTTCATGTATGTCAGAGTTACAGATATCAGTTTGTGCCAGAGGGTTCTCAACACTTATCATAATCCAAAGACGAGAAACAAATTGAGGATGGAATCACATTTTCACAGGTTTCCTAAATTTCGTGTGTCTCTTTGGGGAATGGGGTAGCTCCCAAAGATGGTCCCATACAGTATGCTCTGTAAGAGTTTTCAATTAATTTCAAAGGCCATGCTACCACCAAAGTTCTATTCTTACTCACCACAGCTGCAGGAGCACTGTCCCTACTCACCACTGCTGCACGAGTATTTTGGTTGTCACATTCACGCTCTTGGTACCCTGAGATACTGCCATCCTTGAAAATTGTTGCTTCTCTAACCTCTTACCCATATTTTATATCTTCATCACTCTAGACAGCTCGGGAAAGAGGTGAGACACAATTGTTCACATTGTCCCAACTATCTCTGCCAAGGAATGCATTGAACAAATCTTAAGAAACAAAACTCTTGTGGCTGCTTATGATATGGTTTAAAAGACATTTTTTGAAGAAAACACACCTTTGTCACATTTCTTCCTTAACTTTTCCAACAATTGTATTCTCTTCTGACTTTGAACAGAGTCTTGTGGCAAAATTGTAAACCTGCATGTTTTCCTACTATCATTAACACTAGAAAAATCTGTTCCTGCGACTGATATTTTTGCTCAAAGTAAAATCTAAAGTTAACCCCAACACGATTAAAATCTGTAACTTATAGGCAGACTAGTTTAGCATATAGCATTGGCAATCTAGTTCACATTGTTAAAGCACCTGCTATAGAGATCTAAATACAAGCTGGCCACAGGACTGAAATATCACAAAAGTTTCAGTGGGTTAATGTTGCTGTAGAATAGTACTGCACTGCATTTAACATACAGGTAAGGTGTTCAAAAGCTAAATGCATAGCCTGGAGGATTCCAGTATTTTTTCAGAGGCCCTTTTGTAACCAGGTCAGAAGTCTTTACGTAGTTCTGGTGATAACTAAGGGCCTCCTTTAAACATTCACATTTAATGAGAGGGGTATAAGCAGGGCCACTGGAATTATGTGGCAGGGGAGCACCAAATTATGTGGCAGGGGAGCACCAAATTATGCAAGAAAAGGCCAATTATGCAAAATAATGCAGCACATTTTTTCATAGCATTACTTCATTATTTATAATTGTTTTACACATGGTAATACTGTAGGGGCAAATATTTTACATTAGTACCAGTTTAACAACCAAATACAGAAATAAGCAACTAAAAGATGACCAGTTAACGTTTGCAAAGGGCCTTCCACTGTGCCCTAACATGTCGCAAAGTTTTTTGTAACTTTTGATCCGTTTGAGCTAGAAATCATTTATTTTTGTTAAAGTCTACAGATTATACGTCAGATGATGGATTATGGCAAATCCATAATTATACGGGGAAAAAAGCAGCAGTTGCAGAATTGCAGATTTCCAGTGGCCCTGAGCATAAGTTTGAATCATTGTGGGTCTAGCCAAGCTTTCATTTTTCAAGGTATTCAGTTTGTTAGTAATTTAAACATAGCCTAAAACCCCAAAAATCATATTGCAGTTTGTGTTGTATAAATATTAATGTTGGGTAGGAGTTTACACACACATCTATGGATACATTGCATTGATTTGATGAATCATATAAATTACACCAAATTTGTATATAGTGTTCAATGCCCTTACTGAGAAAGAAGTTGCACCATTTAGTTTGCATGAAGCAATTCTGCCGTCTCTCCTATTCCCTGTTTTATCCTCAGACACATTTCCTTTAGAATTCATTTAAGAGAGCAACTTGTGGGTAGTATTTATGTTTCACTTGGTGGCTTGCTTTGTTAAGTAAGGTGTGGTGGCGTCCTGCTGTGCCGATTTTGCACACCCACTGAAGAATGCAAGTCTTGTTAAAGGACAATACTAATTACCCGTGAACTGACTCAGTTGATGCCTGATTCCTTCCTTTCTTTTAAGAAAAGCTGCCCATTTGCAATAAGCAGCGGGTTGTAGTTTCAAGGGACCCAAACCAGTTAAAAAGCTCAAAATCAGAGAAAGGCACAGGTCTCACACAGAAGTCAGCAATTAACATGCTTGACTGTGGTCAAACATCAGGTGGGTGGCAACACTATTTGTGTGCAGGTTGTTAACTGTGCTCATTAAGTTTACAGTGCGACACATTTTAAATGAACTTGCGCGCACTAAAGAAGACATTCACACTACCCTTGTTCTTTTTTTATTTGATTGAGGCAGCAAACAGTCTCTCACAGTTTGGGATGACATGCGCGCTCCTAGTGACACCTTGGGCGCAAGGAGAAAGTGAGCTGCGTGCGCACACATGCGCGCAGCCTACAGCGAACATAGCTCCCAGATAATAATATAATCTTATAACTCTATTCAACTTTCATTAATGACTTCCCAATTTACTAAAAGGGCAAAATGTTTACCTGGGAGATTTTACTATTAACTTGAGTCATACATCAGATAACTTTGCTCAGGCACTAAAAACATATACTCGCTCAAAACAGTCTCCTTCAAGTTTCTGATTCCCCCCCATTGTAAGGGGCATTAATCAAACTAGTAAATCTCAATGCACACTACGTTGACTGTTTAGGCCAAATTGATCTGGATTTTATAGTTACTTTTCTCATACACTCTTCCTCCCTTCCTCCTAGGCACATTCACCTCATTTCAGTCTAATGAAAAGGCACCTAAAATATGTTTCTGATCTTGAGTGTTGATGTCACTCAACATCATCATAAAAGATACCTCCATCTCTAAAGATGTACATGAAATATTTAACATCTGCTATAGAGCTGTTCTAAGGGCTGTAGACTTAACTGTGCCTGCCACAAAAATAATACTTTAAAATATAGAAGAAATCTATAGTTCTCCTCTTAACTATTTAACATTAGAAGAGAACGCAGGAATCTGGGAAGGTTGGGGAGAACACCAAAGGCCCCTAAAGATATCTAAACATTAAAATCATTTTGAAAACTTTCCAAGCAGAAGGTGAGTTCCAATGAGGCCAGCTTTTCCAAACCAAGATCCATAACACCATAAACCACCCCAAAGAGATCTGCAATTTGGTAAAGCTCCATTTGGCTCCCCCATTAAATCCATCTATCAACAATCGCAAAGCAAATGTGATAAGTTCATAGACTTTCACAAATTAGATACAGACCATACGGAACTCTATAACAACGGCTGACTCCTTACCTCATAAATCCTCATTATTTGCAACCAATAGAAAAACCCTGGACTAGCTTCACTCCTATAACTGAGAACTGTCTTGAAAAAATTATAAGCAACTTAAAACTGGTGCAGCACAAATTTGCCCTTCCTTAACACATCACAAATACGTCACAACTTCATAACAGATACATGATATGAATGTGCATTTAGCACTTGATTCTTATATGATCTAACCATATTAAAACAAGTGTTGCATTTGACATTATTACTAAAGTGCATTTATTGTAGGACTAGTAAATTTACTCAAACTATGTGCTTAACGGTATTACATGAGAAATTAATAAACCATCCATATTCAGTAGATATATACTCACTATAAAGATGAGATTTGACTTTCATAATGTGTGCCTTAATACCTTGAATAACAATTACTGTTTAGATAATTAAATAGCCTCATATATGTAGACTGTGATTACCCTAGAAACAATAAAGAGTTTATGTTATGTGTGCATTAATATTTCATATATTTCATTTAAATGTAGTTCTTAGCCATGCTTGCACATGATTTTCAAAGAATTTACTGTATGTGTTATGTAACGTGAACCTAATGCACTGATCAGTCATATTCATTAGTGTTTAGATGTGCACCCGCATATTCCGTGTGCACTCTTGCTAATACTTTAAGTTGACAATTTAAACCTATAATTCTTCATGCTGCATAAATCCTGGTTTTCATTTTCTGTTTATGTGACATTTCTTACACGTATCCACACGCATTGATAGTTGTACAATAGATACATTACTGTACTAGAGATAGAGAAAGAGCCTGATAAGAAGACCTTGACGAAAGAACATGGAGGGCTATAGCGTCAACTGTAAGGCCAGTTCAGCAATGTTTCGACCTGGCTTGTGCATGAGAAGACGATGTTGTTCCCATGCTCAGTGTGGGATATTTGGAAATTGTTGAAGTCTACAATGTGTTAAGTGGAGAAAGACAATCGACCCCTGATGATGCGTGCAAAGGGGTGTTGCCCAGGAAGGTTCTTGTGTGTTATGACTTAGTGTTCACACCATTGGAGATTTAGGTGCTTTCCAGACTCCTTTCAGATGCCCCGTAGATGTCCTTCAGATCCTTTTTGGCATTCCTTCAGAGACTTTCCCCAAAATGCTTAGAACACTTTGTCCTGAACTTTTAGAGGTTTAGACCTCTATCCTTTCTTTAATTCCTTGCTGAGTGTGGCTTAGGCTGAAACTTACTTGCATGACCCAAGAAGATGCTTGACTGAGCTTCTGAAATGGTGACTACTTATTTTCCCCTTGCTTAGTTCTTATTTCCTTTATGGAAATGCCTGATTTCTGAGATTCTTTAGATTTTTAGAACCATCCTTTTATTTGAAACTCTACTTTAGGTGATTTAGATTGATCCATGTATAGACAACAAAACTTCAGACTGTTCTTTGAGCATCAGATACTCCTCTGGATCTTTTGTATTGCTGTGACTGAATTGCTTGTTTGCCTAATATTGGTCTGCCTCAATTTCATCTGTAGGTTGGGCCTGCCTGTTGGTATTCTGTACCTTTATAGCATGGTGTTAAGAGTCATATATCTTAATTTGATATTGAATTTGTAATAAACCTTTGTAACCTTAGCTACCGATTCCTGGTCCTCATTGTGTAGCCAAATGGGTGGCACTGTTAATTGATATTGATTGATGAAACACTAACTCTCCTCACCCCTCAGTGCGGAAAGGAAAGGTTGATCGGATGAAAATATATGGTAAAAGAGTGGGCCCAGAAAACGCTGAATCAAAACCAACCTTCTACCAAGGAGATACTATTACTGCTGTCTTCATTAAAAGAAAACTTACTGAATGTGTCCCTATAAAAATGTGTATTTCTGAATACTCTTGAAATTGGGCACATGAGTCCTTTTCTGAAAAAAGCCTTTGGAGGATGCTAATATTATGGCCAACTATGCCGTGGCTGGGTAAAGTTTTAGAAAAATCTATACCCATTCATTTTATCGGTCACTTTGAGATAAAAACCTAGCACCATATCAGTTAGGGACCCGAAGTGGGAATGGTACAAAGTCAACTACGTTAAATATTTTGGATGACATTCATTGAATACTAGATGATGGTGCTGCCTGTTTGCTCATCCTGCTAGACTTATCTGCAGTCAGACCAGGGTAGGGTCATTCAAGTCCTGAAATCATGCAAGGGGGTAGATGGTGAAGTGTTCAGCTAGTTCTCATCATTCCTTACAAATCACAAACATCTGATGAGATTGAGCAGTTTTTTGTCAAAACTGACATAAGTAGCCTGTGGTGTACCTCAGTTATCAATATTGGCTTCCATATTGTTCAGTATATATGGAACCACTTCAGGTTTTGATGGAAGAAGCAGGTGTGGAAATTCACCAGTATGTGGATGATACATAGGTCTGTTTGAAGATCTCATCTGCCAAAGACATTATCACATTGAAAAACTGCTTAATGATGTTCCAGAGTTGGATGTCAGTAAATCTTTTCAAGCATAATCCTAATGGAACAGAATCTATCTTACTCCATCATCCTCAGGTTTCACTTTATAGTGTAGACTTCACACTATCAATTTCCAAAAAGGTAAAATCTCTTGGGCTTTGGGTAAATTATCACCTGTCTAAGGCTTTGCAGATTGAAAACGTCACATCCCTAGCCAGAAGAGGGGACATAACTGTTAACTATAAGTTGATCATTTTTTGTTTCACATCAGTACTGCTCCCATCCACGCAGACTTCTTTACTATGTGTGAGTTACTGTCTGTTGTTTTAAGAGGAAAGGGAGAAATGCCTTTGTTCATCAAGATGGGTGGTTTGATTACTATGAGCATAGTGAGGGATGGGTTCAGAGATTGTTCTGACCCATTTTTTGGAAATCTTTCCTGTAGTATTTTCTCTTGCAACAGCCTCTAGATTTTATTTATTTTATTTTTGTTACAAGGCATTATTCCAGGGTAGGAATTGTATCATACTGTAAAAAGGAGGAGGGCAGAGTACAGAAACTAGTGTAGTCCTGGTGGAGTGTCACTTCCAATTCTATGCAAGGACGTATCCTTAAGTGTTCCTTCACAAACACTTTTTAAGAGCTCAAGATATAGAACTGGACAGGAGAGGAAGACTTCCCTGCTAATGAAAACTGTCTGTTCATTTGAACTGAAATGTTGCAAGAACTGTTGCTTGTTATCCTTCCTAAAGGAATTAACCAGAACTGGGAAAACCTTTAACTTGTTTTGCCTTCACCGAATAATGAGGCCTTATCTTCCCTGGATAGTTTACTCTGTATGTATGGTTGACATGAATGTGAAAGCTGTGAGTTTGAAAAATGCCCCTTCTATCCAGAAGGACCTGTGGTTTGTGAATGATTCCTAGTAAACACAACATTCTGTTATACTTTGTGGACTGGGATTAGTTACTTGCTGAGTACTGGTATACACTGGTGTATTGTGGACTGGTGGTTCTGTTCTGGGACATAATTTTGGAAGCCTGGGTTGATTGGAATTGGAGAGGTTCCTGTAGCTAGGAAGAAATGGCAGTTAGCTGCTATGCTAGGATCACTTTCATGTTATGGTTCCAGAGGCAAGAACTATCCTTGCTACTTTCAATATCAAGCCACTGAAAATATGTACTAAAGTTTTCTTGAACATGCGTGTTGAGGTAGAGTTGTCTTTATTTTATTTCAATGTTCAAACAAGAAACCTCCATATTTGAACTTGTAAGTGTCTTCACATCCAATGATGTTGAGCATGCACCAAGTTGTAGGCTTTGGAAAATCTGAGCTCATTCTGTGCTGAGGTCTCCCACAAAGTCCCTTTGATTTATTGAAAACCCTACTGGGTACTGTGTGTTGCCTTTTCCAGTTGGACCATCTCGAGTTCCAGCAATATTTCAAAGTTGTAATCTGGAAACACTCACTGAATGGAATGAACCGCTTTAGGCTGATCAAATTCACTGGCAGGTGAGTCTGGTACCTTGTTCTGTTAGGAGCTTTGGACACCAGGTATGTGAGCCTGACCAATATATTCCACAACAAATATCTAACTCCAACAGGAGATATGGTTGTATTCAGCCTACAAATTGTTTGTACTCCGGTTTTCCAAATAACAAAATATTGAATAATTCTGTATGATGATATACTGAGTGGGCAGAACCACAAGCTACAGCAGAACATGATACACTCACTGGTGAATCATAATTTGTGACTTTGTCCTGCTTCAAGCTTTTCAACAAGATGTCTGAACTTCACCACAGAGGTTTCACAAGATATACTAAATATCCTGCAGCTTTATTTGGAAGCTGCGTCCAGGTTGGTCCTGCTTGCCATTTTTTGCTCCATGATTGTTTTAAGTACAAAGGTAGAAACCGTCACCAAAAACCCGCCAGATTGTATTCATGCGCCACCTATGTGGAATGTCTTGTTCTAGTCGACTCCCTAGTGAGGTCAATTCTGATCATTCAAATATTTTTCTGTTTTCTTTAGATTTTAAAACAACAGGTTTTTCTATTTATTTTCAACGGTGATATTTTCACTTTATTCATACTGTATGAATACTTCTTCATTTGCAACAGATTTGTCCTATAACTTACATTTTGTCTTAAAATCTGTGGGGGTTATTTATGAGAGCCTTGCATCACTTTTGCACCACTCGTACATGCGTGACACAGTGCTCTGAATCAGATTTGTGAAGCCACTCAAAGCCACTCTGTATGGCTTTGAGTGGCCTCAGACATCTTTAGTAAGGCGACACAGGTGTTCCATGGGCGTAGCAGTGAGTGTTTCCATGCAACATCCTGGATTTTGATGCTGCCCCATATTTACAAATTTGTGTAAACTGGGGGAAGCACCAAATCCTTATGCCTCCTGAGGTGAGGCTTAATGAGGAGAAATATCTTTATTTCTCCTCATTTTTTCCTCTTTCTATGTGGGCTGCATTGTGGAAGAATGAGGAAAGAGGAAAATGCCTCTTAGGATTGTTTCTGTGCAGGAAGGTGCCCCTTCCTGCACAAAAACAATCCTGCATGCAATGGAGGCACCCTTGCAGCATGGTGCAAGGGTGCCTCTAGGCTCATTGGCTTTAGGCTTCCTAAACGGTGCCAGCGCAGGGGAAAAGAACATGAATGCACCATATTGCATAAATACAGTTCATTCCTGCAAGGTGACTTGATGCACTGATCTACGCCAAAATCCTGTATATGAGGGCATGTGTGTCTTTCTCTTTGATTGCATTGTTGTTTGGATGGTTTATTGACCATAGCATCTCACACATTTTATCTTAGAATTGTGTTGCTTCTGAGGCCAAGTTACCATTGGTGAAGACCGGTTACCTTTATTGAATCCTGCTTCCCATTGCTGATATTTCTCTTTGAGCACAATGGAAGCTTAGTCACAATCCAATTAAAAATGTTGCTTCTCTGTCCTAAGCCAAAGTAGTTGGATTTCTGACAAACTTGGTTGAGGGAACTGGTAAAAAGGAACCTGGGTGTGGTAGGTAGTGCTCTTTACATTTCTAGCTATGCCCATATCCTGGATTATGTTGGTGAAATCTCTGTTTATGTGGCCTATTAAACATACTCATCATTAACAGTATCAGAAAAAGGTGGAGTGAGATGATATTCAATGTTGTTATTTTTTACAGTACTAGTACAATATACAATATAGGAAGCACACATAGTCCCTAACTATACATAATATTCAAAACATATATATGACACCTACCTAAAACAGCACACACATTAGTCAGTTTAAAAGAGACCCAAGAGGCCTTATAAATGTCTCTGAAAATCTACTATTGGAAGAAGCATAAATTGTTTTTTTCCACAAGATTGGCCTGTGCAGTACAGTCAACGTTTCAGTCCTGCTTTAGCAAATTCTCAGGACTGTCATTAGGACATGATGTGGGCAACAGTTCTTAATTACTGATGCAAATAAAGTGAAACAACAGTAATTAACACCTTTTAAATTTGAGCTACTTAAGGGCAATTTTCCATTGTATTGTTGTTGTTTACGGTGGCCCCTTTTGCTATTGGATATACCTTTTTTCATTCACAGGTGTAACAGAGTACTGTTGATAAAGGCATCATTGTTGTTTTGTAAAAAAATTGGTCACTACAAGTATTTACACAGTAAGCAAATATGTTGGTCCTTGTTATCTTGCCAGGCAAGAAACATCGAAGAAATGAAAGTAAAGATTAAGAAATGTAATCCTCTAAAACTTGGCGAAGATTGAAATAAGGCTTGAGTGATGACAGAAGTGAGAAATGGAGCAACGCTGGGGGTGATGGGTGGACAAGGAAAGAGAAAGGGAATGAGTTAGTGATGGTGTGAGTCGACAAATGGAAGAATTAATTGATTGGTGTTGGAGATAGTGTCCGATGGAGTGACTGGTTGATGTATGGTGTGAGCAATAGTTATTATGGATGACAAAATGAGGGAAGCAGTAATGGAGATAGTGATGTTCTGAAGGAGTGAGGAAACATTGGTGAGAATGGAATGGGCAAAAGGTGAGCTGAAATGAATGATGGAGAGATAAAGGGAAGGTATTTGTGATGACGGCAAGGAGGAATGATGAATGAAGGGTTGGAGTAGTGGAAAGTAGGAAGTAGTATGAAATTATATGATAGAGACATTTAATATAGCGCACAGATCCCTCCCGGGGGAGTATCTCGGCGCAGCACTGCTTAGAGAGGGGAGAATATTCTAAAACAACCAAGTCTTCAACCCCTTCTTGAATGAAATGAAGTCTGAGCAGGAGAGGAAACTAAGGGGAAGCTTATTCCAGTGATAGGGGGCTGTGTATGAAAATGATCTACCCCCCTGTTTTGAGGTACACATGCGAGGGATAACCAGAAGCAACTTATCTGAGGACCTTAGGCATCTGGAGGGTGTAGGAAGGTGGAATCTGACTGCATGGTTGCCCCAACTTTTTTCCTGGTGTTTTGCTGGTTTTCGACTTAGTTTGGCTGGGATCCTGCTATTCAGGACCCCAGCCTATCTGCTATCCCCTTAAATTGATTGTATGTACTTTAGGTACACTCCAGATTGGATTCTGGTGTACCCTTGTGAGTCCCTAGTATATGGTATACTATGTACCCAGGGCATAGGTACCCCAGAGGCCTACCAGGGGCTGCAGCATGTATTGTGCCACCCCTGGGAAGCCTTTTAAAATGACACAACAGGTCTGCTACAGCAGCCTGTGTAAGGTGGTGTATCCACCCCTTACTGAGATATAGGTTCTCTATATCTCTCCATATCACAGCACATGTAAACCTATCAGTCACCCCTGTGGCAGGCCTTAACAATCCTGAAGGCAGGGTGCTGGGTTTCATGTGAGAGGGTGCCCATGCATGAGCAGAGCCCCTCTGCAGCTTTTGGAATCTTTATTCTGGGGTTGTTTGTGATGCAGCCAGACCATATACTCTTAAGTGCATTATAACCAAATGGTAAATGCTAACTTTGGAATGGCTGCATGGAAACATGTCGTGTTTGGTGTCAAACACCTTGGAATCGTACCCCCACACCAGTAACTGGGGTGGGAGTATGATCCCACCCTTTTAGGGGAGAGACATGACAGCACCGGTATACCCGGTACCAGCTAACAGAGCCCTGGCATCACAAAATGGATGCTGCAGCCACAGACACGAGTCTGCCCTCCTGCTGCTGGACGAAACTCCGGCAGGGGAGGCCTGGACAATAGGTTTCCTGTCACAGGGAGGTGTGCCCACCTCCCAGACAGGCTTTAGTGTATTGGGGCTGGGTGGGTGCACTCTCAGAGTGCTTTGAAGTCTGCACTGGGGGCACATTTGGTGTCCCTGTGCATAGTCCAGCTCAAACCGGTTGCAGGGGCACACAGCCCCTGCTCTGGCACGAAACTGGACAAAGGAAATGGGTGTAGCCACCCCTCTTTCCTGAACCTCCCATAGGTGGGTCCCCAGAGTTTGTTCCACCCCTTCCTTGGGTATAAAGTAGGAAACCCTGACTACAGGACTTTAGATTACACCTGGACTAAACTCTGATACCAGAAACCAAGTACTTCGATGATCTACACTACGCTGGATGACTGAAGAATCTCCCTTGGAGTAAAGCAGTTACTCCCCTGCAAGGCAGGCACTTTAACGCAACTGACCGGTTGGCATACCCAAGCTCCGACGGACTCTGAAGAATATTGCCACACAGGAGGTGGGTTTTCCAAGGTCACTGAGGTCGATCTGTGCCCACAGCAAGTCTTAGGCCCGTATCCCTTGTGGAGACTGTGCAACCTGAACCCCTGGACACCGGAACCATTTGCAGAAGCATCAGCTTTCCGAGAACCCATGAGGCTGAGCTTTGGGTTACTTGTAGCTCTGACCCCGAGCAGTAATTGCACTGAACTTTGCAGGCCTACTCTCAACAAGTGTTCCGTGGGCCACCATTTTGTGATTCTGCTTGAGGTCCCTTTTTGATCCCTGGTCCGTTGACCTGTGGGTCCCCAAGAAGGTGACTCTAACTTTTATTGGACTTCCCTGGTTGCTCCAGATGTGCCCTGACTCTCCATTGCTTGGGGAGTCCCCAGGACCTTGCTGGTCCGCACAGAAGCATCTTCTCTCTTCCTGCATGGGTTGCTGTTGCCAAGGCTTGTTGTAGTCAATCTGATCACCGACACCCCAGCACTCGACATCCTTTATGGGAGAGCTCGAATCCCGCTCCTGGTTGTCGTCGATGTCTCCGGGACTCCGTGGCTGCAGAGTCAAGCTTCACCTCTTCGCACGTGAAGCACCCGACATCGGTGGGCATTCGATTGCTCCGCTCCTGGTCACTGGCTAGTGACCCAGACTCTGTCCCCTCTGCTTTCAGGTTCTTCACATCTTCGATCCAGGCTTGGATCACACCGGACACTTTTCTCCTTCACGGCAGCAGCACTTTGCAGCAGATCGCCATTGAAAACGACGACGATTCCCGACACCTTTTGACACCTATGCACCCGGCTTCCCTGGGTGAGGTAACTCGAGTACTCTGGTGCTCCCGTGGGTGTTGGCCCTAGAACCCCTTAAGTCTAAAGGGGTTTGCTGAAAGTCCTCTCCTAAGTGTCCTTTTGCTTTAAAATTCCAACCGCGACTTTCCACATTGAATCCTACGGAGCTCGCGGCTCTGTTCTCACACTGCACACGTCCCCCGTGGGTCTCCTGTGTCACTACCTTGGGTGGTTCCTTGGGGTACCAGCGATTCTACGTGCTCTAGGCACTGTGTCTAGTCAAGTCGTGGTTCTTATACCACTTTCTTAGTATATGGTTTGGTCCCCCCCTGCCCAGTGTATATTGTGCTATTTACTGTCGTTTTAATACTGTGATATTGTGTATCTTGAATTCTAATCTCATAAAGAGATTAGTAGTTAGTGTTTAGAAATAAATACATATATTTTATATATATACCTTGTGTGGTTCTTCTTTCATTTAGTTATTCAAGAGATTATAATCTGGTAAACCAAGCTGCTTTACACTCCTTCAAGACTTAGCCTGAAGGCTGCTCTCCATAGCTACCACAAGGATAGCTTTCAATAAAGGTTGTCTTTAAACCTATCATCAATAAGGGTCGTTTGGACTGGTGCAAGGTGCCCACTATAACTAGTGGACAGCATATGCCAGGCCAACTTCTCACAGAGGGCAGATAGGGTTTTAATCGAGTAGACAGCTATGCTGGGCATGATTTGTGGAGTGCCTTATGTGTCAGACACATAGTTTTAAAATGACACACTTTCTAATCTGCAACCGATGAAGTTTCCAAAGTATCGGGGAGGAGGGCGAGCGAGAAGGAAGATTGCAGATTAACCGAGCAGCAGTGTTCTGGACCACCTGCAACTTGGACAGCAAGATGTCGTTTACTGATGTTAGCAAAGCGTTCCCGTAGTCCAGGCAGCTGGCAATAAGAGCCTGGACAATAGTTTTCCTACCGCTGTTGGGAAGCCAAGGGAGCGCCTTTTTAAGAAGCTTCATGGTGGCAAAGTCGGTGCCACAGTTGGTATTAACTTGGTCTTTCATGGAAAGTGATTGATCTAACTTCACTCCAAGATTTTTCAATAACTGCTTAGGTGAAGGGGCAGGGCCAAGTTCAGAAGGCCACCAATCGGCATACCAGAGCTCAGTTACTTTTCCAAAGAGCATAATCTCTGTCTTAATTTAATTGGAGATAGTTGATAGTCATCCAAGCAGCGACTTCTCTCATGCAGTTTGCAAATTTGTTTTCACTTCGTCTGGGTCAGTGCCAAATGAAAGAAGGAGTTGGGTATCGTCTGCGTATGACACAATCTCCACACCGCAGGCTCTCAATATCAATTAGTAACAGAGGCAGTGGATTTCCAATAGAGGGGTGCACGGATGGGACGGAACAAGTGATGGCCTGAGGAAAGTATTGAGCAATCAATTTTTTTTTTAGTCCTCATTCGTCTTGGATTTAAACTCTGGAGTCTCCCTCAGCAATTGCCTCCCAGAGAAGCTCATTTATACCAAGGTATAAAAATCCCATAGTCTTCTCCTTCAGCTTCTGCCCTTGCCGACCATGCCGAAATGCAGAAAACACAAGAGAAGTAGAGACCAAGAAAAGGCATACTCATTGGACCTTCGCCTACCACCAATCATTTGCTCTCACTTTAAATCCAACCATTTCAATGCTGGAGACCAAATTTCATTTCTTCTTCTCACAAATGCTCTATCTAGATTGATTGTATATTTAATAGAATTTACCCAGTCAAGTTCAGTAGGTGGTAAGTTACTAATCTAATTTTTACAAATCTCCCTCCGGGCCAAGAGAATTAGGTAGAAAACCAGTTTTTTTACATCATTAGACAGATAGTCATGCTACGTTGGCACCCAAAAAAATACGAGAGGCAGGCTTAACAGGAATTCTATGCCAAATACAGTTGACATACATCTACTCACATCACCCCAGAATTTCTGGATCCCAGGACAATCCAGAAACATGTGAATATCATCCGCTTTCTCTTGGCTACATTTTGCACACCTCGGCGTTCTTCCGATACTCAGCTTCAATAACTTAAGGGGTGTCCAATAAACCCTATGTAGAGAATAGAGTGTGGTTTCTCCTTAAATCGGTGGGATGGACAGTGGAATAAAGAGTGTTAAAAGATACTTGCCATATTTCTTCTGGCTGCATCCCCGGCAAGCACTTTTCCCACAGCTCGTCTGGCAGTCTGAAAACACCATCCGATAAAACCACCAGTAACCAATACCATCTAGCCACTTCCTTCTTCTTTGGGACATCTCGAATCAGACTAATTTCCAAATCGTTTGATGTACTTATATCCGCCCCTTTTGTCTTGAACTAACTTTTGACTTGGAGGTATTCGAACATCGAAATTTTGTTATTTGAGACCTCTGCCATTTTGTCCCAGGGGACCAGTTCTCCTTCTTCCACCAAATGGTCCCATCTCACTATCCCAGCCTCCCTTGAAGGGACAGCCAGGATATCATTAGTCCATTTGGGAGAGCCTGGGGCATCCCATATAGGAGCTAGCCCGCTATAGTAGGTGAGTTTAGTCTCCTTTCTGATCCTAAACCATAATGCAGCCATGCTCTGAAAGACCAAGTACTCTGGAAACTTTACCCCCTGCTAATCAATAGAAAAGTGCCTTTACTCCCCCTTTAAGCATGGTCTATTTGGCATATTCCTAATTGCCATACTTAGCTTGCCTATAAGTCTCTAGTAAATGGTACAAAGAGATACACAGGGTCTTGTAGTTAAATGGCACTAGTGAAGAGCAGAACTTATTATGCCATCCACTACAGTAGCAGGGTAAACATGACTTCAGGCATACCACAGTAGCCTGTCTATAGCAGTATAAAAACTGCAATTCGACCTGCCAAAATAAACCATTTTGACAGATAAAAACCTCCCTTTTAAATAGTAATAAGCCACCATATGTAGGCCTTGTAGCCCACAAGGCAGAAAGTTAATGTCAACATGTCCTTACAGTGTCTAGCACCCAAAAGCTATTTTCACTGTAGGATGGCTGGTTGGCCCATAGAACAAAACAGAAAGTAATATTAAATACTAATACTGTATCTTAAGGAATGGGATGTTAGAAAAATAATTAAACAAATATTTTTAATAGTCATTACAAATCCAATTCAATGATAAATTCCGATTTTTAATAACTAATAATGAAAAGTAATTTTGAGAAAGTTACCTTTTCCCAGTCTGAAGTTCTCGGAGGCTAATTTGCATTTACTCTCTTGAATGGGTGTGAATAGGTGTGAAATGTCTCTCAGAAGCAAACAATAGGCTGATGTGAATGGCCAGTGCTGCGGCAACAAATGATCAATGGAATGCTGAATGAATCAAACATTCACCCCCAGTCAAGAGATCTGGGATAAATCCATTGTTCTATTGCTTACTATGCCACCTCAGTTTGGAGCCAGCCATATGCAAATCAGTCTTGACCCTGTTCCTCATGGGAACAGTCCAGCCCGAACTGCCAAATCGGGTCTTTTCCGGACCGGAAATAAGCTTCCTGGGACTGGTTTTGGGGTAACACCCCTCATCAGCCAGGCTAGCTTGAATCTAGTGGTACAGCGAGCAAGAGAACCACGTCTGGGCATTCCCATCCCACTTAGGGTAAAAGTGATGCGGCAACAAATGATGGACCAAATGCTAAATTAATCAAACATTCACCTCCAGGAAAGAGATCCGGGTTAAATCCATCAAACTATTGCTCAATACACCACCCCAGTTTGGACCCAGCCATATGCAAATCAGTCTTGACCCTGTTCCTCATGGGAACAGTCCAGCTCAAAATGCCAAACCGAGTCCTCCCTGGACCAGAAAAAGCATCCTGGGAAGGGTTTTGGGGTATCACCCCGCATCAGCCAGGCTAGCTTGAATCCAGTGGTGCAGCGAGCAAGGGACCCACATCTGGGCAAACCCAGAAACCGGTCCCAGCATGCTTGTTTCCGGTTCAGGGAGGACCTGGACTGGCAGTTTGGGCTGGACTGTTCCCATGGGGAGCAGGGTCAAGACTGATTTGCATATGGATGGGTCTAAACTGGAATGGCGTGGCGTGCAATAAAACGATGGATTTAACTCAGATCTGTGACTGGGATAAATGTTTGATTGGTTCAGCATTCCGTCCATCATCTGTACTTTATCCTTTTAATATCCAGGCTGGGAACTGGGGCATCTTTTTGACACTACAGTCTCATATCTTGTTTGAGTGTTAAGGGGCACATGCATCATTGCTTTTTGCGGTCGCAAAGGGGCAGATTCTGCGAATCTGCCCCTTTGCGACCGCAATTTTTGCATTTGAAATGCATCATCCCAAATGCAAAATTCGCAAATTAAGGAATTGCTAAAATTGCGATTACTTTAATTGCGATTGCATTTAAGGAATCACAATTTGCGATTCCTTAAATGCAATGCATTAAATAAAACAATTATTGCGATTTCGCTATTAGGAATCGCAAATTACCATCAAACTGAAGTTGATGGTAATTTGCGATATCTTTGAAAAATGCACTAAAGTGCATTTTTCAAAGTCACATATTACACACACACATGCCAAGGCATGTGTGTGCGCAACATGTGTAAATATTGGAATTTCAGGGGTGCAACAGGGTATCCTTTTGGAACCCTTGCACCCTTGAAATTGCATGCACAATTTGCGAGTACCTATGGAGTACTCGCAAATTGCGCATGCAATTCCCATTGATTCCTATGGGCCTCTAGGCCCATAGTAATGAATGGGAATCAATTCCTTAATTGCGAGTTGCAATTAAGGAATTTTAAGGAATCGCATTTTTTATGCCAATCCTACATGCATTGCATTTTGCGATTTCTAAATAGCAAATCAGTAAAATTCGCTATTTAGAAATCGCAAAATGCGGGAATGATGCATGTGCCCCTTAATTCTGCTTGACAGGTCAGTTGGGTTCACACATATCACTTAGGGCACACTTGAAAGAGGGGAGGACAGAATGTCAAAACCATTCTTGTGGATTCACTGTCAGGTTGCTGAAGTACTCTTCTATTTTCCTACCAGACTTCTGTCTCTGGGTTTATTGTGGGAGTACTGGCTGCCTCAAACTGGATTTTAGTGTAACATGTGGGAGGACCCTAGGATGAGTAAAGTGCACCACCCACACAAACACCCAGCCCTCAGAGCCCAAGTTTAGTGAGGTCAAAGACAATCACCATCTTGAAAATGCCCAAAGTGGATGTGCAGACAAAATACTGGAAACAAATATTGCATGGACAAAATATTGTGCCAAGAATACCGAAGACAAAAATATTGTGAAGGTAAGTTTCTATAGGTAACCAACATTTTACTATATATAATTCCACATATATTTACCTTGACAATTTATATATATCTTCAAGGTACGTAGATGTGGAGTTAAGAATAGTAAATCTATACTTACCTATTTGCACTTACCTTCTTGATATTTTGGCCATCGATATTTTTGACACGATATTCTGCCCACACTATATTTATGTTTCTGATATTCTGTCAGTGATCCCTCAAAGTGGGTAGGGTTGGCCCCAGGAACTATTTCCCCTTTGGTTATAGTATGCCTAAGAGTCATTCCCATCCACTAACTAGTTCTAGGCATAAATACAGCACCTACAGGCACCCACTTTCGAATACTTTCTGGACACACAGAAGATCGGAAGAGGACTAGACTTGCTGCCGGTGACCTGAGAGGAGCCCTGAAGGGCTGGACCTGCTCCTTCTTGGACTCAGGACAAAGAAGTGGACTCTAAGGCTCAAAAGACTGACTTCTTGTTCAAGCTGCAGGGACACAACAAGGTACAAAAGTCCATTTCCTGAAAGAACCCAGCTGACCAGTGGTGACAGGACCCTGCTTTGGCCTCTGACTGACACCCTGTGAATCTCTCAATTCCTCCCCTGAGTTCCTGGGAGGCTTTAGAAGTGTTATATTTAGTGGCTTGGGACTCAAAGGTCAGAAAGTAAAATCTTGGACCAGGACGAGCCTGGTTGGTGTATTTGACCCATGCGCAATTGTGGTCTGCCTCAAATTGAGTCGTGGTCCCGGCATACCAGGCCCATTGACTGTCATTGCCAAATTGTTCTTTTTGGAGCTATTTCCATTTAAAACTTTAAATATTCATGTCTCAGTTCCTCTTATTGGATTTTTGTCATTTTGGAGAAGTTTGGTTTAATATATTTTATTCTACTTTTCTAATTCAGTTTGGGACTTTATTGCTTTGGATTTTGACTTTATTACAGTTCTGGAACTGCATAAAAACTTTACACATTTCTGTAAGTTAAGCTTGCCTGCTCTGTGCCACAGTCACCAACAAGGCCTACTAATATAGAACCTACTGTACTTAATTTCTGGTGCCCCCACACTGACCCTATCTGGATGTCTATGAAATTGTAATAGTTTAAATGTGGTAAAGTACAGTTTGTGGCAATGCACATATAGATGGCATAATGTACAAGTGTTTGGACATTCTCACCTACTGGCTCCATAAATTATTAATTCAATAGTTCAGGTACTAGGGTATTTCAACTAATTGCTATGTGGTTGACACACATTCACTGCATATGCCTGCAAGCTTACACCAGGAGAAAAATGTATGTCAGTAAATCGAATGAGAGAACTTATTAAATTCAACTTGTGGCAAGCTATATTTGTGGCTTTAAGTGTTTCATTCCCCTTAACACGTATTAAACATCTGGATCATCTCTTTGAAACCATGGTTATTATGGCCACATAAGAGCCCGCAGAGACCAATATTAGCTTCCTCTTTCTCAAATACTTTAATACAGTCTTCCCCTCTTTGAGCTTTTTGCAATAAGTTAAAGTAGTGCTCACACATGTTATCTACAATAAAGACTGGGAGAAAAGTGCACATTTGGGCTGTCCACTTGACAAGCTACAGCCCAAAGAAGAAATGTGTGTGGACCACAAAGGTGGGAGACATCACAACAAGATGAGAAGAGTATTTGTAGTCATGCCATTCACAAACATTACCTGAATGAATGAATGAATGAATGAATGAATGAATGAAATTGTACTTATATAGCGCATGGCTACCCTGAGGCCTCCCAGCGCTGTTTGATAGAAGTGTAGAGGAAAAACAGAAGCCATGATGTTAAGAGACTGTCTTAAAGAGGTAGGTTTTTAAGAGCTTCCGGAAGGCCAAAAGGTTGTTGTCCTTACGTAAAGTGGGAGGAAGAGTATTCCAGATCTTTGCCACATTAAAGGAAAAAGAGCGTCCACCCCACCTGGATCTTCGAATTTTCTTGGGAGCGGCCAAGCATAAGGAGCTGGATCGCAGGGTTCTATGAGGAAGATAGGGAGTGACCAAGGGGTGAATAATAGCCGGACCAGTCTTCCGGATGGCTCTATGAACTAGGCACATAGCTTTAAACTGTATCCTAGCTGGAATAGGGAGCCAGTGGAGACTCCTCAATGCTGGTTTAGCAGATTGCCACCGCGGAATCTGAAGAAGCAGACGGGCAGCACAGTTCTGAGTTACTTGCAGTTTGTGAATGGTGAATTGAGGAGCACCAAGATATAGGGCGTTCCCATAATCAAGGCGAGAAAGAATAAGGGCCTGTACCATAATTCTTCTCGCCTGGAAGGGAGGAGGGGAATGATTTTCCGCAACATTCTCATCAGTCCATAACATGTGGCTGAAAGCTTGGTAGCCTGGTAATTAAAATCAAGGGAGCTGTCCAACCATATACCAAGGCTTTTAATTTGTGCCTTAGGAGGTGGAGCAGGACCCAGGCATTCCGGCCACGGGATGGGGGACGGAGGGTTGCCCAGGAGCATGATCTCCGTTTTGTCCCCGTTGAGCTTGAGGCAGGAGAGTTCCATCCACTCGGCCACCGCCTCTAGGCAAGGACCTAGGGTGCTAGACGACCCCTCAGAGTGATTCAATGCTACCACTAACTGAGTGTCGTCTGCATAGGTGATAATCTTAACGCCGAATGGATGGACAATCTCCGCCAGGGGACTCATGTAGATGTTAAAAAGCGTGGGGCTCAGGGCAGAGCCTGAGGAACCCCACAGCTAAGAGGCAGCCGAGAGGACACCACATCTCCTTCAAAGACTTGGAAGAAGCGGTTGCTGAGGAAGGACTGGAACCAGGTCAGTGCCGTGCCTGACACCCCCATGCTCTTAAGTCGATGGGCTAAGATGTTATGGTTAACAGTGTCAAACGCGGCACTGAGATCCAGGAGGATGATTGCCGCTGTTCCTCCTTGGTCCAGTAACCTTCTTGCCTCCTCTGTTACTACTACTACCTCTGAAACACATATACTGCCAGATGGAAAAATAGGCCTGGAGTCTGCTTCTTTCTCTTAAATAGAAATAAAACACTATGGCCCATATTGCAACTTGTGGGGATTTGGAAGCATAGATTTCGGACGGCTGTAATTTCTGATACCGGCTTGATAAACAATTCCTGTAAATTAAATCCCTGGGAATAACTCTGCATACCCTAAATTACTAGGTGAAATTCTGTATGAATGTGCCTGTTCTGGGGTGCTTAAGCACATACATTTATCACCTGCTGAAAGCTGGTGAAAACAATCTGCAGGAGTGGGGGAAGGTAGTAGAGTATGCTGCCATGCTCCCCCTGTGCCTTGGCTGGATATCAGGTGGGAGGGGGGCTGGTGAATGGGTCTGGACTATAATAAATGCAGCCCAAATCAATGTTACTGGTCATAATTTGTGGCCCACGTATAATTGCACTGAACAGAATTCCACCCTGGAATTCTATGCCTCACAATTTGTAAGATATAAGTGGAAAACCTACATAGTAAGCAGGTCATTTAGAGTTTTTCTGGAGCAGTTTTTAAATGTGGCAGAGGAAAGGGAGAATTGCTTTATTTCTCTGTACCTTGGCTGAGTATCAGGAGGGGGGCTTGAAAATGCAGCCCTTTCCTAAAGCAATTTTACTGGCCGATTTTTCCAGCTGGTAAATTTAGGTCTGGTATACTTGCACCCTGGAAATCTGGGCGCGGGAACACTGAACCACTAATAGTTGTGTGAAGTAATATTTCACACAGGAATTTCATTCCACACAACGTAATCAGCGCCTAAGGGAAAGTGTACATTATACCTGATGTAATATACAGCAATTAAGGCTGCTACCAACACTTTAGCAAAGTTGCCAATCTTAAAATTGCTTTGTCAGCACTCATTGCTGATTTATCTTTTGTTTTTTATCTTGGTCTCTTTATAATGTTAATTCACTATCTTGTGACTGTGTTTTTACACTTTTTTCACATGGCAACATTATTAGTAAGCACCTTGATTTATATAAATTGTGTATCTAATGTGCTTTACAATAGGGTTCTCCAAAGTCGGTCCTGGAGGGCCGGGTCCATGCCAGAGTTTCTAAGACAACTACATTTATCTAAATGTAAATATGTTAAAAATCTGACATGGATCCGGCCCTCCAGGACCGACTTTGGAAAACCCTGCTTTACAATATATGTTTTAATATTCGATCATCATTACGCTTTGTAAGTTGGCGCATACCAACATTTCAAGAGCCATACACTTGTTCTGTTTTCTTGTTAATTATTCCTGCCAATAATACTAATAACAAAAGTAACAAAAAGCCTTACTTCTACAAAAACGATAACCACAAAAATAGCAATAATAATAAAAGGTCACAAAGGGCATTCTGGTTTGGAGGGAGGCAATAGATGCACTGCAGTTAGGATTACTATAGTGACATTAAGAAAATCTTAGGTTTGCAACTAGAACATGAAGTTCTTAAAGTATTAATCCATACACGCCTTCAAGGTATAGACCTGTATCCCTTGAACTTATCTTCCAGACGGTAAGGTTGCCTCAAACGCTTATGCAAATACTCCCAGTTATACTACACTCGGTATTACTACCCATGTCCAAATTGACTCTTCAGGAATTTTCAACCCGCCTCCCAATTTTCACCAGTTGAAATCTGCCACTTACTAGGGCAGCGGAGAAGTGGCGAGAGGGCAGGAGTCCCTAGTGCATACAAGTTTTCTGTGAACCTCAGAAAGGGGAACAAAGTAAAATATTTGAAATGATTCCCCATTCCATTCATAAATATGAATGCGCCGCAAACTGAGTGCCTGGTAAATACTGAACTGTGCGCAATCAGTATCCATCAGGGTCCTTATTACAGATTGGGTGCACTTTTTGCATCTTTGCACCATGGCGCACCTTAAAGCAGGTGCGCAGGGTGCAAACATGGAACGTGCACCTGTTAGAAATGGGGGTCTCTAGTTGGCAGAGGTAGGTACCATTGTCCAAATAGGGACCCTTGCTTCTAGACAGGGTAAGGGGATACACACTTTAGATAACCCCTGGTCAACCCCTGGTAGCTTGGCACGAGCAGACAGACTTATTCCAAAGACAATGTGTAAAGTATTTGTTCTCAAAACACACAGTAGTACAGTGATAAAACCACAAATGGACACCACACCAGTTTAGAAACATAGGGGCATATTCTCAAGGAGCTATCGCCGAGTTATCGGCACGTTATCGCAGCCAAATCCGCGATAAATTTATCTCCCCATTCCCAAGCTGGTGCTAACCGCCCATAACACCAGTTTACCTGCGATAGCAGTCGCAAAAAACATTGCCACAGATGCCCCCGGCAACTAACGCTAATGATATGCAGAGTAGGCGTTCCCGTGCAAAAAGCCGCGACAACACCACTCCACAACATTCTCAACGACCAGCCCGATCGGCGATAAGATAACAAAACATGCAATAAGGCACGTTAGCAGCAGGAAATTAACACCTGCTCTTACCTGGTGCAAAGTCGGACGACAGCCTGCAACAGACAAGGGAGCACAGCCCATAGCCACACATGAAGAACAACAGATGCCATGGAGCCACAGACCATGCATCCCAGACCCCCAAGAGGGCAACAACACCCACCGCCACCACACCAAGGACCCCACCCCCCTCCCCCCGGGGCCCCACTTCGGGCACCCCTCACCCACACCCGGACAAAGATATGTCACATCAACCTCACGAAATCATGAACAAAACAATGTGCCCGATGTCGCACAATAACAACACCTAACATACATGTGTCGTCAGAAAAATGAGAATCATACATTCATCTTAGACTCAGCAAATAATTAGTTTCATACAGAATAAACACAAAATAACTATTTTGAAGAGTCATGGCGGGTCCTCTCAGGACAATCTGTAAGTCACAGCCTGCAAAACAAATTACCAGATAAGAAGGTGTATCATGGGCTCATCAAAGGACAGAGAGAGAGAGCGAAAGTGAGAGAGAGAGAGAAAGAGAGAGTGAGAGAAAGAGAGGGAGAGGGAGTGAGAGAGAGAAAGAGAGATATTGTACAAGGAGAGCAAGGCCAATCGGGCTCCTGGTTCATACATGCCAACTGTTGTGTGTGTATCGCTATTGGTGCACACTAAGTCAAAGGCCTGGCATCAATAGCAACGCGAAGGCCACATCACATATCAAAAATGCAAGCAGTAGTCAGACCAACATCAGGAATGAAAGCTCCATTGTCTCAATACACAAGGCTGAAGGACACCTGAACTCCCGACCTTGGTCCTGAATGCGGCTGGCACTCCCTGCGAGAGATACCAAACCAGATCGTGATGACTCCCACACCACGAACTGCGCGAATGAAAGACCAACGTGTCCACACCCCACACACACTTGTCCCTGCCTGAGGCACACCTGCTTGGGATGCCCCTGACACATAAGTAAAAAACAACCCATACGCCCAAACGTTGCACACAAATACGACTCATTGCTCCGAGCAGTGGCATATCATCCACATAACTGCCGCCTGTCAGAAGAGTGCCGGTGCAACGAGACCAACAAAGGCAATGGCTGGCAATCCCGGGCACATGCACAACCCATGTCACGTGGAACTGTACCGTGCACGAAT
The DNA here is from genome assembly GCA_963921515.1 of Calotriton arnoldi. Taxonomy (NCBI): domain Eukaryota; kingdom Metazoa; phylum Chordata; class Amphibia; order Caudata; family Salamandridae; genus Calotriton; species Calotriton arnoldi. Next base: position 534,124 of record CAWUFW010007638.1, read on the forward strand.
GCTGCATCTGTTGGGATCACTGCCACTGGCAGTGTTGCGCATTAGTTACCGTCTGAGTTTCCGTCTTGCGTACGTCACCTGCGTCCAGCCCTGGTTCCAATGTTGATCATGCACATTCGAGTGGCCCATGGATGTCTGCCTATCCAACACAACGGTGTAGGAGAGTAGGATCTGCTTCTTATAGTTACCCCCACTTTTTGCTGATGTTTCACTGTTTTTCGACTTAGTCAGACTGAGGCCCTGCTAATCAGGACCCCAGTCTATCTGCTTTCTACTCTAAATTGACTGTATGTACTTTAGGTACACTCCAAATTGGATTCTGGGGTACCCTTGTGAGTCCCTAGTATATGGTATACTATGTACCCAGGGCATAGGTACCCCAGAGGCCTACCAGGGGCTGCAGCATGTATTGTGCCACCCCTGGGAAGCCTTTTAAAATGACACAACAGGTCTGCTACAGCAGCCTGTGTAAGGTGGTGTATCCACCCCTTACTGAGATATAGGTTCCCTATATCTCTCCATATCACTGCACATGTAAACCTATCAGTCACCCCTATGGCAGGCCTTAACAATCCTGAAGGCAGGGTGCTGGGTTTCATGTGAGAGGGTGCCCATGCATGAGCAGAGCCCCTCTGCAGCTTTCGGAATCTTCATTCCGGGGTTGTTTGTGATGCAGCCAGACCATATACTCTTAAGTGCATTATAACCAAACGGTAAATGCTAACTTTGGAGTAGCTGCATGGAAAACTGTCGTGTTTGGTGTCAAACACCTTGGAATCATACCCCCACACCAGTAACTGGTGTGGGAGTATGATCCCACCCTTCTAGAGGGAGAGACATGACAGCACCAGTATACCAGCTAACAGAGCCCTGGCATCACAAAATAGATGCTGCAGCTACAGACATGAGTCTGCCCTCCTGCTGCTGGACAAAACTCCAGCAGGGGAGGCCTGGACAATAGGTTTCCTGTCACAGGGAGGTGTGACCACCTCCCAGACAGGCTTTAGTGTATTGGGGCTGGGTGGGTACACTCTCAGAGTGCTTTGAAGTTTGCACTGGGGGCACATTTGGTGTCCCTGTACATAGTCCAGCTCAAACCGGTTGCAGGGGCACACAGCCCCTGCTCTGGCATGAAACTGGACAAAGGAAATGGCTGTAGCCACCCCTCTTTCCTGACCCTCCCATAGGTGGGTCCCCAGAGTTTGTCCCACCCCTTCAATCAATCAATCAATCATGTCACTTATAAAGCACACTACATACCCGCGAGGGTCTCAAGGCGCTGGGGGAAGAGGGGGGTGGTGCTGCTACTGATCGAAGAGCCAGGTCTTGAGGAGTCTTCTGAAGGCCAGTAGGTCTTGGGTCTGTCGGAGGTTGGTGGGGAGGGTGTTCCAGGTCTTGGCGGCGAGGTGGGAGAAGGATCTGCCGCCGGCGGTCGTTTTCCGGATGCGGGGGACTGTGGCGAGGGCGAGGCTGGTCGAGCGGAGCTGGCGGGTGGGGGTGTAGAAGCTGAGTCGTCTGTTGAGGTAGGCTGGTCCGGAGTTGTGGAGTGCTTTGTGTGCGTGGGCGAGGAGCTTGAAGGTTATCCTCTTGTTGACAGGGAGCCAGTGCAGGTCTCTCAGGTGGGGTGTGATGTGGCTGCGTCGGGGGATGTCGAGGATAAGACGTGCAGAGGCGTTCTGGATGCGTTGCAGCCGTCTCAGGAGCTTAGCCGTCGTTCCTGCGTAGAGGGCGTTTCCGTAGTCCAGCCTGCTGGTGACGAGGGCATGGGTGACTGTTTTTCTTGTTTCGGTGGGGATCCACTTGAAGATCCTGCGGAGCATTCGGAGGATGTTGAAGCAGGATGAGGAAACGGCGTTGACCTGCTTAGTCATGGAGAGGGTGGGGTCGAGGATGACCCCTAGGTTGCGTACGTGGTCGGTGGGTGGCGGGGCTGTTCCCAGTGATGTTGGCCACCAGGAGTCGTCCCAGGCTGAAGGGTTGGAACCAAGGATGAGGACCTCCGTCTTGTCCGAGTTCAGCTTCAGGCGGCTGGTCCTCATCCATTCGGCGACGGCCTTCATTCCTTCGTGGAGGTGGGCTTTGGCGGTGTGAGGGTCTTTGGTGAGGGAGAGGATCAGCTGGGTGTCGTCGGCGTAGGAGATGATGTTGAGGTTGTGCTGTCGGCAGACGTGGGCGAGGGTGCCATGTAGATGTTGAACAGCGTTGGGCTGAGGGAGGAGCCTTGGGGTACGCCGCAGATGATCTTGGTGGCCTTGGATCGGAAGGGGCGAGGCGGACGCTTTGTGTTCTGCCGGAAAGGAAGGATGTGGTCCAGTCCAGGGCCTTCTCTTGGATCCCGGCGTCGTGAAGGCGTGTTCGTAGTGTGTGGTGGCAGACCGTGTCGAAGGCGGCTGATAGGTCCAGGAGGATGAGGGCTGCTGTTTCTCCGTTGTCTAGCAGGGTCCTGATGTCATCGGTGGCGGCGATGAGGGCGGTTTCGGTGCTGTGGTTGCTGCGGAAGCAGGACTGGGAAGGGTCCAGGATGTTGTTCTCCTCGAGGTAGCGGGTCAGTTGTTTGTTGACGATTTTCTCGGTGACCTTCGCGGGGAACGGGAGCAGAGAGATGGGTCGAAAGTTCTTGAGGTCCTTGGGGTCTGCCTTGGGTTTCTTGAGTAAGGCGGTGATCTCGGCGTGCTTCCGGCTTTCCGGGAAGGTTGCTGTCTCGAAGGAGATGTTGATTATTTTCCGGAGATGGGGCGCGATGGCTGTACTGGCTTTGTTGAAGATGTGGTGAGGGCACGGGTCTAGCGGTGAACCGGAGTGGATGGTGTTCATGATCTCGCTGGTGTCCTCGTCGTTGATGTTGGTCCAGGAGAGCAGGCTGTTGGTGGTTGTGGGGGCAGTGGTCTCGGTGGTTGCCGGGGCGGTCGTGGTGTTGAAGCTGTCGTGGATGTCGGCGATTTTGCGGTGGAAGAAGGTGGCCAGTGAGTCGCACAGGTCTCGCGACGGCTGGATGTCGTTGGTGTTGGAGCTGGGGTTGGAGAGTTCCTTCACGATGTTGAAGAGCTCTTTGCTGTTGTGTGCGTTGTTGTCTAGGCGGTCTTTGAGTGAGGCCCTTTTGGCGGATCTGATGAGGTGATGGTGACTGCGGGTGGCGCTCTTGTGGGCGGCGTAGCTGTCCGCTGTCCGTTCGTGGAGCCAGATCTTCTCCAGTTTTCGGCATGTTCGTTTGGAGGCCTGGAGGTCTTCGGTGAACCAGGTGGCTTTCTTGCTGGTGTGGCTGTTAGGCGGATTCTTGAGCGGGGCGAGGGTGTTGGCGCAGTCGTCGATCCACTGTCTGAGGTTGCGGGCGGCGGTGTCGGGGTCGGAGGGTTCGGCGGGTGGGCTCAGGGCGAGGGTTGTGGTTAGCTGGTCTTCCGTGACTCTGCTCCAGCAGCGGCGAGGCATTTGTTCGGTGCGGTGGTGCATGGTGGGCTTCCTGTAGGTGAAGTGGATGCAGTGGTGGTCAGTCCAGTGGGGTTCGGAGGTGTGGTTGAAGGAGACGTGTGGGCTTGCGGAAAAGATGGAGTCTAGCGTGTGGCCGGCGGCGTGGGTGGGTGTAGTCACGAGCTGTCTGAGTCCGAGGGTGGTGAGGTTGTCGATCAGGGTGGTGGAGTTGGTGTCCTTGTTGTTCTCGAGGTGGAAGTTCAGGTCCCCGAGGAGGATGTAGTCCGTGGAGGCGATGGCGTGTGTGCTGACGAAGTCAGCGATGGAATCGCTGAACTGTGGTCGGGGTCCGGGGGTCTGTAGATGAGGGTTCCTCTGAGGGTGGTGTTGGGATCGGTGTGGATCTGGAAGTGCATGTGTTCGGCGGTGCTGAGGGTGTCGTCGGTGTTGGTTGAGACTCTGAGGGTGTTCCTGTGGACGTTGGCGATGCCTCCTCCGACTCCGTTGGTGCGGTCCCTGCGGGTGATCTTGTATCCGTCCGGGATGGCAATGGCGATGTCGGGGGCTGAAGCGGGATTCAGCCAGGTCTCTGTCAGGAATGCGACGTCTGGGGAGGTTGAGTCGAGAAGGTCCCAGAGTTCGATGGCGTGTTTGCGGGCGGAGCGGGTGTTGAGGAGGATGCATCTGAGGTAGTTGGGTTCTTTCCTGGGCGGTGGTTTGGCGGGGCGGGTGCTGGCGAAGCTGCAGTTCCGGCAGGTGAAGGGCCCTTGGGTGCACTTCGGGGTGGCCTGGTAGCAGGCGTGATCTTTTCCGGGGTTGAGTGCGTGGAGGGTGCTGGCGTCGTATCGGCGCCTGTTGATGTGGCGGGCGCGGGGGATGCCCGGACCAGGGGGTCTGGTGCTGGGCGCGGTCACGGCGCGGATGGGCGCGACGGGCCTGCCTTAGGCACGCCTTCGGCGCGCCAGCGGCGCGGCCGCGCAGCGGCCGCCATAAATGGGGAGGTGGGAGGGAGGAGCAGGGAATGGGGCAGCGAATGGGCAGTGAGGGGGCGGGGCCGCAGCGGCGGGAAACAGGCACAGAAGGGAAAACGAGCACAATTAGGGCATCAAGGGGGCACAGAAAGGAAAAGAAAACGAGCACAATCAGGGGCAGCAAGGGGGCACAGAAAGGAAAAAACGAGCACAATCAGGGGCAGCAAGGGGGCACAGAAAGAAAAAACGAGCACAATCAGGGGCAGCAAGGGGGCACAGAAAGCAAAAACGAGCACAATCAGGGGCAGCAAGGGGGGCACAGAAAGGAAAAAACGAGCACAATCAGGGGCAGCAAGGGGGCACAGAAAGGAAATACGAGCACAATCAGGGGCAGCAAGGGGGGCACAGAAAGGAAAAACGAGCACAATCAGGGGCAGCAAGGGGGCACAGAAAGGAAAAACGAGCACAATCAGGGGCAGCAAGGGGGGCACAGAAAGGAAAAACGAGCACAATCAGGGGCAGCAAGGGGGCACAGAAAGGAAAAACTAGCACAATCAGGGGCAGCAGCAGGGCACACAGACGGAGCTGTGTGGTGGGGGAGCGACCTACCAGTCAAGGTCAGGGGTCGCTGTTTGGGTATAAAGTAGGAGACCCTGACTACAGGACTTTAGATTACACCTGGACTAAACTCTGATACCAGAAACCAAGTACTTCGATGATCTGCACGACGCTGGACGACTGAAGAATCTCCCTTGGAGTAAAGGAGTTACTCCCCTGCAAGGCAGGCACCTTTAAAGCAACTGAACGGTTGGCATCTCCGAGCTCCGACGGACTCTGAAGAATATTGCCACACAGGAGGTGGGTTTTCCTAGGTCTCTGAGGTTGATCTGTGCCCACAGCAAGTATGAGGCCCGTATCCCTCGTGGAAGACCGTGCAACCCGAACCCCTGGACACCGCAACCATTTGCAGAAGCATCAGCTTTTTGGCAACCCCTGAGGCTGAGCTTTAGGTTACTTGTAGCCCTGACCCCGAGCAGTAATTGCACCAAAGATTGTCAGCCTACACTCAACGAGTGTTCCGTGGGCCACCGTTTTGTGATTCCTCTTGAGGTCCCTTTGCGATCCCTGGTCCGTTGACCTGTGGGTCCCCAAGAAGGCAACTCTAACTTTTATTTGACTTTCCTGGTTGCTCTAGATGTGCCCTGACTCTCCATTGCTTGGGGAGTCCCCAGGACCTTGCTGGTCTGCACAGAAGCATCTTTTCTCTTCCTGCATGGGTTGCTGTTGCCAAGGCTTTTTGTGGTCAATCCGATCACCAACACGCCAGCACTCGACATCCTTTGTGGGACAGCTCGAATCCGGCTCCTGGTCATCATCGACATCTCCGGGACCCCGCGGCTGCAGAGTCAAGCTTCACCTCTTCGCACCTGAAGCACCCGACATCGGTGGGCATTCGATTGCTCCGCTCCTGGTCACTGGCTAGTGACCTAGACTCTGTCCCCTCTGCTTTCAGGTTCTTCACATCTTCGATCCAGGCTTGGATCACACCGGACACTTTTCTCCTTCACGGCAGCAGCACTTTGCAGCAGTTCGCCATTGAAAACGACGACGATTCCCGACACCTTTTGGCACCTATGCACCCGGCTTCCCTGGGTGAGGTTACTGGAGTACTCCGGTGCTCCCGTGGGTGTTGGCCCTAGAAACCCTTAAGTCTAAAGGGGTTTGCTCAAAGTCCTCTCCTAAGTGTCTTTAACTTTAAAATTCCAACCGCGACTTTCCGCATTGAATCCTACGGCGCTCGCGGCTGTGTTCTCACACTGCACACGTCCCCCGTGGGTCTCCTGTGTCACTACCTTGGGTGGTTCCTTGGGGTCCCAGCTATTCTACGTGCTCTAGGCACTGTGTCTAGTCAAGTCGTGGTTCTTTCTACCACTTTCTTAGTATATGGTTTGGTCTCCCCCTGGAGCCCACTGTGTATTGTGCTATTTACTGTCGTTTTAATACTGTGATACTATATATCTTGAACTCTAATCTCATAAAGGGATTAGTAGTTAGTGTTTAGAAATAAATACATACATTTTATATATATCTTGTGTGGTTCTCCTTTCATTTAGTTATTCAAGAGGTTATAATCTGGTAAACCAAGCTGCTTTACACTCCTTCAAGACTTAGCCTGAAGGCTGCTCTCCATAGCTAACACTAGGATAGCTTTCAATAAAGGTTGTCTTTAAACCTATCATCAATAAGGGTCGTTTGGACTGGTGCAAGGTGCCCACTATAACTAGTGGACAGCATATGCCAGGCCAACTTCTCACATTGGTGTGCAGCGGTTGGATTCAAGCTTGCTATTGCTTTACCAGATAATCTCTTTGAAGTGACTAACTGAAAACCACTATAGGTACATAGGTACGTATACATCAAGTTTAGAATACAGTAAGTTCTACTGAACTTACAGTTGTGTGTCAAGGGTCTAGCACACCCTTTCTACAACTCAAGAAAGTTTCAGTTCCCACTAGAGTAGGTAGGTGAATACACCACACCACACTAGAATGTCTGCAAGGCCTGAAGTAAGTGACTCCTTGCCCACTAGGTATGACAATCTCTCATTCCAAGAATTGAGAAATATGTGTACCTCTAGGAGACTAAAAACAGGGAGACATGCAAGCACTCAACGCCTCATAGAGGCTTTGCTGATAGATGACCTCAGAAAGACACCAGGGTCTGATGAGGCAGGCAGGTTGGGTGGGGCAGTAGAAGAGGAAAGGCCAGGTAGTGAAAACTACTATGACCCAGACTCTGATGCTGGCCAGGGGGATCAACATGATTCCCACCTGGAAAATCCAATTCTTCCTGAAGGAGAGGAAGGCCTCAGTGGCCCCCTCTTCACTCGCCCAGGAAGGGTTAATAGTCTACCAAGAAGATCAAGATCTCCTTCTCAGGAGTCTAATCATTCTAGTACTTCTATAGGGTCCACTGCTTCTCATAAAAGGGCATCCTCTTATGAGAAGAAATGCTTTGAGAAAGCTAAGCTGAGAATCAAGAGAGAGCATCTGGCCTTAGACAGGGCATCCCTGGAGCTTCAGAAAGCTTCACAGAAGTTGGGGCTAGAGCCCCATGGTGGCAGCAACAGTGTCTCTAGAGGTAGAGATCATACACATGACCATAGGAACCTGAACAACATTGTCCCTCCCTACCAGAGTGGGGATGACATCCACAAATGGATAACTGCATTGGAAAGGGCCTGTAAGGTACAGAGGGTCCCTCAGGAGCAGTGGGCAGCAATCTTGTGGCTCTCCTTTGCAGACAAAGGTAGAGACAAGCTCCTCACTGTAAGAGAAGAGGATGCTGACAATTACAAAGTCCTGAAGAGTGCTCTGATTGAAGGGTTTGGTCTAACCACTGAACAATACAGGTTAAAGTTCAGAGATACCCAAAAGGCACAGACTCAGGACTGGGTTGACTTTGTTGATTGTGCTACTAAGGCTCTGGAAGGCTGGTTACTTGGCAGTAAGGTGTGTGATTTCAAAGGATTGTATAATTTAATCATGAGAGAGCAGATCCTTAATAACTGTCAAAATCAACTGTTGCATCAGTACCTGGTGGACTCTGATCTGACCTCTCCCCAAGAATTGGGTCAGAAGGCAGACAAGTGGGTCAGAACCAGGGTGAGGCAGAAGATTCAGAACCAAGGTGGTGACTCTAAGAAGCAAGATTCAAAGAACTCTGATAAGGGTGGGGAGAAGGGTAAAGACCAGAAGTCTTCTCAAGGGCCCGAAAAATCTGCATCTGGTGGGGAGTCCCAATCTAACAAAGGAAAAGGCCAAAAGAAACCATGGTGTAAAATCTGTAAGCAGAAAATCCATTGGACTAGTGATTGTACAAAGACCAAAGACTCAACTCCAGCCACCATTGCCCCTAAGGCAACTGTTCCTCCTAGTTCAGCTCCAAGTGGTGGTGTTCCAAATAAGGGTGTAGTAGGGTTAACCCTGGGATCTGAGATGGACTCTGGCCTAGTTAGAGTTCCAACTCAGGCTGTTCTGATCTGTGATGGAGACATAGATATGTCCTCCTATGTGAGTCCCAGTAATCTGGGCAAATACAGACAGCAGCCCTTAATTAATGGAAGAGAGGCTTTGGCATACAGGGACACAGGAGCAAGTGTCACAATGGTGACAAAAGATCTTGTAGCCCCTGAGCAGATCATACTTGGTGAAATGTACCAAGTGACCAATGCTAGCAATGTCAGGACAGACCATTCCCTGGCAGTTGTTAATTTCTCCTGGGGAGGGGTAACTGGCCCTAAGAAGGTTGTGGTAAGTGCAGACCTCCCTGTTGAATGCTTGCTTGGAAATGATTTGGAAAGTTCAGCTTGGGCTGAAGTTGAACTCAGGACCCATGCAGAAATGTTGGGCATCCCTGCAGATGTGTTTGCTATGACCAGGTCACAGGCAAAAATGTCTAAAACTGAACAAGCCCTGGATTCTGGAAGAATGGACCAGGTGCCTCCCAAGAGGAGGAGCAGCAGGGTTAAGGCAGTGTCCTCCCCCCTGTCTCAGAATGCAGATCAGTCTCTTGAGGGAGATGATCTCAGTCCTGAAGAAGGAACTGTCCCAGAGGAGCTTGAGCCTGATCAGGTTGAGTTCTTGGGGACAGGGGGCCCTTCCAGGGCAGATCTGAGCCAGGAGCAACTGAGCTGCCCCTCTCTTGAACCCCTCAGACAGCAAGCTGCTGCTGAGGCTGCTGGGAGTGCTAGTGGTACCCATAGGATCTATTGGGATGGTGGACTCCTTTACTCAGAGTGTAGAGACCTCAAGCCTGGAGCCACCAGGAGGTTGGTTATACCTCTGAAGTTTAGGAGCTTCCTATTGACCCTAGCACATGATATCCCATTGGCAGGTCACCTAGGCCAAAACAAGACTTGGGACAGAATTGTCCCTCACTTTCATTGGCCTCATATGTCTGAAGACACCAAGGAGTTTTGTCGCTCCTGTGTTACCGGTCAAGCCAGTGGTAAGGCAGGTAGCACCACAAAGGCCCCCTGATACCACTACCTGTGGTAGGGGTTCCCTTTGAGAGGGTAGGGATTGACATTGTTGGTCCCCTAGACCCCCAAACAGCATCTGGGCACAGATTTATCCTAGTGGTGGTGGACCATGCCACTAGGTACCCAGAAGCAATTCCCCTCAGGACCACCACAGCTCCTGTGGTGGCAAGGGCCCTCCTGGGAATCTTTTCCAGGGTGGGTTTTCCTAAGGAGGTAGTATCAGACAGAGATGCCAACTTCATGTCTAGTTACTTGACTGCTATGTGGAAGGAGTGTGGAGTAAATTATAAATTGACCACCCCTTATCACCCACAATGCAATGGTTTAGTTGAGAGGTTCAACAAAACCTTGAAGGGCATGATTAAAGGTCTCCCAGAAAAGCTTAGGCGCAGATGGGACATACTTTTGCCCTGCCTTCTCTTTGCCTACAGAGAGGTTCCACAGAAGGGGGTTGGTTACAGCCCATTTGAGCTTCTGTTTGGACATCCAGTTAGGGGTCCATTGTGTCTAGTGAAGGAGGGATGGGAGTTACCTCTCAAACCCCTAAACAGGATATTGTGGACTATGTACTTGGTCTCCGCTCCCGGATGGCTGAGTACATAAAGAAGGCAACTAAAAACCTTGAGGCTAGCCAGGAATTACAAAAAGCCTGGCATGACCAAAAGGCTGTGTTGACTGTTTATCAGCCAGGACAGAAAGTATGGGTGTTGGAGCCTGTGGCCCCAGCAGCCCTCCAAGATAAGTGGAGTGGCCCCCATACCATTGTTGAACAGAAGAGAGAGGTTACCTATCTGGTAGACCTTGGAACTCCCAGGAGCCCCCATAGGGTGCTCCATGTCAACAGACTGAAACCATATGTTGACAGGGCAGACATGGGCTTGCTCATGGCTACTGATGAGGGACAAGAGGAAGAGAGTGATCCACTCCCTGACCTGCTCTCTCAGAACCCTGATGATGGATCAGTAGATGGTGTAGCCTTTGCAGGCAGCCTCACTGACTAGCAGCAAAGTGATTGCAGAAGAGTTCTCAATCAGCTCAGACATATGTTCTCTCTGACTCCCAGTCAGACCACCTGGTGCACTCATGAAGTGGACACTGGGGACAGTCTGCCTGTTAAAAATAAGATTTACAGGCAACCTGACCATGTCAGGGACTGCATCAGGACTGAAGTCCAGAAGATTTTGGATTTGGGTGTGATTGAACCCTCAGATAGCCCTTGGGCTAGTCCAGTAGTCTTAGTGCCTAAACCTCACACCCAGGGTGGTAAGAGAGAGATGAGGTTTTGTGTAGACTACAGAGGTCTCAATGCAGTCACTAGGACTGATGCCCATCCCATACCAAGGGCAGATGAGCTCATAGACACTTTGGCCTCAGCCAAGTTTCTCAGCACATTTGACCTGACAGCTGGCTACTGGCAAATCAGATTACCTGAGGATGCAAAAGCCAAAACAGCATTTTCTACCCCTAGTGGGCACTACCAATTTGTGGTGATGCCCTTTGGTTTGAAAAATGCACCTGTTACTTTTCAAAGGTTGGTGAACAAAGTCCTTACAGGCCTGGAAGCCTATAGTGCAGCATATCTAGATGATATTGCTGTCTTTAGCTCCACCTGGGAGGATCACCTGGTCCACCTGAGAAATGTTTTGGAGGCCCTGCAGAAAGCAGGCCTAACTATCAAGGCCACCAAGTGCCAGATAGGGCAGAGTCAGGTTGTGTACCTGGGCCACCTTGTGGGTGGAGGCCAGGTTCAACCATTGCAGAGCAAAATCCAGACCATCATGGACTGGGTTGCTCCAACCACCCAGACTCAGGTTAGAGCTTTCTTGGGCCTGACTGGGTACTATAGAAGATTTGTCAAAGGGTATGGATCCATAGTGACCCCTTTGAATGACTTAATTTCTAAAAGAATGCCAAAGAAAGTTCAGTGGACAGTTAGCTGTCAAAAGGCATTTGATGACCTGAAGCAGGCCATGTGCACTGCTCCCATTCTGCAAAGTCCTGATTACTCCAAGCAATTCATTGTCCAAACAGATGCATCTGAGTTGGGGGTAGGGGCTGTGTTATCACAATTGAATGATGAAGGTCAGGATCAGCCAGTAGCTTTTATTAGCAGAAGGTTGACCCCCAGAGAGAAACGTTGGTCAGCCATTGAGAGGGAGGCCTTTGCTGTGGTTTGGGCCTTGAAGAAGCTGAGGCCATACTTGTTTGGCACTCACTTCATTGTTCAGACAGACCACAAGCCCCTCTTATGGCTAAAACAGATGAAGGGTGAAAACCCCAAACTTTTGAGGTGGTCCATTTCCCTACAGGGGATGGACTATACAGTGGAACATAGACCTGGGAGTAACCATGCCAATGCAGATGGACTCTCCAGATATTTCCACTTAGAACATGAAGACTCAACTGGTCAAGGTTAGTTTAATGTCCTGACGTTTGGGGGGTTGTGTAGGAGAGTAGGATCTGCTTCTTATAGTAAACCCCACTTTTTGCTGATGTTTCACTGTTTTTCGACTTAGCCAGACTGAGGCCCTGCTAATCAGGACCCCAGTCTATCTGCTTTCTACTCTAAATTGACTGTATGTACTTTAGGTACACTCCAGATTGGATTCTGGGGTACCCTTGTGAGTCCCTAGTATATGGTATACTATGTACCCAGGGCATAGGTACCCCAGAGGCCTACCAGGGGCTGCAGCATGTATTGTGCCACCCCTGGAAAACCTTTTAAAATGACACAACAGGTCTGCTACAGCAGCCTGTGTAAGGTGGTGTATCCACCCCTTACTGAGATAAGGTTCCCTATATCTCTCCATATCACTGCACATGTAAACCTATCAGTCACCCCTATGGCAGGCCTTAACAATCCTGAAGGCAGGGTGCTGGGTTTCATGTGAGAGGGTGCCCATGCATGAGCAGAGCCTCTCTGCAGCTTTCGGAATCTTCATTCCGATGTTGTTTGTGATGCTGCCAGACCATATACTCTTAAGTGCATTATAACCAAACGGTAGATGCTAACTTTGGAGTGGCTGCATGGAAAACTGTCGTGTTTGGTGTCAAACACCTCGGAATCATACCCAAACACACCAGTAACTGGTGTGGGAGTATGATCCCACCCTTCTAGAGGGAGAGACATGACAGCACCGGTATACCCAGTACCAGCTAACAGAGCCCTGGCATCACAAAATGGATGCTGCAGCCACAGACACGAGTCTGCCCTCCTGCTGCTGGACGAAACTCCGGCAGGGGCGGCCTGGACAATAGGTTTCCTGTCACAGGGAGGTGTGACCACCTCCCAGACAGGCTTTGTGTATTGGGGCTGGGTGGGTACACTCTCAGAGTGCTTTGAAGTCTGCACTGGGGGCACATTTGGTGTCCCTGTGCATAGTCCAGCTCAAACCGGTTGCAGGGGCACACAGCCCCTGCTCTGGTGTGAAACTGGACAAAGGAAATGGGTGTAGCCACCCCTCTTTCCTGACCCTCCCATAGGTGGGTCCCCAGAGTTTGTCCCACCCCTTTCTTGGGTATAAAGTAGGAAACCCTGACTACAGGACTTTAGATTACACCTGGACTAAACTCTGATACCAGAAACCAAGTACTTTGATGATCTGCACGACGCTGGACGACTGAAGAATCTCCCTTGGAGTAAAGGAGTTACTCCCCTGCAAGGCAGGCACCTTTAAAGCAACTGAACGGTTGGCGTCTCCGAGCTCCGACGGACTCCGAAGAATATTGCCACACAGGAGGTGGGTTTTCTTAGGTCTCTGAGGTCGATCTGTGCCCACAGAAAGTCTGAGGCCCGTATCCCTCGTGGATGACCGTGCAACCCGAACCCCTGGACACCGCGACCATTTGCAGAAGCATCAGCTTTCCGGTGACCCCTGAGGCTGAGCTTTGAGTTACTCGTAGCCCTGACCCCGAGCAGTAATTGCAATGAAGATTGTCGGCCTACACTAAACGAGTGTTCCGTGGGCCGCCATTTTGTGATTCCTCTTGAGGTCCCTTTGCGATCCCTGGTCAGTTGACCTGTGGGTCCCCAAGAAGGCAACTCTAACTTTTATTGGGCTTCCCTGGTTGCTCCAGATGTGCCCTGAATCTCCATTGCTTGGGGAGTCCCCAGGACCTTGCTGGTCCGCACAGAAGCATCTTTTCTCTTCCTGCGTAGGTTGCGGTTGCCAAGGCTTGTTGTAGTCAATCCGATCACTGACACCCCAGCACTCGACATCCTTTGTGGGACAGTTTGAATCCGGCTCCTGGTTGTCGTCGACATCTCCGGGACCCCATGGCTGCAGAGTCAAGCTTCACCTCTTCGCACCTGAAGCACCCGACATCGGTGGGCATTCGATTGCTCCACTCCTGGTCACTGGCTAGTGACCTAGACTCTGTCCCCTCTGCTTTCAGGTTCTTCACATCTTCGATCCAGGCTTGGATCACACTGGACACTTTTCTCCTTCACGGCAGTAGCACTTTGCAGCAGTTCGCCATTGAAAATGACGACGATTCCCGACACCTTTTGGCACCTATGCACCCGGCTTCCCTGGGTGAGGTAACTCGAGTACTCCGGTGCTCCCGTGGGTGTTGGCCCTAGAAACCCTTAAGTCTAAAGGGGTTTGCTCAAAGTCCTCTCCTAAGTGTCCTTTAACTTTAAAATTCCAACCGCGACTTTCCGCATTGAATCCTACGGCGCTCGCGGCTGTGTTCTCACACTGCACACGTCCCCCGTGGGTCTCCTGTGTCACTACCTTGGGTGGTTCCTTGGGGTCCCAGCGATTCTACGTGCTCTAGGCACTGTGTCTAGTCAAGTCGTGGTTCTTATACCACTTTCTTAGTTTTATGGTTTGGTCTCCCCCTGGAGCCCACTGTGTATTGTGCTATTTACTGTTGTTTTAATACTGTAATACTGTGTATCTTGAACTCTAATCTCATAAAGGGATTAGTAGTTAGTGTTTAGAAATAAATACATATATTTTATATATATCTTCTGTGGTTCTCCTTTCATTTAGTTATTCAAGAGATTATAATCTGGTAAACCAAGCTGCTTTACACTCCTACAAGACTTAGCCTGAAGGCTGCTCTCCATAGCTACCACTAGGATAGCTTTCAATAAAGGTTGTCTTTAAACCTATCATCAATAAGTGTCGTTTGGACTGGTGCAAGGTGCCCACTATAACTAGTGGACAGCATATGCCAGGCCAACTTCTCACAAACGGTAGCTGAACTGGATTATGACACGTGTGTGCGCCCCCTATTGGCCCACGAACAGGAGTGTAACCGTGATACCCATGCTTGGGATGCCTTGATATTTGGCGTATGTGCAGGCAGTTGGGCATGGGAGTTTGCACAACTCCTCGTGTGCAGTGCCCACATTGAGGCGCTCCCCTATTGGGCTGTGCTGCAGATTGGTGTAAAGGCGTGGACGGAGCACAGCTGCCCGGACCAGGTAATGGATTGGCTCGCCCTCGCGTACCTTGACCTCGACAACGATGTACTCTTGGAACAGATTGCCCATGAAGCAGCGCTCGCATACATTGATGAGTAACAACGTTCCTGCAGCCACAACTGATTGTCACCCACAGCACAAGTCCCCCACCTTGTAGCATCTCGGAGGAATTTTCACATATTCCACCACAACAGTGGATATGTCTGTGTAGTAATCTGTTAAGTCAGGTTATGTTAGCTCTGTAGTATTAACCTTCCCATCACTGTAACCTTTACTTGTAATGTATTGAGTTCTTCTTAGAATGTTCTGATGCTGCTTAGATACTTTAGAATGTACTTGTGTTATTCTTGAGTTGGTGTCTGTTGGAGCTGGCTGCTTTCAAGCTAGCTCCTTTTCCATGTAACCCTACAATAAATCTACTCAAGACAACAACTGTATCCTGCTTCTTTACTACATTTGATTGGCGACGATCCTGGTTACATGGATTACCCTGCGTGCAAGATTCCTCATCCAGGACATCTATCTTCTCTCTAGACAAGTCAAGCCTCAAGCTCTTTGCCACAAGCTACAAGCCGGCGTTATCAAGCCTCCAATCTCTCATCTGTTCCCTTCAAGAGGTTGAACACTCATGAAGATTTTCGGCAGTTCCAGCCAAGTCAGCTGACACGGTAGGGCGTTTTTACTCCTTTACCCACCGGAACCCATCCTTGCGCTGACGCCCTTCAGGATATTTTTTTTTATCAAGCTGATTATCGCTTCTGGCTCTACCTGCGTCTAGACTGTTTACTTTCCTGTGCTTTCAACCCTCTCCTAGCGTATTGCACAGAGAGTACTGTATTTGTTTTTAAAAGTGTTCTCCCGCCGCTTGCGCGCACGCTCCACTTTTAACGACTTGCTCACCCTACCTGGAATAGCTCGTGCGTGCAGTCTTCCATTGCTCGAGCTCTTGAGGAAAGCACGGGGAGCCTTGTGACGTCTGCTTCTCGACGCATTGTGTCAGCGCGTCCCTGCGTCTCCACGCAATACGCCACAACATTGCCTCCAGCGTCACTGTCTCCTAGCAACGTTCAGCGCCGATGCGCACAGCCGGCAAGCGTCTCTCTCTCCTAGCAACCACGCAACGCTGATGCGCACAGCCCGTTTCTTAAAAAAAAGACGCCAGCGTTAATCTTCACAGGAATTATTTATCGCTGATGCGCACAGCTAGTTCAGACGCGCTCAGTATTTCTGGATATGTTTAACTCATTTCTTTCCTAGCGTTGCTCAAACCGCATGGAATAGTGTCCATGCACACGGCCAGTCGTGTTTACTGCAAAAAGATGGTGCACTCAGTCTAGAAGAGTCAACGCTGATGCACACAGCTGGTTTAAATTTATTTAAACAAAATACCTGATGTCAATATCGATGATCCAGAGAGTTTTTCTCTGATGTCAATATCGATGATCCACAGAGTTTTTCTTCTCTAATAGTCTCTCCTTTCAAATCACTTATTTTCACCTGGTTCTCTCACTATTTTTGGTGTTTTCACGCAGTAACACCCATTTTAAGGAAGGACATATCAACGTTGTTCATTACTGCTTCTTCTCTTTCTGACATTTATCGTGTACATCTACAGCGGTGATACACACACCAATTTTGTTTTATTTTCTTTGCAATGTGCACTTTACAATCTGTTAACCCACCTCCAGCTTTTCTGGACACCCCGGGAGAACCAGCTATCAGATGGGAAGTTTGGCACGACGCATTTGAAACTTATTTAGGGGCTATAGGTGCATCTAGATTCAGTGCAGATAGAAAAAAATACCTACTGTTGCACTCTCTGGGTTTTGAAGGCAGATCTGTATTCAAGCATTTACCAGATTTACCCCAAGTAGAAGGCGCACAAAACGACGAATACAGAGAAACTGTACAGAAGCTCAAACTACGCTTTGACAAGCAGCCCAGCCTCATGGTCCTCAGGCATACATTTTTTAAGAGGAAGCAAAGTGAGGGAGAAGATGTTGATTCTTACATTTCTGTATTGCGCAGATTGGCAGCTGACTGCAGCTTCGAGAATTTCACGGATCAACTCATCAGAGACCAATTTGTGTGTCACTGTAGAGACAAAAACATCAGACAGAAATTACTTACCATGGGTGATCCGTCTCTAGATGATACCATTAAATTAGCTAAGAGTATAGAAATTTCTATGGTCTCTTTAAAAGAATTAGAGGAGAAAGTTGTTGAACCAGTTAATGCTATCAATCTAAATTCATCTGTTAAGTCTGTCCAAAAAAATTATAAAAGCAATACCAACAACTTAGGCAAGGGAACCAAATCAGGAACATCAGGTAATGGTGAATCTATGTTATGTTTAAGATGTGGTAACCCACCTCATTCTAAGGGATCACGCTGTCCTGGTTCCAACGTCACTTGCAATTATTGCAAAAAAGTAGGACATTTTGCTAAAGTGTGCCTAAAATTGAAAGGTCAAAAAAGTTTTAAGAAACCTGCTGTATGCTTAATTGATTCAGAGTCTTCATCTGACTCGGAAGTAGTTTCTGTTGTTTCTGATTATATTGCTAGTGATGTAATTGAAGGTGATCCTAAGTCCTGTGTTGACCCCATTGTTGACATTTCTGTAGGAACAAAATGTATCAAACTTTTAGTCGACTCTGGTGCTAAAATAACCATGATCACAAAAAAACTTTTTGATGAAACTTGGGAAGGTACTCAACCTCTTCTTCCTCCCGATCGCACACCTGTGTCATATGAAGGTCGGAAAATTGACCTTTTGGGTTTCTTTGAAGAGGAGTTGTGCTTTAAGGAAGGAGAATAAAAGGTAAAATCTATGTTGCTGTCAAAGGTCTAAACATTTTAGGGTGGTTCCACCAAGGGCTTTTCGGAATGATCCTTAAACCTGGAACCAAAGAACAAGTCCTGGTTGTTGGGTGCTCTGATGAAGTCCAAACTCTCAAGGACAAGTTTCCTTCTGTTTTCAGCTCTGATTTAGGTAAAATTCAGGGTTTTAAACACAGAATCATAGTTAAAGAGGGGTCTTTACCAGTCAAACACAAACTCAGGGGTGTACCCTATAGTGTCAGAGATGACTTGGAGAAGGAATTACTTCAACTGTGCGAGAAGGGTGTTATAGAGCCAATTGAATCCTCCCTTTGGCTTTCGCCTTTGGTTGTCGCAAGGAAGAGATGTGGTCAACTCAGGGTGTGTGTTGACTTGAGGTCCCTCAATAAGGAAATCTGGGTTGATTTACATCCTCTTCCTAAAATAAACGATCTGTTTGCATCCACCAAAGGTGCCAAATTTTTCACCAAGCTTGACCTGGCCAGCGCATAACACCAGGTTGAGTTGCATCCGGATTCCCGTCACCTTACTTCTTTTGTTTCCCCTCTTGGCACGTTTCAGTATCGGCGCATGCCATTTGGTTTGGCATCGGCTGCGTCGGTATTTCAGAGGGTGATGAGTAACATCCTTAAGGGTGTCGAAGGTGTGTTAGTCTTTCAAGATGACGTACTCATTTTTGCCAAAGATGTTTCTTCACATGACCTCATTCTACACAAAGTGTTGGGTTTATTTCAGCAACATGGAGTTGTTTTAAAACTAGAAAAATGCAAATTCTTTTGTACCGAGGTAGAATACTTAGGTCATGTTCTCACTCAAGATGGTGTTAAGCCCAGACCTGGTCTCCTGGAGGCCATTACCAATGCTTCCACTCCCACTGATAAAACTGGAGTCAAATCCCTGCTCGGTCTTTGTGAATATTATTCAAGGTTCATTCCCCATTATGCCACCATAGTTCGCCCCATCAGCAATCTCCTAAAAAAGGGGACTAAATTTGTTTGGAGCGATGAATGTGTGTTGGCATTTGAGGAAGTTAAAGATCTGTTAAGGAAAAGTGCTGTACTTAAACCTTTCGACCCCAGTTTACCATGTTGTCTTACAGTTGACGCTAGTCAAGTGGGGTTAGGTGCGACCCTGACACAAGTGGAGGATGGTGTCGAGAAAACGATTGGGTTTGCATCTAGAGTACTGAGGTCACCCGAATTGCAATACTCAGTTATAGAGAAGGAATTGTTGGCCTGCGCATGGGCTATTGAAAAGTTTCACCCATATGTGTGGGGAAAACGTTTTTACTTCAGACTGATCATAAGCCTCTTGTCAATATCTTGGGTGGTAGTCTGAGTAAGTGTTGCACTCCCAGAATCATGAGAATGGTTACGAAGTTGCTGCAATATCAATTTGATATCAGACACATCGCTGGGGGAAGAATGGGAGGGCAGATTTTCTTTCTCGTTTTCCTCCCACAAACTTTCTGGAAGATGAAGTTTCCTTTTCTGACCTTATTGAAGAAGATTGTGAAGATTGTCTTGTAGCAGGTGTGGACATTCCTGAGCTAAAGTTTTGTTCAGAGGATGAATGGAGGGGAGCATTTTCCAATTATTGTGTACTTCAAGATGTTTGTAATTTTGTTAGGTGTGGGTGGCCAAGAGAGAAGGTTCTACCTTCTTCACTTCAACCATTTTCTAAAGTTGAGGATGAAATTTCGTTGGAAGATGGTATTTTATTACGTAATGATAAGCTGATTCCTCCACACTCATTCAGGAAAGGGATTATTGTTAGAGCTCATGAAGGACATTTAGGTTCGTCTTTCACCAAGCGCCGTATTTGTGACACATTTTGGTGGCCAGGAATGGACTCAGAAATTGATGAGTTTGTATTGGACTGTTGTGTTTGCAGATCATCAGACAAGTCCCTTAAAATTTCAGTTCCTCCTCTTATGCCTGTTGAGTGTCCCGACCGTCCTTGGATGAAACTTGGTGTAGATGTCATGGGACCTTACATGACACTAAGTGGTAATTCTAAATTTGTTCTGGTTTTGATTGATTATGCATCCAAATGGCCTGAGTACAAATTGGTTAGAGAAGCTGCACTAAAAGCATTATTAATTTTCTAAGCGAGGTTTGGTCTAGAGAAGGATTTCCTGAAATACTTGTTTCAGACAATGGGAAACAGTTCGTCAGTAAGGATTGTGAATCTTTCTTGTCTGTTTCTGGTGTTAAGCACATAAGGAGTTCCCTTTATCATCCTCAAGGGAATGGACTTGTTGAGAGGATGAATAGAGTGATTGGGGACTGCGTGAAATGGGCTAAAGCCAGCAACAATGATATTGTTAAATCCCTTAACAGCATGATATGGTTCTACAGGACCACCCCACATTCATCCACCAAAGTGTCTCCTTTCGAATTAATGAGGGGAAGAAAGCCGAATACTTCTTTTCGTCCAGGGTGGATGTCAAAGTGGATTAATGCTGAATCAGATGTACAGAAATTGATGTCTCTTGTAAAAAGTAACGTTTCTGCCACACAAGCTAAGCAGAAAAATTGTTTTGACACTAGGAAAGGTTCTAAGATCTCTATTCTCAAAGTTGGGGATACTGTTAGAATTAAGAAGTCTATTCATGTTAACAAAGGTGAAAGCAGATTCGGTCCACCTGTCAAGGTAATTAAGATGGTGGGGAATGCCATTCAGGTCGAAAGTGGGTTTTGGTGGAACTTAAGCAAAGTTGCGAAAGTTCAATGTCCTACTCAGGACGTATCCTTCAAGCACAATAGCAGCTTGTCTCCTGGAACGAAATCTGTCTTGGAGAATGTCAGGAGGAGTTCCCGGCATGTAGTCAAGCCTGCAAGGTATAGAGAATAAATTCTTACTTGTTCTATTTTTTATTTTTTTAGAAGAAGGGAAGGTAATGTAGTAATCTGTTAAGTCAGGTTATGTTAGCTCTGTAGTATTAACCTTCCCATCACTGTAACCTTTACTTGTAATGTATTGAGTTCTTCTTAGAATGTTCTGATGCTGCTTAGATACTTTAGAATGTACTTGTGTTATTCTTGAGTTGGTGTCTGTTGGAGCTGGCTGCTTTCAAGCTAGCTCCTTTTCCATGTAACCCTACAATAAATCTACTCAAGACAACAACTGTATCCTGCTTCTTTACTACATTTGATTGGCGACGATCCTGGTTACATGGATTACCCTGCGTGCAAGATTCCTCATCCAGGACATCTATCTTCTCTCTAGACAAGTCAAGCCTCAAGCTCTTTGCCACAAGCTACAAGCCGGCGTTATCAAGCCTCCAATCTCTCATCTGTTCCCATCAAGAGGTTGAACACTCATGAAGATTTTCGGCAGTTCCAGCCAAGTCAGCTGACACGGTAGGGCGTTTTTACTCCTTTACCCACCGGAACCCATCCTTGCGCTGACGCCCTTCAGGATATTTTTTTTTATCAAACTGATTATCGCTTCTGGCTCTACCTGCGTCTAGACTGTTTACTTTCCTGTGCTTTCAACCCTCTCCTAGCGTATTGCACAGAGAGTACTGTATTTGTTTTTAAAAGTGTTCTCCCGCCGCTTGCGCGCACGCTCCACTTTTAACGACTCGCTCACCCTACCTGGAATAGCTCGTGCGTGCAGTCTTCCATTGCTCGAGCTCTTGAGGAAAGCACGGGGAGCATTGTGACGTCTGCTTCTCGACGCATTGTGTCAGCGCGTCCCTGCGTCTCCACGCAATACGCCACAACATTACCTCCAGCGTCACTGTCTCCTAGCAACGTTCAGCGCCGATGCGCACAGCCGGCAAGCGTCTCTCTCTCCTAGCAACCACGCAACGCTGATGCGCACAGCCCGTTTCTTAAAAAAAAGACGCCAGCGTTAATCTTCACAGGAATTATTTATCGCTGATGCGCACAGCTAGTTCAGACGCGCTCAGTATTTCTGGATATGTTTAACTCATTTCTTTCCTAGAGTTGCTCAAACCGCATGGAATAGTGTCCATGCACACGGCCAGTCGTGTTTACTGCAAAAAGATGGTGCACTCAGTCTAGAAGAGTCAACGCTGATGCACACAGCTGGTTTAAATTTATTTAAACAAAATACCTGATGTCAATATCGATGATCCAGAGAGTTTTCTCTGATGTCAATATCGATGATCCACAGAGTTTTTCTTCTCTAATAGTCTCTCCTTTCAAATCACTTATTTTCACCTGGTTCTCTCACTATTTTTGGTGTTTTCACGCAGTAACACCCATTTTAAGGAAGGACATATCAACGTTGTTCATTACTGCTTCTTCTCTTTCTGACATTTATCGTGTACATCTACAGCGGTGATACACACACCAATTTTGTTTTATTTTCTTTGCAATGTGCACTTTACAATCTGTTAACCCACCTCCAGCTTTTCTGGACACCCCGGGAGAACCAGCTATCAGATGGGAAGTTTGGCATGACGCATTTGAAACTTATTTAGGGGCTATAGGTGCATCTAGATTCAGTGCAGATAGAAAAAAATACCTACTGTTGCACTCTCTGGGTTTTGAAGGCAGATCTGTATTCAAGCATTTACCAGATTTACCCCAAGTAGAAGGCGCACAAAACGACGAATACAGAGAAACTGTACAGAAGCTCAAACTACGCTTTGACAAGCAGCCCAGCCTCATGGTCCCCAGGTATAAATTTTTTAAGAGGAAGCAAAGTGAGGGAGAAGATGTTGATTCTTACATTTCTGTATTGCGCAGATTGGCAGCTGACTGCAGCTTCGAGAATTTCACGGATCAACTCATCAGAGACCAATTTGTGTGTCACTGTAGAGACAAAAACATCAGACAGAAATTACTTACCATGGGTGATCCGTCTCTAGATGATACCATTAAATTAGCTAAGAGTATAGAAATTTCTATGGTCTCTTTAAAAGAATTAGAGGAGAAAGTTGTTGAACCAGTTAATGCTATCAATCTAAATTCATCTGTTAAGTCTGTCCAAAAAAATTATAAAAGCAATACCAACAACTTAGGCAAGGGAACCAAATCAGGAACATCAGGTAATGGTGAATCTATGTTATGTTTAAGATGTGGTAACCCACCTCATTCTAAGGGATCACGCTGTCCTGGTTCCAACGTCACTTGCAATTATTGCAAAAAAGTAGGACATTTTGCTAAAGTGTGCCTAAAATTGAAAGGTCAAAAAGTTTTAAGAAACCTGCTGTATGCTTAATTGATTCTGAGTCTTCATCTGACTCGGAAGTAGTTTCTGTTGTTTCTGATTATATTGCTAGTGATGTCATTGAAGGTGATCCTAAGTCCTGTGTTGACCCCATTGTTGACATTTCTGTAGGAACGAAATGTATCAAACTTTTAGTCGACTCTGGTGCTAAAATAACCATGATCACAAAAAAACTTTTGATGAAACTTGGGAAGGTACTCAACCTCTTCTTCCTCCCGATCGCACACCTGTGTCATATGAAGGTCGGAAAATTGACCTTTTGGGTTTCTTTGAAGAGGAGTTGTGCTTTAAGGGAAGGAGAATAAAAGGTAAAATCTATGTTGCTGTCAAAGGTCTAAACATTTTAGGGTGGTTCCACCAAGGGCTTTTCGGAATGATCCTTAAACCTGGAACCAAAGAACAAGTCCTGGTTGTTGGGTGCTCTGATGAAGTCCAAACTCTCAAGGACAAGTTTCCTTCTGTTTTCAGCTCTGATTTAGGTAAAATTCAGGGTTTTAAACACAGAATCATAGTTAAAGAGGGGTCTTTACCAGTCAAACACAAACTCAGGGGTGTACCCTATAGTGTCAGAGATGACTTGGAGAAGGAATTACTTCAACTGTGCGAGAAGGGTGTTATAGAGCCAATTGAATCCTCCCTTTGGCTTTCGCCTTTGGTTGTCGCAAGGAAGAGATGTGGTCAACTCAGGGTGTGTGTTGACTTGAGGTCCCTCAATAAGGAAATCTGGGTTGATTCACATCCTCTTCCTAAAATAAACGATCTGTTTGCATCCACCAAAGGTGCCAAATTTTTCACCAAGCTTGACCTGGCCAGCGCATATCACCAGGTTGAGTTGCATCCGGATTCCCGTCACCTTACTTCTTTTGTTTCCCCTCTTGGCACGTTTCAGTATCGGCGCATGCCATTTGGTTTGGCATCGGCTGCGTCGGTATTTCAGAGGGTGATGAGTAACATCCTTAAGGGTGTCGAAGGTGTGTTAGTCTTTCAAGATGACGTACTCATCTTTGCCAAAGATGTTTCTTCACATGACCTCATTCTACACAAAGTGTTGGGTTTATTTCAGCAACATGGAGTTGTTTTAAAACTAGAAAAATGCAAATTCTTTTGTACCGAGGTAGAATACTTAGGTCATGTTCTCACTCAAGATGGTGTTAAGCCCAGACCTGGTCTCCTGGAGGCCATTACCAATGCTTCCACTCCCACTGATAAAACTGGAGTCAAATCCCTGCTCGGTCTTTGTGAATATTATTCAAGGTCCATTCCCCATTATGCCACCATAGTTCGCCCCATCAGCAATCTCCTAAAAAAGGGGACTAAATTTGTTTGGAGCGATGAATGTGTGTTGGCATTTGAGGAAGTTAAAGATCTGTTAAGGAAAAGTGCTGTACTTAAACCTTTCAACCCCAGTTTACCATGTTGTCTTACAGTTGACGCTAGTCAAGTGGGGTTAGGTGCGACCCTGACACAAGTGGAGGATGGTGTCGAGAAAACGATTGGGTTTGCATCTAGAGTACTGAGGTCACCCGAATTGCAATACTCAGTTATAGAGAAGGAATTGTTGGCCTGCGCATGGGCTATTAAAAAGTTTCGCCCATATGTGTGGGGAAAACGTTTTTTACTTCAGACTGATCATAACGCCTCTTGTCAATATCTTGGGTGGTAGTCTGAGTAAGTGTTGCACTCCCAGAATCATGAGAATGGTTACGAAGTTGCTGCAATATCAATTTGATATCAGACACATCGCTGGGGGGAAGAATGGGAGGGCAGATTTTCTTTCTCGTTTTCCTCCCACAAACTTTCTGGAAGATGAAGTTTCCTTTTCTGACCTTATTGAAGAAGATTGTGAAGATTGTCTTGTAGCAGGTGTGGACATTCCTGAGCTAAAGTTTTGTTCAGAGGATGAATGGAGGGGAGCATTTTCCAATTATTGTGTACTTCAAGATGTTTGTAATTTTGTTAGGTGTGGGTGGCCAAGAGAGAAGGTTCTACCTTCTTCACTTCAACCATTTTCTAAAGTTGAGGATGAAATTTCGTTGGAAGATGGTATTTTATTACGTAATGATAAGCTGATTCCTCCACACTCATTCAGGAAAGGGATTATTGTTAGAGCTCATGAAGGACATTTAGGTTCGTCTTTCACCAAGCGCCGTATTTGTGACACATTTTGGTGGCCAGGAATGGACTCAGAAATTGATGAGTTTGTATTGGACTGTTGTGTTTGCAGATCATCAGACAAGTCCCTTAAAATTTCAGTTCCTCCTCTTATGCCTGTTGAGTGTCCCGACCGTCCTTGGATGAAACTTGGTGTAGATGTCATGGGACCTTACATGACACTAAGTGGTAATTCTAAATTTGTTCTGGTTTTGATTGATTATGCATCCAAATGGCCTGAGTACAAATTGGTTAGAGAAGCTGACACTAAAAGCATTATTAATTTTCTAAGCGAGGTTTGGTCTAGAGAAGGATTTCCTGAAATACTTGTTTCAGACAATGGGAAACAGTTCGTCAGTAAGGATTTTGAATCTTTCTTGTCTGTTTCTGGTGTTAAGCACATAAGGAGTTCCCTTTATCATCCTCAAGGGAATGGACTTGTTGAGAGGATGAATAGAGTGATTGGGGACTGCGTGAAATGGGCTAAAGCCAGCAACAATGATATTGTTAAATCCCTTAACAGCATGATATGGTTCTACAGGACCACCCCACATTCATCCACCAAAGTGTCTCCTTTCGAATTAATGAGGGGAAGAAAGCCGAATACTTCTTTTCGTCCAGGGTGAATGTCAAAGTGGATTAATGCTGAATCAGATGTACAGAAATTGATGTCTCTTGTAAAAAGTAACGTTTCTGCCACACAAGCTAAGCAGAAAAATTGTTTTGACACTAGGAAAGGTTCTAAGATCTCTATTCTCAAAGTTGGGGATACTGTTAGAATTAAGAAGTCTATTCATGTTAACAAAGGTGAAAGCAGATTCGGTCCACCTGTCAAGGTAATTAAGATGGTGGGGAATGCCATTCAGGTCGAAAGTGGGTTTTGGTGGAACTTAAGCAAAGTTGCGAAAGTTCAATGTCCTACTCAGGACGTATCCTTCAAGCACAATAGCAGCTTGTCTCCTGGAACGAAATCTGTCTTGGAGAATGTCAGGAGGAGTTCCCGGCATGTAGTCAAGCCTGCAAGGTATAGAGAATAAATTCTTACTTGTTCTATTTTTTATTTTTTTTATTTTTTTAGAAGAAGGGAAGGTAATGAAGTAATCTGTTAAGTCAGGTTATGTTAGCTCTGTAGTATTAACCTTCCCATCACTGTAACCTTTACTTGTAATGTATTGAGTTCTTCTTAGAATGTTCTGATGCTGCTTAGATACTTTAGAATGTACTTGTGTTATTCTTGAGTTGGTGTCTGTTGGAGCTGGCTGCTTTCAAGCTAGCTCCTTTTCCATGTAACCCTACAATAAATCTACTCAAGACAACAACTGTATCCTGCTTCTTTACTACAGTCTGCCTTTGCCTGGACTCAGAATGCATGTGCGTGGACCTATTCGTGTGTACACACACCTGTGCAAGGTGATGCAGTCCCATGGGCGGAGCAGCACAGCGTCGCCTGGCAATGTTCCAAAATCGGAGAAACTGCTGGGGGGGAGACTACACACATGGCAATGTAGCACGACATGTGACCTTGCACGATCCTTTCACCTGCTCACTGTCAGCAGAGCACACAGTCAGCGCAGTCCGGTGCTACAGCACTATGCAGATCCCATGGGCTGTGAGCCATGTCCCCTGACACGGGCCGATGAGCAGACGCTAAACATCACATGACTCGTCCAGCAAGGCAAGGTGGACTGAGACCGTTGACATCCGCAATGAATTGTGTGCACGTTTGCCACCCCATTACTTGCACCTCGACATGTTCCTAAGCTGCCTGTAAGTGTCTGAAACATTGGTCTGCATGTTGTGGCCCTTGCCTTGCCCGTACAGACACGCACATGCTAATAAAGTCTACGCAACTTCACCTGTGTACAACTGTGATGAGTGTTGATTATAATGACAGATCTTATGCCTACATGTGCATTGTCCGTACTCAGGGAGGCATTGACTGACGCTTGTGAATTGGGGGTGAGTCCCTAATGCCAGCTCCACCTCTGTGAGCCAGACATTGTGTCTGGGATAGTTGGTGGCAGACCTGTGCCCTTACGTGTCCCCAGCAATGTGCGTATGGTGTCCAACTTCTCGCCATGTAGATCAAGGTCATCCATCAAAACAGACTGTGTCCACACAGATGTGTGTGAGTAGGCATGCGAAGAGACGTTCTGTTGTCACATGTGATGGGGGACACCACTTAAGGACTGCTACCGAATGTGACATTTCCACACACAGCCCTATTTGATACATGGACGTGGGGCTACATTTGGGGGCAGCGAGATTGTTGTTACTGTGCAATGAGGCCACAGCTAGTTCACACCTTCACAGTCATCTAAGTGGCCATGTGGGTCAGGGTCAAACATGCGCATTGATGACATTTACCAGGGTGTACCTTTTATTGCAATCGATGTCCCTACATTCATCCAAACATTTATTCGTGAGTGAACATAGACATGACACATCTGTGTGATTTGGAATGTTTTATTCACATTCTGGAGGGTGTCGGACCTGGAGCAGTACATGGCCACTTCAAGCCCACATAACATGGTTGCCCAGTGGTGGGCCAACCAGAGTCCTTGTGGCAAGGCAAAGTTGATCTGAAGAGGAAGGGTGCAGTCCGCCGCCGGGTTGCTGTGTCATTGGTACCAGAGCAGATTTGGCAGTCCATGTCGGGGTCCATGTGAAGGTCGCAGAGTGTTTTGGGGGACAGTGGGAGGTGTTGTTCCAGGGCATGATGCAGAGAGCACAACCAGGCAGGGACAGGCCATATGGCGGGGACGGATGCTACTACCTCCTTCCTCACACAGTCATTACCCTCCAAATCTTACTCCTCTGAGACGTCTTCTGTGTCCGGTGTGTCAGGTGTGTGTGGTGGGGTTATGGCTGCATCACTGTGTGCCACTGACACATCAGGTTGCGAAGGTGATAGGGCTGCATCACTGTGTGCCACTGACACATCAGGGGGCAAATATGTGTGTGTCGAGGTTCCTGCAGAAGACACCTGGAACAGGCTCAGTGGCAGCAATGGCAAGATGAGGATCTGCAAGGCATGGAAGATCGCAGCTACATCTCGCTGGTGTTCAGCAGTGGCAGCCATACTTCCAGCCTGCATTGGCTCCATGGTCTCCATTGACCTCCGCATCTGTGCCAACTCTGTGCTGTCATCGCTTGGGCCTGTCTGCCTAGACAGTTCTTGTAACCGAGTAATGGACCCAGCGATGTCAGCCAAGGGTTGTTGGTGAGCAAGGTGCGGACAGTGGGTATCCGTTAGGGACTGTAGGTGCTCCCTGATGGGACTCAGGCACCCACGTATGGCATCGAGTTTGGCTGCCATGAGCTCGAAACCCAGCCGCAGCTGATCTGCCATCTTCTCTTGGCACCCTAACACACGGAGTTTGAAATCCATGTGTTGGTCGTGGGGGTCCTGGGAGGCAGCCGTAGTGGTGTGTGTTTCCTGCGGTGTGGTCTGTGCAGGGTGTGGGCTCACCACGATGCAGCTGGGCTGCCCTGCTCCTGGAGGTGGGGTGCGGAGGCTGTCCACGAGCCGTTGGAGGATGTCTAGGCAAATGTGCAGGCTGTCCTCTTCATCATCACTGAAGAGATGTGTGGTCTGCTCTGCAGGAGGTGTTGATTGTCCCTCTGCAATGTAAAGGGGATATGCAGGTTAACAGTGTGTTCCATGTATGTTGACGCATTGTAGATGTTTAAATTCAGACTGCATGACGATGTACATTGTGACTGTTTTGGTGGAGCTGGCTATTTGATGGGAGTCAGTGGACATTTTGACTACATGACGGATGTGTGGTTGTACTCGTACATTATCATCTCACAGTGTCATGCATTGCCAGATGTGATTGGCCAGTTTCTACGCACGAGCGGCACTAGTTGTGTCCTCTGTCCTGTGGTGTAGGGGTTGCACTCTGTCCCACATTGTCGTCAATGTTGATGTACTGTGATTGCTATGTGTGTGTGCTGCATTGTTGGCGATTCGCCCCTGCAGCTCTGCATTGGCGGACCCTTATCCCTTTGAGTCGGTGTGCATTTGACTTGTGTGTTTTTCAGGTGCTGGGATGTTTGTGATTGGGTCATTTGTGCTACTGGAGATATTTGGTACTCTTGTGCATTGTTTGTCTGCAGATGTGCTTTTTACATCATGGTTCGTAGGTGCACGTGGATGTGTCAGAGTGTGACCTGCTCCTTTACGGATGTGGTCCACACTCAGCCACCTCAGTGTCGTCTCGTGCACCATGTCATGTATTGTGACTTCAGCCATGCTATCTGTCATGCAGTGTCACTTGCATTGTCGGTGTGGCTCACAGAGCCGCTGCTTTTCGGGATTCAGCACATGTGCATGGGTAGGTTGTGGCATTGGTGATATGGAGGGGGGCCCATTTGTGCAGATTGTGGGCGGGGGCCTACTTGGTGTTTCTATGTGTGCTGCAGTGTGCCAAGGGTATCAGGGACATGTTCCACAGTCATTGTGGGTGTGCAGTGTGCTGCACATGATTGTAAATGTGTGGCATTGTGCCCATCTGCCCCGTCCCCCCAGTCCCTGGTCGTTACTCACCCTGTTGGGTCAGGTCATATCGGGCTGTGTCCAGACCCCCAACTCCTTGCACCGTCTCCACGCTGATGACTGTGGCCACCATTTCCTCCAGCTCATCCTGTGGCGCAGGACTCCCACCTCCAGTCGCCTTTGCTGCCTTCATGTTGGCAGCGAGTTTTTGTTTGGTTTGGCTGTGCACTTCATGCCAGCGCCTCTTGGCCTCCTCCATTGACCTCCTCGACACTCCGACTGCATTCACGTTGGTGACAATGGACTGCCATATTTCCGTTTGTGTTGCCAATGACGCAGTGGAGGTGACGAACAGTTGTTGGTAGTGTTCTATTACCTCCGTGACGATGATCCGGTCTTCCTGTGGACTGAACCCCATCTTCCTCTTCTCCTTGCCCTTCCCCGAACACGGGGTTCCTGGCTGGTCCTCCGTGGGGCTTGTGGGGTTCGGGTTGTCCTCTGCACTCGGTCTGGGTGCATCCATGGTGCTACGCAGTTTGTTTTGTTTTTGGTGGGTTTTTTTGGTTGCTCTTATAGTGCATTTTCACGCATGACACGTGGGATTTGCAGGCCTGTGGCTGGTTGTCGCTGATTTTTGTATCGCGGTTTGGGACAGCGCAGGTTTTTTCGCGTTCGTGTTTCGCATTGTTTCTGCGTCGCGTTGATTTTTGGGCAGTCATTTGGTGTGTTATCCTGCTACTATCGCATGGTGCCGCAGGGTTGGGAATACCACGTTAACACAGTGTTATTTTCCTGCGATAGACTGCGATGTGAAGGGTTGCGTTAAGCAACTTTTGCTGTAGTTATCACACGTTCTTGAGAATATGTCCCATAAAGTATCTTTATCTAAACTCAACAAGACCAAAACAGCAAAAATCCAACATACATGTAATAAGAATAGGACTTTTCAAAGGCTTCAAACAACTTAGGTCCATAGAAAACTATGGATGCTTGATTTCTCTCAAAGTACCTGTAGTTGTGACAAAATTCACAAGGCCAAACAGCCGCAGAGATGGGAAGCGTCAAAAAACAAAGAGATGCGTCAGTTCCTGAGACCATGGAGAGGCGTTGCAACAGTTCTGCTGCAGGCAGGAGAAGTGATGTGTCGTATCCGGTCTGTAGGGGGAAGTGATGCGTCAATTCCAAGACGTTCTGATCCGCAGGTGATCGTCGGGAAAACTTGCCGCACAGGTACGATGCGTAGAAATCTGGGATGCATCGGTGATCCCTCAATGCGTCGGTTCTTGCAGCGGCGACAGGCACTGCGTCGGTTTCGGCAGCACCGCGGCGATGCCTGGAGATTCTTCTCGCACAGTGGTGCTGCGTCAGAAAAACAGCTGCAAGAAGAGTGATTCGTCGATTTTCTTGTAGTTGCGTTGCTTTTCCAGCTCCCAACAGCAGGAACAACCTCAGGAGGCCCAACACAGTCACAGGAACCTCTTGGCAGGTCAGAACTCCCAGCAAGGAAGTTCAGGGGAGCTCGGGGTAAAGTCTTTGTGTCCCTTAGACTTCAGAACAGGAGGCAAGCTCTACTCAAGCCCTTGGAGATCTTCCTCAAGCAGGGGGGACAGAGCACACAGCAAAGTCCTTGTCCTTTCCTTGGCAGAAACAGCTACTGTAGGCCAACCCCAGACAGCACACAGCAAAGGGGCAGTACTCCTCCTCCAGTTTCTCCAGCTCTTCTCCTTGGCAAAGGTTCCTCTTGATTCCAGAAGTAGTCTAAAGTTCTGGGTTTTTAAGTCTAATACTTATACTCCAAAATGTCTTTGTTCTCTTTGTGCAAGGGTCTCTGAGCCCAGCCCAACCAGTTCTGTCCTCACTGGTGCAGTATGACCACAGGGGGTGGAGACAGCATTGTGCAAGGGAGACAGGCCCATTTCAGGTGCAAGGAAATCTCCTCCCACTACTCTCTATGCAGTCATGCTCCTACACAGCTCAGCTCTGAGTCATCCAGGAAGGACCAGGCACACCTCAACCCCCCCCAGTGGCTGTCTCCAGTGAATGCACATCCCCAGCCCCTGTCACTCCAAAACCAGACAGTCAATACACAAACAGGCAGAGGCACACAGAATGGTTAAACAAGAAAATGCCTACTTTCTAAAAGTGGCATTTTCAAACACACAATCTAAAAACCATCTTTACTAAAAGATGTTTTATTAAATTCTGAGTTCAGAGAGCCTAAACTTTATTTCTTGATCTTGTCCCAATGGGAAGTTATACTTGTAATATGTTACAAAGCAATTTACATTCTATCCTATGGGCTAAGATAGCCTTTCAATAGTGAAAAACGAAATTGGCAGTATTTCACTATCAGGACATGTCACACACACCAGTACATGTCCTACCTTTCACATACACTGCACCCTGCCCAGGGGGATACCTTGGGCCTACCATAAGGGGGCCTTACATGTAAGAAAATGGAAGGTTATATCCTGGGAAGTGGGTGCACTTGCCAAGTCGACATGGCAGTTAACAACTGTGCACAGACACTTCAGTGGCATGTCTGAGTTACCTTTTCAGAGCTACTCATGTGGGTGGCACAATCAGTGCTGCAGGCCCACTAGTAGCATTTGATTTACAGGTCCTGGCACACTTCAGTGCACTTTACTAGGGGCTTACCTGTAAATCATGGAGAACCAATTGTAACACAAATTTAGACAGGGAGCACTTGCACTTTGACACTGATCAGCAGTGGCAACGTGCCCAAAGCATCTAAGCCAGCAAAAACGAAATCCAGCACAGCATCAAAAATACAGGAGGTAGAGGCAAAAAGTCAGGGGAAAACACGCCAAAAATGCCAAGTCTAACAACACCCTACCAGGAAGAATGCGCTGCCCCCAGGGCAGTGCTTTCAAGATAAATACGGAGCAGTTGTTTTAAAGCTGCTCCGTGTTTCTCTGTGAATGCTGCAACCCGCCTGCACTTTTAAAAGGGATTAGAGATCCCTTTGCAGGTTGGTGCAGTGAGTGACTGCACCTGCCTGCAAGGTGATGTCTGAGGAGGCCATGGGACCCTCTTTCATCCCTTTGGAGGCCTGCATTTAGAAGGTGCTCTGAAAGTGCGTTATCTTTTTGTGGCGCACTTTCAACTTGCCTTCTAAAGGCATGTTTACCTCTGCACCCACGTCAGTAATACAATAAGGGCGCAAAGAAAAACAAATTCCCTCATTTGCATGGGGCCACTCCCCGATGCAAATGAGGGAACGCCCTCTAATAATAGCACTGGCACTATATATGCTCTAGAGCTATCTGTATTACAGAAGAGGCCACACAAGCATTTGGGGCCCCTTCTGTAATACCAAAGCACCCTGGGGGGGGGGCGCACAAAGCGGGCATAAATTCCTGTTGCGCCCCAAGGGCACTTGTGTAATACAGCCCCTGTGCACAACTTGCACATGGGAGGCTGTGTTATTTAACTGTGACCCATGTCATGGGCTAAGTGTTCAGTGACATCAACACTGAAGGGTTATAATGAGATTAGCTCAAACAATTTACCCTTGTATGCCTTTCTATTGGTATATTTATTCCATTAGGCTGCTAATATCTATACTAATGTGATTAATAATGGTTCTACCATTTTATTACTAAATATGACTTGCTACCAGAATAAATAATCAATGCTTTATATTTAGCTGGCTTCTGCTGTCTATAAAAACGGTGTGGCTTTATCCCTTCCATAGTGCCTCTGTGGATATACAGCATATGCGTCAGAGCTATGCTGTGACTAGCGTGTATGTCCACAATATACAGTGCATGTTTTTATGTTCTGAGTGGGTATCTCAAATCTTAAGTTTATTTGAGATATTGTTCTTGCTTTTGATAAGGATTAGGAAAGGGCACCGGCAGATTTTCGAAACTCTGAGACATTATTAAAAGTTTAGATTCAATTCAAACTTTCTCCTCTCTGCTATAATAAATGTGACTGGAGAAACTGAAAGCCAAACTTTGTCGGGGAAGAAAACCTGTTCTGTCGGAAACTAGAGACGTTTCTCTCTAAGGGGCATATTCCTTCCCTCATTTATTCTGGGAGCATTGTTGTATCGTATAATAGCATTTAAACTACCACTCTGCCAATGGAAATTCCTTTCATTAGCCTATGGCTACGAAAACATGGCAATTCAAAACATAACCATTTCTATTAGCGCCTATAGGTACATCCTCTCTAAAAAACACTAATTGTCTCTGCAAGCTCAGCCTTTTATCTTCTTTGTCCCCTGAAGGCGTACCTGTGCCTAGGATCGTTATAGCCTAAGATTTGAAGAGAAGGCACACACCAGAACAAAAAAGGAAAGCCTGAAATAGAATACCCAACGTCCATTTACTGAATTCAGTCCATGGTTAGAAACAAAGTAGCAAAAAAAACACAGAGGCAGAAAAAGAAGCAACACGATTTGTAGTTTTCCCTTTCATTTGTAAAGTGGATTTTTTTATTTGACCGTTGCAAAATTGCAGCAGGCTTCAGATCCTCTTCCCATTTATATTGCTGTCTCTAAAATGCTACTTTCATTATGAATTCTGTGGATAAGAACAGTAATGAAACAAATGTCCATAAATCAAATGAGCATGTTCATTTTAAAAAGACTGACTGATGAGCTTCATAGGCAGTTGGGCATTATAAAAATGGCACAGATATAATGAGGTGATGCATAATTAAGGTAAAAGTATAATGATGTATGTAATTTTCTACAGTGTCAGAATACTTAGGGTCCAATTGAGCAAAGGCTAAGTAATAAAATTGCAGAATACGAGATCCCCAAGTGGTACTCTGTATGAGAATGCCATCTAATTTCCAAATTGGGGAATTATCATATTGAGAAAAGTGGCAGGAAGAAGTCAAATACACTTTAGTCGCCAGCAGTGACAAGAATGTAAGTCAGTTGACTAAAAAAAAACATTGGCATAGGCCTGTCTGCCACTAAAGAGCACAATTGCAATTGAGCATAAAGTGCACCATATGCAATGCATTTCGGTTGCAATTATACATAACACAGTGCTCATTCAAAACCTAATTCTGTCTCTACAAAACCTCATTGTGTTTCCAGCCTGCCCCATTACAACACATTTCACACATGTGGAAAATAGTGACTAACTGATTGACAAAACTACAAATATTTCAGGCAATAAAGCAGAAAAGGAGGTTGTTACCTAAAACAAATTAGTGGACATTTCAACACGAACGTTATTGGCACTTAAATAAAATGGTGCCACACACACACTCTGGCCATAAAAGAGATAGGAGGTACTCTGCCACATATTCAATTCCTACAGAGAAATAAACACTGTGCACCCCAGAACCCACGCAAACGTTCTGAACGTGGAAGGAGCTGCCACAAGGGTCACTGGTAAGATGCCCTCATGTAAACGGTACATCAGAAAACTTCCCTCAAGTGGATTAAATCCACGGTCCATGTTTGTGTGAACTTGTTTGGCTGCACTGTTTTATCTCATGTCACACGTGATGCATCCCCCCACTATTCAATATGTGCCCCTATTTGACCAAATATTAGCCAAAACCTTTTCCTGTTGTATGACTATCACAAACATTTGAACGTTTGAAAAGTTGTTTAAAAGTTAATAATTATTTAAAGACCATTAGCAGACAATGATCAACTTTTTAAAATATAGGTGTAGTAATGACGCTGTTGTAGACTTGAACTTAACTCTTTATTTCAGACTCCAACACAAAGGAGAGGAGCAGCTTTAAGAAGCATCTACTCCCATCTCCATAGCCCTTTACATTCCAAAATAGAGTGCCATTTCTTTGAAACGCAGCCGGTGGCTATGGTGTCACCATCAGGACAATACTAATAAGATCAAATTACAAACAATACATCACAAAACATCTCCCCTTTACAAAGAAACAAAAGACAAACTTAAAAAACAGCATCCTGAACCAATCCCACTGAAACTCACGTTTATATTTACAAATTACACAAAATCCCAGAGAAGGTTTACATGTAAAGACTAATAGCATACAACATCCTGTAATTTCTTCAGTTTAACAATTCTCATCTTCACCCTTTTTAACTGTATATCGCTCATATATGAAGAAGACGATGTAGGAGGAACAGCATCCAGACACTCCACATCATCCCCACACACACCAGATGACAAAGGGGTGGAGAGATGAGCCATCTCAGAATCTTCCACATCACCATAATGTTCCTTGCTGACTTTCTCACTTACTTCCACACCAGAGGAGGTTGAAGGTTGCAAGTTCCTATTATCATCTCCCTCACCAAACATCCAATCCTTGCCTTCCAACCCACCCTGCTTGGTTCCAATCTCAGACGCAGCGTCTCTTGTCACACCCTTGCATAAGGCAATGCGGCTCAAATGCCAAACCTTCCCGTCATTCAGCAAAACAGAATTGCAAAGCACCTTGAAGACTTTGAAGGGTTGCAAGAACCGTGACTCACCTTTCTTAGGTACACCAGGCCTTTTCACTCTCACTCACTCACCCGCCAGGATACACACTTGTAAACAGTTGTTTTTTTTATCGTGATATTCTTTGAAATTCTTTTGGGCCAAAGAAAGGCATTTCTTTTCTCCCTGCGGAGTCCACTTACTCAACCTCGAGCCTCACTTCCAACCAATGTTGTCCTTCATAAAGGGTATCCTGCCCCTCATGATTTCAAAAGGACTAAAACCAGAGGACCCACAAGGCGTAACCATATAAGCCCATATAGTCCACCTCACTTCTCTAATCCAAGGTAATTTTGCTTCTTTGGACAATGGTATAGCCCACTTTAACACTATATTAAAGCGCTCAACAGCACCATTACCTGCAGGTTGATAGGTTCAGGTGGTTTATGCATAATTCTATTCCTTCTTAAATATGATCCGAACACCTCTGATGCCAACTGAGGACCGTTGTCAGTGAGGATAACTTTGGGTAAACTGTCCATCAAGAACATCCTATCCAAGAAACAAACATTTGCCTGTGCATCTGCTGTAGAAACCACCTCAATTTCAGGCCACTTCGCAAAATGGTCAATTAATATGATAACATACTTGGGATTTGCGCCTCCATGAACTGGACCCATGATATCTAATTCTCTCCCATGGCATATCTGGGCATTTAATTGGGCATAATGGTGGTGTGACCATGATGAGAGTTTTTTCAGAATTGTTGCATGCAACACAATTCCTCACTTTTTTTTCTGTGGCCAAATCAAGACCTGGCCACCAATAAAGATATTTAAGTCTACTTTTGGTTTTTGATAAACCCAAATGTCCTTCGTGACATAAATCAAGTATTTTCTCCTTGACACATTCAGGAGAAATCACTCTGCTACAGCGTAAAATCTTCCAATTCTCTAACCAAATATCATTCCTTAGTTCCCAATATATCCATAATCCTTCTTCAACACATCCCTTGCTTGGCCAACCATTATTAACCCAACCAGGAATTTTCTGTAACGTAAAATCTTTGGCAGTAGCAACATCCCATTCACATTCAAGAATACCATTGATCGCATTACTTACATCAGCAACACAACATTTTTCAAATTCCTCATCAGGTAATTATTTCATGGAAATTGGCATTCTGCTCAAGAAATCTGCGATGCAGTTTTTTACACCCGGAACATAACACACCTCAGAGTTGTAGTCAAGTAGTTTTATGGACATGGGAGCTAACCGCTGTGACGCATTCAACAAACCTTTTGTGGGCAACACCTTAGTCAATGGCTTGTGATCACTTCGCAATTTCACATGAGATCCACAGAAGTAAGCCCTAAAATGTACAAGACCCCAAATGCACATGAGGGCCTCTCTCTCAATGACGGAACACTTTTCTTCCATAGGAGTGATAGAGCGTGATGCAAAGGCCACAATACACTCATCACTTATTCCATCCATTTGTGTAAGTACAGCACCTAGCCCTTTACCACTGGCATCCGTGGTTACCACACTAATAAGACTAGGATCAAACCCCTGCAAAGCAGGCCACCGACAGATATCATCCTTGATTATTTGAAAAGGTCTTTAACAATTTTCCTCTTCACCCTTCTTAACTGTATATCGTTCATACATGAAGAGGACGATGTAGGAGGAACCGCATCCATGTCCTAAGTATGTTACAGACTTTTTTGCAACCTTGCATTTGGAATACTGAGCAGTGAGACCCTTGTTGTTTAAAATACCAAAGACTTCTATGAGTTTGTTGTCATGTTCAGCCTGGCTATTATCCATGATCAGGATATTGTCCTGAAAAAATATTACCTTCTTGAGATTCCGAAATAATTTGAACATTAAACGCTGGAACATTGCAGCAGCAAAAGCTAACCTGAAAGGTACCCTTACAAATTGATAGCACCCAAATGGTGTAATGAATGAAGTAAGACGGCGAATATCAGGATGAAAGCTACCTGGTGGTAAGCAGAAGTCAAATCAATGGTGGTGAACCAATTGGCATTTTTAGTAACAGATAACATTTTGCTAATCCGGGGAGGGTAAATTGGTCAATTAAAAGTTTTTATTAAGGTCACTCAGATCAGCACACAATCTGAGTTTACAATTGACCCATCGCACTACCACTAAAGGAGAGATCCAATCAGATGACTCAATTGACTCAATTATCTCCGCCTTCTGTAACTTTTCCAGTTCCCTGTATACCCCATCCCTATTGGACATGGGGATATTTCTGGATTTATGAATACTAGGTACAGCACCCTCCTTTAAAACAAATTTGTGCTGAGTTCACCAATGCAAACAGCAAACACACCAGGATACTGTTTAAGAATCAATTCTTCCTCAACAGCATTACCCTGGACCACCATGACAGGGTCTGAGCTCCATGTATTCAAGATAATCCCCAGATCACCTTGATCCCACCGTCCTAACACAGAAGGACCAGCCTTTGCGATATTTAGTTTGCATACCGCTTCTCTGTTTTTATATGCAAACAATAATTTCCTGTATCCTAATAACTCAATGGGTTCCCCTGTAAAGCCTTTGGGAGATATGTCAGGAGTTTCAAGGGTGTCCCCTAAAACCGGCTTAAATTTCTCCTCCTAAATTACTTGATTTATGATAGCATAAGGGGACCCGAGTCTGCAGTGACAGTAACTAGCACACCACCCATACAAATGTCACACTTCAGTTTTATTCAATAGCACTGCACCTCCAACACCTCAGAATCCAAATCAGTGCTTAAAACATAAATATTTGTGTCATCTTTGTCAGAGTTTTGAGATTCTGAACTCGAACCATCACCAAGTACTTTCACAGATGCACCTCTGCTATTCTTACGTTTACACAATTTCTGAAAATGGCCAATTAGGCCGCATCCAGAACACTTTTGGTTCCGGGCAGGATATTTTTTGTCATGGGCTAGATGGCCAGCTAAACCACATCTAAAACATTTGCAGTCATTACTGTAATCCGTTTGCTTCTTTTTGAAAATAGGTTTGGGTTGACTTGGTCTCTTTTCACGTGCAGTGCTAGATTTCTTGGTAGACTTTACTGTATTGACCAGGTCTTTACTCTCATGTCTATTGTCAATCTCTGATTAATTTTTACATTCTGCAACACAGCTTTGGCGCACCTTCCAGATAATTCAGCATGCTTGACGATTTCAATAACCTCTGAAAGTGGTGCCTCTCCATTTACCCACAGATTACCTTGGAAGTCACAATTCGCTGCATGCATGATATTTCATCCCTAATTAATTTGTCATGAAGAGATCCAAAGTGACGCACCAAGCTAAATTCTTTAATGTAGAAACATAGTCCTCAATGGTTTCCTCCTTTAGCTGCTTTCTATGATAAAACGTATATCTGTCAATACCCACGCACACTGTGGGAGCATAGTAAACATCCAAGACCTGTAACACATTTAAAAAAACACATCGGCCTCACGTGTTTTCTTTTCCATGCGATTATACACTCTAAGTCCAAAAGGACCTAATGAGTGAAGCAAAAATTGTTTTTCTTTCAGGAGTAAAGTCATCATCCTCATCAAGAGTGGAAATATAATTGAGAAAATATTCTTTCCATTCCTGCCATTTAGGAGGATTTTCGCCAGATGCGGGAATGAAAGGTTGTAGAGAAGTTAAATTCAGAGAGCTGCTAGAGGTCATAATGCAGGGAAAATTACAATAGACTAGAAAATGAAACAAATGAAAGAGAAGAAAAATAACTTATAGCATCAAAAGCGTCCTGAGTAACTTGCCGAAGTCATAGTACTTATGGAAGGTGGTATAACTATGAAAACGGCCAAAGGGGACGGCCCAACGTAGATGCAGATGAAGCACTGGAGAACTGTCACTGAAAGAACGGAGCATGTCAATCCGGTAGCAAAGATAACCGCAACAAAGATGGCAGACACGTAGCATGAGTAATACGTGTCGAATCCTGTAGGTTGGAATGGCAATCACATTCACAAAAAATATGGCCACACGTACATAGCCTTACATAGCCTGATCGTGTGAGCATAGCGTTCAGTACAACATGCCTCCAATCACTGGTGCAGCTCGCATGTTAGAAGGTTGCGGCTGGAGGATTATGGCAACAGTACGTTTGCAGTGGCGGTGCATCCATTGGGGGCGCTGGGGCGTTGCCCCACTAATGCCACGGCCCCATTCAAATTCTTCGTTCTACTTCTACGACGCTAATTCCAATCAGGACTCCTGATTGGAATTAGCGTCGGAGAAGTAGAACGAGGGACGCTGAAAGGGGTGGGAGGGGGTGGGGGCGGGGCTGCGGCAGCACTCAGGGAGTTGAGTGACAGCAGCGTACTATACAGTCACAGCAATAGTGCGCATGTTCGTTTTTGGGCTGGTCATTTTTACGATCAGCCCGAACATGCGCTCTAGCCTTCCCCTTAAGAGACCGAGGGTTGCTTCATGCCACAGCCCCCGGTCTCCTAATGGGCAGGGAGTATCCCTGCCCTCAAGCCAATCCTGGCGCTGCTGGAGCAGCGTCAGTAGTGACGTTGCGGCTGTTCCTGTTTGTTGAAGAGCGCGGGACCCCGGCCCAGGAGCAGCCGAGCACAGACGGCGCGGACCGGTAAGTTTTCTTTTATTATATTTGAACTCAGTAACTCTCGTATAAATGCACGCACAAAAATAGCGCCTTGTTGCATGTGGCTCTAAATCTCCTCCGGGCCTGATTCACAGAACTAACTTACGTCAAAAACGTAAAGTTAGTACTTTTTGGTATTCACAGAATACACTTACTCATTTTGGTATTCACAGAATGAACTTACTCATTTCGGTATTCACAGAAGTTAGTAGTCCTAACTTTAGGACTCCTAAATGCCTTCTGTGAATACCGAAAGATCTTAAAGTTAGATTTTTCTCAGTTTAGGAGTAGTAAAGTTAGGACTCCTAACTTTAGGACTCCTAAATGCCTTCTGTGAATACCGAAAGTCTTAGGGCCTGATTCACAGAACTAACTTACGTCAAAAACGTAAAGTTAGTACTTTTTAGTATTCACAGAATACACTTACTCATTTGGTATTCACAGAAGTTAGTAGTCCTAACTTTAGGACTCCTAAATGCCTTCTGTGAATACCGAAGAATCTTAAAGTTAGGATTTTCTCAGTTTAGGAGTAGTAAAGTCCTAACTTTACTACTCCTAAAGTGAGAAAAATCCTAACTTTAAGACTTTCGGTATTCACAGAAGGCATTTAGGAGTCCTAAAGTTAGGGCTACTAACTTCTGTGAATACCGAAATGAGTAAGTTCATTCTGTGAATACCAAAATGAGTAAGTGTATTCTGTGAATACCAAAAAGTACTAACTTTACGTTTTTGACGTAAGTTAGTTCTGTGAATCAGGCCCTTAAAGTTAGGATTTTTCTCAGTTTAGGAGTCCTAAAGTTCTAACTTTACTACTCCTAAACTGAGAAAAATCCTAACTTTAAGACTTTCGGTATTCACAGAAGGCATTTAGGAGTCCTAAAGTTAGGAGTCCTAACTTTACTACTCCTAAACTGAGAAAAATCCTAACTTTAAGACTTTCGGTATTCACAGAAGGCATTTAGGAGTCCTAAAGTTAGGACTACTAACTTCTGTGAATACCGAAATGAGTAAGTTCATTCTGTGAATACCAAAATGAGTAAGTGTATTCTGTGAATACCAAAAAGTACTAACTTTACGTTTTTGACGTAAGTTAGTTCTGTGAATCAGGCCCTCAGTGTTCACTACATCAAATCTATGATCGTGAGCATGACAAATTATTTTCGGGTAGACAGGTGTAACCAGGTTCGAGTATCGGCGTCAACGGTTCAAAAAACAACATCCCGTTATTGTGAGTCCTATGGGCAATGTAATAATCTCCCTGTGCCTTTTCTTTAAAAAACTGGTGCACCAGTTTTTTTTAAGTAAAGGCACGGGAGGCCGGCTACTTCCAGAAATGTCCTGTCTGAAGCTGCTAGGCCCTGCTGGCACAAACGCATCTCCGAGAAGCATTGCAGCAGCGTGTAGGCTTCTCAGTGATGCGTGCCAGCAGGGCCTTGCTTCATAAACATTTCTATATACAAGAAATGTTATGTTTCTGAAGCTAGGCCCTGCTGGCACCTATCTCTGAGAATGCTGCAATGCTTCACGGAGGTGCGTGCCAGCAGGGCCTAGCTCGAAACATAACATTTCTTGTAGATAGAAATGTTTATGAAGCAAGGCCCTGCTGGCTCCGTGGCACACACCTAGAAAGATAAAAGCTGCGTGCCAATGCCCTTAGCCATGGCTTTAAGTGGGCCGGGTCCTAGTTATAAAAAGCAGGTGTCGAGACGGGTCCCTATCCGGCTCTATGATTTTACCCTCAGCCAGGGTGGGAACTTAACTCTGCAATAGTAGCGCCGGCTGCTGCTTTTGATGTAACTTCAAAGAGAGACTCGTTTTTCAGTTTTATATAGCGCAAATTTTTAGCGCTGTACATGAGCACCAGTTATTACACAAGCACATATTCATTTTTTGAATCACCGGATGTTGGAGCAGAAGTATCCCCGAGAGCGACGATTTTTAAAGTGGTAACAGAGGGTTGTGCGTACTTGGAGCTAGAGGTGGGCAAGCCATTAAAGTTCAAGCCAGGCTTGAGCCAGATGCCTGGCTCAGCGTCGAGCCCAAAACGAGCCGAGCCTTCATGTGGCATCTGCCTGCCACCCAAGCTTTAACCGAACGTGCCAAGAATTACAGAAATAACATTAACCTTTGATGTAAAACAGGAGAGGGAAATAGTTACCCATCTAGTGGCTGATGGCAAAATGTGAAATCAGAAAACCTAGGAATTTTACCTGCTTGTCAAAATTGTGTGATCCTTGTTCCATTTCAGGGCAGTTTGAAATAGGTGAGTTCAGGGTGTGTGCTATACAAGCTCTTGTGTCTGATTTAAATAGACTATAATGTTGTTTCATATAAGAATGTAGGCCACATACAGAGTGCACATAACTAAGAACCTGGTGCTGTAATGAGGGGCATGAATATTTTTAAGTTCATGTTTACAAACTGTGACTTGTGGTAAATGCTTTTCAATGCAGCGATATAATCTAATTTAAAACACTTCTGCATGTTAAAGCAATGGACTTTTTTTTCAATTTTGAAGAGTCTGTATTATATTGCTATATGGGCACAGTTTATATGCCAAACATTTCCAGGGCTCAGCTTGTGCATGGGTTCTCATAGCTTAGCCAGACCACTGGCTCGGCTCTGGCTCTCCCTGTTAATTTTTTGGCTCTGCACCTCAACTTGGAGCATCACAGTTTGCTCTTAGAAAGATATATGTGGAAACATTTTAGTGAAATCAGTCTTCTTGTTTAGTATTTTAAAGAATGCAAGTGGCTGTTTGAACATTGCCAAATTGACATGTTTAGCTTTGATGAGGGTGGTAGGCCGCAAATCTCAGAAAGCCTTTGAATTTCTTTAACGAGGCCGCTTTAGTAGCAGATAGCATTTCTAAATGAAATACAACTTCCTGACAAAAAGTAGAGGTTAGGAATCCCTGCTGAGGTCAAAAGTGACTGAAGGCAAATTATCACGGAGTTCAGCTGATAGGAGACATATCGGCTCCATCTGCAGTCCTCAGAAGAACACTTCACCTCATAAAATAATCCAAATACATAACGTCTTATGTGGACAGCCATGTTGTACCTGTACCTGGGGTCTGGTCTACTTGCAAGTGCACCTGGAATCCTACCATAGAAACCTGAACCCTCATTGATTGGATGGGCCCGAAAAGCAGTACTGCCTGAGGCATATTTTGAAAATAAAAAGGTTCCATCAGTCAGAAGTAACTCATCTATATGATATATATGTATGAGGTAAATTTGTAGTGTAAACGTAGCCATAAGGCAATAGGACACTGGACAGGGTTGAAGACAGAGCTGAGGTACACTCAAAAGGGGAGGCTGTGTTCTTAGGGGGTAATGGACTATTTATTGTCACGATGGAGTGTTCTAGAAAGAGGTTTTTTAAGATTGAAGACAGGTGGGGCGAACATAATGGATATGGGACGTTGCTGCATATTCTGGATGCATAGAAGGATTGTTTCATAGTCATTGTTGCTTATGCTTATTTGCCTCCATTCTGGTAAGTCAGACTTGCGGGGTGCTAGTCACGATGGCTTTGAAGATGATGCAGCTCGCTCTAAAGGTGGTACGGGTGACCAAGGGGAGTGGGTGATTTCCATTAGGGTAGGGGTGAAGTGGTCATATTTCTTTAGGCCCTTGATTAGGTATCCTATAGCATGTAGGCTACCCTTAATGGGTCCAGTATCAGTGAGAACACTGAGCAGGGTTTTGCCACCATCCACAGGTCATAATTCGATGGCTTGAATAACAGTTTTGAATCCACTTTCTGGAAGGAATGTTTTCACTTTCTTAAGCAGAGAGATTGGGTACTAAGTCATCTTGGTTTTCTTGGCAATGTGCTCCTCACGTGTCAGGTCCATGTCAAGGGTGAATCTGAGTGGCTTGACATTGGTTAAAGTTGGGCTTTAAATCTGTAATGTAATAACTGCACTTACATAGTTGCTTTATTAACCTTCTTGCTTTCCCAAATTTGCTTGAAAATGCACCATTTG
Source organism: Calotriton arnoldi (assembly GCA_963921515.1). Taxonomy (NCBI): domain Eukaryota; kingdom Metazoa; phylum Chordata; class Amphibia; order Caudata; family Salamandridae; genus Calotriton; species Calotriton arnoldi. Next base: position 578,738 of record CAWUFW010007638.1, read on the forward strand.
CCCACTCTTTTTTCAAAAATTTTGCCGGGGGAGAACCCCCCTTAGGTTGTTTGGGCTCGCTCGCTATGCTCGCTCGCCGCGTTGCACTCCGCCACACATTTTACGGCCACCACTTTCAAATATCACCAGCCGCCACTGTACGTTTGAACGATAACACAGCTTGTGAGTGTAGCATACGCTGGAACTTCAAAGCAATACTCACCAAAAGCATGATGCTGTGAGTGGTCTGGTTTCCTCCACAATTAAAGTATTCTCCGAAGTTGAAGCAGTAGTGTAGAAAACAGAAAAATGACCCATATAGCATGTATGGCTGCAGAGCTTAATCCACATTGGTGGGGAAGAAGGTAGCGAGGGTCTGTGAAGTTGAAGTTAGCTCTTTATTTCAGACTCCAACACAAAGGAGAGGAGCAGCGTTAAGAAGCGTCTACTCACATCTCCATAGTCCAGCCCTTTACATTCCAAAATAGAGTGCCATTGCTCTGGAATACAACCAGTGGCTATGGTGTCACCATCAGGGCAATACTATTAACATCAAATTACAAATTTGCAGCAGTAGGGTTTTTACAGAAATAGAAACAATAATGCATGGTTTAATCTTTTGACAAGCAAGCCGTTTGTTTGATAACAATGAGGGAAGAATGTATATTACTGATTAATTCATAATTGTCAACAACCAAGTATTTAAAAGTTAAGAAATTTGTTTTTCAGAATTTATTAATTCACTATCTTTTGCTAAGTGTGACTTGTATGTTACAAGACAAAAAATACCATTTATACATTTTTTGCACAGAAGGCAACTCTTTTTTTAAACTTGTTAATAAGTTGTATTACTCTTTTGAAAAAAATCATGTTTTTCAAATTCTTAAAAACATTCATAATAAATAACAATGCCACATGTTTGCTAAAAAGGCAAAGTTACTTAAGACGACTGAATGCAATGAAGTTTGTAATGATAATTAAGGATTCATTTAATTACTGAGTAAAAATAAAACCTCTCTGGATAGGTGAAAATTTTAACCCACAGGATAACATTTATGCCTTTAAAATGCTGCCTTCTCCTTTCTAGCTGTTCTGAGAGGGGAAGAAAACGTGACACAAATTTACAACAGGCATCACTTTTGGGTAGGATATTTTAATAACATTCATTATAAATGTCTTAGAAACCAGGTGGGCACTGCTATTATCTTGCCTGATTTATATTTAAATGAGAACCAAAGTAACTTTTCACAGAAAAATTCATAACCCATTTTAATAAAAGATGTGTTCACAAGATCAGAATCAATATATACATTATATCAATTTGTACTAATATGATTTTAAATACTTGCTTGAATTTAAAGGTGCTTGTTAGGTCACCACCATATCTGCTCATAGGAACAATTTTGGGAGCCTTCGTAAAGACCAAATAATGTTTTTATCCTGTATATTGTCACCATTTCCTGACCTGTAGGGTCTTTCAATGTAGTCAAAACGATGTAAACAAAAACATTTGATAGGTTTCCTCCTCCTACTCTTGTACTTTGTATTATTGAAAATGTTGAGATTAATCTAGAAATGAATTGCATTGTTTAATATTAATTATCATAGCTCAATAAGATACTGCCCCTTTCAGACTAAGGTTGTCTGTATTGTGTAGGAGCCCAAAGGCTCGAAGATGGCCCACTTGGCTTTTGAAATTTGCAAACAAGCTCCTAGAGCAGCTGTGAGTTACATTTGTACTCATGGCCTACCAATGCCTCTGAGCCCTGGAGGAATGGGACAGCTCATAACTCTCTTTGCATTCTGTCAACATCTGGGAGCTGTCCTGGTCATAGGTGGCCTCCAGCTAACGGTGCACAGTGCAAAAGCAACACATTGAGGGTCTGGAAGACTGGTTTATCTGGCAGCTACCTTAACTTCATTTTCAGAAGATCTCCTCTCATCCTTTTTCATGCGAATGCATTTGGCAACATGGAGGAAGCTAGTTAGAACTAAAGACACAGAAGTCTGGAAAAACTCCACACATCACTCGATTAATGCTGAGAAAGAGCTATAATTGCCACCCCAACACCCTTGTGCAAGACAGAGTTGGATTTCCCACACTGAAGGACAGGGCAGGGGGATAGCAAATAACCCCTATCTATTGGCAGTGTAGGTTGGTGTAATACCAGTATTTGTCCTAGGTAGAGTGCGGTGTTTGCGTGTGTGTGGCAGATTCCGCTTTACATTCACATCTGGGGTCAAACCAACGAGCTGTACTGGGCTTGGAAATGCATGAAAGGGTATTGAGTGCCCCCTTCTCCTTTGAAAAGTGGTGAAGGGAGCAAGTGACCATATTTGGGGGATACGTTGTGTTTTATTCTTGATCTTTGTTGATGTTTGAAGACATTGCAGCGTTTAAAACATCCTCATACAAGAAGTGCTTTTAGCACCTTGCCTTGCACGTTGGTGGGGGCGCAGGTTCTCTTCAACCTCCAAACTTGGTCAAATGCTGTGGATGTAGCTTAATAACTATCCCTGGCTTGGCCATGGAATTGCGTAGAGTGGATAATGTGTGCTCCTCTACCAATGTTGAGGGATATATTCCCCCCACCTTGTCCAAGTGTTCTATTCCTCAATTCCCTTGCCTTGCTCAAGGACAATAAGGGATTTAAAACAATAGCTGCCAGTACCTAGTTCCTCATCAGCTCATTAACCCCCCTATTATGAGTTAGGCGAAATAGGGGGCGGTACCATACCTCGTAAATACCATTACCCTAGAGTGAGGTATTTACCAGCTGTGGCAAATACCTCCCACTCTGAGTTTCCTGCTTGCAAGTGTAGAATACCATATAGGATTTGTAATAACCACACACAATTTAGCGTTTGTTTCCTTTTTAATATATATTATATGTTGGCCTGTTTGACTTGCAGGGATCAATCAAGTAAAAACTGAGAGGGTGTGATGATTGTTCTTATCCCTGTGCAAACTCCTGCTTTCATATGGCTATAAATTTAGTCTTAGTCTTAAAACTGTAATGAGGGCCTAAAGGCTGCAGATCCCTGAGGACTGTAGCAGATCATAGCAATCCAAGCCCTCTGTTCGCAGTTGTGTAAAGAGCTCTGGGGGCTGTTGTGAACTGCTCCGGTCCTCCATGACTTGCCGGATTTGGTAGTCTCTAGAGGCTGGGGCAGTCCAAAGCTACACTAGAGACCTGTTCAAAATTGTATGCATACTGAGCTCCAACATTCTTTTTGTGATATTACTGAAACTCAAGTTGTTACTCTGTATTATTTGTCCCTGCACTATTTACTTTCTTTTTTCCCACTTGTTTGCACCACCCACAGTGACATTCACACCAAGTGGGACTACTTGCTGTTGTATAAACTAATACTTTACTTTAATACAAGACTTGGTCATGTTTAATGTCTGAGTTCCTTGCTTTATCATTTGTTAAAAGTATTCACATTAGGGGGCTCATTAACAAGCCCCTTGCTCTGCCGGTACGTCACTTTTTCCCATATTAAAAGTGACACAGTGGTGGCGCAAGGGGCTTGTAAATAAGCCCCTAGTTGTCTATTGCCAACTCACTTCGTTTTTTTGGTTTGTATTGCAATCACTGTTTGTAATAACTCAAAATGCTGAACAGTTGTTGCTTGTTATAGTATTTATATTAATCAAACCAAATAACTTGATTGATCAATTAAGGGTTTCCTATGAGGACCCAAGAGACTGGGCAGGGGGGTCCTACATTAAATGATTTTAGGTCCTCTAAAGGCCATAAAGACTATAAAATAAATGATTTTATAGAACTACTGATACATTTTATTACACAACAAAGTAACTAGTGCAAACATACGTTTCATAATTCTATTATCAATAACCATCTTCTTCAGTCCTCCCACTCAAGCACACAATACTTAACAAATAGCACAGAACAGGATATTTGTTCTTCATTTAAAACATTAAATGGTTCATGATTTTTGTCCTAAGTACTATAGATTTGGCATAGTTCAGTATGTTATATCTTGATAATCCTGAAACAGGACCCCCAAACATGTTCACAAAATGGAGTCATTTCAAAGACCACTAAAACAGCAGTATGACTAGATCTACCTGGGTGCAACATGTTGGATAACACCCAAATAATGGAATTAGTTAATATATACATGGGGTTTATGCATAAATTTAAAAAACTCTGATTCACGTGTTGGATTGTACCTAGTACATGTGCCTGGTGCATCCTAAGTTCTAAGGCAGTATTTTGCTCAATCACTCAAAGACTGAGGTCAGCACCATCTCAGTGAGATATTGCTCTCTGCTTTTGTTCAGCTCGTTGTTAATGTTTATCGTGATGACAGTGCTGTTTTCGGCTTGAGTCACATCCGTAACAACTGGTACCTACTGGTGCATCATTAAGGCCCATCAACTCTGGGAACATACATGATTTTCCTAGACTCAGTTTGTAGGGCCAGTTTGTAATTTGATCTACCTAAATCAAGTTCTCTGCTCGTATTCTACCAAAGAACATGGAAACGCCATATTCTAATCCAGTGCAGTAGAGGGCATTATGTTATGTATTAGTAGAGGTTGATGATTGTTTTAGACATTTTAATAATATGCTCTGTGTGGAGATCAAAATAGAGGAATTGCAATTTCCCAAGACTTCTGCATCACATAAGAATGAGATTTTACATTACATTTAGTTTCAAATTATAAAATTGTATTCTTAAATTAGTAACATCACCATGGATTTTTTGTAACTATAACTATTTGCAGCACTTCACAAGTGTGATATGAAGTAATATATAATAGAACAATTATGGTATTAAAATGTATTAAATACTTATTTAATACTTTTTCAGAATTTTGACTTTTGGATCACTTTGAATTGTTCTGAAGTTTTGAATGCGGAGGAATATTTAAGATGCGTTCTCTGGGACTTATTCACAAAATTAAACTTACACTTTTGGTGTAAGTTTACTACTTTTGTTATTCACAAACTACGAGTGTAGTTTTATGTACAGTATCTTGATGACTGCAGAGAACTCTGCACATAAAAAGATAGAACATTCTCTGCATTCGTTTAAAAATACTACACGTAGAACTACACTTGAAGTTTGTGAATAGCAAAAAAATCATAATCTGACACCTAAAGTGTAAGTTTACCTCTGTGAATAAGGCCATATATTCAAATAACCCCTCTAAGGGCCAATTCAGCCAATTTCCAAACCATGTATGTTTTGCAAATTTTTGTTTTGCAGACATTCACAATGTTTTTTTTCTAATTTTGGGAGTTTCTGGATTAGTTGGAAATCTATTGAGTGAGCTACTCTCCACTCTCTCATACCTCGCACCTGGAAGATTTTGCTTGCGGCAGATAGACAAACCAGTCAGCCCTTGGGATCATTTTTGGATACTGCTCTTTTCTCTCCTTTGTCCTCTTTCAATCCAGGTCTGTCCCTGCCCATTGCATCCAGATGAATATTTACCACCCTCCCATACCATGGTTTGCTACAGTGTTACTGACATTAAATAAGCTTTTCACTAGTGACTATTTGGCTGACTGTTTCATATTTCGCCAGATCTCTCATGGAGATCCAGGCATGTAAATTAGTGTGCAAACATTTGCTTATATGGACTTTTGACTTCCATATAATTGGATTTTTGGCCAGGCCTAGGAGCTGTCTGAGAGTCATTTCCACTATGCATCATTTGATGTGTTGTTAATTTTAAGGAATGAAATTGAATTAAATTTCTACCCATCTTTTGATTAAGAAAATGTATGCATAACACCACGAATGTTCAACAAAGATGTTTTACTTAGCTTCGATTTACAGGTAGCAAACACATACCAACAACAACAGCAAAAAGATCATCATCATGTAACTCGCAGCAGAGATCCTCGTCTGCATGACTCCACACAGGACAATTCCTGGATCAAGTCACAAGTTCTCCATTCCTCCTCCAACAACTGCCATGTATATTCTAATAAGCACTTTCTCACATAGCCTTGTCCCTGTCTCCTTGGTTAAAGTTTCGCAACGCGTCCTTATCACATCCACAGTCTTCTTACACAATCACCTGTCCTGCTAATATATTATTTACAGTGTAAGTAACATGTCCTTGCCACATCCATTGTTTTCTTCTTACACAATCACCGGCCATCTTTATGTGTTTCTTTAGTTACAGTTTAAGCAACATGTCTGCATGTTCTTGTCACATACCCAATCTTCCCCTACTTGCACACAAACCTCCCCTACTTGCCCAAATCCACTATTCATTATAGTTTATTTGCTCAGCTGTCACTTCAGCTCCATAACCTTGGTTGTTGGAAATTTTATTAATTCACTACACATTTGTAAAATATTATATTATTTGCTAAGGAAATCACCTTTACTTGCATTTATTTCCAAAGTTTAAAAAAAAACTTAAAGAAATATTTGAAAGAAAGTCTCCCGGATGTTCTGATTTCTAGGTTGTATATCTGGAGTAGGGTAATTTTTACAGTAAGTAAATTCAAACAAATCGAATACAAAAACTGCTGTCCTCATGGAGAACAAGTGTTACCTTTTGCAAAGACTTGCAGTGTAAGCATTACCTTTCAGAAAAGGCTTTTGTAAACAGATCAGCAAAATGTACTTTTATGCCAGAGAGATAATCAGATCAACTTCTCACCGGCATCATTACAATTGCAATAGACATGTCACATTTGACACTGATATATCTATGTCGCTTTTATTGTCAATTTTACGTTGTATTGCAGCGATAGGTGGATAAAGAATTTTACAGAACATTGCATGAAGTTTTTATGGAGTTTTTTTTAATAAGCAGAAAGTACAAGTTTGTCGTAATAATAACTTGTTTTACCTGGCTCTATGCACTGGGTTTATACAGTTTCTAAGTGCTGCATATGATGTTATAATTACCCAATTTATGTTACAGATCTCAGAAAGATCGAAAGCTGGTGAGTCTGCCTTTCTGGGAAATGAACTCATGGCCTCCATTGCACCACATTTTGTCAGCTGCAGATGTTGAGCTCACTGAGACGCCTTGACAGCCAGGTAAAAGAATACAACTCACCATTTCAGTTCATCATTGATTGATAATGAGTAACAGATTACATCAGAATGCAACATAGAAGGCAAATTCACTTACATGTGACATGCTGTCTGGAAGAGGAAATAGAGTATGCCAAATCCACTAAGTGGATTAGCAGTGAGGGCAGTCTTAGAAAGATTACAGCGATACAAAAGGGGATGATGGACGGAACGTTTGAGCCAATCAAACACTCACCCCCAGTCAACTGATCTGGGTTTAATCCATCATCATTCTTTAGCTCACTCCACCACCCCAGTTCAGACATGGCCATATGCAAATCAGTCTGACCCTGTGCCTCATGGGAACAGTCCAGCCCGAACTGCCAAGCCATGTCTTCCCTGGACCGGAAACAAGCATCCTAGGACCGGTTTCTGGCATTTCAGCCGTCATCAGCCAGGCTTGCTTGAATCCAGTGGCAAAGTGAGCAAGGGACCCACGTCTGGGCATACCCCCGCCAACTTAGGGCGACCAAAGCGATACAAAAGGGGATGATGGACGGAACGTTTGAGCCAATCAAACACTCACCCCCAGTCAACTGATCTGGGTTTAATCCATCATCATTCTTTAGCTCACTCCACCACCCCAGTTCAGACATGGCCATATGCAAATCAGTCTGACCCTGTGCCTCATGGGAACAGTCCAGCCCGAACTGCCAAGCCATGTCTTCCCTGGACCGGAAACAAGCATCCTAGGACCGGTTTCTGGCATTTCAGCCGTCATCAGCCAGGCTTGCTTGAATCCAGTGGCAAAGTGAGCAAGGGACCCACGTCTGGGCATACCCCCGCCAACTTAGGGCGACCAAAGCGATACAAAAGGGGATGATGGACGGAACGTTTGAGCCAATCAAACACTCACCCCCAGTCAACTGATCTGGGTTTAATCCATCATCATTCTTTAGCTCACTCCACCACCCCAGTTCAGACATGGCCATATGCAAATCAGTCTGACCCTGTGCCTCATGGGAACAGTCCAGCCCGAACTGCCAAGCCATGTCTTCCCTGGACCGGAAACAAGCATCCTAGGACCGGTTTCTGGCATTTCAGCCGTCATCAGCCAGGCTTGCTTGAATCCAGATCAGTTGACTGGGGGTGAGTGTTTGATTGGCTCAAACGTTCCGTCCATCATCCCCTTTTGTATCGTTTAGAAAGATTACAGTCAGACCCCCCAGGAAATTGTGGCATGGACTAGGACATTTTGCGGCGCAAACATTTTAATTTTGAGCCACACTATTATACTTTTTGCTGCATTTTTGCTGCACCTCATGTTAGCAACGTGGAGTAGTTATGTAAGCTTCTATCTTGTAATGGATGGTGAACTGTATATATGGTTTAACTATTCACATTTTATTTTTGCGAACAGACCTATTAGTACAGGGGTCAGTTTGCAAAAACAGAACGGATTTGATTTAAGTCTGTGCGCAATTTGCAACCACTTTTACTAAATCTATTATTAAAACACCTGGCTCTTTATCTTCTGCATATTTGGCAGCAGCCTGTTGTATATTCTGAATATAGCAATTTTAAATTAACAAATTGCATATTCACAGTTCTTTCTATCATAGACTGTGACTTTCTATCTATGTATATATATATATATATATATATCCAATTAAAAATCCCGTATAGTACACTCTCAGGAAGAAACAGACAGAGCACAAGCTAGGTATCCAAGATTTAATCCACACAACGCGTTTCGGCAAAAGCCTTGATCACGTGTGAAAAGTGCACAAAACCAGCCGTCACTGATAAAGTTTTTTTGGCATACGAACATCAACAAAATCAACAAAGGACTACATATGCTTGATTACCACCAGTTTACATGGCCGCCATCTTTGACTGGCAAACGAAAATGTATATGAATGCATTGCAACTTAGAAATAACAGGCAATGTGATGCTTTGCCACAAAATGCTCTATAACATACGTTGTTGATGATTAAATGGATGCATCTTAACATGATTGTTGAGATCGATATCGAATTAGATTGAATCTCAGTATGCTACGCAACAGTATTTACAATATTGAAGCATCATGTAAAATAATATAATGCTAGTCAGTATGAATACCTTACGACTTGGAATTAAATACCTTGCGATTTGGAAGTAACGGGCAATGTGATATTCTGCCTCATGATGCTCATTAATAATTCAAAGGTTGCCACTTAACAAGATATGTTAAAAACGGTATCAAAATGGATTAAATGTCTATTGTGGCACAAGTATAATACAATATTAAAGCATCTATTGGATGACATAGTGCCACTGCGAAAGGAAGTGTAAAGTGGTGAATAAAATGCAAAGTGTACATTACCTCTGAATTACATGCCTGAGCGTGAACTAAAGTGGAGAGCCAAGAAAACGGACTTTCCTGGTGTGAGATATACCAGGCTGATCCAAGCAACGTAATGCAGGAATCAAATGCCCACTAAGCTAATATACGTAGTGTACTGTAGTGGGCTGATCCAAGCAACGTACCATGGCTGAATTAGCACAGGACAGTGAGTCTAGGGAAGGACACATTGATACTACACTTATGCTGGAACAAATGGAGTTAGAATTAGGGGCAGCAGCCAAAACAGATTTTAAGGTCAAATCTACTTTTGGCCCCCTTCTTCCACACGACAGCATAGATACGTTTCATGAGTGCACCAACAAGGGACTCCTGGAACTCAGACATAGGAGCAAGAAGCAGCGCAGAGATATTCGAAACAATCTATCGTTTAAGCAAAGACAGGCACTCAAATCTCTACATGAAGACACCAATATTGTGATCCGTCCAGCTGACAAGGGAGGGAATGTAGTCATTTTGGATCGTGATGACTACATCAATGAGGCCTTACGCCAACTCAATGACACCAAATTTTATGTGCAGATTACATTAACGATGTATAATCAGAGTATCACTGACATTTGGGACAAATTGATCACATGGAGGGACAAGGGGTTTTAACATGGGAAGAATATTGTTATCTGAAAAAAGATCATCCAAAACTCCCCATATTGTATTTAATTCCCAAATTGCACAAGGATAGCATCAAACCTCCAGGGCGCCCCATAGTGTCGTCGATTGGCAGTGTGAGTGAACATATTTCAAAATATGTTGATCACTTCTTAAGGGACTTTGTGGTAACTCTGCCTAGTTATCTGAGGGACACGAAAGATTTCCTTTGTAGAATTGAAAATCTTGTTTGGAGCCCTGAGTATCTTTTTATCGTATTGGATGTGCACTCACTTTACACCATAATTGACCATCAACAAGGACTAGAAGCGTGTGAACACTTCCTCAAGAATAGGCCCTTACATTATCGTGACCACAGCCAGATGATCGTAGATATGATCGAGTTCTGTCTCATAAATAACATCTTTGCTTTTAATGGCGCCCTCTATAGGCAGATCAATGGTACTGCAATGGGATCTTGCTTTGCTCCCAGTTTTGCTAATCTGTTTATGGGCTACTGGGAGCAAGAGATTTTCACCAGCGACACATTGAAAGGCGATCTCCAGAAAGTCGTCATGTGGCTACGCTACATAGACGATCTGTTCATCATCTGGAGGGGCCCGAGAAGTGACGCTGTTGATTTTGTCAAGAAACTCAACACCAATACGTACAACATCGTACTCATTGGTAACATCACGGCTGATAAAATTGAGTATCTTGATGTTTGCTTAGAAATCAAACAGGGCAGAGTGTGTACCTCTCTCTTCCGGAAAGCCACTGCAGGTAACAGCGTCCTGCATGCCCTCAGCAGCCACCCAGAGGCACTGAAATGGAGTATACCATTTGGCGAACTGCTGAGGGCTAAAAGAAACTGTAACAACACTGAGGCATATACGGAGGAGAGAGATCGCATCATAGAGAGATTCCTCAGTCGGGGATACCCCAACTGGGTTCTTAAAAAAGCTAAGGACAGGGCAGAGGTGGTCGATAGAAAACACACTCTTGAGGTGAAACCCTGTGTGATCGGGGAGGATGACTGGGAAAACACACGTGTTATTCTCACCTACAATTCTGAGGCACACAAAGTGAAACGCATCATCACAAAAAATTGGGATATCCTCAAATCCGATAATGTTTTGGGCACTAGTATAACAGACAGACCCAATGTGACATACAGACGGAACAAAAACATTCGCGATCTAGTGGTCAGAAATGACATTACCCTGTATCCTACAACTATCACACATGGTCTCATAGGATTCTATCCTTGTGGCCACTGCAAGGCGTGCAAATACAGCTTGTTCAAAGCTGTGTTAGAATATGGGGGGATCTCCAAAAAAATCACACAGTTTTTAACATGCATCACCAGTTTTGTAGTCTATGCCATTGAATGTACCTGTAAACTCTGGTACATTGGCAGTACGACCTGTACAGCCAAAAACGGGTCCTTGAACACTTAAGGGCTGTCACCAACAACGACCCGAAATACCCTGTGGCGCGCCTTTGCCAGGAGAGACATTTTTCCAATGTTGCAGAATTGAGTTATCTGATCCTTGAACACATCCCCAAGAATCCTAGGGGTGGAGATAGAGTATTGGCCCTTAGGCAACGTGAATCTAGATACATTATCGATTTTCAAACTAAAAGTCCCGGGGATTGAACCTCGATGAGGAACTTTCGGTTCACTTGAGAGAAGGGTCATAAATAATTCATCTGCTTTTTTATGAATGTTAGCATATTTCTGTTCTTCCTCTTTCAATGTTGTGAGGCAGATTATACTTAACTGTATGTTTTTAATTTCTATTTTATTCTTAGGTGTTGGACTGTAATGCTTATTTACAATTGTTTTAACTTTTATTTTTTGTTTATGTTTTTTTGCAGGAGAAAAGGAAGGAGCCCTCTCACAGGGTATTATCTTCACGGGCATCCTACCCTTTTCCTCTAGAGTCAGACGTCTCACCGTTCACATTGTCACGTATAATCACTTTGCACCAGCCAGTCACTGTTATATGCACGATCATCCACTTTCTTTTGCCTCTTTGCCTGATCACAGCTTGGATGAGCACTAGGTTTGTATTTAACAGGACATTCATTGTTCTACTAGCGGCAGCCCACTACAGTACACTACGTATATTAGCTTAGTGGGCATTTGATTCCTGCATTACGTTGCTTGGATCAGCCCACTACAGTACACTACGTATATTAGCTTAGTGGGCATTTGATTCCTGCATTACGTTGCTTGGATCAGCCTGGTATATCTCACACCAGGAAAGTCAGTTTTCTTGGCTCTCCACTTTAGTTCACGCTCAGGCATGTAATTCAGAGGTAATGTACACTTTGCATTTTATTCACCACTTTACACTTCCTTTCGCAGTGGCACTATGTCATCCAATAGATGCTTTAATATTGTATTATACTTGTGCCACAATAGACATTTAATCCATTTTGATACCGTTTTTAACATATCTTGTTAAGTGGCAACCTTTGAATTATTAATGAGCATCATGAGGCAGAATATCACATTGCCCGTTACTTCCAAATCGCAAGGTATTTAATTCCAAGTCGTTACCTGACTAGCATTATATTATTTTACATGATGCTTCAATATTGTAAATACTGTTGCGTAGCATACTGAGATTCAATCTAATTCGATATCGATCTCAACAATCATGTTAAGATGCATCCATTTAATCATCAACAACGTATGTTATAGAGCATTTTGTGGCAAAGCATCACATTGCCTGTTATTTCTAAGTTGCAATGCATTCATATACATTTTCGTTTGCCAGTCAAAGATGGTGGCCATGTAAACTGGTGGTAATCAAGCATATGTAGTCCTTTGTTGATTTTGTTGATGTTCGTATGCCAAAAAAACTTTATCAGTGACGGCTGGTTTTGTGCACTTTTCACACGTGATCAAGGCTTTTGCCGAAACGCGTTGTGTGGATTAAATCTTGGATACCTAGCTTGTGCTCTGTCTGTTTCTTCCTGAGAGTGTACTATACGGGATTTTTAATTGGATATTGTAACGACCGGCGCGCTCCGCCGGAGTGTACACCACCCTTCTTGGGTTCCAGCATCTCGGAAGGAGCAACTTGGTTTTTTGTACGTTATTGAGAGGTGCAACTGAACCGGCCTTATGGAGCGATTCTGAACCGCTACACGACACGAGAGAGCACTGGTGGACCGCACACGGAGGTAAGTTTACCACCGCAATTTGTCCGTCCCTTGTGGGGGGTGCTGTGGTTGCGTATCGGCTGGTATGTTGCCGCGGGAGCTTCCCCGGGGCAGCGGCAAATGAGGAGGTAACTGCCGAGTGTTGGTATTGACCGCTTTCCCTGGTGTACACAGTGGTTGATCTAGCTGTGTACGATTATCCTAGCCAGCACTACTTGACTACAACTGATTAGCAGCGTTCATTGGTGACACTTACGAACCTGTTGTCTTACGAGGTACCGCGTATGGTATTCTTGTTTGTTTAGTTCATTAGGCAAAGGGAACTTTCCATATTAGGGAAGGGGAAGACAGACAGCAGCACATAGGCAATTGATCCAAGTTATGCACACACAATGGAGGAGGAAGCGGAAAGGAGAGCGGCTGCTCTCACATTATTTAGCAGGAAACCTGGGGCAGCTATACGCTTGGATGCAGCTGTGAAATCAGACCCCAAAACACAACCACTAGAGGAGAAAATCAAGAAATTGGAAAAATTGAAACGCACAGAAACTTCTAAATGGTGGGAGGCGATCTCTCTACAAAATTACGTGGACCAGGCAATGGTACCTAGGGGATTAAGAATTTTCATTACTCCCACGTATGAGGCTCCCAACCCCAAAATGTTGGAGGAATGGTCGGAGCATTCTGCATCCAGTTCTAGGATCATGATGGAAATACTCATTAAATATGCTTGGCAGGATAGAGAGGACATACTGAAACAGATCAAGGAAATCATGATGGAACTCTCTCTAACTTCGGATTCTGAGACTATCAAAAAATTATTGGATCCCATGAAAGAACGCCTCAGTAAATATGAGGAAGATATCAAGGCTAGAAAACAGAGAAAGATGAATCGTGACTATGCTGACTATGAATGTGGTAGAATATTAACTTTCAGCAAAAAGTATGATCATTTATACAAAGCTCACATCACCACACCCATTCTCGCCAATACCACGAACCCAGTGACTGATAATTCTACAATCAGTGACACAGAATCAGACATATCGGGAGGTAACGCATCTGGTGAAGAACGCAGCCCTAGACAAATCAATTTTTTAGACGAATTTCGGGTGATGAGAAAGGATCGACAGAAGGAGAGAGACAACCAACCACCGAAACCACGCGGCCGGGGACGGGGCAGAGGACTGGTAAATGCCGCAACAGAAAGAAAAGACTCAAACAACGCTGGGAATACAGGCAAAGGAAGGGGCGCTATGGGAAGTCGCAAAACACGCTCCAACAGGAATTATTAATGGATATGAACATGGTAAATAGAACTGTAGTGAATTTATCCAAGAGACTTATTAGTGATGTGGAGAAAAGAACTTTATGCTTAGGTCTCTCTTTCTGCCCATCCTCTGTATTTAATTATACTGATACTAGAATTGATCTGTTCCGGTATGTACGTAAATTAAAATTGAAGAAGTGGCATAAACTTAAGAGATTGGGGCAGAATCACAACACTGTGACGAGCACAAGTACGAATGACAACAACTTAGTGATTGGTGACATAGATACACTGATCACCATGGCTGAATTAGCACAGGACAGTGAGTCTAGGGAAGGACACATTGATACTACACTTATGCTGGAACAAATGGAGTTAGAATTAGGGGCAGCAGCCAAAACAGATTTTAAGGTCAAATCTACTTTTGGCCCCCTTCTTCCACACGACAGCATAGATACGTTTCATGAGTGCACCAACAAGGGACTCCTGGAACTCAGACATAGGAGCAAGAAGCAGCGCAGAGATATTCGAAACAATCTATCGTTTAAGCAAAGACAGGCACTCAAATCTCTACATGAAGACACCAATATTGTGATCCGTCCAGCTGACAAGGGAGGGAATGTAGTCATTTTGGATCGTGATGACTACATCAATGAGGCCTTACGCCAACTCAATGACACCAAATTTTATGTGCAGATTACATTAACGATGTATAATCAGAGTATCACTGACATTTGGGACAAATTGATCACATGGAGGGACAAGGGGGTTTTAACATGGGAAGAATATTGTTATCTGAAAAAGATCATCCAAAACTCCCCATATTGTATTTAATTCCCAAATTGCACAAGGATAGCATCAAACCTCCAGGGCGCCCCATAGTGTCGTCGATTGGCAGTGTGAGTGAACATATTTCAAAATATGTTGATCACTTCTTAAGGGACTTTGTGGTAACTCTGCCTAGTTATCTGAGGGACACGAAAGATTTCCTTTGTAGAATTGAAAATCTTGTTTGGAGCCCTGAGTATCTTTTTATCGTATTGGATGTGCACTCACTTTACACCATAATTGACCATCAACAAGGACTAGAAGCGTGTGAACACTTCCTCAAGAATAGGCCCTTACATTATCGTGACCACAGCCAGATGATCGTAGATATGATCGAGTTCTGTCTCATAAATAACATCTTTGCTTTTAATGGCGCCCTCTATAGGCAGATCAATGGTACTGCAATGGGATCTTGCTTTGCTCCCAGTTTTGCTAATCTGTTTATGGGCTACTGGGAGCAAGAGATTTTCACCAGCGACACATTGAAAGGCGATCTCCAGAAAGTCGTCATGTGGCTACGCTACATAGACGATCTGTTCATCATCTGGAGGGCCCGAGAAGTGACGCTGTTGATTTTGTCAAGAAACTCAACACCAATACGTACAACATCGTACTCATTGGTAACATCACGGCTGATAAAATTGAGTATCTTGATGTTTGCTTAGAAATCAAACAGGGCAGAGTGTGTACCTCTCTCTTCCGGAAAGCCACTGCAGGTAACAGCGTCCTGCATGCCCTCAGCAGCCACCCAGAGGCACTGAAATGGAGTATACCATTTGGCGAACTGCTGAGGGCTAAAAGAAACTGTAACAACACTGAGGCATATACGGAGGAGAGAGATCGCATCATAGAGAGATTCCTCAGTCGGGGATACCCCAACTGGGTTCTTAAAAAGCTAAGGACAGGGCAGAGGTGGTCGATAGAAAACACACTCTTGAGGTGAAACCCTGTGTGATCGGGGAGGATGACTGGGAAAACACACATGTTATTCTCACCTACAATTCTGAGGCACACAAAGTGAAACGCATCATCACAAAAAATTGGGATATCCTCAAATCCGATAATGTTTTGGGCACTAGTATAACAGACAGACCCAATGTGACATACAGACGGAACAAAAACATTCGCGATCTAGTGGTCAGAAATGACATTACCCTGTATCCTACAACTATCACACATGGTCTCATAGGATTCTATCCTTGTGGCCACTGCAAGGCGTGCAAATACAGCTTGTTCAAAGCGGTGTTAGAATATGGGGGGATCTCCCAAAAAATCACACAGTTTTTAACATGCAGCACCAGTTTTGTAGTCTATGCCATTGAATGTACCTGTAAACTCTGGTACATTGGCAGTACGACCTGTACAGCCAAAAAACGGGTCCTTGAACACTTAAGGGCTGTCACCAACAACGACCCGAAATACCCTGAGGCGCACCATTGCCAGGAGAGACATTTTTGCAATGTTGCAGAATTGAGTTATCTGATCCTTGAACACATCCCCAAGAATCCTAGGGGTGGAGATAGAGTATTGGCCCTTAGGCAACGTGAATCTAGATACATTATCGATTTTCAAACTAAAAGTCCCGGGGATTGAACCTCGATGAGGAACTTTCGGTTCACTTGAGAGAAGGGTCATAAATAATTCATCTGCTTTTTTATGAATGTTAGCATATTTCTGTTCTTCCTCTTTCAATGTTGTGAGGCAGATTATACTTAACTGTATGTTTTTAATTTCTATTTTATTCTTAGGTGTTGGACTGTAATGCTTATTTACAATTGTTTTAACTTTTATTTTTTGTTTATGTTTTTTGCAGGAGAAAAGGAAGTAGCCCTCTCACAGGGTATTATCTTCACGGGCATCCTACCCTTTTCCTCTAGAGTCAGACGTCTCACCGTTCACATTGTCATGTATAATCACTTTGCACCAGCCAGTCACTGTTATATGCACGATCATCCACTTTCTTTTGCTTCTTTGCCTGATCACAGCTTGGATGAGCACTAGGTTTGTATTTAACAGGACATTCATTGTTCTACTAGCGGCAGCCCACTACAGTACACTACGTATATTAGCTTAGTGGGCATTTGATTCCTGCATTACGTTGCTTGGATCAGCCCACTACAGTACACTACGTATATTAGCTTAGTGGGCATTTGATTCCTGCATTACGTTGCTTGTATCAGCCTGGTATATCTCACACCAGGAAAGTCCGTTTTCTTGGCTCTCCACTTTAGTTCACGCTCAGGCATGTAATTCAGAGGTAATGTACACTTTGCATTTTATTCACCACTTTACACTTCCTTTCGCAGTGGCACTATGTCATCCAATAGATGCTTTAATATTGTATTATACTTGTGCCACAATAGACATTTAATCCATTTTGATACCGTTTTTAACATATCTTGTTAAGTGGCAACCTTTGAATTATTAATGAGCATCATGAGGCAGAATATCACATTGCCCGTTACTTCCAAATCGCAAGGTATTTAATTCCAAGTCGTAAGGTATTCATACTGACTAGCATTATATTATTTTACATGATGCTTCAATATTGTAAATACTGTTGCGTAGCATACTGAGATTCAATCTAATTCGATATCGATCTCAACAATCATGTTAAGATGCATCCATTTAATCATCAACAACGTATGTTATAGAGCATTTTGCGGCAAAGCATCACATTGCCTGTTATTTCTAAGTTGCAATGCATTCATATACATTTTCGTTTGCCAGTCAAAGATGGCGGCCATGTAAACTGGTGGTAATCAAGCATATGTAGTCCTTTGTTGATTTTGTTGATGTTCGTATGCCCAAAAAACTTTATCAGTGACGGCTGGTTTTGTACACTTTTCACACGTGATCAAGGCTTTTGACGAAACGCGTTGTGTGGATTAAATCTTGGATACCTAGCTTGTGCTCTGTCTGTTTCTTCCTGAGAGTGTACTATACGGGATTTTTAATTGGATATTGTAACGACCGGCGCGCTCCGCCGGAGTGTACACCACCCTTCTTGGGTTCCAGCATCTCGGAAGGAGCAACTTGGTTTTTATATATATATATATATATATATATATATATATATATATATATATATATATATATATATTCACTGAAAAAACCATAGGTTTTAGGGACAGTTATAGTTAGTTGGACATTGCACTCATACAAAACCCGTGAAATTCCCCCGTTATAGTTAGTTCAGGTAACTATAACTCACGCCCCCACAATGCACTGCTGTTGACGTCACATATTACATCACTCATGACATGGTCAGTGACATCACTGATGACATCACTGATGACATCACTGATGACATCTCAAATGACATCACTGATGACATCACTGATGACATCATCCATAAGATAATTTGATGCATCTTCTCACACCCTAATATAACTTTTGATACACCCACTGTAAATTACAGACTGCCATTGTCAAAACCATATACACTCCAACACCATACACACTCACTGATTCTTAGGTCTACACACACACACATCTACTCACTCACCCGTACAATCACTCATACTTATAGTCACTCAGTACAGGACTATTATATGCACTCATACACCTATATAAACACTCACACACCTCCACTCATCCATAGAGGTACTCACACACCTAGTCAGTCATGCAAAAAATTAAGCACACACCCATTTACTCACCTATACAGTTATACACACACCAGCTCACTTACTCATACAAATACTAGCACATTCTTACGCTCTTATACAATCTCTGATACAAGCACACACTCATCCATACAGTCACTCTCACAATCACACACTCTCGCTTATAGCTATTTATATACTCCAACACACATATATACTGCCTTTCACATATGTAGTTACTCACACATGTACCACTGGGACATACATTCACTCACTAACACACTCTTACACACACTTACCCACCCATACAGTCTATCACAGATGCACTCTTGAAACCATCCACCCAGTGAATCACCCACTCACACATCTATGCACAGAGTCGCACACACCCCACCCACACAAACACTCAGGCACACATACAGATACTCAGACAACCAATCAATAATTCATATAGACACTCATGTAGCTATTCACAAACCCATGCAGCCACTTACACAGCAACAGACAGACGGATACAGACATTCACCCAGTTTAGTCACTAACCCATGCATTCAGTAAGATACGTTTAATCACTCACTTATAGAGTTAGTCACGCACCTACTAAATCATCCTTTCAGACACTTATACACCCACTCATTCTTCAATACGCCTTTCCCTATATATATTAAACATATTTAAACTTTACAGAAACACACAGGGCCTGATTCACAGAACTAACTTACGTCAAAAACGTAAAGTTAGTACTTTTGGTATTCACAGAATACACTTACTCATTTTGGTATTCACAGAATGAACTTACTCATTTCGGTATTCACAGAAGTTAGTAGTCCTAACTTTAGGACTCCTAAATGCCTTCTGTGAATACCGAAAGTCTTAAAGTTAGGATTTTTCTCAGTTTAGGAGTAGTAAAGTTAGGACTCCTAACTTTAGGACTCCTAAATGCCTTCTGTGAATACCGAAAGTCTTAAAGTTAGGATTTTTCTCAGTTTAGGAGTAGTAAAGTTAGAACTTTAGGACTCCTAAACTGAGAAAATCCTAACTTTAAGACTTTCGGTATTCACAGAAGGCATTTAGGAGTCCTAAAGTTAGGAGTCCTAACTTTACTACTCCTAAACTGAGAAAAATCCTAACTTTAAGACTTTCGGTATTCACAGAAGGCATTTAGGAGTCCTAAAGTTAGGACTACTAACTTCTGTGAATACCGAAATGAGTAAGTTCATTCTGTGAATACAAAATGAGTAAGTGTATTCTGTGAATACTAAAAGTACTAACTTTACGTTTTTGACGTAAGTTAGTTCTGTGAATCAGGCCCACAGTCACTGGATGATGTCATCAGTGATGTCATTTGAGATATCATCAGTGATGTCATCAGTGATGTCACTGACCATGTCATGAGTGATGTAATATGTGACGTCATCAGCAGTGCATTGCGGGGGCGCGAGTTATAGTTAACTGAACTAACTATAACGGGGGAATTTCACGGGTTTTGTACGAGTGCAATGTCCAACTAACTATAACTGTCCCTAAAACCTATGGTTTTTTCAGTGAATTTCTAAGGTTTTTTAAATGCTAATTCCTAACTATAACATGTCTGAAACCTATGGTTTTTTCAGTGAATTTCAAAGGTTTTGTAAATGACAATTTTTAAATGTATTAATTGTTATATTTATTTTTTTGATACTGATTTACTACATTTTTTTAAACGATTTATTTTTACATATTTTATTTTTTAAATTACATTGTAATTACATTATACATTACATTAAAAAATATACTTTCTCAGAATGAATTACTTTAGTTTAAATACTTTGCAAATAGGCAATAGACTTTTAAGTACAGTAGTTACAGTTGTTGCAATGGGC
The DNA here is from genome assembly GCA_963921515.1 of Calotriton arnoldi. Classification (NCBI taxonomy): domain Eukaryota; kingdom Metazoa; phylum Chordata; class Amphibia; order Caudata; family Salamandridae; genus Calotriton; species Calotriton arnoldi. The sequence goes on from CAWUFW010007638.1 coordinate 599,478, forward strand.
AACACAATTTCAAACACAATGCGACATTGAGCTCAATGTGAATTTCTAGTTAAATGCAATTAGTTACTTTATGGATTACTTTTCTAACCACAGGACTGGATCCTAGATTCAGTCCTGGGACATCTCCTGTAAACAGTTGAGTAAAAGCGTTTTGGTTACAGTAGTGATTTTTAAGGAATATTATTCTATTTTAAAAGTTGACACTTAGAAACTTTTTCACATAGAATCACCAATGTTATCCTATGGGAGGAAATTCACTTAGCAGGTAAGTAGTGTTATCGTGACTTTTTCTTACTCAGTGGTGGATCCTGGATCCAGCACTGGTGCATCTCCTGTAAACAGTTGAAAGAATGCGTTTAAGTCATACAGGTGATTTTTAAGGAATATTTGTAGTTTGTGAAAATCGACACAAACTTTTCTGCTGAAAACCAGACAATGGATTCCTATGGAAGGAAATACAAGTTACTGGTAAATACGGTTAGAATTACTTTTCAGGGTCAGTGCTGGGCTAAAAGATGCAGCA